>OY757932.1:4271697-4506697 GCA_963585895.1 Sepioteuthis lessoniana
TATGTTTTTTTCAGTTTGTTCCTAGGTATCTATCTATCTATCTATCTGTGTATTTGTCTGTCTCTTCACATCTATCTATTAGTATATCTATTTAGTACCAATAAAACAGGTTTGTATCAAGTTTCACTGCCTTGATTCTTGGCCCCTGAAACATAGATACAATCTAGATGTTTGAAAATAGATTTGCATCTAAAAGTTTTTACTTTTTTAAAGTTTAATGAATTCACAAATATAAAAATAATAAAAAAGAACAGAAACATATATTTTAATATTTATTAGACGATTAACATATTTTTAATCATTTCGAAAGAAAATATATGTGAATGCATTTTGGAATTGAAACTTCCAATATTTTTATAGTTTAACATCTTATGAAAATATATGATCCCTCTCGGGGATTAAGTACTCTGGTGAAGGAATTAACGGTTGCCACCCACGTAATACAAAGCTTTTTAAATGAATTGAGCACTCTGATATCTGATAACACCAAAACGAACGAAAGCTAATACAAAACGCGTAATAATTCCCGAGCTGACGTAGGTCACCTAAATGGCTGAGCGGTAAGATTCTAAGTCAAGCGTAAAAGTTAGGCGGATTTCGATCCCAGCTGGAAGCGTCCAGCGTATCTATTCGCACTGAAACTGTGGGTGACTATATATATATATATATATAGAGAGAGAGAGAGAGAGAGAGAAAAGCATATTTGAACGATGTGACAAGGTGATAGAGGTTACTCCAACAAAAACAGGAAGCAAGCTATATATATATATATATATATATATACCAGATATTTGTCGCTGCCTCCCACCAGACACGACTTGACACAAGGTCAAAAGCCCGAAGGCCGATTAAAGTGGGGATAAAGGGGAGGGGAAGGTCAGGAACGAGCCGAGACTCGAACCCTGCTTGTCTGTGCTGCTCATCGGCTCACTTAGTGCAATGTGAGCCTGATGAGGCAAGCAGTTTCACGAACCCAAATGTGGGTCCGGGCACGTATGCCAGTTTACGGCTTAAACTAGACGCTTGGTCTAGTGCCGTACAAAGGGGACAAAAGTGCAGCTCGCCCACTCGAAGGTTGCCCAGCCGAAGCTGGGGGCCTATTCGGCCCCGAGTCTGCTCTTGGTTTCGAGCACCCATCCGGCACGAATGCCAGACGGCCCAGCTAAAAAGCCGGGGGTACCATCATGTGCTACTACCACGGATTTCTCAGGCACTCTCTTTCTCCCTCGCACGCGCGCTATTCGTCTCTATTATCCATCGCTTCGGGCTAGTCCTCTATATAAAATAATTACTGCGATAGTTAATTGTATTAATTATTTAGTTTGATCAGGTTCAAAGTTGTCCAAGTGTCCATCTTCTACGGAATTTCTAATTTTATTGATCTGGCCTTGTATATATTTTATTCGGTTTTTTTTCGGGGGGGTGTTTTTTGTTTTGTTTTGTTTTTATGGTATGTGTTAATCAATTAAGTTTGTGCCTTCTTACGTTTCTGAGTGCTGGAATGAGTTAGGTTTCTTTTATTACAAAGGGGTGCCGTTTTCACGTTGACACGTTTTTTTTTTTCTTAACGGCTAATGTCACCCAAGGAACTTTATGTATGGCTTTTAGTTTGGTTGGTATGTATTCTGCTGCTGCTTTCATATGAGCTTTGAAAATCATCGAATTTGTTTCTTCATGTTAACGTATATTTATCGTTAGTATCTCTATTATTTATCAACGACCTGTCATAGTGTGTAGTTTTTGTTGTTTACGTCGACTTCCTGCGTAGGCTCAGACGTATCTTTGCTGAGACAATTAGGTGGTCGGAAGACACACCTTCAAAAGAGCAAAATGCCTCACAATTTAATATACCCATCCCTGCGTATAAGAATAGGATGTGATGCAAGGTCGATTTTCAGTGGAGTTTAACAAATTTGAATGATTAGTTTTCCCCAGACCGGTTACCCTACAAAACTTAAAGAGTCCAGTCTACCCTATTGTTGACTCATAGCTGGAAAGAGAATAATTAAATCTATACCTTTCCCAAGGATATTAGAACTATGTGATAGGCCAACACCTTCATTCCAGATTTGAACTCGGATCACCGTGTCGGTTTCCTACGACGATAGTCATTACACCACGAGCTCCTCCTTATATATATATATATATATATATATATATATATATATATATATATATATATATATATATATATATATATATATATATATATATATATATATATATACGAGGATCATTAAATAAGTTTCCAGACTTTTTTCGTATGGGCACTTTATTTGATAGTACACACATGAAACTCTAGCCCCCTTCGAAGTAATCTCCTCTGGCTGCAATGCACTTGTTGTACCGGTCCAACAACTTTTGGAAGGCCCCATGGAAGTCCTCTTATGTGTGCGTATCTATGACCTTCGTCACAGCCTCTTTCATCTACTCAATTGTCTCACAGCGACAGCTTCAGAGCTTAGAGAATAACCAAAAGTCACAGGGAGCTAGGTCTAGACTATAGGGAGGCTGAGGAACTGTGTTGATGCCCATCTTGGTCAAATAGTCTGTGAGAAGGATGGAGTAGTGGACTGGTGCATTGTCCTGCTGGAAATACCACTGACCCGATTTGAAGAGTGTTGGCCTCTTCTCTAGGAATCTCTTCCTGAACTCCCTTAAAACCTCAACATAGTAACCCTAAGCCTTTGGCCAATCAACTCTGGTGTATTGACTTCCTTACTCCTCCCACACCTCTCATCATCCCTCACAGACTCCCTGCATTCCTTGAATCTCTTATGCCACTCAAAAATTGATGCTTGATTCATGCAAGATGGTCGAAAAGCAGTCTGAAGGATTCCATACGTTTCTGTGGCATTTTTTTCCGAGTTTAAAAGAGAATTTTATTGCATATCGTTCTTCTAAAGTGTCCTCACGTCCAGATTGCATTTTTAAAATTCACCAGCTGTGACAATGAGGCTTTAGTAGGGTGTATTCCAATTGCTGCTGTAGCTGTTGATTTGAACCTGAAATCATAAAAATTGATCAGTCATCTCATAAGATGTATAGCAATAACATAGTGAATTTTCAAGAGTCTACGACAATTTTAAATGCGTGTACAAAAAATTCTGGAACCTTAATGAATGCACCACATATATATATATATATATATAGTTGTAAACATCCTCAGCAAACCGTCATATGGCTATTATAAATGTATTTCATCGGGCCTCACATTAGAGCAACCAACCTCTTCTGATATTCATTGCTTGTGGACTTGTTACTTATAGTTTTATCGTTTATTTTTTTAATCCTCATCGTAATTCCAAGAACCTTACAGTCCCGCCTTCATTATAGATTCAAGTGTTGTTGATTGGCTGGTTTGTTACGGTTTACGGCATATCAACTCTTATGGGATATTTAATGCCTAATCCCGTTTTTTATGTATGATCTCTAAGCGAATAGTTTGTTGGTAATTTTATTTTTAAACGAGTTACCAGAGCGCATTTGTTTGTTCATACTTAAATGGTTTCAAGTATTCCGATCTAACACTAACAACTCTATTTATCAAGTATTCTTATGCAAAATGAATAATTTGCACTTAGCTTTATATTTTCAACTAACTAATAATAATTATCCTTAATTGATTGAACAGTTCTATTTGACCCGTAGATGGCACCCAACCAATCTTTATCAGAGTGAACCCGAGAGTAACGGTAATGAAGAGTTACTTTACATTCCCCAAAGCTCCAGGATATGAAGCCCCACCCTCGGATGCAGTGTAATATCATACCCAGGTTGGTGGTTGGTCCTACCCTTCTGCAGAGATGCAGTCGGGGTTCATTCTACTGCCACTTCTGACAGAACAGGACATTCAATTGTAAACAAACACACATGTTTTGCAAGACAGATCTAGAAGAACCGTCTAGGGTTAGTATATTTATCTTGCTACCTAGAGAGAGAACTCCACGTGACCTAGTGGCTAAAATGCCGGATTGCAACATCGTAGTAAGCAAGCTATTTCATTCACTTTCGGAATATTACCCTTGGGAATTTCCTTATTGTCCCCAACCACCCACTAGCAGTCGGTTACGTAGTATCACTACTGTTCCTCTTCAAGGATGGCTTCGGCATTAAATAACCCACGAAAGCTGATATGGCATTAACCAAAAGAAACCAAGCCAATCTAAATGATCGTTGAAACATTCACGAGGCAATTATGAAACGAACTGAACTCTGTGTGTTGTAAGCAAACAAGTTCAAGCAATTAGCACTAATCAAGAAATCCTCTTATATTTCATATCAAATTATCGAACACTTTACCGAATATCTGAATTCTAAATTCTCCAATTAGAATTACAAGCGTACCAATCAGTATTCGATACTCGATTGTTTCGCGTTTGCAATTCACCTCGTTCGACTACACGATATTTTTCTCTTGCAGTCAATTGAAAGTTCATCGTAAAGGTGAAATCTCAACTGACTTTGAGGCTTATTTAATGATCTGCTCGTGGTATATTTTGATGATCTTATTTCTTCTGAAAGATTTTTTTAATACTGGGGGCTTGTGTATATGGGAGGGGAAAGAAATGCTCGATTTTGCATCATAATCGACTACAGATTATCATCTTTTTCTATGATTTATTTCAAGTGACAGCCTTAAAATATTTTAACTAGTTTTGTTCAGTACGGTGAGATATTGCTTCATTTATTGCCAATTTTCAAATTCAGAGAACAGCTCAAGCAGCTTTGAGGTCCAGTTTAGAATAACGCATCAAAATTTCTAGAATCTCAGTATCACCTCATCATAAATTTTACAACAAAAGTTAGTGTTTAATTGTATCGATAATGCCGCGGTGAAGAAGAAGAAGAAGAAGAAGAAGAAGAAGAAGAAGAAGAAGAAGAAGAAGAAGAAGAAGAAGAAGAAGAAGAAGAAGAAGAAGAAATTAACAGTCTGCTAATACCAGTAATGACATGCAGTTTTAATATGATAAATTGGACAGTAGCCAATATAATAAAAATAAAGATGGTTACTAAAGTTAGAAAACTAATAACCTGTCCCAAAATGCATCACTCAAGAGCAGATATAGAACGTCCCTACGACAAGAGAAAAAAAAAACTGTAAAAGAGAATTAATCCAACTTGGAATGATCACTAAAACAACCACAATAAGATTAAAGAAATACTTAAACTTTACAATAGACTGGATGCTACAGTTAATAAACACACATGAGAAGTAGAAGAAAAAATATTTAATTTGTAAAGAAAGTAATAAATTTTCGAATCAACCTCACACCGAAAAAACAAATATAAAAAATAATGCAAAAGAAGCAAAAAACAAAGACTAGAGTAAAGACTAATCAATGGCTGAAAAGTGCTTGACTGAAGGCGGAAACAGAAGGGTTAATAATAGCAGCACAGGATCAGAATCTATCAACAAGAAACTATCAAGGAAATATTGTAAAAATTGATTACACTGAATATGCGGATTGGGCGAACAAAAAACTGACTCAATTGGCCACTTAGTGTCCTGTTGCCCAATTCTAATTCTGATACAATATAAAGAAAGGCATGACAAAATCATTATCATCATCATGAAGTCAAGTTGATAGCAAGGAGTACCTTGACACACACACATACTCTCTCTCTCTCTCTCTCTCTCTCTCTCTCTCTCTCTCTCTCTCTCTCTGTACTTATCTTCAATCGCTTTTAGCAACTCCTCTAGATTATATCCAGCGTCCACACAGACCTGATGTAAGTCCTTGCTGGACAGCAAACGCTGGTGTATCCATGTGTAGGAGCCCATAAGAGAACGTTGATTATGAGTTTGTCCTTACTTCCCCAGCAGTGCCCAGCATGTCTTGTTGACCTTGGATACTTAGTGAGATGGAAGGTAAATGGCCGTACAGCAGCTATTTTGTTGGGGTGCTGTTTCGAGGATTTGTTCAAAACAGCACGCTGCATTCTTGTGTAGTTCCGACCAGGCTTTTTCTCAGTTGGTGCATCCATATAGCAGTACTGGCACAGTGACAACTTGGAAGAAATCCCATTTTATTTTAAAAGAGATCAGATTTCCATATCACTTTCAGTCGATGAGATATTGCTGCCGAGGTGAGTTTAACTACTCTACTACTTTTAAAGGCTTAGAACTTAAAGTAACGATGGCTCTTTCTTGTTTAAAACATCATCTCTGTTTTATTTGTGTTCACGTGGAGACCAATGCCTCCTGCTGCTTGCTCCAGGCTTTGCTCAGGGATTTGGCTTGGGCAAATGTATTTACAAGAAGCGCTCGATCATCTGCGTAGTCTCCGTCTCTCATGGTTTTTGTGGGTTATTGTCGGCTTATTGTCTTTTATTAGATCTATGGATGTTCGTAATTCGTAATTCAGGGAGATTAGAAAGATATATGGTGCTAATGTCGCTCTTTGAAGGCTCCAACGACAATGTCAAAGAAGTCGGTGGCACTATCAAATGAGCAAACCATTGATTTCATGTTTTTATAGCTGAAACAGTTTCTTTAGGTGGTCGTAAGCAAGTAGTAGTATTATTGTATTCATTGGAAAATATGAAAATACTATGGAATATTGGATTGTAAAAAATATATGAACACTAACCAGAACCAATAACAGAAGCCGAAGAGGTTACAATTCTTACTGATTTTGCTATCCAATCTGATAAAAAAAAATAAAGAGCTGTTTACAAGATATAGAGATTAAGGACTATAAAAGAGGAGGTGCCCGTGGAGTAATTGTTATCGTCGTAGGAAATGAACACGGCGACACAAGTTCAAATCCTGGACGAGACTGATTGCATTTCACATAGCACTAATACCCTTGGGAAAGGTATGAATCCAATTATTCTCCCTCCAGCTATGGGTAAATAGTAGGGCAGACTAGGTTCTTCAGCCTTGGTTAGGCAACTAGTCTAGGAGAAGGAAAACTCTGAATTCAAACCTGTTAAATTCCGCTTAAAAATTGACCTTGTGTCATATCCTGCCCGAGCGGAGGGGTTGGTATATATGTATATAAAAATATGATTTGGCATTAAATAGCCTACAAGGGTTGATATGCCATAAAATACCACCAAACCAATTATTACTCGCTTCCTTGCAAATAGATAAGAATAGATTTAATTGTCAGTCCATTTTTTTTTCTGTTAATGAATAATCATCATCATCATCAAGTCTCGCTGACAACACGGATTTTCCTGAATCACTGTCTGTCTGTCTGTCTGTCTCTCTCTCTCTCTCTCTCTCTGTCCCTATCATCTATCGCTCCCGGCAGGTCCTCCAAACTACATTCTGTATTCGCACAGAGCTGATATAAAAAAATCCATGTGAAGAGAAAGGTCCGTAGAAGAACGTCACACGTCATCAAAATTGAATGGTTTTTGCTGATTGCCAGAATATTCTAATATTATTTATGATCTTATCATTTTTTGTTCGAAAATAAACTTCAAAAATAAATATTCAAAATAAGCGTTCTGCATTTTTTCCTTTTACTTATCTATCTCAGTCAGTTCGTATCTATCTGCTTATTTTCTGCATCTTTTTCTATCTTCATTTCTTTTCTTTTCACATCTTTCTTTCTTTCGATTGAAGCAGACGATGAACATCTGACTTATAGTGTTATTGCTTCCTCCTCTCTCTCTCTCTCTCTCTCTCTCTCTCTCTCTCTCTCTCTCTGACAAATGTATTCATATGCGCAAATTTCGTTCTGAGCAAGGCTAGCGGCCAACCATTTGTGGTTTCGATTCTCACTGAGTGCACAATGTTTCTGGCTTTCTGCTAAACCAAGCTAACGTCAGTAAATGATTATCACTCCATGTCTGAACATCTTGCATAATGTAATTGTAAACTAAGCTTGCAGACCATCATTAGTGACTTCAACGCTCACTGTGTGCTACATATTTATGGCCTTGTGCTAAATTTATTTCAGTAATTGACTACCACTAAATGACTGCTACAAATTTGGGCACCTTGCTTAGTGTAATAGCGAACTAGGCTAGTTGACTATCATTATTGAGTTCGATTCTCACTGCGTGCCTCATATTTCTGGCCTTGTGCTTATCTAACTTCATTAAATGTCTACCTCCCTATAACTGCTACAAATTTGAGCACCTTGCTCGGTCTGATAGTGAACTAGATTTGAAGACCATTATCAGTGTATTCAATTCTCAATGTGTCAGCCGGTTTAGTGTAATGGTTAAAGAGCTTAGCTAGCCAGTTATTTTTAGTGAGTTCAGTTTTTAATGGATGCTCCATATTTCTGACCTTGTGTTAAACTATGCAAAGCTTAATATAAAGATAAGTAATTGTTTGGCCTTGAATATAAGTAATTTCTTACAAGCATCTGTCCAAGCTTTTTCTTTAACTTGGAAGCGATGTAGTTGGTGCTCGCCATACCTACATGGCCGAATTACCTGCTGCCATTACAACTTTGACCTCAAAGATGCCAAGAAGAAAGGAAATATCTACTTTCTCTCTTTTTATCTTTAGTTTCTTTTCTTTTTTATTTTCTTTTTCTTCTTTTCATTGTGAACCTTGTAAACAAATTTGTAAACAAATTTGTCAGTTTTTGTCTGTGTTGTTAGCAGCTTTCTCCTCTGCTTCAGCGTCTATAGAAAACTGACAAATGTAATTCGATGTAATCTTTATCATCTGGGAAACTCTTACAGATATCGATCATAAATAAGTACATCGGTAATATTTTTTAGATAAAAAGTTAATTTTCTTCTGAAGCAAAAATACCGGGATCTTGCTGTTTCTAGTGGAACATTATACAATCAAAATGGATGTTATTAGGTTTGGTTGGTTTGGTTGTTTGGATTTTATGGCATATCAACCTTTGTAGGTTATTTAATGCCAAATCCATTTTTATGAAAATAGTTCTATGTCAAACAATTCAGTTTAGGATAAGTACGCAGTTAAAATCTAAGTACAGCTTAATTGAGAAAAACATTTCTATTTCAAGCTGTTCAGTTTAGTCAAGCAGTTCTAATTCAGCTAATTCAGTTCAGTATAAGTACAGATTTTATCTACACACAGTTAAATGTCAAAACAGTTCTACATTAAACAGTTTAGTGTAAGTACTGTTTCAATGTCAAAAAACAGTTGTATTTCAAATAATTCAGTTTAGCATAAGTACACAGTTTGAATGTAAGTACGGTTTAATTGTCAAAAACATTTCTATTTCTAGCTATTCAGTTTAGTCAAACAGTTCAGTTTAGCATAAATATGCAGTTTAGTTCTATTTAACCCATAGATATGGCCCCTATCAGGTGCAACCACGCCAGGCCAGAGTGGACCTGGGAGCAATGGCAATGAAGGGGTACTCCGCATTCCCCAAAGCCCCAGCATCACTGGAACCTCACCATCACTATCCAGGACACTCATTGGGGAGGAGTCTTACCCCTCTACAGAGGTGAGGTCGGTGTATTCTTCAGCCCTAGCCGACTGGTTGAGATATTATTAGGTAATATTTACAGGGTCAATAATAAATAAGTACATCCTAAATATTTTTCTATAAAAGTTATCATTTTTATCTAAACCAAAGTTGTTAGGACTTTATCATTTCTATCAGAACATTATACAATCAAAATGAATATTATACCAAGATTTTATATTTTTAATAAGACACAGCCCAGTCGGCTATGGCTGTCGAATAAACCAACTGCATCTGTACTGAGGAGTTAGACCTCCATTCACCGAGGATCCTGAATATTACACTAAACCATCAGATAGAGAGGTTCCAGCTTTGGAAAATATGTAGGAAATGTTTGATTAAAGTCATAATCATATTTTTCATGTTCCATTGAAAATGCATCCAAATTGCGTCTTTTATATTTCTCCACGATCATCTGCGAATTATTGTTAGAGTGTGTGATCGATAACTAATAATATCTGTTTTGATTGCATCATGTTCCACGAGGAGTAATAAAATTCAAGTATCTTGAGTTTCATTAGAAAATTACGAGTTATCCTCTCGACGGCTGTACACCTGGAGGTGAAGGAAGCCGAGGGTAGAGGGACAAGACACGACAGAAGACTTAAGCACGTGACTAGGACACGGAGAGAGTGAGAAGCAAATAGGGTCTCCACAAGGCGAAAGGTGGCTAAAGAGAGCCTGGTAACTGAGGTTGATAGCAGACCACCCAACTCTACAAACAGAATCAAGAAAACAATTTGAGTCCTACGAAACCAAAGGTCTACAGCCCTATTACAACAGTCTTAAACACAACCAGAAAACATACAGAAAGACAACAGGACATTCTCCAACCACAATTAAGTGTATTATAATTTTAACTTTGTTCTCTAAAAGATTATTGATTGCTAAAGGGATATACTTTAGCATCTCTTTTGCACTTCTTATATAAACGTATTTAAACGTTTTACCGAGTTGCTTATTCTTTCTGACGACCCATATGGGGGGGGGTCGTTAAATTTCCCATAGTTTAGAAGAAAATGAACCTTTTCCAAAATGATGTGAGTTGTACTTATTTATGAGCGATACTGGACAACTTAAAAACATTCATTTGGATTGTATAATGTTCCACGAGAAATAATGAAATTCTGGTAATTTTGCTTTAGAAGAAAACCTTTAATTAACAACATTGTTTGGGATGTATTTACTTATGGGCGATATTGTATAACCTAATAATATCCGTTTTGATTGTTAACGTTCCACTGGAACAATGATAAAATTCTGGTATTCCTTGGTGGAGAAGGAAATTAATATTTTCTTTTTATTGTTAGGAGTGTACATATCTATTAACAATATTCTATAGAACCCAAATAAGAATTTCCCAGTCGGCTAGTGGGGTTGTAGAATACACTAACTGCTTCTCTGCAGAAGGGAGTGTCCTGGATATGACACTAAACAATCTGATGGTGAGGTTCTAGTAATGCTGGAGCTTTAGGGAATGCGGAGCACCCCTTCATTACCATCGCTCCCAGGTCCACTCTGACCCGTAGTGGTGGCACCTGATAGTGTCCTATCTATGGATCAAATAAAACTAAACTGCGTACTTATCCTATACTGAATTGCTTGAAATAGAACTGTTTTAACATCTAAACTGAGTACTTACGCTAAACTGAATTGTTTGAATTAGAACTGTTTGATTGAACTGAATAGCTTGAAATAGAACTGTTTTAGACTATTAAACACGTGCTAAACTGAATTGTTCGAAATAAAACTGATGATTTGTATAAAAATGGATTTGGCATTAAATAACCTACATGCCATAAACCCAAACAACCAACCAGTTTATCGAGAAAAAGAGATTTTCTAGATACATTTCGCTAAACATTTTAAAAATCTAAAAATATTCCAGGAAATCCCTTCTCCATTATCGACGACAAGATGTAAGAGGTGAAGCAAAAGTTTTGTGATATATTGGTATATACTAGTTCGTGATGTGTACATCATGAGACCGAACCATTTCAAGCCATGAAAGGTGCCTGCTGTAGTTGGTAGTATTGTGGTAGTCAGTGCGCTGACACATCGTGCATTACTTCACTCTGTGTGTAATTTGAAAGACGTACAGATGAACGTACAACGTTGTCTAATTCGGGAACATATATTTTACAGGTTCGGACTGGATCGTAATGTTGCGAAAACAGAACCCAAAAAATTTGTTAAGCGAAACGTGAACTACAGTGACAGGGTGGATTGAAGAAATTTTGCTTGGGTTACAAGAATCTCGACGATCAGATAAGATCAGATCAGCCTAAAACTGAGCATTCTGAGGCTGTGTTCCAAGACATAGATACAAATCTGGCGAGTAGTTTAAAGAGGGTATCAGGCGAGCCCAGCTTCTCAAATCAAGTGTTGTTCGTCACCTTCACGGTCTCAGCAAAAGCAGCCGAATTGTGCATCACGTGACCAAAATAATCCAAAACTTTTGACTCACTCTCGGAGAAATTTTTTCAAACCACAAATCTAAGAAATACGTCAGTTATTTTCTATAGTCTACGAACATTGACGTATATCTTTTAGAACTTATCTGTATAAAAAAAAGTGTAGTTCCTGTTTTGCCGCAGCTTGTTCGTTAACCAAACAGCACACTACAAGTTCGTTGTCAGATGGAACACAGTTCGTAATAAGACGAGCTACGCTTAGCTTTGCTCGGCCAAATGGTCTCTTTCGAAATGTCGGTATTTAACCAAACCTTCAAAGCCAGTTTAATGTTGGGTGGGGGACCAGCAGGAAGCAAGCCTACCGGTGTGCATCAGACGCTAAGGCAATCAACCCAACGTTAACTCCTTTTAGGCGAGGGGACAGGTGCTGCCCGGTGTTAAGGCTCCCCTGGAACATGAGCCTTTGAATTTCAAGACCACCCAGCTCGGATACCAGATGCACGATCTCCCGCGAAAAATTTCCCGCCTTTCTTACACTCTAGGTCTTTTTATTATACCGTATCTGCGTCACACCCGCTGACTTTTCCGGGCTGATACTTTGATTTCGGTTTCTTTGTTTAATACCATATCAACCTTCATGGGTTATTTAATGCTAAAGCCATCTTTGTAGAAGAATAGCAGTGATACTATTTAACCCATAGCTGGTAGAGGGTTAAAGGACTTCCTATCTTTCCCAAGGGCATTAGTCCTAAAGTGAATATAATAACTGGTGTTCGAACTCATTTACTGAGATGTTACAGTCCAACATGTTAGCCATTGTGCCATGAGGACTCCTACAAGTGCATGTTTATATATATATATATATATAGAGAGAGAGAGAGAGAATTAACGGAATCATCGGAAGAGAGGGGGAAAAACAATTTAAAAAAATAAAACTGCGAGGGCCTTTCATCCAGCACTATTCATGTTAGACCGCCGGAAACAAGTAAAAACGGGTAATTTATAAATAATTTGAAAAAGGACTGGGGGAAAAAAATGTCACCCAGTGTCTAATGCGTCCCCATGGAATCAATGGGTTAAGTGCTGGACTTTATATATATATATATATATATATAAAGTCCATGAATTGATCCATTGATTCCATTGGGACTCCCAAACCATGTTTATATTTACATTCTTGTATTGCTTCATTAGTTGTTTTTTGTTGTTGCTTTTTTTTTGCGCTGTTGTATGATATCAAATATTCCTAATACAAATAATTATAATGTAAGTAAGTCAAGTTGTCTCCCTTTAGTCGAGGGCGACCAGAAGGCTCCCTTTTCAATAGCTACTACACAGAGGTGTAGGTGGCCCCCACCTACACCTCTGTGTTGTAGCTATTCTCTTTTCTCTGGATTGCTCCACTTTACCCTTGATACGTACCTTATATTGCTGAGTGTTAAGCAAGGAGGTATCAAGTACCATTTTTAAAGTCTTTGGTATGACGCGACCTGGGATTGAACCCAGGTTTCCCGGAACATTGGCGAAGACTCTTATTTATTGGTTTTCGTTGGCTTTTATGGCATATTAACCATTGTAAGTTATTTAATGCTAAATCTTCTTTGTGCATACATATTAAATATATATATGATTTGGTTTGGTTTGGTTTGGTTTTATAGTATATCAACCATTGTAGGTTATTGAATGCCAAATGCTCTTTATATATATATATAATAGATATATATGATTTGTCAACAGATTTTGTTGATAAACATTTTTAAATGAGCCTTAGCTCATTTTTTTACACAGTTGAATGATTTCAAGCATTGCTATATAACAGTTCCAATTTAACATCAGACATTTGTTGGCACACATTTAAATGAATAGACATAATATGTAAGAGATTTGTTCGTCGGCAATTTCATTTTTAAATGAGTTACAACTAATTTGTCTGCACACACACATTGCTAATATTTCTACACAATTAAATGACTTTAATTATTGCTGTCTAACACTTATAATTCTATTCAATATTAATCATTTGTTTGCACACAGTGAAATGGTTACAAATATTGTTATGTAGCAAAAAGAATTTCGCATTTTTGTTTGGCGCGTAATTTAATTCGATCGTTAGGGTCGACGCATATTTTCACCCAATCAGGATGACTTATCCTATTCATCCCGGACTATCTTTCCGGGCAGCACAAACTGGAGAAATCTGCCAAACACTTTCCTTTCGCAGAACAACTTCGTTCAGTACAGACGTCTTCTTACTGTCTGCTCTTCAATAGCAGCAGCAGCAGCAGCATGAGGGAAGCTGTCTAATTTATGAACTCCTTTCGTCTATTTCTCTTCGACCAAGGGTTCCCAGTTGAATATGAATTAGATGAATTCAATTCGCCACACACAGGAACAACTTACGTCACCCACAATATTGGCTATGTCGTCTGTGATACAAAATTCCGCCCCGACACTTCACGTCTGGGCAACATTTTCTGGAGACATTCACGCTTCTCCCCGAAACAACCAGAACCACAACAAACACGACTTTTGCTACACTATGGCGAACATATCTCCCTCGCACGTCCAACAACACGTGCAGCTTTCTCCACTCCATAACAACTTCATTTCATTTCCTTCCTACGAGACTTGCAGCATAAACGTAAACCCTTTATTCCATGCTGCCATTAAAAACCTTCAAATAAAACCTAACGGCATCATCTTCGTCTGCTTACTTCTTCATCATCCTCCTTTATTTTACAACAACACTCAGAGAGGGAATAACACACACGCGCAAGAATACATTTCTTAGCCAAAAGTAATAACAAACATTCCTATCGCTAAAGTTATTTAACACTGATTATTTAATTTAACATTACCCATTCGTTTGCACACACTTCAATGGTTCCAAGTATTGTTATGAATCACTAACAATTCAATTAAACACCAGTTATTAGTTTATACACAGTTAAATGGTCAAACAGTTCTATTTCAAGTAATTCAATTCAGCATAAGTCATTTGTTTGCACTCAGTTTAAATGTTAAACAGTTCTATTTGACCCATAGATAGAATCCTTTCAGGTGCTGTAACTCTGGGCCAGAGTAGACCTGGGAGTGATGGCAATGAAGGAGTACTCAGCATTCACTAAAATTCAAGCTTTACTGGATCCTCTCCATCAGACTGTTTAAGGTCATATCTAGGACATTCGCTAGTTTGGAGTCTTACCTCTCTACAGAGATGCTGTCGATGTATTCCATAGTTTATTAGGAAAAAAATAGCAAAGACTTTTTAATGATATTGCATAATTAGATAATAAATAATTCTGATTATTTAATTCCTTGTTTAAAAGCACATCAACCTTAATGGATTATTCAATGCCAAAGCCATCCTTGCAAAAGGACAGTATTGGCACTATTTAACCTATAGCTGAGAAAGGTATAAACAAGTTGGAGTCATGCCTTTCACAAGGTTATCAATCAAATAGTGAAAAATAATGGTGCAATTGAAGTTCGAACTCGCTTACTACGGTGTCGCAGTTCAGCACTTTATCCATTACGCCACGGAAACTCTCGATACATTGATTAAGGGATGATAATTTTAAAAATATGATATCAGTCCATGATGTAGATTGATTGTATGGCATCTGAGACAGCTGTTGGGTTTTTTCCCTCTCCTCTTAAAAAAAGACAACATATACATATACAGTGAATCCCTCTTAAAATGCCGCTTCCCATACAGTGTCAGCTGGGCCGAAGCGCCCTCCTTGCCACTCCCTAAACAACGCTACTGTTATTAATATATGAAAACCGGCAATAAAGCTGCAGTCAGAAAAAGATGTTTGAATTTCATTTACGAAATTCAAATTGTTACGTTGTAGGTTCAAGACAAAGACGGAGTGAAGTTCAAAGTTCTCCACAAGAAAAAAAAAAGGAAAAGTCAGATACGTGGTCACAGAAAATATGCAATTCACCTTATTACAGCGTTTCTACCTTCTTCTACACCG
The DNA here is from genome assembly GCA_963585895.1 of Sepioteuthis lessoniana. Classification (NCBI taxonomy): domain Eukaryota; kingdom Metazoa; phylum Mollusca; class Cephalopoda; order Myopsida; family Loliginidae; genus Sepioteuthis; species Sepioteuthis lessoniana. The sequence goes on from OY757932.1 coordinate 4,287,517, forward strand.
ATCCCAAATCAAGAAGACTTGCAGTAGTCTTTTCGATTAACCTATCACTAATAGCGGATGAGTTCACGAACTCCGAAAGGAATCAGATCCTTACAATTTTGTTTTTACGAAAGTATAGGGAGACTATGAATAATAATCTTCCTTAGAGAGTGGGTGCGCACGGTAGATGCCGAGTGGGGTGTTACATGACTGAGTTAGAAACCCATTCTTCATTTCTTTTTCCTCTGTTCTTTGAACAAGTGACATTATCTCGGACCCTGACAAGGAGCAGTAAAACCAAGTGGCTATTTTACTTTTCCATTTTTGCAACTCTTTCATATGCTGCTTGTTCATAAAACAGTAAACGTATACTTCTATCTGTTTGGACACATTTGTGTATTCTTTCCTCTCAATACCATTAATTGTTACGTATACATGTGACGTTTCGCATAGTAGCAGCCAACAGACGCTCTAGGAGAGGAATAGGGGGAGGTTGTTGACTGGAAGCCTCTGGGGTAAAAAGAATGAGATCCCTTTTGCCCACTGGCATGAATTAGAAGGCGGGGCAAGATATTTTGAAACGTAGTAGACGCGGCGTGAGCAGCAGAGCTGAGACACGCGGACGTGAAGGGTTGAAAAAAAGAAAAATGTGACATGAACTCTTGAAGAGAGACGCAGCGTCGGCAGTCGGGAAGAAAAGGCATGACTACGTGCGAAAAAAAAGGGCACTAAAGAAAAAGCCTGATAGAACATAATTTTCTATCATATCTATATCGAGTATTCACGTTCGGGATTAATCCTCAGAAAAATTCTATTTGTATATCTCTTAAACCTTATTATGTGTTTATATTATTTTGTTTGTTGAATGCGAACAGAATAAATGTTTTCTACTTGTTGTTGAAAATTGTCGTTGTGTTTAATTTTATTTTGCTAGTCATTCTGATTGGTTATTTCCGTGCAGTAATTCCTTAACCAGTTGTCGATATCTTTTTTTATTATTATTACCCGTGAAATATCCCAACGTGCCAACTCGGGAAATAGGACGAGTTGTAAATTTATTTTCGTTTACGTACTCTTTGACGACGTGTCCAGGTCAAGGAATGCCAAAATATCGAGACTATCGTCCGGACGGGAGAGAAGGACCGAACAAATATAGTGGTTATTGTCCGGGACGTAACAGTAAATAAAATGTTAAATATTCTTATAAGCGTAAATGAGTTTATCTCGTCTTTCCTTCCGTTGTGTTCAATGATAGTATATCATGGATATACTAATGTTAAAATTGGTCCTTGATAATTGGCGACTAGACTAAAATATCTTCCTTAGAATCAAATATGCTAATAAAATTAATGAAAAATAAACTGTTTTGTACAAAAACCTCTCAAATAATACACACGACTAAAATGTTTTTTTTTTCCTTTCGACAAATATTGACCACTAAGTTTTAACTGCCAATAAACATTCTTCAATTTTAGTTGATGTGACGCTAGGGTTGAAATAATGATTTTCTTTACATCGACCACATTAAGTAACCTTTAATTAATCCCTTTTAACCACATCAACATTCTAACAGGTTGAGAAATTTTTATTTTATTACAAGTTAATAAATTCTTTTTTGATTTTGTTAGTTGATCTTTTTTCATGCTATTTCCTCGTGTTTTTCTATATTTCTTTTCACGTCTTTCTTCTTCTCTTTTGATAAAGAAAAAAAAACGGAAGGGAATAAAATTCCTTTCGACAAATACCGACAGTATTAATTGATCGGGAATGTAACAGAGATAAAATCGACTCAAGACTCCAGTCAGATGTTTACTCCCAAGAGAGACTCCTACCACCTTTTTATTGATAAATAATACTTGTGGCGCCGGTAATTCTGTTTTCTTTACACAGTAGCAGAACAGGTACTTCCGCTTTCTTAAAACTCAAGAACCAAATTACAATACTGACCATTAAGTTTAAACAACTAATAAACATTATTTATCTTTACTAACTGTGATAGTTGGGTTGAAATTATGATTTTCTTTATGTCAACCACATTAAGTAATCTTTCATTAAATCCATTTAACTACAACAGAAGGCACATCTATTATCTTCAAAACTTCAAATTCTCTTACGTCCTGCTGCGTCTGTTCAGTTGCATTGCCACTAAAAAGTAACGTTGGAAACTCACACCGTGTCGGTGAAACATAAAATACGCTGACTATATCCCCGAGAAGGAGGTAATACACCCAGCCAAAAAAAAAAGATGTCGTTCGTTTGACATCAAACTGCATTTGATGGTGAGGTTCCACTTCTGAAACACTAGGGTTAGTGGAGTACCTCTTTATTACAATTACTCCCAGGTCCACTCTGACCCGGAATGGTATTGCCTGTTAGAGTCCCATCTATGGGTCAAATAGATCTTTGAAAATTATTGATATTAGATCGGAATACTTGAAGCTATAACTGTGTGTAAACAAATGATTAATATTATGAAATAGAATTATATTAATGTTAGATACTAGCAATTAGTATTACAATACACAGACGAACAAAATCAGCTGTTTGTTAGGACGTCTACAACAAACCAGAAGAATACTTTAAAGAATTTTTTTTTAAATAATTTTCTGAGTGCATTCACTTTCATCATACAAGGTACGACATTCAAATAGTAATCTTGCATATTGGCCTTTGACACAGCCCTCATGTTCCAGCTGTGAAAACAGGAAGACAGCGATGTGTGGGTGAAAGCCGCTTACGTGGGTTGATTGCAGGAAGCGGGTCATATGTGTTGTCAACCGGAATGCGTGGTCGTTGGGAAATTATATATACACATGTACCCACATTATACGGTCAGTCACGCAGTCACAGAGACACAGTCATGGAGAGCGGTCAGTTTGTGCCCAGAGGTTTCCCACCCACCCCCACCTCCCGACCGAGAAGCAGAAGAATTGCTAAGTGAAGCCCTGAATCTGACACAACGTGGCTCTGAAGAAAGGGTCAATATAGCAATCCTCTGTCTGTCTCTGTCTCCCTGTCTCTGTCTCTCTCACTTACGCCAGTTTCGACCCTTACGAGAGAAATAAAGTAAGAGTTATATTTTTGTAAAGAAGTGTGATAGTCATTCATTCACTATGCCGCTATAGAACTGTAATGGTGGCGCCCTCTACCTAATGTCTAACCATTTTTTTTTTTATTTCAGATACAATTAATTTCGATCATGTGTGGAACCGGTGCACACAGTTAGTTTACTGTTGAAGTAGTTTTTCAGATTGGTAAATCTATAATTGCCAAACAGAAAGCTTTCTATACTCATCTCATGTTACATCGGAATGATGCTGTTCTGGGTAGAATTTTCAACCCATAGCTATATGGATTTTCTATCCGGAACAGCATCATTCTGACTTAACATGGATTGAACACAAAAAGCTTTCGCGTAGCAATTAAATATTCACCAGTCAACGTTTGAACAGCAAACTTACGGTGCGCACTGTTCCTAGCCATAATCGATACTGAATGTATTTGGGAAAAAATGGTAAAAAAATTAACTTGATGGAGCTACCATTACTTCTTGACTGAACTTTATTGCACCACACAAGTAAAAGTTTAAATAGGGGTGATATTTCTGTTGGACCCTCTTTATCAGTTCAGTCGACAGAACTTAGAAAACATCGACTACATCCTCTGCAGAGGGATAAGCTACCCCTAAAAAATAGATATCCTAGATATGATATTAAACAGCATCTAATGGTAAGGCTCCTACTCCAGAGCTCTTGGGAGTGTTGAGTACCTCTTCATTGATATTACTCCCGGATTCAATCTGACCCGAAGTGGTGTTACCTATTAGTATCTCATTTATGGGTCAAATAGATATCTTTAAACATTATTTGTATTAGATAAGAATACTTGATGTCAAAAAACTGTGAGTTAATTATTTGTATTAGAAGTATTTACTAATTGTTTACTGAGAATTATTATTATTAGTTACTTGAGACCATATAAATGAGAGCCAACAAATAGAAATAATTACTTGAGACCATATAAATGAGAGCCAACAAATAGAAATAATTACTTGAAACCATATAATTGCATAGAAATTATTAGTAATTGATAAGAATACTTGAAATAATGAAATTGTGTAAAAACTATTAGAAATTGATAGGAATACTTGAAACTCTATAACTGCGTACAAACAATTGATTATTATCAAATAGAAATAATTACCTGAAAACATATAATTGTGTAGAAATTATTAGTGTTGATAAGGAATACTTGAAACCATATACTTGACTAGAAATTATTAGTAATTGATAGGAATACTTGAAACCATATACTTGACTAGAAATTATTAGTAATTGATAGGAATACTTGAAACCATATAATTAAGTGTTACTTGTCAACTGACGATTCGCCACGGTTCGGTTAAAGGAGGGAGAAGTCGACATTTTTTTTTTTTCTATTAGGAAAATAATCTCCTCTATTTATTTTTGCGTGGACTTTGTATAAAAACCTCGAGAGTGAAACTGAATACGTCTATTCGTTATCGGCACCGGAGAAAAGGTGTCATGATTTCGACTCACCTATGACGTCATCTCCTGAAATTTTTCCAGTCATCCTTTGTTCGTATCGTTTATTTGCTTTTGGATGCAATCATTTTCGATCACCTGTCAAGTTTATTCGGTTGTAACTTTTCCATCTTCGTACTTAGAATCTTAACTCTATGACTTCACTTCAACTGTACCTAGGTTCACCCTCCAGTCCAAGTTTGGCAAAAAGCCCGTCGTACCAAAAGCCTCACTCAGCGCTTATGTTATGTAACATATATACAGACAAATGATTATTAAATAGAAATAATTACTTTAAGCCATATAATTGTGAATAGATTATTGGTATTAGATAGGAATACTTGAAACTATAAAACTGTGTGCAAATTGTTTATATTAGATAGGAATACTTGATATTTGATATCAAATAATCAGTGTCGGCTCTCGACTACAGAGAGTGGGGAGTTTGGGAAAATACTCATAAGGTACAAAAATCCGACAAATAAATTATTAGCTTGATAATGAATATTTGCTATGGTTACGGACAGATTGGTGAAGTGTTTTTTATTTAAATATAAAATCCATTTTTCACATCCTTGGCATTACAAAATGATCGATAACTTCTTCATTAAAAGTGCTGATATCCCTGGTTGCGTTGTAGATCAAAAGAATGTTTTCTCCCTCATATTCAAAAGGTGTCACGAACAATAGACATGTACATCTCCACAGGTGAATTTGGTTGTTTACCCTTCAGTTTTTAAGAAATACGATCGAATTAGAACAAATACATCAGTTTATGGCAATAGACAAGGATTTCCGGGAATTTTACTTTCTAGCAACCCCTAGTCAATTCCTTCTCTTGCGAACCGGTAAAATTTTATTCATCCAATCAAAATTTTATTTACCCCAGAGGTAGAGAAAATAAATCACAGAGTTCATTCTACGAACTTACCTCTCCAGTTGTTGGGTCGCATTTGGTAGGCCGTTTTAAATCTGGTCGGTTCTGCTGGGTGTGCCTCAGCACAGGAGAGTTCCTCCAGCCTCAGGGGGGCCATCCCTCAGGCTTTACCTCCTTCGGGTGGGGGTTATTGCCGGGCGCCTGAGGCACCCCTAATAAGGGGAATGCCGACGGGGCTGAAGGTATTTTTGGCAATGCCGGACGCATGTGGTATTTGCCCTGCGACCGGACCCACCTTAAAACGGCCTTGTGCCATATTCGTCCGGTGGTGGGACGGATGATGAATAACAGAGAAATAGATCAGAATTTCGAAAAAAAAGTTTTAAATATGACCCACCACCTCTACCTTTAATTTCTTTTTTGAAGCTGAAAAAATTTTCCTTGGCAAGTTTGTTTTGTTTTTTTTTTATTTCGTGATAAAAATTTTGCTAAAATAATTTGATATTGATTTTTTTAAAATGATATAGCAATATGAACAAAAGCAATATTTGAAAAATGCAAAAAATAAAATATAAAATTAAATTTTACTTTTTGGACAAATTTTAGATTTATTTTATTGTCTATAATTTACACTGTTTTTTTTTTTTTTAGTATATTTTGGGGCTATTTTCTAACAATTAAAACAAGTTAAAGAATGACCTTTTTATATTTTCAATTACACTTTAAAAATTAAGTGTTTAAAAAATTTGATCACATCTAAAGTTGTAAATAAAATAAAAGGTAATTTTAATAATTTGTTTAGTTTTATATATTTTTTCTTCGTTTACTGAATTAAAAGTTAAGAAGAAAACAACTCACATCTGGGCTGCAGTGATAATATTTCATATATTTTGCAGTATATCATAACATTTATAGCAAAGTAAAAGAGTATTATAAATACGTGATTTCTGACTGATTTGTTTAACAATCCCCCACTTATTAATGACACTTGGATTTTATGGATCAAATTGAATTTTACATGAATTTGATGTTTTTATTGGCTCAAGTAGATAAAAACTACTATGTCAGAGACTTCATATAACTTATATAAATAACCTTTTATTAATTATTGTTTAAATATTTTTAATGTGACAAAATATATTTATATTTTGTCTCAAATATTCAATAATTAGTTTAGTTTAGAATCTCATTTTTTTTTTGTTTAATATTTTTGATAGAAGAGACAAGTTCTTTATCACTTTCATGGGTGGGGGGAGGGCTGCAGCCTAGCAGCCTCCATGCTAGAGTCACCACTACATATAACTATGTGAAAAAAATCTCTCTGGAAACAACCATATAAAACTAGAAATAGAAATTTTGTAACGCTTTGTGGTTGGGAAGAAAAGAGTCGAGTTCCCACTTACCAATAGTAGTATTAGTATATTCATTAGTATATACATGATGTACTAACGCTGAAAACAACGGAATAGAAAGATAAATACATTTACACATAGAATAAAATTTAAATTTTTATATACATAATATACCAACGGTATTAAAAGACAGAATACAAAAACTTGTTCCATGATAGAATTATTCGCAAACAATATATGGAAGGGGTACAGAATGGAAAAAGCTTTACTTGGAAAATATATATCCTTGTGGCTATACCGTTCCTTGACAAAATCAGAGACATCTGTACTGTTCAAAGAACAAAGTAGAAAAGAGGTCGTGAATGGGTTTCTGAACAGACATGTGAAACCCAATGGTGGTCCTAACGGACAATGTTGTGCCATAGAAGGACAATAATAATGCAAATACATTCAATTAACTACGATTAAACTGTCATTATTCTTGTGGTTTATGGTGTACGTAAATTTTATCTTAGATCAGAATCCCATCAGCCATTTAGAAAACATTCAAATCTCACACTTAAGAACTTATATTCATGAAAATTGGCGAACTACTGTTCAATCATTAAAATTGTGCAGATAAACAACATACTATAGTCGTCTGACAAGCTGTCTGGATGCTGTGACGTTCCGGTTAGTCTTTACAGTCAATATATCAGCTGTTGGAAATGGCATGTGATATAGCTTTAATCTAATACATAATTTGTGTTTAGATTTGTATTAATTCATATTAATCTCTGTGTTGATTTGTTAAATATGTTCTCCAAACAAAAGTTTGTGTTGGAAATGTTTATGTTAATTTGCGGGAGTTACAGTTAGTTGTGTATATCGATTTTTAGGAATCCTACTCAAGTGTTTGACCACTTTGTGGAAAAAGTTTGGATTTTAGCCCTGCCGTATTCGTCGACCCCTAAAGTTGAAGAGATTTTTTTTTCAGCCTTTTTTTTCTGGTGACAGAGATGAAACCATCAATCACATAATAAGCGAATGCAGCAAATTAGTGCAGAAGGAATATAAGACTAGACACCATTGGGTCGGCAAGGTGATTCACTGGGAGATGTGCAAGAAATTGAAATTTGACCATACAAACAAACGGTAAATGCACAACCCAGCACCTGTCCTAGAAAATGACACTCATAAACTCCTATTTGACTTCGACATACACACGGATCATCTAATCTCAGCCAGAAAACCAAACTTAATAATAACAAAAAAAAGAGAACTTGCAAAATAGTCGACTTTGCTGTCCCGGCTGACCACAGAATAAAACTGAAAGAAAGTGAAAAGAAGGATAGGGAATTGCTAGGGAATGGAAAAAAGCTGTGGAACATGAAGGTGACAATTATACCAATTGTAACTGGTGCGTTTGGAACAGTAACTAAAGGATTACTAAAGGGACTGGAGGACTTGGAAGTTGGCGGCGAGTGGAGACCATCCAAACGACAGCATTATTGAGAACGGCCAGAATACGGAGAAGAGTCCTGGAGACTTGAGGAGACTTTGCTGTCACTCAGACTCCAGTGAAAAACCATCGGCTAATGCTGATGTGAAAAGCTCTAATGAGTGAATTATAATAATAATAAATAATATATATTTGATATATATATTTAATACATGGAATTTAGACTGCGACCCTTGGGGTTTCTTGGAGTTTTTTTTTCATTTTCTTAACTGCCCGATGATTGTTGTTTTGAAAAAACTCCATGAAACCCAGGGGTCGCAGTCTAAATTCCATGAATTATATATATCTAATTTATATCTATTTATTATTATTATATATATATAGTATATATATATAGAGAGAGAGAGAGAGATTGTTTGATTTAATGTTATGTCAAGCCCCTCAGGGTTATTTACTGCCAAATCCTGTTTATACATATATTTGATTTGTAAACGAATAGTTTGAAGGTAATTATATTTCATCATCCTCATCATATCGCGCTGGTAGCACGGATATCCCTGACCCTCTCTCGCCACTCCTCCCTATCGTTCATCGCCCTAGGTAGGTCTTCAGGACAACATCCTGTATCCTCACATAGCTGCTGAATGTACGTTCGAGCTGTTCGTCCTGCTTTTGCGCGGCCATGTGTGGGGATCCATAAGAGTACATCTCTTATGAGTTCATCTCTGCTTCTCCAGCAGTGTCCTGCATGTCTGGTTCGTCTAACTTGAATAGTTTTCGTGATAGGGGGCAGGTGGCCGTACAGTTGGTGTCTTGTGGGGGTACTGCTGCCAGGATCTTGTTCAGGATTGCACGCAGCATTCTTGTGTAATTGCCATCCAGTTTTTTTCTCCAGCCGTTTTGTTAGCGTCCATGTAGTGCATCCACATAGCAGTATCGATGTGACCGCTGCCTGGAAGAAACTGCGTTTCATTTTATCGGTTAGGTCTGATTTCCATATAATCGATAGCCTATTGAGAGCTGTCCATGCTTTCGTTAGCCTCGTTTCGATGTCCTTTTCGGTTGATTCGACGCTGCTTCCTAGGTACGTGAATTTGTCTACTAGTTTAAGTGGGGTTCCTTCTAGAGTGGAGATGTCCCCCGTTTGGTTATAGCACATATATTCCGTTTTGTGTGCATTAACATAGAGGCCTATGCTTGCTGCTGCTCGTTCCAAACTATGCAGAAGAGTTTCGGCTTGGTCAGGTGTATTTGCCAGTATCGCTATGTCATCGGAGTAGTCGGCGTCGGTAATTGTTGTTGCGGGGTATCTTCTGCTTCTTTTCTTCGTCAGTTCGAAGCCATTCTCTTTGATTTTGTCAATCGATGTTCTAAGTACGTAGTCTAGACAAATGATAAAGAGGTACGGGGCCAGCGTGTCCCCTTGTAGTACTTCTGCTACAATCTCAAAGTATTCCGTGTCTCCATCCGGTGATCGTACTTTTACTTTAGTGTTTCTATAGAGAATTGTTATTGCCGCTACGGTTTCTTTAGGTATGCCGTACGCTAGTAGGATTTGTTCCATCTTTCCTCTGTGAATGGAGTCGAAAGCCTTGGTAAAGTCGACAAATATTAATGTCGCTTGTAGGTTCTTTGCCCGTACACCTTCAAGGATTCTGCGGATGGTTAATATTTGTGAGGTCGTGGATCTATTTCTTCGGAAGCCATTTTGGTTTTTTCTAAGTATGTTGTCGATTTTGGGTTCTATTCGGTTTCGTAGTAGGGCATTGTAGATTTTGACAGCTATGGATGTAAGTGTTATGCCTCGGTAGTTTTTGGCTAATCCGAGGTCCCCCTTTTTAGGGAAGGGGAGTATGCATCCCTTCATCCATCTATCTATCGGATTTTGATTGTATACTGCGTTGCAGAGTCGGAGCAGTATGTCGTCGAATTGTCTGGTCTTCCATACTTCCGGGGGAATTTCGTCCAGCCCAGCAGCTTTCCTATTTTTAATTTTTTTGAGAACCGAGTCGAGTTCTTCTTGTGTGAACGGTCCTAGTTTAATGTCTAATTGTTTGCTAATTATTCTGGTGATTGGTTCATGCGTTATTTTTGGTGGGTTTCCAAGTAAGTTTTCGAAGTGCTGTTTCCACAGTTCTATTCTTTCTTGTTGGTTTGCTGCTTTAAGTTTTGCTTTGGCTGTGTTCTTTCTTCTGCTCACTTCGTTTATTGTTTGCCAGGCTATTCTAGATTGTCTATCTTCCACCGAGTCTCTAATCTTATCTATCTGATTTTGAATGTATTCTGTCTGTTCCTTTATATATATGCCTGCTAATTGATACTGTGCCCATTTTAACCTTTTTTCTTTGCACACCGTTTATAATAATGATTACAATTTCTTGGCACAAAATTAAATCGTTTCAAGTATTACTTACAGCAATAATTCTATTTAATATTGTTAAGATTTTTTGCACACATTAAAATGATTTCAAGCATTGCAATTGTACATTATTAATTCTATTTATCTCGTAAACTTATCTAATAGGAATATTCTGCACACAATTGTATGGTTTCAAATAACTAATTATAACAATAATCCTTAGTAAATGATTTAATAGTTCTACTTGACTTTTAGATGGGACCATAACAGGTTCTGCCACTCCGGGTCAGAGTAGACATGAGAGTAATGGTAATGAAGGAGTATTCTACATACCTCTAAGTCCGAAACTGGAACTTCCCCATCAGTTGCAGTTTAATATTTCACCCTGGGCACGAATATATATATATATATATATAAAGGAGTAGTGCCCTTCCCGACACTCCAGTGTAGTAGCTGCTGAAAAGGGAGCCTTCTTGTCACTCTCGACTATGGTCGCCAACTTTACTTACTTATATATAGAGAGAGAGAGACTGACAGACAGACAGAGAAAGAGACAGACAGACAGAGACAGATACAGAGAGAGAGAGAGAGAGAGAACATTTTTTTACTATTGACTGCTTACCAATAAAGTTCCAAATTTAGAATATTATTAAGATGATCATAATATATAAACGTGTGTGTGTGTGTGTGTGTGTGTTAGGTTTCAGATAACAGACGCTTCAAAATGTAAACGTTATCATTCCTTTTCTTATCGTCTGCTCGGAAATTGGGATTTTATGTTTTTTTCTTTCTTTTCTTTTCTTTTCTTTTCTTTTCTTTTCTTTCCTCCAGGTCTTTATTCCCGATTTCAATTGAATTTTTCCTTTTCTAAAATGGCGAGTATGTAGTTAAAACAAAACAATAAAAAAAAGCTTGATAACAAAGAATATTAAAAAATCTCATCTTCTGCCTCTATCTCTAGAATTATTTCTTTAAGTCTTAATGAAAAATGTCTGCCGTTGAATACAACAACAACAGCAGAAATAACAACAATAACAAAGAAAAGAGATCTATTTACATAGGTATATCATTCTCAAGGTCGGCTGATTAGAATAAGACTTTCACTTGAAGAGCGGCTTTTCTAATGGAAGAACGTGGCTCTTTGTTTGTTCATGTCATGGTGGATATTTGGAGAGAACAGATGAGGAAAGTAAAGAGGGAAATGGAACGTTAGTTTTAGGAAGGGGAATATAAAACCAAAAAATATCGAAAGAGGAAGAAAATGTCAAATCGTTCGTTGGTGTCTGACCATTGTGAACGAGTTGAATTTCTTTAGTCGGTTGTGAGTTGATTTGTCTGAAGTAGAAGGACTCGTTGAAAATAGAAGAAGAAGAAGAAGAAGAAGAAGAAGAAGAAGAAGAAGAAGAAGAAGAAGAAGAAGAAGAAGAAGAAGAAGAAGAAGAAGAAGAAGAAGAAGAAGAAGAGAAGAAGAAGAAGAAGAAGAAGAAGAAGAAGAAGAAGAAGAAGAAGAAGAAGAAGAAGAAGAAAAGAAGAAGAAGAAGAAGAAGAAGAAGAAGAAGAAGAAGAAGAAGAAGAAGAAGAAGAAGAAGAAGAAGAAGAAGAAGAAGAAGAAGAAGAAGAAGAAGAAGAAGAAGAAGAAGAAGAAGAAGAAGAAGAAGAAGAAAGAAGAAGAAGAAGAAGAAGAAGAAGAAGAAGAAGAAGAAGAAGAAGAAGAAGAAGAAGAAGAAGAAGAAGAAGAAGAAGAAGAAGAAGAAGAAGAAGAAGAAGAAGAAGAAGAAGAAGAAGAAGAAGAAGAAGAAGAAGAAGAAGAAGAAGAAGAAGAAGAAGAAGAAGAAGAAGAAGAAGACTTTTTATAATCCAGACTAACAGATCCCCGAAGTTAAGCAGCGATGAACCTGTTCAGTTTTGCAATGAGTAATCACTTAGGAATAGCAAGTAGCGTAAAGAACCTCAGATCTATGAAGCACCAGACGAAGCTTTATAAGTCCGTTACTCCCATCAAATAAATACATTTTTATCTGTCAAGGTTGATAAAAACTCTGACCACCATTTTTTACTTTTACTAATTGAACATCTGGGCTTGTATTTAACATTGTTTTTCGGCAACTGACTGGAAGCGAAATCGGCACATTCCTAGAAAGAAGGGTTTCCTAAGAAACTCTCCATCAGAAGCATTTACCACATCGTATGGGCACATCTTTTTCTCACGTGCTGGCTCGTGCCCAGGGACTTATATCTCCTACTAATTGCAGCTTTTGCTGTACATACCTATTGAACACAGAGACACATGGTTAACCCTTAAACTTATAATTTGCAAAAGATGATTCCATGATGTTCAGCAAACGCTTTTTCCGGGGGGGGAGGGAACAGCTATTTCTAGCGGTTCAAGAAAACATTCATCATCACAGAATTGTCGTAAATCCGAAAAATAAAATTTGAGTCTAAAGGTATCTTTGTCTTTTCCCTTCCCTCCTTAATTCCTTTAAAACAAAAACAAAAAGATATGTGAATTGGGTTAGAAGAAAAAGGGGTCAGACAGAAACCTCAGAATTTCCCACCATAATCCAGAAAAACCTTTCATGTATCCCTTAAATATTCTCATCAAATCATCGAAGTTAAGCAACGATGAGTCTGTTCATTGTTCATGTGTCAATGCCGTTAGGGCTCTGGTCTTCTGAAGGGATTGTCAACAGATTGAAAGAAAAACGTCTTCTAACTATGCGGAGCGAAAAAATACGGTTTCTTTTTCTTTGTTGCTCAGGTAACTGCTTGTGTCACCTCCAAGAGAGTGTTCAGCAAATTTATCCAGAAAAGTAGATAATCCAACATTATTTTATTCGTTGCAATTGACAAGTCTCCTCAATTCTCTTCTCAGCCGATTTCAATGGGGCTGTCTCCTGAGCAGTCTCTCGAAGACACATTTCAAGTTTCGTCGGGATATCTCAATGGCCCCCAAATATGATTGGCATTATTCTCACTTTCATGTTCCTGAATTTTTTCAGTTCTCAGGCAAAGTCTAGGTATTCATCTTCTTTACTTCCCCACCGGCTTGTTTTCAGTTTGTAAGATATCAACATTATTATTATTATTATTATTATTATTATTATTATTATTATTATTCATTAGAGTTTTTCACATCAGTGTAAGCTGATGGTCTTTCACTGGAGATTGAGTGACAGCAAGTCTCCTCAAGTCTCCAGGACTCTTCTCAGTATTCTGGTCGTTTTCAATAATGCTGTTGTTTGGATGGTCTCCACTCGGCCGCCAACTTCCAAATCTTCCAGGCCCTTTAATAATCCTTTAGTTACTGTGGCAAAAGCACCAATCACAATTGGTATAATTGTCACCTTCATGTTCCATAGTTTTTTCAATTCTCTAGCAAGGTAGAGGTACTTATCTCTCTTTTCAAATTCTATTATTATTATTATTATTATTATTAGACTTTTTCACGTCAGCGTTATCTGATGGTTTCTCACAGAAGTTTGGGTGACAGCAAGTCTCCTCAACACTTATTCCGCGAAAGTTACCAAATAATGGAAGTGTGAAAATTGATAAAATAAGGATAATAAAAAATACATTGTGAATGGAAAATGCTGATGAATGAAAAGAAGTTGCTGTCTCTTGATCTCCTGAGCAATGCTTCCGTCCCTGCCAGTGTGAGGACACTTTGAGTGCAAACTGGTAATAAAATAACCGATATTCCACTCGGTGTAATAATCTAAAGTACGGAACGTGTCTGGAGCGATGAGAAATGGCTCGACTTTCCCAACCCGTCACGTCGACACACAAACAGGAAGATTTCTCCAGACAAAGAAGAGAAGATCCATTGTTATTTCGTGTGTGACTAATCAAAGCAACAGGCGGAATAAAAACGGGCACCAGGGTGAATAACTGGCTCTATCGAGCGTAACACCGACTAAAATGGCAAAGAATGGCCTTTACGGTGATGATAGTGAGGAGGAGGCGCCGAGGAGAAGAACCTTACCCGCTGAATATCGACTTAGCTTTATCGAGGTGCAAGTGGGATCATTGGAAATGGGCTCGGTGGTCTAATTTCGAATCCTGGGGGATGCGGTCTGTGTTTCACTTGGGGCTAATTCACTTAATTCTCTTAGGAAAGGCATGTATTCTATTTTCCCTTCGATACATAAATAGTAGAGCTGGCTGATTTCTTTAACGTGGTCAGGGCAACCGATCTAGAAGGAGGGACACTCTGAATTCAAACCAGTTGTATTCCGTTTTTAAAAATTCACCTTGTGTCGTATCCTGCTCGTGTGGATGGGTTGGGCAAATACATATATCTAAAGAAGAAGAAGTTTTTTTTTATGAATGAATGATGCCAAGAAGTAAAAGTCAAATTGAAAAGTGAAAAAACAAAGAAACAAACAAAACGTGAAAGAAAATTCGAACAAGTATTGAAGTCCCCGTGGCTAACGTACTTGACTGCGACACGATAGTAAGCGAGTTCAAACTCTAATCGTGCTATTTCATTCATTTTCGGATTAATATCCTTTGAAAAGGCATGAACTCTTTTATACGCCCTCAAGCAAGGGAGGTGATATTGTATAACTTCTGTTCTACAAAGATGACTTTGATATCAAGTAAGCAATAATATATAATTAAAGAAACATTGAACAAAAGAAAAAGAACAAAATAAGAAAGAAAGAAAAACCAGAATAATTAGGAAAATAAAGAGAGAATAAATTTAAAAAGAGAGAGAAAAAAAGGAAACTAAAGAATGAACATACAAAATAATTAGGGGGAAAAAATAAAGAAAAAATAAATTTAAAAAGAGAGAGAAAAAAGGAAACGAGAGAAAGAACAAGAAGAATAATTAGGAAAATAAAGAAAGAATAAGTTTAAAAAGAGAGAGAGGGGGAGAGAGAGAGAGAGGGAGGGGGAAAGAGAGAGAAGAAACAAAAGGAAGAACAAGAAAAATAATTAGGAAAACAAAGCAGGAATAAATTTACGAAGAGAGAGGGAAAAAAAGAAAACGAAAGAAATAACAATAAAAATAATTAGGAAAAAAATTAAAAAGAGAGAGAGAAAAATGAAACAAAGGAAAAAACAAGAAAAAAAATTAGGAAATGAAAAAGTTAAAAAGAGAGAGAAGAAAGAAAACAAAAATAAAGAACAAGCAAAATAATTTGGAAAATAAAGACAGAAAAAAAATTAAAAAAGAGTGAGAGAAAAAAAGGAAAGAAAAGAACAAGAAGAATAATTAGAAAAGAGTGAGAGAAAAAAAGGAAAGAAAAGAACAAGAAGAATAATTAGAAAAAAAAAGAAAAAATAGATTGAAAAAGAGAGAGCAAAAAAAAAAAAGAAGCAAAAGAAAAAAACAAGAAAAATGATTTGGAAAATAAAGTCAAAATAAATTTAAAAAGAGAGAGAGAAAAAAAAAGAGAAACCAGAAAGAAAGAACCAGAACAATAATTAGGGAAGAAAAGAAAAAATTTAAAAAGAGAGAGAAAAAAGAAAACCAAAAAAGAACAAGCAAAATAATTCGGAAAATAAAGAAAGAAAAAATTTTAAAAAAGATAGAGAAATAAAGGAAAGAAAAGGAAAATATTTAGGAAAATAAAGAAAGAATAAATTAAAAAAGAAAGAGAAAAAAGGAAAGAAAAAAGAATAAATTTAAAAAGAGAGGAAAAGGGAAATAAAAGAAATAAAAAACAAAATTATTAGGAAAATAAAGAAAGAATAAATTTTAAAAGAGAGATAAAACAAAAAATAATAAGAAAAATGAAGAAAGAATAAGATTAAAAAGAGAGAAAGAAAAACAGAAAAAAATAACAAGCCGATAATCAGGAAACTAAAGAAAGAATAAATTTTAAAAGAGAGAGAGAGAGAGAGAAAAGAAAAAAAAAAGAAAGAATAAGCAAAATAATTAGGGAAAAAAAAGAATGAATTTTAAAAGAGAGAGAGAGAGACAAAAAGGTTTTTTAAAAATGGACAAGCAAAGTAATTAGGAAAATAAGGACAGAATTAATTTAAGAAGAGAGAGAAAAAAAGGAAACAAAATTGGGCAAGGAAAATAATTTCGAAAATAAAGAATAAATTTAAAAACTGGGAGAAAGAAAAAAAAAAGAAATAAAAGAAAGATAAAACTGAATAATTAGGAAAATAAAGAAAGAATAATTTAAAAAAAGAAAACAAAGGGAAAAAAGAAAGAGTAAGCAAAATAATTAGGAAAAAAAAGAAAGAATAAAAATACAAAGAGAGAGAAAAAAAAGGAAAGAAAAGAAAGAACAAGCAGAATAATCGAAATAAATTTAAAAGGAGAGAGAGAAAAAAGGAAACAAAAAAAGAACAAGAAGAATATCTAGAAAAATAGATAAAGAATAAATTTAAAAAGAAAAAGAAAGAACTGTGAATTGGTTTACCATGAGCAGAAAATCTGTAAGAAAACACTAACGCACGACATACAGAAACTCTAGACGGCTTTTTAGGGCTGTTTAGCAGTGTATACCGTGATCTCCACCACTGAAGATCGAACCAGCGGACCTCAGATTGCTGAGTCGAAACTCTACAACTGACCATCAGCCTATATCGCACACAAATGATGCCAAATCAACTAGTCATGGTAATTGCCCGGCTAATTAATCTGAATGTCTTGTAAGTTACATCTGTACTCTTTACAAAGGACACGGTCACCTCCAGGCCCACGTCTTCCCAAGAGGATTAGAAATATGTATCCACGTAATCATGATGACCTCAAAGGCAAGAATATAGATCTACATTTTCTTTTTTTAATTGAGGAATTATAATGTGAATTGAATTACCATGACCAGAAAATCCGGCGAACACCTATGCACGACATACGGGAACACTGGACAGCTGTTTCGACCTTATTTGGTCTCATCAGCAGTGTATACCGTGATCTCCACCACTGGAGACCGAACTAGAGAGCACAGATAGCAGAGCCGAAACTCTATAACTGAGCCATCAGTATAGAGTTTCGGCTCTGCAATCTGTGGTTGCTAGTTCGATCTCCGGTGGTGGAGATCACGGTATAAAACGCTGATGAGACCAAATAAGGTCGAAACAGCTGTCCAGTGTTTCCGTATGTCGTGCGTAGGTGTTTGCCGGATTTTCTGGTCATGGTCATTCAATTCATAATATAATTCCTCGACTTCAAAAAGAAAATGTAAAAGAAAGAAAAAGCAGAATAATTCGGAAAGTAAAGAAAGAATAAAGTGAAAGAGAGAGAGAGAGAGAAAAAAAGAAAACAAAGAAAAGGAAAATAAATAAGAAAATAAAGAAAGAATAAATGAAAGAGAGAGAGAGAGATAAAAAGAGATAAAGAGAGAACAGGAAACAAAACAGAGAACAAACAGAATAATTAGGAAAATAAAAAAAAGATAATTTTAAAAAGTGAGAGAGAAAAAAAGAAAACAAAAGAAAGAACAGTTAAAAATTAGGAAAATAAAGAAAAAAATCAAATAGAGAGAAAAAAAAAAGAAAATCAAAGAAAGAACAAACAGAATAATTCGGAAAATAAAGAAAAATAAATTTAAAAAGACAAAGGAAAAAAAATGAAACAAAAAAAAAACAAGAATAAAACATTAGGAAAATAAAGAAAGAATAAATTGAAAGGGGGGGGGCAAAAAAAAGAAAAACCGAGAATAATAATTAGGAAAATAAAGTCAAGAAAAATAAAAGATAAAAATCTAAAAAGAGAGAGAAAATAAAAGGAAATAAAGAAAGAATATCATATTAATTTGGAAAAAAAGAGAGAATAAAATTTAAGAGAGAGACAGAGAAAAAGAAACAAAAGAAAGAAAAAGTAGAACAATTAGGAAAATAAAGAAAGATTAAATTTAAATAGAGTGACAGGGAAAAAAAGGAAACAGAAAAAAAAGCAAAATAACTAGGAAAATAAAGAAAGAAGAAATTTAAATAGAGAGAGACAGAAAAAAAAGGAAACCAAAAAAAACAAGCAAAATGATTAGGAAAATAGAGAAAGAATAAATTTAAATAGAGGGAGAGGGCAAAAAGGAAAAAAAAAACAAGCAAAATAATTAAGAAAATAGAGAAAGTATAAATTTAGATAGAGGGAGAGGGAAAAAAGGAAACAGAAATAAACAAGCAAAATAACTAGGAAAATTGAGAAAGAATAAATTTAAATAGAGGGAGAGGAAAAAAAAAGGAAACAGAAAAAAAAACAAGCAAAATAACTAGGAAAATTGAGAAAGAATAAATTTAAATAGAGGGAGAGGGGAAAAAAGGAAACAAAAAAAAAGCAAAATAATTAGGAAAATAGAGAAAGTATAAATTTAAATAGAGGGAGAGGGGAAAAAAGGAAACAAAAAACAAGCAAAATAATTAGGAAAATAGAGAAAGAATAAATTCAAATAGAGAGAGAGGAAAAAAAGGAAACAAAAGAATACTTTGAAAGAAAGAAAAAAGGAGTCTTTCTTAATTGTGTTTTGATGTTCTAAAAGAAAAACCTATAAAAGTTTTTCAACAAGCAAAAATATCAGTTATGTCATTGAAGTATCATTTCTTTCAGATTTACGAGGTCAATTTATTCAGTAATGGGACACACTGTGAAAGGATTTATATCATCGACTTAATTACAAATCAACTTTATCTTCTTCTTCTTCTTCTTCTTCTTCTTCTTCTTCTTCTTAATAGTTCCTTTGAGAAACCACATATCGACAAAAGCATGATTTCTACTCCTGGAAATCTTTAACTGACACCGCATTTTCTCAGCTGTTCCAAAATACTGACCATAGAGCTGCGTTTAGATTTCTAGAAACAAGAAATTATCACAAGAACTCTGGAGAGTATCTGGAAAATAATATGACAACTTTGATTTAGTTTTCAGGTTGGCAACCCTGATTGATTAAAATAGCTGATCTTGATTTATCATAATTCTCAGTCATTCACAATATAGAGTTGCACGTCATTTAAAGGACTAAGGGAGATGGCAATCATTACCTCAATAATCAATACACATGTGCACATTGAAATTATTGGAATTCGGGTAGCCATCTTGATTTCCAGTTGAAGGATTCTAAATACAAAAAGTAAGTCTTGTAATTACGAAGGCTGCAATACATTTTAATAATGCAAGTAACATGCCCCCTTCATATATACTCTCGTCATCGCTGATTGACCGATCTCCTGCTGCTATTGACGGACAAGTCCATCAATACTTGTTACACATTTATAAACGGCTTGTACCTCATTAGTTGACCCTTTCTAACCAACCGCTTTGGATATACGGTTGGTTTGGGATTGATTGTCTAATTTGGGGTCACGGTCGGTCGAGACAGCTTGAAAATTGGTTTGGTGATGACGAAGATATTTTTCAGGACGATATTGCATCTCGTCACAGAGCAAAGAAGATTAAAGCATTTTTTAGGAAAGTTATATCAAATCAATTATATGGCCAACGAACAGTTCGGATCTAAATCCAATTTAAAATCTATGGTGGGAATTCTTAGAAAATGGTCTATGAGAAAAGGCTTCACGTTGCAAGTCGGAAAAGTTAGAGCCACTTTGATAAAAAAAAATTGCTTTAGATGGGTAAAAGTCATACCTGAAAGAATTAAGACTCTCTTAAAAGCTTGACAAGGGGCAACTAAAAGTCAGTTCAATTTTTTTGGTTTAATGATTTCCATATTTTTCCTCAATTTTGGGTTATTCCATAATATTTTCCTCTGGAAAAAATCATACCATTAATTTAAATAACTTAATTAAGTTTGTATAAGTATTATTTCACGAGGCCAGAAGGTTTGGTATCTTCTCTATTATTAGTTTATTTACTTCTAAATAAAAAAACCCGAAGTGAACATTTTTGTCAATGAATTCCATAATTTTTCCTCAATATTGGATTATTCCATAATATTTTCCTCTGTATGGTTTGGAAAAAAATCATACCATTGATTTAGATAATCTAATTTAGTTGGCTCAAGTTATATTTGATGAAACCAGAATATTCTGGTAATAAAAAAATTGTATCTTATCTGCTATTAGTTTCTTTACTGCTATATGGAAAAAAAACCCAAAGCGAACCTCCTCTAAATATGTTAATTTCGTCATTTTTGCCAGATGTAGTAATTGTGTTTGTATTTTGTTTATAGTCTAATGGTAAACATTTCGTTAATGGTAAATATTTTATCCTGATATAAAAGAAAGCTTTTAATAAGACACATAGTTTTTGGTTTTTCTGTTTCTTGTTCTATGAATTTCATACAGGCGTTAATACAACACAAACATTGCAGAATCTCTCTCTCTCTCTCTATATATATATATATATATATATATATATATATATTGTGCTGTGAACTGAGGTGCAGTAATAGCACATAAATGTGTATAAATGTTTATCAAATTGAAAAAAGAATCTCAGCAAAGTTTCTATTAAGAATCGCTGTCTGAAAATCGATCTCTTAAGATAAATCATGTTTTGAATTGATCTATTGAAAGAAGATCTTTTCAAAACGGCAGCGATTTTAAAAAAAATGCCTAATACATCATCATGTTTAACTAGACACAAACATTTCAAAATTGAAAAGAAATCTCAAACTGGAATTTGGGTTTCCCATAAACTTTCAAGAATCAAAGTGAATAATTTAACCTTGTCTCCGAATGACAATTTCAAACTTTCCCCTTTTTTATTTCTTTCTTCTTTCTTTCCCTTTTCTTTTCTTTGTACTTTTCTTTCTTTACTCTTGAACCTTGAAAAGGTAACTAAGTCCACCCATTCGTTTAGGGTTTATGAAATGAATCTTTTCATTCTATTTCTCTTCTTTTCTTAATGCATATAATTCTTTATATGCTTCTTTCTTTAAATTGAGAGAGAGGGCATATAATTGCAATACTTAGGAAGGGTGGAGGGAGAAAACGGTTTTAAGGTTTACTTAGCTTTTTCGACGGGTTTCTTCCGAGATTTCTTTTCTTTTACGAGCTAGCAGAATTCTGTAGAGTTTGGCTTGAAGGCACCTGTTATCTTCTTGTCCAAGAATACTGCTCCGCTCTTTTCCCGGAGATTTTTGGCTACAGCTTCAACACATCTTGTCACACCGACCGCTGTTCCAGAACTCAATTCCTTTCACCGGCGAGGTACCCGGGAGTTTTTTGGCATCAAGTCAGCACGTCCTCTCACGGCGACCTCCGTCCAAAAAACTAAATTCTTTTTCCCTGTTTCCTCTGACGAAAAGGGCACTACTTCTGGCGCTAAGGCTTCAGCCAATCATTTGGCTCCTTCCTCCTCCTCCTCCACCTCATCCGGTCAGGCTACTCAATGACCTGCATTCCCTTCTTCGTCCTACCAAGTTGGGGTTATGGAGTGCAGATAGCTTGACCTACATTCTAACTGGATTCATTACTTCGTCCAACAGGCCAGCCGTAAAGAATTGACCTTCATTCGTATCCTTCTTTTAACGGTCAATCTTTGGGACCTGTTAATTCAAACACTGAAGGGTAGGGGAAATTGATCTTACTTCTCTCCTCTCAGGAGCATAACACGTGACACTATGAACTTTTCAGCCGTCCCTCATACAATGAATATCTTGGTTAGCCTATGAACTTTTTAGCCGACTTTCATACAATGAATATCTTGGTTAGCCTATGAACTTTTCAGTCGACCCTCGTATAATGAATATCAACCTTAAATGTTAAACCAATACCATCATTAAAATTGTCACCATTTCAGAGCGAATTTAACTTTTGAGAACAAAAATAAAATCCTTGTGAGCCAAATCAGGAGAGTATGACGGTTGATGAAGGCAAGTTGTCTCATATTTCTCTAAATGTGTTCAGTGTGACATCGTCATCCATTGATTTTGAAAATCATCCAGGTTTGGAATTCATTCTAGTGATTATTCTTCCAAATTTCTTAGGCTGGTACCACTCGAAACATTGTTTCATATAAGAAATGGGTACTGTAAAAAAATGAATATTCAGTCTCGATATTTTCTGATCACACCACGAAAAGCAAAACTTTCTGAAGATGAATTTCAAATGTTACAGTTAGGATCAGTTTCACATAGACTGATAATCAGTGTTTGTGAACATACAGAACTCATTTCTTATTTGAAACAATGTTTCAAGTGGTACCAGCGTAGGAAATTTGGAAGAGTACAAAGGCGCACAGATAGATAGATTTGAATAGAATTTTGGTTGTCACTCGACAAGCTCTTCCTAATAGTGTACAACTGAAGTAGATTTGAATTGGTTTCTTTGTTTAATGGCATATCTGTTACACGATCCTTGGTCATAGCACCATTAATGTAATACAATCCTTATCACAGCACCATTAATGTAACACGATCCTTGTCACGGCAACATTAATGTAACACGATCCTTGTCACGGCAACATTAATATAACAAGATCCTTGACACGATGACGGTTAATGTAACAACAAATCTTCAATATTTCACAAGTGATGTAACGCCGTAACCTAACCCCACTGGACCGCCGTCCTTCACAATTTCGGCCGTGATTCTGTAGGGTCTAGTGTTACAGGTTAGACCTAATTCTCTGGGGATCCTCTCAACAGCCCACGTTGTGATTGATTCTGTTGACCGGTTATCGGGTCCAAAGATTATCTGCTGGTCCACCTGCAGGCTCGTCAAACTGGAATCGTGCTTGCATTAGAAGAAAAAAATAACCAAACCGATCCGATTTTTATATTGATAATAACACCAACAATACATGAAATAAACACAGTTCATAAGGAAAAAGTAATTGAATTGAAATGTCTCTTATATACAAACAGTACCTTGAGTGATGGTTACTGGAGAGAGGTGGTTTTCGTCTTAACCGTTTTCGGTTTAGCAGCTTGTTTAGTAATTTTCGCTTATCGGGCTCGTTAACGACACATGCTCATGCAGAATGCCTGATTCAATCTCCAACGGGTTTTCTCAATGGATGACGTCACATCCGCCCAGAGATGTTTTCCTCATGCCAGGGCTCGGCCGTCTCTTACACGTCAACAATCATGGTACAGACCGGAGGTAATCGCCCCGGCTGTCACAGCCAAAAATAAACAACTCTCTGACGGGTTTTCTCAACGAATGACGTCTCATCCGGCCAGAGATGGTTTCCCCACGGCGGGGCTCGGCCGACTCTTACACGTCATCAATCACGGTACGGCCCGGAAGTAATCGTCTCGACTGTTACAGCAACAATTCTCACATCGGCTCAAGGCGAAGCTTATTTTTTGAGAATATCTCCGCCTCCTGCTAATCACGTGATGCCCGCATAATTAATTCATCCGTGCCACCTTCTAACAAAGTACAATTTCATATCGTGATTTTCTTGCGTCCCACTTTCTGATATAAATAACTCATATAAAAACATCTATTATTGAGAATAGCGTTTATTTTTAGCAGTTACAGTTTTCTTTTGTAATCAATACGGATTATATTTTCAACTTTACGAGTAAAACTCTTAAAAAACAATCATTATTAACAAACAAGAAAGGATTAACCCTTTTACTGGTAATTTCGAATGATATTCTTATTTTTTTATATACCAAAGTCCACACGGCCGATCAATCTTTCAGGTTTTTTTCGAAGACACATCTTTTTTTCACTTGCCGTTCTCTATTTTACGGCATATTTATCTTTATTAATACTATTATTATTATTATTATTATTCCTATTTCGAAGCGAAATTGCCTCTGCCACATATCAACTTTTGTGGGTTATTAAATTCCAAAGCTATTCGGGTTGAAGAACACCAGTAATGCTATTTAATCCATAGTTGGAAGGGATAAGAGGGTTCATGACTTTCCCAAGGGTAAGTAATAGCGCAACTGGATTTTGAGCTCGCTTTCTTCGAGGCTGCAGTCTAGCAACAATGAAAGTAGATTCGGTTTCTTACTACGATGTCTCAGTACAGTACGTTAGCCACTGAGCCGCGGAGACTCCTCCCCCAACCTCCCGACCGAATTAAAGTAGAGAGAAATCATTTATTCTTTTGATAACGGTGTAAGAATCTGATTGATTATAATGTGTAATCCCCGTTGTCAATGTGATATTGTAGATTTTATCCTCCGAGAATTGCAAGAAAAACCCGTACGATGTCCAGCTGTGATATTATTGCATTTTGTGAAGAGCTTTTAGACTGACAGTTGCAGATTTACCGTGGCACAAAGTGTATTCTATTAATAAAGATAAATGCATTTTCCTAAATATATAATGCATTAGATATATCTGCCCCACCTTGGGTTAAGGATTATGTCCTGATCACGGAACGATAGAGTGGGAACAGGTTTTATTATGTTTAAAGAATTATATATATATATATATATATATATATATATATATTCAGAGAAAAACCTTGGAAGAGTTTAGTAAAAGAGTCGAATAGGAAGAATGGCAAAAAAAAAAAAAAAAATGGGCCCTGATTGCCGCATGGGGAAGGAAATTGGATATAGATTATACTGTTTTCTTGTCTTCTTGTCAGTAATTCAGAGACAACACTTCATATGCACAAAGACAGATTATATAGATAGATAGATAGATAGATAGCAACCCTCCACTGGAGCAGGATGTGATACAAGGTCAATTTTTTAACCAAGTTCAATAAGTTTGAATTCAGTTTTCCTTCTCCTAGACCGGTTGCCATACCAAGGTTGAAGAGCACAGTCTGCCCTGCTATTTACCACAGGAAAAACTGTTGGATACATAACTTTCCCAACAATATTAGTCCTATGTGAAATGCAAACAGCCTCGAGCAGGTTTTGAATTAGGGTCACCAAGTCCATTTCCTACAATGAAAACCATTACACTATGAACGCCTCCTCTCTCTATGTATCTATCTATATCATTAAGTCGTACTAATAGCAAGGAGTTCCCTAACTCTCTTTCTCTCTCTTTACATCCACATTGTCCATCTTTCTTGGTAAGTCATCTAGACTGCACCCAATGTCTACACAGAGCTAATGTACGTAAGTCTTTGCTGGTCAACCAACACTGATGTCAAAAAACTGGATAGGAAGAACACAAGAATGCTACGTGTTATTTTGAACAATTGGATGCAGCACCTCACAAAACAGCAGCTGTACAACCACTTACCTCCTATCACACGAACCATCCCAATAAGACGAATAAGATATGTCGGAGAAGAACGAATTCATAAGCATCGTTTTCTTATTGACTCCATCACACAAACACAGGTACAAACACTCATATATAAAATGGCAACTCTAAATTGCTGAAAGTGAGAAAGCGGAAGTTTGGAAAACCTTTAGTTTAATAGAGAATCTGTCTCCAACTGAAAATACGTCACCACTGTAGCCCCAATTCCCTTAGTTATTTTATGCTCAATGTTTATCAAATAAAGATTTGAAGATTTGGACACGGCGCAAAAACTTCAAAGGGGAAGACTGTTTGTGTGGGGCAAAGGATCTGGACGACCACCAATATTTGAAGAGATGGTCAAAAACATGTGAAATCGTTCGTATAATCCATAGACCTTTGAATTTCAGATTCAGATTTTTAAGAATAGATTTTATTTTGCTCCATATTTATCCTCTTTAGTTTCATTTGTCTTAACTTAGTAGTTATTCAGATTTTTTACATCTCTGTGATTCCGTTGATCAGTTATTAGATTTCTTGGGGCAGTTTTCTCAACACAAGATGACATACAGTTACATTTCATTCTAATCAGCCCTCTAAACAAACACCGAGAGCTCTAGATAAAGGGTTGAATCTCTATTCTCTTACAATCCGTCACTTTGATATGTGAAACAAGAATAATTTTACTGTTTGCCTCAATCCTTGCTCAATTCCTTTCAATGTAGTCAGCAAAGGAATTGTTAACTACTTCCAAAATTGTTGTATGATTTATTTTCTTTTTTTAAAGATGTCTATCTGGCTGAGTGGAGGTGGTTTGTGGATCAAGAGAAAGAGACTAACATTTTCACCTAAATGAATGTCCTGTAGCGTGGTCAGTGGCAGACTGCTGTGTTGGTGAGGTTATTTTTTTGCCTGGGGAGGGAGAACACAACACGACTTTCTAGTGTTAGAATTTGATGTTTTATTTTTCTCTGTTCGGTCACTGAAGCAATGAAAGCAGGAAGAAATGGACAATGGGAACATATGGTAGCTTCTTCATTATTCATGGGACAGTGATTCTCTGTTCTGCACTCAAACCTTAGGTACCAAGAGAAACAGAGATCAAATCATGAAACTATATATATATATGTATATGTACACAGATTTGTGTTCCCAGAACTCATCACTTCCACATCTGCCTCAGGTGGGTGACATCTTCAGTGGGGGCTCCATCATCACTTAGCAACCCAGTCATGGCATGCTTGATCAAGTGTATCATGTTACAGAAGAGTGTTGAAATATGTCAACTGGTCTTTCTTTTAGCAGCTGCTTTCCTTTACATAACCCAGCACTATTTGCTTATAATGCTACAAAGAGTAACAAACACTTTTCAGCTTTAAATAATCTTATTTATTGCCCCTGGTATAGGTGGTGATAAATTATCGGAATGTAGTGTCAGTTAAAGACTTCAAGGACTGATTGTGGAGATGGCAATGTCTTTGTTGGTCAGTGGCTAAAGTTGATCAGTGTACTAAAGTTGAGCCTAAAACTTTTTACAAAGTCTGTCTCATTACTGAACGGACTGACCCACCTATGGTCTGGTTTGGTTTTATGGCATATCAACCATTGTTATTCATTTAATGCCAAATCCTGTTTTGACATATATATATATATATTAGTAAACACATTTTGTACATACACACAGTTAAATGATCAAACACTTCTATTTCAAACAATTCAATTTAGCATCAGTCAACAACAAAGTTAAATGGTTCTAAATATTGTTGTTATGTTTAACTCACAATTCAATTAACATCAGTCATTTAGTTACATACAGTTAAAGGATCAAACAGTTATATTTCAAGTAATTCAATTTAGCATAAGTCATTTGTTTGCACTTAGTTTAAATGTCAAATAGTTCTATTTGAGCCATGGATAGAACCCTTTCAGGTGCAAACACTCAGGGCCAGAGTGGACCTGGAAGTGATGGTAATGAAGGGTTACTCTGCATTCCTTAAACTTCAGTATTACTAAAGCTTCACCGTCAGATTGTTTAACATCCTATCAGGAAACTCATGGAGGTGGGGTGTTACCCTTCTGCAGAGATGCAGTCAGTGTATTCTAAAGCCCCAGCCACCTATTGGTAAATAGTAGGGTAGACAGGGGGTTTTTTGAGCTTTGGTTAAGTGTGCAGTCCAGTAGAGGGAAAACTCAGAATTCAAAACTAAATCTAATCTGTTTAAAAACTGACCTTGTGCTGCTGCAGCCTGCTTGTAGTGGAGGGGTTGGGTAAACATGTGAGATTCATTGTTGGTTATCATGACAACAGGATAAACAAGAAATGTAGAGAAGATTATTTACATCAAACATCCTGAATAGAGCTGAAATGAAAGTTCAGTGCTATAGATGTCTCTAGCCGGCAGCTAGCAGTTATGACCTGCATTGGAAACCCCTTTTATAGGGTCTTTAGATAGATATAAACCTCAACTTACTTGACTACCAACCAACCACACTAAAATCTTATTATTTAAACCCATAACAACAACAACAACGAACGAACGAACTCGTTTATTACATTTTCTAATTCCTATCTCAATCCCCTTTTAAGCCTCTTTCTAGAGAAGCCCGATCAGAATACACCAAATTGATTTTTGAAAACTTTTTAACTAGTTTACCTACTCCAACGTGCTACTGAAATCCCCCATAGAGACCATCCTGTCCTATTTACCAATCCCTCCGCTCAAGCAGGATATGACACAAGGTCAATTTTTAAGCAGAGTTTAACAGGTTTGAATTCAGAGTTTTCCTTCTCCTAGACTAGTTGCCTAACCAAGGCTGAAGAACCTAGTCTGTCCTACTATTTACCCATAGCTGGAGGGAGAATAATTGGATTCATACCTTTCCCAAGGGTATTAGTGCTATGTGAAATGCAATCAGTCTCGTCCAGGATTTGAACTCGTGTCGCCGTGTTCATTTCCAACGACGATAACAATTACACCACAGAGACCATCCTGTCAGTGGGGCTTAGAATATACTGATTGTATCCCCTGTAAAGAGATAACCCCTCCCAAAAAAAGGACTGTCCTGATGGTTTGTTAGGTTTTATGGCATATCAACCTTTGTAGGTTATTTAATGCCAAATCTATTTTTATGTAAATAATCTGTTCTATTTAAAACAATTCAGTTTAGCATAAGTACACAGTTTAATTGTCAAAAACATTTCTATTTCAAACTATCCAAGCACTTATTTGTAACAATTCAGTTAAGTGTAAATACAGTTTTAATGTCGAAAAACAGTTCCATTTGAAATAATTCAGTTAAGCATAAGCATGCCATTGAAATGTAAGTATGGTTTAATTGTCAAAAACATTTCTATTTCTAGCTATTCAGTTTACTCAAACAATTCAGTTTAGCATAAGTATGCTGTTAATTCTATTTAACCTATAGATAGGGCCCTATCAGATGCTACTACTCCAGGCCAGAGTGGACCTGGGAGTGATGGCAATGAAGGGGTACTCCGCTTTCCCCAAAGCTCCAGCACTGCTGGAACCTCACCATCAGATTGTTTAGTGTCATATCCAGGACACTCGTTGGGGGGAGATCTTACCCCCTCTGCAGAGGTGCAGTCAGTGTATTCTACAGCCCCGGCTGACTGGGCAAGGAGTGTCCTGAGTATGACACTGAACTGCATCTAGTGGTGAGGCTCCAGTTCTAAAGCTCTGGGGACGTGTGAAGTACCAATTTATTGCCATTACTCCCAGGTCTATTATGATCCAGAGTGGTAGTATATTTTAGGGCTTCATCTATGGATCAAACAGATTTGTTTGAAAATTATTTGTATGAGGAATATTTGATAGTATATAACAGTGCAAGAAAAACTTAAGATGTGAAACAAAAATGTAAATATAAACACACAATGTATGCGAGCCCAGTTAGGTGAGGTTGTAGAATACGCTGACTGCATCTCTGCACAGGAGTAAGACCCCCCCACACACACACACACACCAGGAGTATCCTGGATATGACATTAAACTATCTCATGGTGAGGCTCTAGCCTTGGAAATTGGGGGAATGCTGAGTTCCTCTTCATTGCCATTCATCCCAGGTTCATTCCGATCAAGAATGGTTGCACCTGATAGGGTCCTATCAACAAGTCAAATAAAACTGCTTAACATTTAAACTCTGTGCAAATGACTTATGCTAAATTCAACTGTTTGATTGTTGAATTAGGTGCAAAAAATGACTGATGTTTAATTGAATTGTTAGTGATACATAGCAATACTTGAAACCATTTAACAGTATGCAAATGAATCAGAAGTGTTATCAACATAATGTTTACAAATCATAAATATATAATAAATATGTATAAAGAGGATTTGGCATTAAATAACCTATAATGGTTGATATGCCATAAAACTAAATCAAACTAACCTCTAAGCATAATCCCAGACAAGTTAATATGCCATTTAAATCAATCAATCAAACCTACTATTTCTATTATAAATATTTACAAAGAAAAAAAAATGAAAATGCAGTTGTGAGACAATAACAAGTAAAACCGTAAATGCACTGATCAATTTATATTTCATGACAAAAAAAAAAAAAAAAAGCCAGAGAAAAACAAATGATGTTATTTATTTAACCAAACATATACAATTTAAATATAAATTATACAAATCTATAAGCCAAACGGCTTTTCAGTTTTGAGGACGGATTTACTGATGAAGATAGAAGAGATCCAGGTCAGAGGAAAATTCAGTGAGAGAGACATTTGAGGTCAAAATTCTTTCTCTTTTACACTTTGGCAACAGAGTGCAACATGGACACTATGTGTTTGTCATTGCGGATAATGTTGGCTTTTACTGTGGCAATGACATCCATCTGATCATTGATGGCCTGCTCAAGGGAATTCAGTTGCAATTTCAATGGTTCCACTGTTCGTTCAGTGATTCTGAAAGGAAGAAAAGACACTTTCTTTATTCAGCAGAAATCATGGAATATTCATAATAGAAAGTTTACTTTCAGAATCAAGTAGACAATCTCAGTATTATTTGTCACAGAAGTGCGAGGAAGTTGTATGTGTGTATAAACAGGATGGGCCAAAAGTTATTTTACCATATTATTTTCTTACTATAAAATAAAATGGGAATTATTCCAAGCTGTAGCTATGTAAGCACAACTGTATAGTTGCACCATCTGAAATCTAACAAAACACTTGGAGAAAAATCTAGATGGGAATTATATACAAATGCTGTATACTGTTTTGAACAAATCCTGGAAGCAGCACCCAAAAAAAAACAACAGCAGCTGTACAGCCACTTATCTCCTATCTTACAAACCATCCAAGCAAGATAAGCAAAACATGCCCGGTTCTCCAATAAAAGTAAAGGCAAACACATAATTGATGTTCTTCAATGGAAATATCAGTGTTGGGTGACCAGCATTAATCAACTCTGTGTAGACATTGGATGTTGTCTAGAGGATTTACCAAGAGGAATGGCTGATAGGGATGGATGGCAAGAAAGTCAAGAGAATCTCTGCTGTTGGAATGCCATGATGATGATATTATTTACCAAATATCTTTTTTGTCAATCTGTTTCTCTTTATACAACTCAAGGATGGTTAGAGTGTAGTGTTGTCGGCTTCCCAAGTAGTAGACAAAAAAACAAAGACAAAATTACAAGATCAGGTTGTTCATATCAGAAAAGGAAAAGTCAGACATGTGGTCACAAAAAAAACAAAAAAAAAACATCCAACCCACTTTATTGCAAATATTTTCAAATTCCACAGGATCAGTCTCAGCAACAGAAAAATGTGAAGGAGTATTTTCAAGTCAATCAAGGAAATATCAGAAAGGGAGTCATCGTTTATCATGATAATGCCCGTCCTCACACAACTTAATTGACTAAAAATCTCTAAGAGGAATTTGATTAGGAAAAATTCCTTCATCCTTCATATTCTCCTGATGTCACTCTTATTAATTATCACTTGTTTCAGGGATTACAGAATCATTTGGATGGTCTTAAATTGACATCAAATGAAAAAGTTGATTGTGAATTGGTCTCATATTTTGCATCAAGACCCAAAGATTTTTACAAGCATAACATCTATAAACTTGTTGACAAATGGAATGAGATTCTAGAAAGCAATGAAGCTTTATGTTAATGATTAAATATTTTTATAGGCATAAGTTTTTCCATTCATAATATATATGCTGAAATCAGACATTACATTTGTTCCAACCTGATACATTGTCGCAATTTTATTTTTATTCATGGAGACATGGAATTTTTTTTGAGAGAAATTTTCAATACTGTAGAGGTTGGTGATAAATCATATCCAATAATATCTGTTTTGATTGAAAAATGTTCCAGTAAAAATAATAAAATTCTTGTATCAATGATTAGAAAAAAATTAACTTTTTACAAAAAAAAATTGCTGGAAGTGTATGTATTTATTGGTGATACTATATCAACTAACCTCAAATCTTTTTTTTTTCTACTGCTCAAGACTGTAGGGATCATGAAGGATTTTAAGCAAAGAGGGTTCAAAATTAATTTACTTATTTAACAACATTTCCAAATAGCAACGTGTTTGCTTTTTCTATCTCATTAACCAATTCTGAATAAAATTTTAGAATGCAAGAATAACTTTTTTATTTAATAATCTAATCGTATGATAAAATATTTTGCAGAAATTTAGTATTGAAAATCTAAAAAAATGACTAAATCTATGGCTCATTATGCAGATTGCAATAAAATATCTTTCTTTTTGGATACTCTGTTCATTTGTTTTTTTAACTTTGAAAAAAACAAATTTTTTCTGTTTGTTTAAATACTTATGAAGTATACATTGTATGCAAATCAGCTGAGAAGAACAAAAAAAAAATAAAACAGATATAATCGACAAAAAGTCCTCAATTTACATATATTATCATCCCACTTTATAACAATGTGAAAAAAAGAAAATTGTGTATAAAACAAACAAACAAACAAAAAAAGAAGAAAATCCAGAGAAAAATGTCTGCTTACTCTTTCTCATGTTTTAGAGCCATTGTGTGTTGCAAGCTCTCTTGCTTCCATTTGTAAAGCTCTTTTTGCATCGAATCGAGGTCTTCCTGTATGTAATCCATAATCTTACCTAAGGGGTTGGCACTTTTTGTCAATGTTTGGATGCTTTCTTGAAGCTTCTCTATCTTTTGTACAACCAGGTGTCGCTGCTTCTGGTAGGCGGCATTGTTCATACTTGAGGTTTCCTAACAAGAGAAACTGGTAAATGAAGTCTAACAACAGATGAAAACCATTTTCAAAAGACAAATGACCTCAAATGACTGATGTAATGGTTACGGGCACAGAAAATGGAATTGTTGAGCCAAGTTCAAATTCAACAAGATGCTGTTTGAATTTCACTTTGTGCTAATGCCCAACTATAGGCAAATATTTACCTAACCCCTCTGTCATGAGTAGGATGTGACACAAGGTCAATTTTGAAGCAGAGTTTCACAGGCTCAAAATCAGAGTTTTCTTTCACCTAGACTGGTAGCCATATCAAGGTCAAAGAGTCAGTCTGCCCTACTATTTACCTATAGCTAGAGGGAGAATAGTTAGATTCATACCTACTGCAAGGGTATTAGCACTATGAGAAATATAAACAGCCTCATCCAGGATTTGAACTCGGATCACCATGTCCATTTCCTATGACAATAACCATTATACCTCAAGGGTAGATAGAAATACTGATTGAAATTTCTAATCTTCATGGGACAATCAGTTGAGTAGAGAGACAATGAATTCAAACTGCCAAGTTGTATGTCAAAGACACAGTATGGCCCTATACTCCCTATATCTAAAAGACCTTTTAATGAAAGTCCAGCAGTGGACAAAAACAAACAGGCCAATAGAATGGGAGATGGGATACTTCAAATAATATAGGAACAATCTGGTAGCTAAAAAGTTTTAGGTGGGTTGGTGAGGCTTTTTATTAGAAATCAAATCTGAAAGAAAACTCATCTCCTGCCAAGACAAATTTATTATTATTATTGTTTAAAATAATGTTTCAAGTACAAGGAAAATTTATTGATATTTAAACCTTTCCAAACTGAATTTGATTTAAAGTTTATATATATATATATATAAACACCAGTCATTATTCTATCAACACTTGTTTTACCATTTTAGAGTCCTGATGAAGGTTCATTAAAACTGAAACGTTTTAATATCAACTTTCCTTCAGAATAAATTCATCAATTTTGGATTACTTTGGTTTTCAATTTTTCTCCATACTGTAGGATTCCTTTCCATTATTTACTTATATATATATATATATATATATATTTTTTTTTTTTTCTTTATATGATCAAAGGAGAAAATCCAAGGTGTAGGAGTATCCAATATGAGTGCTCACTATTAGCGGCTGGAGATGTATAATTAATTTGGAATTAATGATAGATCAACCCTCAAAATGTAGATCTAAAAAATCTTTTACATAAAGACAAAAGAAAAAATTCACTTTCTTGGTATCATTATAAATTTATTTCAGGTTCCTAAAAATTCTCTTAAATCCAACTTATAAGCTTTATAAAAACCATCTTCAGATGAAATAACTAAAATTATAATTAGATGTTATCATATTACTTATGGAATTTGAAAAAAGATTTATTTTCATTTTTTAAATTAAAATGATCTATTTCATTTGTTAAACAAGAAAAAATTAATAAAAGTTGGAGATATTATATCTATTATTTTTTCAAAAAAAAAAATGTTATCCCTAATTTACATACGAAACAGCATTAAAAGATAAAAAAAAACTAATCCCAGAATAAATAATTCTAAGTAAGCAACATTTCAAAAATCTATAAAGTTTAAACTCTACTTTAATTGATATTAAGAAATTTATAAGGAAAATAAAATGAATTGCAAAACTTAATTTTTATTATTTGAAATATTGTAAGAATTCATTATTTATAAGAAGGAAATTTAGTAAACCAAAATAAGCTAATCGTAATAAACCCATAATTAATATTCAATTCACATATCTAACATTAAGCAATTGAATTAACAGAGGATTAATCTGTTAAAGATATTATGTTAAGGTAACAAATAATTTTAAAAAGTAAAAAAAAAATTTACTGTTTGTGATTAGCTATAGTAAAAAACGATATACTAAAAAAAAAAAAAATCAGTTGGGATCATTCCAACTCTTTAAAGGTCCTATCGTTAATTTTTTTTTTTCTGTTATATCTTATCATAAAAAATGTTTATATATTTTATCTATTAATTTTAATTGTATTCTATATTAGAGAATTATAAAATTGATTGATTCAGTATTTTTTTGTAAAGAATTATGGATTAATAGATTAATATATAGAATTAAGAATATATAATCACTTAAGGTAGTTAAATATATAATCCTAAAAATATATAAAGTTAGATAATACTAAGAACTTCATTTTATGTCAACATATTGTGATAATTTCTTTTCTAGAGTTAAATAAATTTTTATTAAAATATTTTAATATACATATTTTTTTTTCTAAACATAAATTACACTTACCATGTAAACTATTAGTCAAGGAGGATCTTTTTCTTATTTTCCAATTTATAACAGGTGTGAGTCCTAATTCTTTTAGATCCTAGTAATACTTAAATAGGGCAGTTTGGTTTCTTACAGACTGATTTTTAAATGACTGGAGATGATTATAATATCTGAATTTCCAGTTTAAGCTTGTCACACCTATGTAAACCTTATCAATATTATGATTTTCTTTAGCTAAAATATTGGCTTGATACACAATATTATCAAGGTAACATTAGTTTTCTGACCGGGGGGGGGGCATTCATTTTGTATTTTACAATTATATGTATGTTTTATATTGTTTTTGTTATTCCAGTTTAGTTTATTTATTAATTTCTTGTTGTGATTGTCAATAATTTTAGAAATATTGTTAGTACAAGAATAAGTAATTGTTACATTATTCTAATTGATTATTTTTCTAAGTGGGGGGTAACTATCTTTAAAATGTTTACTTATTAAACTTTGAAAATATTTTCCTATATTAATATTAGAAAGTTTGCAAAAGGGGGGATTAAACCAGGTAATATTTCTCTACCTGTTCTTATTAAAATTTTTATTAAAAGTTCTACTGTTTCTCCCATAATTGTGACTCTTATTTCCTATATTATTGCCCCTTTTTATGTGATGTTTATTGGCATCTAAATATTAACGTTCATTTTCATAACCACTATTATATAAAGCTTCATTATAGGAATCCTTATTATTATTATTGAATATGTTTTTAGAAGATGATAATCTGTTTATTCTAATCTTAATCTCATTAAGAATTTATTTAACTATGGATGCAGGGTGGTTAGAATAAAGATTAATGTATATTGGCATAGCATTCGCCTTACTAAATGGTTTATAAGAATTGTTGCTTAGGTTGAGAATAACATCTAAAAAATTAACTATTTTCAAGTTAGAACTAATCTCTATTTTTAACCCTATATATTTAAATGCCGTAATTACCTTCTTATATATATATATATATATATATATATACACACACTATAGACACTAAATCAAAGGTACTAGGTGATTGGCAGTTTTTCACAAGGTTTTCACATGGTGAGTATCATTTTATATACTGTGGGTTATGATGGGAAGAGTGATCTAGTTTGTAGGGCATTCTAGGAAGAGCAGTCTAGTTTATACTGTATGAATATTTCCAGGACTATCTTATATTATTTTATGGATTCGTCAATTTATTTACACAATAGTGTTTGTATTATTATTCTTATCTATTCTATTCGTCTTTGGAGTTTTTACTTTTCACATGGTTTAATGGACATTTGTTTTCATGCCTATATTTGGATATAAGTTCTGATCACTTATCTAGAAATCTGTTATATTCTAGGAAAAGGGTTACAGTTTTAATATTATATATATATATATGTAGCAGAAAAGTGTGTAAATGACTGAGTAAAATACTAATCAAAAATTTCATAAATTTTACTTCTTTAATTTAAATGAAAAATAGAAGTTCCAAAATCTTTTCTTGTAAGGAAAGATAATATTAGAGCATAAATATTCTCCAATATTTATATTACAAGAAAGAAAAGTTTATGCATTCAAAGTAGCATTTTGCGTAGTCTAAATCTAGTTGATACACTTAGAATGCGTAAAAGATCTGTGTGTGAGTGTATTGCTGTGTAGGGAAGAAAGTATATTTATACACTAAAATGTAAACAGATGCAGCTGAAATATTTCAGCAGCAGAGGAAGACATAAATGGTAGTAGAAGCATGTCATGTAAACAAAAATATTTTCATTCAATTCAAAATAATTAAGTGATGTCGAAATTAAGTGCAATCTTGAAGGAATAGAATGTTTGGTTTTCACTCAAAAGAAATAAAGTCAAATACTTTAAAGAGATTTATAGAATGCAGCTATAAACCTACTCAAGATTTATCTATTTTATTGCTGAATCATAAGATTGAGGTAGGCTCAAAATTAGATTTTTAAAATGGGTGATTTATCGGTGATTCTAATTAGTTAAAAAATGTATTTTAAACAATTTAGAAGGGAAAAGATTTCTTAAATCCTTTTGGGTTTTGATATTTTGTGCAGTAAGTCAAGTTGTCTGATTAATCTCAAAGAAATTTTAAATTGAGCACATAAGCTCTGATTGGTCAATAAATGCAAAAATACAGTGACAAAAATAACAACTTCTAGAGCCGATTTTTTGCACCAAAAATTAACGCTTTATTTTAGAATGGAAATCAGTTAATTTTATACACACACATACATATATATATATATATATATATATATATATATATAATTACAACATTATATAAAAGTCCTAATGAATATGACACAAGGAAACTCCTGTGTGTAGATCTTTAATTGACTAGCCACCAAGCCAATATGTGACACATGACCGTTTTATAGTGAGAAGCCACACACAAATCAAGACATGTATGGTCAAAAATAGTTTGGTCCCTTCAGCACCCCCTTCCCCATAATGGGATAGCTCAGATGGCAAGCTATCAAGTCAGCCTTGAAAAGTAGGCATTGCCTGGGTTGGGGAAGCTCCAAGGGTCCAGACAAACCACTCATTACCACCCACCTAAGGTGAGCCCAAATAAGGGCATGGTACACACTGAGGAAGTAATATTCTATAATTTGAATCATAATGAAACACTCAATTCCAAAAAATTATCATCATCTGAAATCACTTCAATCTTTATTGAGCACCTCCCTAAATGTAATGGTTAGTGAGCTAGGCAAGCAGATTATTGGAAGTGAATTCAATTCCCACTGGGTGTCCAATACATTTGGCCTTGTACCAAACTAAGTTAAGCTTAGTAAATAACTACAGTCTTTATTGAAAAAAAACCCCACCTTTACTACCCAATTGGAAATGCATATAACACTTGGATGATAACAACACCACAAAATACACAAAACGGAACGAGTTTCAATATGGAAGTTTTATCTCATCCTCCCTACTTTCTTAATCTTATTCCTTTAATTATCATATTTTTCAAACTTTTACATTGTTTTCTGGATTGGGAAACAGTCAACTAATTATGAAGAAATTACAAAAAACAGTTACGAGAGTGAAAATCAAGCTATAGTTAAATATTAAGTCAGACTTAAGTTCTTTAAGGCAACCAGTCAAGGAGAAGGAAAAACTGAAGTATTGGCAATTATGATTACACTGACAAAATATTGTTTTTTAGATTCTTAATGCCAACTGTCTGAATCAAAATATGACTTTTCACTTTTACTGAGAGTGATTGATTAATTGAATTAAAAGGAAAGTTATACATGCAGCCACCTGCGTAATTTTTTTTTTTTTTTATCCTTCTAAGCATTCATGTCTAGTTTAAACTCTGATCTATATCCATCACATATCTTTCAAATTATTCAAGATTAGATATATAAGTAATATAACAAGATTACTGTAAATGACTTCATATACAGATCAATATGTGCATAGGTTACAAAATAAGGGGTGTATCAACAGTATTCACTAACCTATATTAGTATACTGTATACCCTCATTAGGTGCTAACACAGGTCTGTACTCTTACGAAATATTTTAGATGATATAAAGGTATACATTCACGCTCCACCACAGGCAAGAAGTGACGCAGTCAATTTTTAAGCAGAGTAAAGCTGGTGTGAATTCAGAGTTTTCCTTCTCCTAGACTGGTTGCATAACCAAAGTTTATGAACATAGTCTGACATAATATTTACCCACAGCAAGGGGAAGAACAGATGGTTGATTGATTAACAGCATATCAATCCATCTAAAATTATTCTTAGAGGTTGATAAATCAAGTTCATTCAACATTTATATCTATATTTGTTCAAAAGTTTTGGTGCACAATTAGATGATATCAAGTATCTTATCTAATATGAATGATTTACACAAAGTAGTATGGCTTCAAGTATTCCTATCTAATACTAATAATCATATGGTTTTAAAGTATTCCTATCTAATACTAATAATCATATGGTTTCAAGTATTCCTATCTAATACTAATAATCATATGGTTTTAAAGTATTCCTATCTAATACTAATAATCATATGGCTTCAAGTATTCCTATCTAATACTAATAATCATATGGTTTTAAAGTATTCCTATCTAATACTAATAA
Organism: Sepioteuthis lessoniana; assembly: GCA_963585895.1. Taxonomy (NCBI): domain Eukaryota; kingdom Metazoa; phylum Mollusca; class Cephalopoda; order Myopsida; family Loliginidae; genus Sepioteuthis; species Sepioteuthis lessoniana. Next base: position 4,326,754 of record OY757932.1, read on the forward strand.
TCATATGGTTTTAAAGTATTCCTATCTAATACTAATAATCATATGGTTTTAAAGTATTCCTATCTAATACTAATAATCATATGGCTTCAAGTATTCCTATCTAATACTAATAATCATATGGTTTTAAAGTATTCCTATCTAATACTAATAATCATATGGTTTTAAAGTATTCCTATCTAATACTAATAATCATATGGTTTCAAGTATTCCTATCTAATACTAATAATCATATGGTTTTAAAGTATTCCTATCTAATACTAATAATCATATGGTTTTAAAGTATTCCTATCGAATACTAATAATCATATGGTTTCAAGTATTCCTATCTAATACTAATAATCATATGGTTTCAAGTATTCCAATCTAATCCTAATAATTATATGATTTCAAGTATTCCTATCTAATACTAATAATTATATGGTTTCAAGTATTCCTATCTAATCCTAATAATTATATGGTTTCAAGTATTCCTATCTAACACTAATAATTATATGGTTTCAAGTATTCCTATCTAATACTAATAATTATATGGTTTCAAGTATTCCTATCTAATCCTAATAATTATATGGTTTCAAGTATTCCTATCTAATACTAATAATTATATGGTTTCAAGAATTCCTATCTAATACTAATAATTATATGGTTTCAAGTATTCCTATCTAATACTAATAATTATACGGTTTCAAGTAATTATATCTATTTAATAATAATTATTTGTTTGGTTTCAAGCAACTAATGATAATGGTTAGTAAACAATTATAGCTTCAAGTAACTATTTTGAATACAAATAATTTTCACAGTTACGTGGTATCAAGTGTTCCAACCTAATACTAAAATTTTTAAATAGATCTATTTGACTCTTAGAAGGGATCCTAACAGGTACTACCACTTCAGGTCAGAGTGAACTTTGGAATAATGGCAATGAAGAGGAGTATTCCATACACTCCAGATTTATAGAACTGGAGCCACGAGCTGCAGTTTAGTGCCCTAACCAGGACCTTTTTTCGCTGGGTGAGGGTATTTCCACCCCCTCTGTAGAAGATATACATTCTAACATGTTTTTTTGTTAAAAACTCAAATAACTTCATAACCAAAACATCAATAACCAAACAATTGAATGATAAAAAAAAAACTTTTACATTGATTAACTTTCTAACTGAACATGAAATACAATTCTCCAACTCAGCCAAAAAACAAAAGTAATAAGACTTTATCAAAAAAACAAAAAAAAAAAACATTTTCATGTAAACTACTTACAACTTCTGTTTTTGCTATTTTTTCCGTTTGATGTGCACCTTCAAGTTCTTTTTTGGTTTCAAGAATTTTCTTGACTAAGCCACCTAAAGAAAAGAACATGAGCTCAGTGGAAGAAAAAATAGACAAAGAAAAAATCTTAAAAAACTTAAATACAAAAATTATCAAGAAAAATGATAAAAGAATAAAATTAAGACTATGGCCAAAATTTTGAAAAAAATATTTGCGGAACTGAAAAGCTATCAATGCCTAACCATCAAAGACCTCTTATTAGTAATTTTTACAGTGCCTGGTATTCCAAATTGATTACCCATCTAAGTACAGACCAGAATTGATATTGCTTAACTTGAGTGATCAGACACTGTATATTGAACAGTGTATTTATGAATAAAACCACTCAAAATATGAAAATTCTCTGAAGTGAAATCAAAGTGTTCAAAATAGTTGAGGTACTCGGCTTCTCTGTCTTTCACTATTCTCTATGATGTCTTTTGCCGTTCAGTACCTCTCCTCTACCCTTGCCTCGCTTAAAATATTCATTTTTCTTATGCAAAACATAAATAAATAATGCAATATTTTGAATGGAATCAGCAACCCAAGTTCAAATCCTTAAGAAGGATATTTACATTTCAAGCATCTTTCACTCTCTCTCTCTCTCTCTCTCTCTCCCCATATGTCTACATTTCAAGCATCTTTCACTCTCTCTCTTTCATTCTATCCATATGTCTACATTTCAAGCATCTTTCACTGTCTCTCTCTCTCTCTCTCTCTCTCTCTCTCTCCCCCCATATGTCTACATTTCAAGCATCTTTCACTCTCTCTCTCTCTCTCTCTCTCTCTCCCCCCCCATATGTCTACATTTCAAGCATCTTTCACTCTCTCTCTCTTTCATTCTATCCATATGTCTACATTTCAGGTAATAAAAGAAAAAGAACAGAAGCTGATTATATTTTCATTCAATGTTGTTGCCTTTCTTTACTCTCTACAACAATTTCTATTGTTTCTACACAGTTTAATGGTTATAATCATTGCTTTCTTACACTAATAATTCTAGTCAACATTACTCGTTCGTTTGCACACAGCAAACTGGTTACAAGTATTGTTATATATCACTAACAATTCGACTAAACATCAGTCATTTCTTTTCACACAGTTAAAAGATCAAACAGTTCTACTTCAAACAATTCAATTTAGCATAAGTCATTTGTTTAAATGTCAAACAGTTCTATTTGACTCATAGATGGGACCCTATCAGGTGCTACCACTCCGGGTCAGAGTAGACCTGGTAGTGTTGATAATAAAGGGATACTCTGTATTCCCCAACGCTCCATCATTACTGGAGCCTAACAATTCAGATTGTTTCGATCACATCAGAAATTTGCTTAACTATGGATGTGGGTTAGTTGGTTGGGTTTTATGACATATTAACTTTTGTAGGTTATTTAACGCCAAATCCATTTTTACGCAAATAGTCAGTTTTATTTCAAACAATTCAGTTTAGTATGAGTAAACAGTTTAATTGTCAAAAACATTTCTATTTCAAATTATTCAGATTATTCAAACAGCTAATTCAGTTTAGTATAAGCACATATTTTATTTACAAATATTAAATGTCAAAACAGTTCAATATATCACAATTCAGTTTAGTGTAAGTTTCAATGTCAAAAACAGTTCCATTTCAACCAATTCAGTTTACCATAAGCAAGCAGTTTAAATGTAAGTACAGTTTAATTGTCAAAAACATTTCTATTTCAAACAATTCAGTTTAGCATAAATATGCAGTTAGTTCTATTCAACCCATAGATAGGGTCCTATCAGGTGCGACCATTCCGGGCCAGAGTGGACCTAGGAGCAATGGCAATGAAGGGGTACTCCGCATTCCCCAAAGCTCTGGCATTACTGGAACCTCACCATCAGATTGTTTAGTGTCATATCCAGGACACTCATCGAAGGAGTCTTACCCCTCTGCTGACTGGGTCCAATCATATATGGTTAAAAAAAATTAAAAGGTTTTCATAAATTTATGAAAAAAAAAAATTCTTTTGTAAGTTTTTTTTTTTTTAAACCACTTAAGCAAGGAAATTCATTTCTCTTTCCTGGTGAAGAAATTTTATATAAAAACTGAAAATATTTTTATTCAAATTGTTAGTCTGTTACCTCAACTAACAAGAGACACAGCTTAATTAGACATAATTGTTTTATATCTAGCCCCATTATTATTCCAAATTTGGGTTGGTTAATTGGAATATAATATCTTGCAAGGAAAGATTATTATATCTTAGATATTTTACAAAATAGTAGTCTATATTCTAAATAAGAAGTTTTCAATGTGAACTGATTAGATAGGAAAATCATTTCTTCTCCTTACTTTATGTACTTCATACCATAACTAAAAATGTAAATATTTAAATTGTTTATAGGTTTCTTAGCGTATACACAGAGCATCAGCTTAACTCATAGAAATTGCCCTTGTGTATTTGTTTCCTAACTAACTAGAATCACCTATACTTAAAAATGTATTCATGGATCATTTTACTCATCAAAGTTATATATATATATGGGGGGGGGTGATATTATGAGTTCTGACCATAGGTGATTTATTTACATGCAAAAAGTCATGTAGATGTAGGTACATGCATGGCTATATGAGTATGTATGTATTTACCCGTCCCCTCCAACAAAGGCAAGACATGACACAAGGTCAGTTTTTAAGCAGATTACAGCTGGTTTAAAGGCAAAGTTTTCCTTCTTCTAGACTGGTTGTTTACCAAAGCTAAAGAACACTAACTATTTACCAATGTTTAAGAAGAGATGGATTCATGCCTATCCCAAGGGCATTAGCACAAAGTGAAATGCTTGTTTGTTTGACTTTTATGGTATAACGACCATTGTTGGTTATTTAATGCCAAATCCATTTTCACGCAAATAGTCAGTTCTATTTCAAACAATTCAGTTTAGCATAAGTACACAGTTTGTCAAAAACATTTATATTTCAAACTATTCAGTTTAGTCAAATAGTTCTAATTCAACCAATTCAATTTTCTATAGGTATAGATTTTGTTTACACAGTTAAATGTCAAAACAGTTCTATATTAAACAATTCAGTTTAGCATAAATACAGTTTCAATGTTAAAAATACTTCCATTTCAAACAATTCAGTTTAGCATGAGTACGCAGTTTAGTTCTATTTAAACCATAGATGAGACCCATTAGGTGCTACCACTCTGGGCCAGAGTGGACCTGGGAGTGATGGCAATGAAGGGGTACTTTGCATTCCCCAAAGCTTCAGCAATACTGGAACCTCACCATCAGATTGTTTAGTGTCACATGCAGGACACTCGTTCGGGGGGGGGGGTCTTACCCTTTTGCAGAGGTGCTGTCGGTGTATTCTACAGCCCCAGCCCACTGGGCAAATGAAATGAAATGTAAACAGCCTCATACAGGTTTGGACGTCTACTCATAAGAGTCCATCTCTATGATTCTATTTGCATACATTTAAATGGTTTTAAGTATCGTTATCCAACACTAACATTTCTTTTGGCATATGGTTAAATGGTTTCAAGTTGTGCTATTTAACACAAATAAATCTATTTGATATTAATCATTTGTTTGCACATTGTTTAAATAGTTTCAACTCTTGCTATCTCAGCAAAACTGACCTTCAGCCACCACCTTTTAGCACCTTCAGCAAAAAATAGAGTTGGGTATTTGTTTGTCAAAAGAGCAATTTGAAGAATATGGTCAAGACAATCCTATAGGTCAGTAGATAAGGATATCCTTTTTTTTTTTTATGTACTTTGGTTCTGTGAGGTCAACTGAAGAGTTTTTTTAAGAAGTTAGAACCCCTATAATCAAGGGAACAACCAAAAGTTGAATAGGCAAATGGCAGCCCTGAACAATGATGGCTGGGTTGGCAATTAGACTGACGTCCCTTCCCTGCCCACTATAGTTGGTCATAAGAAGAGTCAAGTCCAGGAGCATTTCAAATCAAGGGTCTACTCACTTATTCTGGAAAGTGAAGTGTCACATATGCCAACTTCCCACCAGAATAAATTCAAAAAGTAAATAAAGAAACAAAAAAGAGTATTGTCAGGTTCATTCATTCTTTTTGTCTTTGTAGCGTTGACCTGTGGCTTATAAAGTTTTGACCAAAACCCTTAGGCCAAATAATTTTCTTTTTAACAACAAGCATGTTAGCTGAGGTTATTTAGCAGGTAAAAGTGAGTGAACAGCAGATGATACAGCCACATGAACAGAATGCCTCATAAAACTTGATATTTTGTAAAATAATAACTCGACCAAGTTTCATTCAAGTGATCTCAAATTTTAAAAGGATGTGCAGAAAAAACTCAAAATCTTGTTTTCTTTTCTGACAGAAATGAATTTACTGGAAAAGAAACAATGTTTAAACATTAAACATAAAAAATTTCAGCTGTTTCTAAATGTTTTAAAAATTTTAGATCATTCCAATGATAATTATTTAAGTTATAAAATGACATCAATTTTTCTGAAACACTTTGTACATCTCAAATAATGGTGGTACTTGTAGTGTAATGGTTATCATCGTAGAAAATGGACAAGTTCAAACCCAGGATGAAGCTGTTTGCATTTCACATAGTGCTAATATCCTTAGGAAAGGTATGAATCCGACCATTCACTTTCCAGCCATGGATAAATAATAGGGCAAATTGGGTTCTTTAACTTTGGTATGGCAACTAGTATAGGAAAAGAAAAACTATAAATTCAAACTTGTTGAACTCCTCTAAAAAATTGACCTTGTGTCATATCCTGCTCATTCAGAGGGGTTGGTAAATACATACATCTCAAATAATATCAAACTTTTAAAAAAATCCTGTATATATGTGTATGAGAGAACCTTTCCAAAATTATTAAAAGGGACGATTCCTATGAGAACAAAGATTCAATCCAGCACATTCTACTTGTCAGCCATTTTCCTCTGACCTCCATAGCCACAAAAAAAAACTGAACAAAGAGAATCAAGTAAAAGGTCCTAACACTAGCATTGTTTTCTTTTGTTTCTCTTCTCCAGCTCTACAATTAACCATCACCAACATAGCAGTCATCAGTGATTATAGTATAAAATCCGGGTTGGTACTAGAAGTTTTTGGTATTTTAGTTGACTTTATAACTTAACATTCAAGTCTCTTTAGATTAAAACTGGAGTCTGTTTTAAATTGATATATCTCTCTATATAAAACAGACTGTAAATCTTGAACTGAAATTGTAAATCAATTGAAGGGAATGAGTGTGAAATTTTTTCAACAGTACTCAAGATTTATGGACACATGTCACCAATTTTTTTAAAATGCCATTTCAACTTGAACTTTATAGAACATTGCATCAATTTTCCAGCTGAATTTCATGTCATCGTCTCAACAGCTAATTCAAACATCACTGAATTAGTGCATCATTTACACAAGAACTATTATGTGTTCTTTGGAACAAATGCTGGAAGCAATACCTCATAAAACAGCAGCTATTTTGCCACTTACCTCCCACCTCACAAATTGTCCAATTAAAACAAACAAAACATATTGAGCATCGTGCAAAAAGTAAGGATGAACTCTTAAGCGACATTCTCTTATGGACTCCTAAATATGGACTTGCCAGTGTTGCCTGACCAGCAAAGACTTACATACATTAGCTCTGGGTGGACACTAGATGTAGTCTAGAGGACCTGCCAGGAGTGATAGATGATAGGGACAGATGGTGAGAGAGAGTCAACGAACTCCATGCTATCAGTGTAACTTGATACTGACTTTGCAAATGAATTTCACATCCAATCCCATGTTCAAGGTCTTAACTGTAGCTTTTTCAATACCACAGATATCTTCCTGGCACCAATAATCATTCTGCAGTCAAATAGTGTTAAATCCTGTCTATATCTATTGTAGGAGGGTGGGTCTTGAAGCTTATTAAAAAAAGATTGAGGAGACAAAGAGCTTAAGACTTGATCTTAATGACAAAACAAAAAACCCACCCATATTTTATTTTGGTTAGTTGTTTTGGTTTTATGGCATATCAACCTTTGTAGGTTATTTAACGCCAAATCCATTCTTATACAAATAATTCAGTTTAGTATGATTACAAAGTTTAATCGTCAAAAACATTTCTATTTCAATCTATTCAGTTTAGTCAAACAGTTCTAATTTCAACAATTCAGTTTAGTATAAGTTTTGTTTACATACAGTTAAATGTCAAAACTGTTCGATTTCAAACATTCAGTTTAGTGTAAGTATAGGTTCAATATCAAAAACAGTTCCATTTCAAACAATTCAGTTTAGCATAAGTATGCAGTTTAGTTCTATTTGACCCATAGATAGGATCCTATCAGGTGCGACCACTCCAGGCCAGAGTAGACCTGGGATTAGTGGCAATGAATGGGTACTGTGCATTCCCCAAAGCTCTGGCATTACTGGAACCTCGCCATCAGATTCTTTAGTGTCATATCCAGGACGCTTGTTGGGGGGAGTCTTACCTCTCTGCAGAGATGCAGTTGGTGAATTTCACAGCCAACTGGGCAAACATTTTATTTTGGATGTAACGTCTTCAAACTAATAATAAGTTATATGTACAGTGGTTTTCTTAGTCAATTTTTATACTTTAAATATTAAAAGCCATTCACTCTGGTTGAACTGAAGAGGCAGAAAAAATCCCATTAGGTTATTGGCATGTCAACCCTTATTGGGTTATTTAATGCTGAAGTCAATCTTTTTCTTTTCAAGCAATTATATGTTTTCAAGAAATTTGATTATAATTGTTTGTAAACAATCATATATAAGTAACTCTCTCGTTAACATGAATAATTTGTACACAGTTATATGACTCCAAGTATTCCAATCAAATACGAATATTCTTTTTATTTTTAATCAACTAATAATAATCTTTAATAAACAGTTATAGATTCAACTAACTTCTTAAGTATACTTAATACTAATAAATTTTATACTATCAGATGGTTTAGAGTATTACAAGCAATTATATGGCTTCAAGTATCTATTATTGATACTCTATGTATATATATATAAAGGGTAGTTGTGTCTATGTATGTATGTATGTCCGGAGGAAACTACAAAAATAAAACAATTAACAACAAAGTATATATATATATATATATATATATATATATATATATATAGACATTTACTATCACCTGATCTACCTTTCTGCATTGAAAATTATGAAGATTTAATCTTTATTTTAGAAAACCGTTAAAATTAAACTTACAATAAGATAACATTGGGATCCTGCTTTGGCCATTGTTAGGCATTTCTAGCAAAATTCACACATAAAATAAGTTCAGGCATTTTTATTTACCTTTTAAACAAATTAAAAATTCACTTTTATAAAACAAATTTCAATATATTTTTGCCTTTCATATTCTAAACAGAAGACATTAATTTTCTTTTCAAAGTGGTTTAAGTACGTCCACTTTTTAATGAAAAAAATAATATACAATTATTTGGATGTTCAAACCTCTCTGCTGACTTATTTACTCAATTTGATATAATACAAAACAAAAACAAAACAAAACAAAAAAAAAACAGAATTAAAAATTATTTCCAATTTGAATTTGATTGTTTTATTTTAATGCAATTACTATATATATATATATATTGAATGTTTTTTCACTTTTAAATATGCTGTTTGATAATCTAAGCAAAATTTGTTTACATTTTCAATTGGCAAAAAATCCCAATGAATCCCAAAATAATCAATTTTTTCTTTTCATTTATTTTTATTTTTCATGTTAGCCAATGTTTATAAAATAATCAGGTTAATTTATTTATTTTGATATTAAATACAAAAATAAAACTGCTACTAATGCAGATTAACACCAGATTACATATAAAATGCATTACATTTCAAAGAAATACTTGGAGCCTTTGTGAGTTTTTGCAATCTAATGCTTTTAACACATAAAATGTGATTCTAATGAATATTCTATATTTGTACTAACTTTTAAACAAGTTCAAAATTCTTTTTAATGAAATAAGTTTGGAATGTTTTTTTTTTATTTTATTCATATTTTAAATAGGAGGCATTAGATTTTCTTTTCAGAATGGTTTGATGTTTGTGCACTTTTTCATTTGAAAAATAACATACAATATAATAAGTGAATTTGAATAAAAACAAAATTTACATTTAATTACGGCCATTTTTCATTTGGTATATTTTTATTTTCTGCTTTGAAATATAATGATAATTGAACTATATTCCCAATTTATATCTTATTTTATAATAAATTTTAAATTACTAAATTGAAATATTTAAAATTTGTAGATTCTATTTACACCATCATATTTCACTAAGAGACAACAATTAGTGATTATTTGATAATTATGACAAATAGATCTGTGTGCGCCTGTGTGATTTTCTTCTCTAACACAATAGAAAATATTCCATAAATATTTTTATTTTGATATCTAAAATTTGTACAATTTAATTACACTGTCATTTTTCACTAAAAGACGATAATTTGTGATTGTTCACTACTTTTGTGTATGTGATTTTCGTCTCTAATGAAAACATTTCTAACAGTAACAATTCCTGTAAATATTTTTGTCTGGATATTTTCAGTAGCTTTAAAACAATCAGATATTCCTCAAACATATATTTAATTTTTTTTAATATTTTTAATTTTGAAAATTTTAATCAACTATTTTCAGTAACAAGTTTGAATTATAAATACACACGTTTTGTTGTTATGTTTGTCTTTATAAACTATAACAAAGCTAAAAGGATCCAACAAACATTAAAATTCATTCATTATTCATCAATCACTACAAATCCACTCAGTCAATTAAAAGTGAAAAAAGGCTGAAAAAAAAAAAAAAAAAAAAATATCATCTATTGGAAGTTCCTTTTTAGAGGACAGAAGAAAAAAATGAAAATGTGCAGAAGAAACCGAGGATGTTCAACAGGCACATTTGCATGCTAACCAGAAAAGAAATGCTGCTATAAGACAGCTTGAAACTGTGGATATACAACAGACCCATTTTCAAGTTTATAGCAATAGAAATGCTGCTGCAAGAGAGCATGAAACTGAGGATATACGATAGGCCCGTTTGATTGCTAATAGGATTCAAATTGCTGCTGCAAGAGAACAAAATACACAATAAAGACAGCAAATTAGGAGAAATGCTAATTAAACTTACCATTGTATTGACAAAGCTCATGCAAAACCTACAAAAAATATTCATTGGTTTATGGAAGCTTTTTCTTATGATTACCCAAAAGATTACAAAAATGATCCTAAAGTAATAATCGGGGAAATGAAAAAAAAAAAGGTAAAGATTGTGATGCCAAGAGGTGGCCTGTAGAATCATTTATGGTTTATGCTGCTTAGAAGGCAAAATCAATCTCTACCAACAATACAAAATCTGCCAGATTTCTTCAAGAGTCTTTTTATTGCAGAATACCCCAACTGCAAAACACTTCAGGAGAAACCTACTGAAATACAATTCTGCTTTTCAGATGACATCTATTGGAGCCGATAAGAATATGACAGATTTTGGATTCTTAACAACATAAAATCCAAGGGCAGTGTTATCATTTGAGGGGTGGTCTTCTACAACTACCTAAAGAATTTACATAAATTTGTACAAATATATTTTATGGGTGATGATTAAACAGAAGCACAACAAAGATGTGCAAATGTTCACAATGGGTTGGATTTGGACGGTTCATAAATAGCGTAAATACATTAGTATTTCTCACTACATGCTTGAGCATATAACACTGATAAAAGATAAAAAATAATATATCATCAAAGCTGATAAACATCCAGGTGAAGAACATGAAAGGAAATAAAATGCACCTGTCACAGATAGAATTGCAATTGTAATGGTGGATGAACAACATGAACACTGTGACATTATTTTGCAACCAAGAAGTGGACATTGGCAGTGTATTTCTGAAACTCACAGAGCCTATGATTCCCTACAATATTCTGGAATGACCAAGATGAATATCCTTTTCCGCTATGCCAAAAAAACAAAAACAAAACAGGAGACTGTTTTTGTTTTTCCGGTGGCAAAAGCTGCTTGGTAGCGCCAAGAGTGGCAATACCACCTTGAGCTACCGAAACTGTTATCACCCTGGTTAGCAGCTGATGAGGGCAAACTATCGCATGTGCTTTCACACGTTGTATGATGAAAATAATAAAAAAAAATTGTGGAATGACCAAGATGAATATCTTTTTCAGCTATGCCAAAAAAACAAAAACAAAAAAGGACACTGGTTGATCAGTAAGTTGTAAAAATTTCTATTTTCATTTCATGGTTTGAGATAATTTTAATCAACTCTTGCACATGAAAGAAGTGACCAGCCAATTAATGGTGGATATGTAAGCAAAAATAAAAACAGAAAGATTGGGCTTCATATAAAGAAATCAAAAAAATTAAAAGTAGATAATTACATACACCACTAAGATTCCCTGCATTATGATCATGACTACAAGAGAACTGGACAATAAATTATCTTGCCTTCAAGCTATGTAGGTGGACATCGATATATGCACCAACAGACTCACAATGCAATGGTTTATATTAGAAAGTTTGGTCAAGGAAACTTTTTCTTTACATTTACCTGTAATCCAAAGTGGTTTGAAATTTCCAATGAACTTTTTCAAAATCAGAAAGCTCATGATAACCATGATATAATTGCTCGAGTGTTTCATGAAAAGCCAAAGAAGGACAAATCTTTGGCGAGCTTAACGTTTGGATTACAACAATTGAATAGCAAAAGAGAGGACTCTCTCACCACTCTCACACTCTGATTTGGTGGAAACTAAAAATTAAAGGTGAAGATGTTGATAAAAATCATTTCAGCTGAGCTGAATGATAAAGATGATGATCCAGAACTCTTTGAAACCATTAAGAATCAACTGATCCATGGTGTATGTGGAGTCATCAATCCAGATTCACCCTGGATGCAAGATAAAAAATGCATTAAGCAATATGCAAAAGCTTATCTTCAAAAAACTCAGACTGATAATAATGGATATTCTATTTACTGCAAACATAAGCCAGAAGATAGGGGAAAATCAACAACTTTGAGAATTAGAGAAGAAATTACCTTGGATAATGGGTAGGGCCACACAATAAATCGTCTTGTAAAATCTTAAAGGCACACATTAATGTGGAATAGTGTAGCTCTGTGAACACCATTAAGTGCATCACAAAATATGTCAACAAGGGTAGTGACATGGCTACTTTTGCTATTGGTGATGAAGATAGACAAGATGAAATAAAGAATTATCAGACAGGATGTTATATTTCGAGTAATGAAGCTATCTGGAGAATACACCAAGGATATCTAACAGCAATGAACTTGGCTGTCCATCTAGAAAACAGAGTATACTTCACTAAAGATACAGCTCATAATATAGCAAAGACACCACCTGAAACTACACTAACTGATTTTTTCAAACTCTGCCAGCAGGATGTTTTTGTAAAGTCTCTCATCTACATAGAGGTTCCAACCTACTATACGTGGACTAAGCAAAAATCATGAATTCGACAGAAGCAGGGGAAAACTGTCCAAGGATATGAAGTCAAGGCATCCAATGCTATTGGGCGTGTTTATACTGTCCACCCCAATAACAGGGAGTGTTTCTATCTACAGTTACTTCTCCACATTTTTCAAGGGCCAACATTATTTGAGAATCTCTGGTGCTTTCAAGGTAGAGTGTCAACAACATACCAAGAAACATGTAGATTTTATGGCCTTTTAAAAGATGATGAACACAGAAAAAAAACTCTTGAAGAAGTAGTTGTTTCTCGATTAGCTAGCCAGATAAGACAGTTGTTTGCAATTATGCTCACAGCCTGTTAAACTGAACAACCTCATCTTCTCTGGGATGAGTTTAAAAACAATATGCCTAAGGACTTCCTGAATCAGGCCAGACGACAAAATGAAAATATGTCCATTGAATTTTGCCCAGAAATTTATTAACAATGTCTCAGCGATCTACCCTGTTGAGTCCAGGATCTTAGTAGTACCTTGTCTAATTGTGGGATGTCAGAGCCTGATGTAAGAATGGAATTACATTATGAAATATATCAGGAGACTAATTATGATACATATATTTTGGGTCAGTTCATCAATGAATATGAATCTTGATTGGTGGTTGATCAAAGGGTAGTTTATCACAGTACCTTGAATAGCATTGAAAATGACAAGGGAGTAACATTCTTTATTGACGTTCCAAGTGGCACTAGCAAAACTTTGATAAACCTGCTGCTTTCAAAAGTTTGTCAGAAAAAGAATATTGCCCTTGCAGTAGCATCAAGTGGGATTGCAGCAACACACCTAGATGGAGGAAGAACTGCACATTCTATAAGGCAATTGATAATATCAGTTCTAGGGACCAAATTATCAGTTATCCTACAGAGTTCCTCAATAGTCTTGAACCAACAGGGACTGCTCCACATAATCTTTTACTAAAGCTTGGAGCACCAATCACGTTGCTTCATAACCTTGATCCACCAAAATTATGTAATGGCACAAGACTCACAATAAAAAGAATGATGTTCCCATGTACTAAAGGCAACAACTATCTCTGGAAAATATGCAGGAGTTAACTACTTCATCCTGAGAATAACTAGGAGACCAACAGACTTGCCATTTGAATTTGAAAGGCTCCAGTCTCCTGTTAGAGTCTGCTTTGCCATGACATAAAACAAATCTCAGGGACAGTCACTGAAAGTAGTTGGGTTGAACCTGGCAGATGCTGTCTTTTCTCATGGCCAGCTTTATGTTGGTCTTTCAAGAGTGGGAAATCTTGATGGTCTCTACATTCTGGCACCAGAGGGTAAAACCAAGAATATTGTGTACTCTGAAGCATTAAACTGAAGATACTTTTTCCAGCAAATATAGTTTTGATAAATTCCTTTTTATCCTAATGATCTAGGACCATTGATAAATATTAATCTGAAGTGGGACAGAATTCTTAATCATCACTGAAAATTTCATTAACACTAATCAATTTTCTTTCAAATAAAAATTTTTCATATAAAAATTTAAAAAAATCAAATCTAAGGAAGATGAAGATTTAATGTCACCGCAATATTTAAAGGTAAGTAAATATCTAATTCATAATGTTTACATATATTTTATAATCAACTAATAATATATTCTGGACAAGGTTTTATCAAAATCATATTTATTTCACTGGTGTTAATTTGATACACAATATATTTATTTCATTTATTTGCCATCAAAGAATTAGTTTCTGATTTTAAAATATTAAGATTTGTACAGGAATCAGTTCCTTACAAACACCTGGCATGCCACCTCACAACCTGATTCTGAAAAGGTGATATGCAATTAGATTTTGTTGAATTATAAGTAATTCAAATAAAATAGATAAATAAAATTATTTATTTCTATAAAAATTTTACTAAATTATTTAAAATAAACTTCCAAAAGAATATATCAGATTATTGAATAAATTTTTTATTTAAATTTATAAAAATAATCTATGTTTTGGAAAATATTTATATCAGATTATAATTAAAAACAAACAAACTTTTGTCTTGAATTGGTTTGGAGGATCAATTTGCAACATTATCATAACTTATACAGAACTCCATCTTATCATTTTTAAATCAATATTCTTAAAAAGTATAAATATTAAATTTGAGAAATAAATGAAAAAGTAGATTATTTTAAATATATGCAGTTGTTTTAAACATATTGGGGCAAGAGATTATAAAAATCTTAATAAATTATTTAAATCAATTTTCTAAAAAATATTCATACTTTTAAAAATGTTGTTAGTTCAATGTTTTTTAAATTTTCTAGGTTTAAAAAATAATTATAATCTTATAATATAGAATTTTTTCTATTGTGGAGAGCACATTTTACAATATTATATAGATATATATAGGGAAAGTAATGGGGTGGAAAGGGGAGAGAGATTTAATTTAGAATCAACAATATCTTTTTGTGAAATCAATCTATTTTTTTACCTTATTGACAAAAAACAAATTAAGCATAAAATACTATTTTCAAATATCAATATGAAACGAAATAAATTATTTTAGATGAAGTAATTTTCTTTTATTTAACAAAGAATATTTGTGCATTATTTGTATGAATAGAATACATAGACAATATATTTATTCTATTAAACAGTGGAATATCCCTTCTTTATTTTCTAAATAAGGTTCATACATAATTCCCTCTAACCATCTCAATTCTAAAAAAGTGGGATTCTCAAATGATCTTCTTGAGAAATCTGTACCCTTGAATTTTTGCAATATCATCAGATTGATTATGAAGACAAAGAATGAAGATGTTATTGAATTTCAATACAACAATAAAACTGCCGACCAATGCCAGATATCCTTGCTAGTTCTTAATAAAAAATTATAGCTTCAAGTAACTAGTAAATAATTTATACATTTATATGTTTTTTATATTCCTATCAAATACAAATAATTTTCACACAGTTATATGGTGTTCAAGCAACTAATAATAATTCTATGTAAACAATTCTAGCTTCAAGTGACAATTCTTAATAAATAATAATTTGTTGCACACAGTTATATGGTATCAAGTATTCTTAATAGAAATAATTTTCAAAAAGATCTATTTAAAATTTAGATTGGACCCTAACTGGTTCTACCACTCCTAATGACAGGGGAGTAATGGTAACCAAGGGATAAAACACTCCCCAAAACTCCAGTTTCACCATCAGATGCAAATAAATACTATATTCAGGACACCCTCTTTTTGAAGAAAATGCTTTTAGGACTCTAAGATGGATTGCTTAATGGAATAATGGCACTAGATCAGGTGACAGCAACCTCTCAGAGAAAAATCAGCCACATTTTTAGAGTGAGTCACATGGTAAGAAAGAGTTTTATAAAAATAAATCTTTAATTATATGATTAATAAAACCTACAGGTCAAGTTTGGTAAATGCTAAAGCCATCTCTGTAGAAGAAAAGTAATAGAACTATTTCACTCATAGCTGATTAATACCTTTCCCAAGGGGCATTAGTCCAAAAGTGAATACAGTAGCACAAGTAGAGTTTGAACTCACTTACTATGATGTTGCAGTCCAGCACATTAGCCACTATGCCATAGGAGACTCCCACCAAACACAAATGAAATGGAGACTGATTTTGAATACTATCATCTTCACTTCTCACACAACATCATCAATGCGGTTTGCTTAGTAGGGTTTTATGGTATATCAACCCTTGTAGGTTATTTAATGCCAAATCCTCTTTTAAAAAATTAAGAATTATAAATGTATATTTGTAGATAACATTTTTAAATCAGTCAGAGCTCATTTGTTTGGATATAATTAAATGATTGCAAATATTCTAACACAAATAGTTCTATTTAGTATTATTCATTCATTAACAGATTGTTAAATGGTTCCAAGTATTGCTATGTCTCTTAAACAATTCAGTTTAACATCAGTCAGTTTTTTGTGCACATTTAAATGGTTATACATATATGATTTGTAAGTAAATAGATTGTAGGTAATTTCATTTTGAAACAAATTAGAACTAATTTGTTTGCACACTAATATTGGTATTGTTTCTACACAGTTAAATGGTTTCAATTATTGCAGTCTAACACTTATAATTCTATTCAATATTAATCATTTGTTTGCACACTGTCAAGTGGTTACAAGTATTGGTATTTAACACTAATTATTCTATTTAAAACACAATTCATTCATTCATACAGTCAAATAGTTTCAAGTATTTCTATGTAATACCAATAATTCAATTTAGGCACAAAGTTAAAGAGTCTAAGTATTGTGATTTAACACTAATAATTTTATTAAACATTACTCATTCATTTGCACACGGGTTAACGGTTCCACGTATTGCTATGTATCATTAATAATTCAATTAGAAATCAGTCATTTGTTTAAACACATTTAAAAATGGTCAAAAAGTTCAATTTCAAAGAATTTGGTTTAATTTAAGTCATTTGTTTGCACACTTTAATGTTGAACAGTTCTAATTTGAACCTGTTTGGTACTACTACTACTATGGGTTAGAGTGGACCTGGGAGTGATGGTAATGAAGGCATACTCCATATTCCACTAAATTCCAAGGCTAGAGCTTTGCCATCAGATTATTTAATGCCATATCCAGGACACTCATTGTGGGTGGGGGGTGGAGAGTCTAATCTCTCTGGAGAGTTCCATTCAGAGGATTTTATAGCCACAAGTGACTGGGCTCCTCAACAATAGGTCAACCCAACACTCCATATATGTTGATAGGTAATCAGTCATTATACCAGCAATAAAGTAAATATACTTTTTAATATTTTTTACTTCAGTTTTACTGCAATTATTCATGGGTAGCACACACCCCTAAATTTGAGTTATGAAGTTCTAAAAAAAAAAAAAAAATTTTTTTAAAGTATGTATGTTGTATATAATACACAGAGATTTTTTACAATTTGTAGCAGCTAAATTTCACATTTGTTCAACCTTTTATCTGGTTTGTATTGACTAAAAATAGAAATTTATAAAGTTTAATTATGTTTTGAAACAAAACATTAATTCAGTATTTACAGCAAAGACACCAAAATGTTCCCACAAAAATACAATAAACTTATAACAAAAATAAGCTCACACTAGGAGAAACAAAGAGGAGAAACAAAATTATAAACACTCACATGAGGAGACATAAAATTATAAACAAACACACATTCCAGTAGCCATTTTTCTGTCGTGGCATAAAAACAGAAGTCTTTGTTAGACATTAGTTTGGATTCTAGATATAGTCATTTACAAAGCAATTTTGCTTTGATGTGGCACAAGGCCAAATGAGACTCGAATTCACTCATGTAGATTTACTAGTCTAGCTTGCTAACCATTACACCATCAGAGGAGCCCTTGGATTCTAGATATAACTGACATTTGGTCATACCATCTTGAATATTGCGATGCACATAGCTGGATAAAAAGTTAATATTCAGTTCTTGTGTATAATACACGTCTCTAACTTTTAGGCTTAAAAATCTGGAAAAATAGTTCATTTTATACATAAATAATCACAGTTTATTTTTTTCTCCTTTGAATTTTTCATGGCAGTTAAAAAAAAGAAAGAGATTCAGCTTTTCAGCCACTAATTGCCAACCTCAAATATAGTAGATATAAAGATTAGTTAAAGTGTATCTAGATAACTGGCGGTCATAAGTTCAATCCCTAGGTTGGGTAGTGCATGAAAAATCATATCTTCTGATTCAATAGAAGAGACAGTAACCTCATCTCAAAGGAAGAATAAACAAATCAAAATTAACTGATATATCCTCTTATCTCCCCTCCCCAACAGATTGAAGAAAAATTTTGATCCAATAATGCAGCTGTAAAGTAAACATACTTTGCAATTTTTTCTTTCAGCATGATATTTCATCATACCTAAGAAATTTTTGGTTTGGTTTAAGGGCATATCAAATATTTATGGGTTATATAATGCCAGGATTTGATTGATTTTTAAATGTTTAATTATAATCATATTTTCAATATTACATTGCAATTCCTTAAACTGCACATTTTTGCTGTATAATCATTTATTTGCACAGTTGTATGATAACAAATATTCAATCTAATATAAATAATTTGCATATAGTTCTTTATGATTTCACGTATTCCTATCCAATACTGATTTCTCAAAATATTCTATTTGCCACATAGATGAGACCCTAAAAAGTATTACCACACAAAGATTTTCTCCATGGCATTTCCAAAAAAGGGAAGAAACATTAACTGATATATATCTATCTGCTTGGTATATAGACAGCAGAATACGAACAATCTACCCCATGAGATTGAATAAAGGCTTTAAATCGAAATTCTAAGAATGTTACCAACTATGGCAGACACTGGAAGAATATTAGAAGGCATGACAGACTGAGACATTGTGACTATATTAACCAAGATGTGACATGAGTTTGAATACATCAGTGAATAATATGGATAATTCTTCGTCTTAGAAATTCAAACAACAATTTATCATCTTGAAACTTAATAGAATCTCTAAAATAACCACTTCTTCATAATTGCACCTATATCTACTTAGAATGACAAGAATCACCCAAGGCAGGATGCACAAAACAAATCACAATTAGGAATGCTAACATAATTTTCCCTAAATCAGCACGCCCAGCGGATCTAAAATACTGACTCAAAACCTCAACAGCCTCAAGTCGGACAAATGCAAAGAAATCATAGCAAAATGTTAATAATAGCAACAACAAAAAAATTGAAAGATAGATACAGTCTTCTTCATTTACAAATTTCTCTTTGAATAAAGAAATAAAGTTTATAAATAAAACTTAGACAATTATGCTTCTTCGTTGTCAGACAATCTGCTGCAGGCAGAATATTTTGTTTATCATAATAATTACATAAAAAAAGTGTTTAAAACTTACTTAAAGATCGCCATCAGAGACCATTAAGTTTAACATTGAATCACATCCTATTTGCTGAATTTAGATGATAATTTGCAAATAAACAAAGGGAAGTACTCTATAGTTAGTATTTAATAGTTATCTCCCTGGAGATATAATAATTGAGGTAAGCATGAATGCAGAACATCATTATCAAGTCATGCATAGCATGGATCCCCTTGATTCTCTCTATCTTCCAGCATGCTTGGTAGGTCTTCTAGACAGCATCCAGTGCCCACACAGAGCTGATGGATATAAGTCTTCGCTGGTTAGCTGACATAAGTATGTCCATGGGTGAGACCCCATAAGATAATCTTGCTTATGAGTTCCTCCCTGTTTCTCCAGCAGAGCCTAGCAGGTTTTGTTTGTCTTACTCGAACGGTTTGTGAAATGAGAGCCAATTTTTGTTTTTTGAGAAGAAAAATTCACATTATCAAGATCTGACAAATGTACAACCAGAGATGTATAACACAATAACAATAAAACTATTGTCAAACGGGAGATGTCAAACTCCATAATCATTCTGGCATCTTACCCTGGCTTGTCCCTTTTCATCATTCTAAGAAAGAAGAGTATCATATAACTCTCACAAGCATGTAGCAAAAGAAAGCATTGAATGCAGCATGGTAGATGTGAAGCAAGGCAGATGAGCCCAATAACAGGTCAACAGCATGCTTTACTTGATGCTGGGCAGAGGAATCTTAGAGTTTACTGATTTGGATCAAAAAGTTCATTCAGGACACTACAGATACTCATCTATAAGGGTGGCATCTATTGATGAGGTAAAAAAATAGCCACCGAAAGATTACCATGCAAAACCTGTACAATTGTTATTGAACTGGAAATTGCTTTATTCTCTAAAAGCATTCTAATACTGTCACATTAACAAAAAGATGTCATCTAAATATAAATGTACTATGGACATAATTTCCTAACCTCTGGATACAAAATAACCCTTGACAGGTTGACATGCCTTCAAAATCAATCAGTCAAACCTTTAGGCATAAAAGTATGATTTTAAATGTTTTAAGGTAACATACAAAATTGTATAATAGTGTAAATTTGAAAATAAATACATGAGCTCTTTAAATGGCAATACTCATAGCACCCAAAAAAAACAAGAGACAAACTTGTTTATGGCAATTCTATTAGCATTTTTCTGATGGAACCCATTGAAAATGAAAATGTCTCCATTGTTTTAGGGTGACATAAGCATTGATAGTATAAAGAAGTTCAAGTGATCAGTTGTGGGTTTGTTTTTTTAATGATATTTCATGATATTCACTGGCAAATTTTACAAATGCCAAATTTCATTCCTTTATCTTAAATAGTTCTAGCTGTAAATGGGATCTGTCAAAGAAAATACAATACATTGTCCAAAAATTTTCAAGAAAATAAGAGCTTTTTTGTCCATAGTTTTTCCAACTTTAACTGCTCACATTTCAAAAAGTTATTGACGGATTTTGATAATTAAAAAACCCAAAATCTTATATTAATCTATATTTTCTAAATATCCCATTTTTAATTTTTTGTGAGGATTCCTACTATGAATATCATTTTATATATAGGAAGTATACTTTCATTTGAAATAGGATCATTCTAATATGCAGGATGTAACTCCCTATTTTAAAACTCTTATTATTTACTTCTTAACTGTAATTTTTACCAGAAATGAATCATAAATATTTTGAAATAAGAAATTACTGTATTTGGTTGTTTGGAAAATAGTTTTATTACACATTTAAATATAAAATTAGTCATTTTATCTGAAACAAGCAAAAATTAATTATTACAAAAATTCCAAGTCTTATTTAATATCATAAGAAACGGTTACATATCAAACAGTATAAGAGAAATTACTGCCAGTTTATAGTCAACAAATAATTCCAAATTTTAGTATTACAACATTTTGCTTGATCCTGAAAAGAGAAAAGTTTTTTCTTAATTTACTTGTTAAAGAAAGTTTTTGATTTTTTTTTAATTTTTTTTTTTTACAAATCAGACTTTGGAAAAATGTTTAAAACACAAAAACTCAAAGTAGTTCAAGTATGCTGTCAAAATTTGGAATAAAGTTGGTAGTGGCAATGTGAGTGTGTGTCAAAAAAGGTCCAACAAAAAAACTTAGTTTAAGAGGTAATTTTTTTAGCTGCAACATTTTCATTGACAGAAAAAAATGAATTGATTTAGTTTAATATTGAAGGCCAAATGAAGAAATTGATTTTGAAAGCTGTGATTAATTTTCAAGATGGCTGACAACTGATGACTTAGACTGAAAAATTCAAAGTTGAAGGACAGGGAATGAAATTGTATAAAAGTAAAAAGAATAAAAAAAATAAAAAGAAAAGAAAGCAGAGATGAGAAGAGGCTGTGATTTAATCAAGCAAAAACAACATTTGTCAATAACAAATAACTACAAATGAAATTCAAAATAGAAATTGGTCCCATTTAAAGAAACACTTCAATCTTGATGTAGTCACATAACGCATTCTTATCTGACATTGCACACTATCAAAACCAAGGGAATTAAGTTATAACAAAAAACAAAACAAAACAAACAAAAAAAAAAAAAAACACCATTCTCCTCAAGTCATTTTTGTGCAAACCTTTCAGAAATTTGCAAGCAGTGAAAAAAAAGTATGAAGAAAATCTTTTATTGACTAAACAATTATCAAATGTATTTAAAAAGTTTTCTAAATGTTAAAATATAAAACTTAGGAATCAATTTTAGTTTGAATTTTTAAGACTTTTTTCTTTGGTTTTCTTTCAGGATAACTTTTTTGGAAACAAACTGCTGTTACTATTATAAAGTGGTTATATTGGGCAATTTTTCTCATCTTTGTTGTTTTTTAAAAAATCTTTCAGTCATTATATAATCCAGACTTCTTTTTGTCAGAGTTTCAAAGACCAATTACTACTGGGTGGCAAGTTCAATCCTTACAAAATGCCTCAGAGAGTTTTTACTTAGTTTCTTATGTAATGTAATAGCTAATAATATTAAACTGGCAGGTTACCCTGAGCCAAACTAAGCAAAACTTAGTAAATAAGTACATCCTTTTTTTTTAGCCTGAATTTCTGAAATGAGATATCATTCCCATTATTCTTGAAGGTTAATTGGTTCATTAGTTTTTTATGGTATGTCAACCCTTGATGGGTTATCCTAAGTCAGTTTAACAATCATAGTCTCCAATTATATACAGTATAAAAATGTATTATCACAATCATTTTAAACAGGTAAATACTTGATCGTTTCAAACAAACCTATTTGACATATAGATGTGACCTTAATAGATATTACCACACTGGGTCTTAGTGGATCTGGGAGTAATGGCAATGAAAGAGTTGACATCACTTACATTAAAGCTACAGAACTAGAATCTCAACACCAGATGCAGTCCAATGTCATAACCAGGACATATATTTTGGTAGTTTTTACCTCTCTGCAGGATCAGCAATTTGTGTATTTTAAGCCATACTAACAGAGCCACATTATCCACTATAATTCCTTTAAACTAGTTTCAAGTGAGATAATGTAATAAAAAAATAACCCAACAATTTGACAAGTAGATATGGCGTCATAACTTGATTTGCATTCTGTCTAACCATATTTTATTTTATAGTTTTTTGGAGTTTCCAAACTAAGGAGTAAAGTTTTTATAAATGTCTTAAGATTGAGCCATTTATTAAAACTTTTCTCATTTCCCAATGATACCTGCATCAGAAAAATAAGATCTAAAAATGTTTGGCTTTGGGTTACCTTTAACAGGCTTTTAATCTGGACTAAATGTGACCCAAATTAAATTCACCATCCTGAACATCGGAAGACACTGGACTTGTAAAATCCAGATTAATAAGCTACCAACCTTTACTTCAAATTAATACAAAAGAGTATACCAAAATGAGAAAAATTTCTTTTTCTGACAAAACAAAGAAGCCAATAAAAAAGCATTTTAATGAGTTTTCTTCAGTTCAATTACCAAAAAAAGAATTATGTAAATGAGATGTCAACCTAAACTTACCATGCTCAGTTTCATTATCCGCATCAGGTTCCTTCGACTACAAAAGAAAAAAAACGTTTTTTTTAATTTTCATCTTTAAATGAAGATTTGTAAGTCATCATTATAAATTCTGACAATATTCTTTCATCTTTTTAATTTTTACTGTTTTTATGAAAACTCACACAAGTCTATATCCCTATGACAGAAAGAAACAGCAGTTATCTGAAACACGGATAAAAGATAAGCTCTTCTTGAGACTCAAATACATCACATTTTGCCTAAAGGGAACCAGGTTATCTATTCAAGCAGTTTCTACCATTCAAGCTAAAAGTGTTAAAGATATCACAGAAGCAGAAATCAAAACTATTAACTTATCTTTTATATAAAAGATTAAGAGGAAAAACCAGTTGCCAGATTAAGGCATGAGTTTTGGGTTTAAATTCCTGTATACAAAAATATAGAATTACCTTTGTTATATGGATTGACAAGAATGGAATTTTCTTTCTGATTATTATATAGAAACATACCTGACCTTGTGTCCAAGACGAATTTTTAAGCAGAGTAAAGCTGGTTTGAATTCAAAAATTAACTTCTTCATTCCCTAAAACTGAGATATCATGATGGAGTTTCTTGGGTTTTATTATAACTAAATTAATTGGAAAGAGGAATTTTTCCAAGGTGAAACATCTTAAAGAATCTACATAGACCAATGATAGCACAACAATAACTAAACAGACTTGCTCTCACTTGTCAAATGATGGTGAAAAGAAATGACAATTTATGAAAGTTTTAGCGAAATGTGGTCCCAAGAAATCACAAAAAGAAAATAGTTGAAACATAACTATTTTTTTTTTTTAATTCATATAAAAATAAATTTTTCCTTAATGATTTTCCTGTGGGAAATATTACTGACAGAGAGGTATTACTTTACCTGCAGTTGGGAGGGAAGGGTTTTTCTATAAAATGTTAATCCAGTACTATAGGGCAAATAATGCTTTACAAGAAGAACATGAGCCACAAGATAATTCCAAGTTCACAGATGTATACATCCACCAAACAATTGCGAATGCAATTTATTTCACTCCCCAAATGTGACACAAGATTAGTTTCATGTGGAAGCAAGCTTCCCTAGGGGTGAGTGTAATATTTGCTTATGTTCCATCGGCATTTTCCTTCAGGGGTACCTCAAGCATCAGGCAATCACCTCAACCCTATTACAAGTGGATAGGTGCTGCCTAGGAGGAATTTTCATAAAACTATTTAATTGCTTGAAATACTAGAAACCATAGACTTAAAAAAAAAATGTACCCATAGATCAATGATGGTACAAGAACTAAAGAGAGTTTTTCTCTCTTGACAAATGAAAATGATGTTTAAAAGAAATGACAATTTTGGAATCTTTTGGAGAAATTTAGTTCCAAGAAATAATGCAAAACAAATGTTTGCATTTTAATTATTTTTTATCCTTGTAAATTTTTCTTTAATAGTTTTACTTTTAAAAATCTTACTTGAGGGAAGGCTTAGTTTACCTGAATCCCAGAGGCCTAGGAAATGTTTATCCAGCAGCAGTAAGACAACATTTTACAGGAAGAATATGAGCAAAAAGATCATTCCTCATTCACAGTGGCATACAACAATCAGTGCAAATGACAAAGGCAGAAAAATTCAGTGGATTTATTTTTTATTTTTTAGACAAGGATTAATCAATCATCATTATTAATTCTGACAACATTTTCTTTCATCTTTTTTAATTTTCATTGTTTTTATAAAAACTCATTCAAGTCATTATTTCTACACAAAAAAAAGAAACAGCAGTTATCTGAAAAAAATGATAAAAGATAAGCTCTTCTTGAAATTAAAATACACATCTCCTTTTACCTGAGGGAAGTCAGGTTATCTATACAAGTAGCTTTTACTATCCAAGCAGCAAGAATTATCATAGAAACAAAAAGGATTTGGTTTGATTATCTTTTTTAATGGCATATCAACTCCTAATGCTGAAATTAAATTCCTTTAGAAATGTTTGATTACAATCATAACAATATTTTTTATATTCTATAGAATTGTATTTTTGAATTGCAATTTTTCGATTTGCCTATATTCATTTGTCTGCACACAGTTCTATGATTTCAAATATTCCTATCTAATACCAATAATTTATACACAATTATCTGGTTTCAAGTAATTATGTCTAATAATAATGATTTGTTTGCACACAGTTATATGGATTCAAGTAACAAATAATAATCCTTAGTAAAAAATTATTATTTCAAGTAACTCTTCTGAATACAAATATACAGATACAGTTAAGTATCATACCCAAGATATCCCTTTGGGTCTTAACTCTCTGTAGACGATCCACTTGGCATATTCTAAAACCCACCATCAGGACAATTGTTAATTTACACAAATTTCAAGTAACTAATAATAATAATCCTTTCTAAACAATTTTAACTTCAACAGTATTCTTAACATAAACAATTTGCAGAAAATTAACTAGTTTCAAGTATTCCAATCTAACATTAATAATTATATTTAATAATAATAATAATTGTTTGCACAATAATGGTTTCAAGTATTCCTATCAAATACTAATGATTTTCAAACAAATCTATTTGACACATAGATGGGACCCTAACATTACTACAATTTATTTGAGTCAGAGTGGAAATGGGAGTAATGGCAATGAAGGGACATTCACTGGGAATATTCTAAGCTCTTTTGAAAAGCTGGACAAGTAGAAATTAAATTTACAACTTATCCCTTATGTAAAAGATTGAAAGAGCAAACCAATGCCAGATTAATGCATGAGTTTTAAAGGCTGCAACCAAGGAATTTCAGCCAATGTGAGGACGATCAGAAATTTGTATTCTTCATTCCCAAATGTTGAAATAACACAACAAATTCATTTGTGTTTAATGATAACTAAATCGACTGGAAAGAAGAGCTTCACCAAGATGTAACGTCTTAAAGAACATAGACGGATTAATGACCGACCTGATAGGATAGGGGACTTTGAATAGGTCAACTGCATCCCCGACAAGTGAGGTAAGGGTAAGATGAAAAAAAAAAACAAAAAATGACAGATGTCCTGGATATGACACTAAACTGCATTTGGTAGAGAGACTTCAGTTCTGGCGCTCTGAGGAGTATGGAGTTCTTATAGCCATTACTCCCCAAGTTCACTTTGACTCAAAATAGTAGTACCTGTCCCCATCAATGAATAAAAGAGATCTTTTCAGAAATTATTAGTATTAGATAAGATTACATGAAACCATATACTTAAAGAATGTATTGATAATGGCACAAGAACAACAGAACATTTTTTTTCTTTTTTGACAAATGAAAAATATGTTTAAAAGGAAAATGAGAGTTTATGAATCTTTTGGAGATATTTTTTTCCAAGAAATGACACAAAGCAAATGTTTGTATTTCATCTCATATACATAAAAATAAACTTAACTGTTCTTTTAATTTTTTATCTTTGGGGAAATATTACCAGGATCCTCCCTGCAGCTGCAATCAATCTTAACCTGGAACTGATCTGTTGAGTCAAATAAGTATTAGACTGAAATATTTGACACCTGTGTGTAAATTAATTGTATTAAGAATAGCTCCATCAAGTTATAGCTTTTTACAAAGGATTGTTATTGTTAATTACTTGAAATACATGAAACTATATAGTAAAATAGAGAAAAGCCGATAATGCCACAAGAACGTAGTTGTGACAGAGGGGTAAGGACAAATATATACTGTTGAACAGTTGTTTGAAAGATAATGGTAAGTTTAATATCATTTTCCAAAATGTTGATGCATAGATGCCAATCAGGACTCTACTTAGTCATCTTAGATATCAATGGTCTGCCTTTACCCAACACCTTCATAATAAATAGGTTGTAAGAAAAAAAAGGTCAAATTTTAAGTAGAGTACAGCAGGTTTATATAAAGAATTTTCTTTTTCCTACATTAATTGTTTTTAACCAAGGCTAAAGAAATCAGTCTGCTTTACTCATTGCTGGGCAAAGAACTAATGGATTCATGCCTTTCCCAAGGGCATTAGCACATCCAAGATTTGAACTCAGGTCACTAATTCTATTACCTATGATGACAACCATTATGTTAAGTGTACTTCCTATAGATCAATAGTATATCTTTCAAACACATCAGTACCAGCTTAAAGAAAAGCATTCATATAAGTAAGTAAAGTTGGTAGCCATAGTCGAGGGTGACTTGTAGGCTCCCTTTTCAATAGCTACTACACCGAGGTGTAGGGGAGGGCGCTACTCCTTTCCCTGGATTACTCCACTTACCCTTGATACATACCTTCTAATGCTGAGTGTTAAGCAAGAAGGTATCAAGTATCATTTATGAGTCTCTGGTATGACTCGACCTGGGATTGAACCCCAGTCTCTCAAGTCATTGGTGAACACTCTACCTACTAGATGATGGGTCGATATTTACTCATATAAAATACCTTCCTTCAAACTTGCTATTATTATAAAAAGAAAATAGGGAATAAGACATTTTCATAGAAAGGATCATTAATTAACTTCTAACTCTTATGTACCAGGCTCTTGCTCTATCATATAACCCCTCAACAGTTTTATTTAGTTTCCACAAGTTTTTAAAATTCAGATGAGACTCAGAGGTAAATTCTTCAATGAGGATCAAGGGGTTGGCTTTGAGGATACATTAAAGCTATCATATTTTATTTATTGTATCAGAATCATTGGCTGGATGGTTAGAAATTTTATTTCAGGAAAGGCAAATATTGTTCTAAAAATATATAAAATCCTAACAAGACCTCATAGAATACTGTGCTTAGTCCTGGGCTCCAATTTGAAATGTGGAAATTGAAGTCTAATTTTGAGATTGGAGGGCATGAAAAAATAAAAGATTACAGTGACGAAGATTATTAAAGAAATTAGCATCAACTAGTTTACTAGAAAGAAAACTGAAAGGTGATCTAATAGTAAAAGTAAAGTTGGTGACCGCAGTTGAGGGTGACCCGAAGGCTCCCTTTTCGATAGCTACTACACCAAGGTGTAGGGGAGGGCGTTACTCCTTTCCTTGGATTGCTCTACTTTACCCTTGATCCTTACCTTATAATGCCATAATAGCATCAAGTACTATTTTTTGAGTCTTTGGTTTGATTCAACCTGGGATTGTTCAAATTATGGTAGACATTTTTTCAATATTTTTCCTTGGACTGGAAATTTAATGTCAAAACAAATTTCAAAAACTAAGTCTATTAACCAATTGGATTTTTTTTGCTCATAGAGTAATATATTTTTGAAAAAATTTCCTAATGAGTAATGGTGTAAATAAATCTAAAATTGAATTGGATGATTTCAGAAAAAATAGTAAGAAAAAGAATTTAAGAGGCCATATTGAGTGAATTACTTAACAAAATTTGATCTTTATATCAATATTTATATTAATAGTGTATATGTTCTATACAAAGATTCTTTTGTTTTTTTTTTTAAGATTAATGAGAAGATAGTAAAAGGTAGAGATGCCTGAAAAGGTTAATAAACAAATAATAATTTTGTTACTATGCAAATGTGAAGATTTTGCATCTATCATGTGATATATCATTCAGTTAGAAGATGCTAAGGAAAGTACTTTCCTAGAAAAAGGTAGAGAATATCTATTGTATCTTTCTCATAGCTTATTACTACAAACCTGACTTTTGTCACATAATATTTGACAAATCAACAAAAAAAGACAGAAGATATGAATGGTTTTCTTTTTAATTTCAATTTATCTTGGAGTTGTTGCAATGCACTTTCACTTTTGTTGTTTGAACAATTTTTGTATCTTCAGATGCATTGGACTTTTCTCTTTTTCATGATAATATCCAGTTTTCTGATAATTTTTGAGAAAAACATCCACTGATGAAGGATGGCAATTTGTCAAGTGACAGTCCTCAATCATTTTATACAACAATTTGACATTTAGTCGACTGCTTACAAGCTATAAGCAAAGGACTAATCAAAAATTGAAACATCAACTCAAGGACGAGAAAGTTCCTAATTTTTGGCATTTCTGAGAATTTTCTTTTTAGAAAATTATGACTTTTCCCCCACAACTAAGGGAACTTTGGCAACAATAATCAAGAAAAATAATCACTTCCTATGTGTGTCTAAGCAGTTAAAATCTCATTAAAACTTGTGTCAATAATAAAAAATGATTCAGTTTTTCAATTTTTTTTTTTGTACAAATGCCATCTTTTACCATGCAACCTATCTAACAGATATGCAATCTTGATGTTACTGATTTATTTCATTAAATATTACATTATCAATCCAGTTTTGAAATTTGTTTTCCTTTACAATCATTCATCTGAGTTAAACAGCAACTGACATTTTCTATTTCATTTGGTACGACTTTTAATGCACTAAATTGACTTTAATCAATTCAGCCAATACTGTAATTTAATATTGTAACAAAGCTTATATTTCGCATTGGCTTTCTCAGCTCAACTCAACACTGTACCAGAAATATATTTATTGATATCAAAATATATTTTTTGAAACCACTGTCCAACAGTCACTTTCTTTTTCTTAGTTCTTCATTACCTTCCACTTTGTCAATTCTGACAGCATTATCGTTGTCCACATCATGTTCATCCTTTGATTGGTAATGATGTTTCTCCAAAATTATTTTGTTGATCATTGCAAGTTGAAATACCACTTGAGTCAGATTCAGCATAAGAATTAACATCTGGATCTCAAACATATCATCTGGACTGACATCTGGATCTCTGACCAATCATCAGGTTGAACATCTGAATCTCTAGTTAATCACAACCCAGTCTGCCCTAAAATTTACTCATAACTTGAGAAAGAACAGATGGATTCATGCCTTTCCCAAGAGCATTAGCACAAAATAAAACACAGCTTCATTGAAGATTTGAATTCTATTTAGTGATTCCAATTCCTACAACAATAACCAGTGTGCAAAGATATAAGAGCAATGTCATCAGCTGCATCAAGATCTAAAATGTTTATAGGGGTAGTATAATTGCTTAACCTCCTTTGTAGCTCAGATCCTTCTTAAAGCACATTTCATAACAGATTGAAAGACTATATCAAAATTTGTTACCTTGTTACAAATGGCAATGAACATCTCTTAGGGGAACAACATGGCCAAGAAGGTTTGCTTAGTGTAAAGGTTATTAGGGTATGAAATGGAATTGGTGACCAGAGTTTAAATCCTTAACGAAGCTGTTTGCATTTCACTATGAGTAAATGCCTTAGGGGAAAAACATGAATATATCTGTTTTCCCTTCAGCTATGAGTAAATAATAAAGCAGACTGGGTTCTTTACTTTGACAAAGAAAACTCTGAATTCAAACTATCTGTAATTCACAGTATCAAGGAAAAAAAAAAAAGATATTAAAACATCAACTGCCAAACCGCCCAACTCTAATAGACACATGACCAAGGAAGAACAATAGAGAAGTACCCCTCAAATGTATCAACAAATGTTAAAGAAAAATAAATGAAATTTTCTAAAAAGTGAATATGCCATCAAGAGAAAGAGGCTTTCTTTCAAATTTCCTCCCTACTCTGCCAGATTCATTCTATGACTGCTAATCATAGGAACATAACCTATGCATTTTTATTCTTACAACTAGGTTTATTTAATCAGAAATTACAGCCTTATTTTTATTTTTTATAAATTGTGTCATTATTTTATAATAAATGAATGAATAAATAAAAGACTTCCAATTTAGATGTGTAGCAATCTAAGAGAAAGGTTGGTTGGTTTATTTGTTTAATGTCAAAAGAACCCCTTATGGGTTATTTAATATCAAAATTCGATTTATATGTAATAGGGCGATTACAATAAGTTTTTTAAACCATGTTTTTATTTGACTATCACAATAATCATTTGCTTACACAATTATATAATAACAATGGTATGTAATATTCCTTGTCAGGCCAAGATGAATCATAGTGATCAATTCTTATAAGTAAAATTCATTTGCTTTCCGATGACTTTTATTTCAAGTTTATTTTTTGTTTTTTTATCAATCAATAAAATATTGAACTTTCTGTGCATGATAAAATACCACTCAGCCTGAAATATCAGGTGCTTATTGTAATAAAAAGTTACAACTGTTCCTTTTTCCTTTATTTAAGTTAGTTTCCTTTGTATGTTAAATTCAAAAAACAATTCAAAATGTTCATTTTCATGCTGACCACTTACCAAGGATGATTTAGTCTGCAATGGTGTATTATCTTCAACAATAAATTGTTCATCTTCATCAGATTCTTGAGCACCATCTGTTATCACATTAGTTGGTCTTCCTGATCCTAATCTAGAAGGACAAGTTGTCAATTGAATTATGATCATCATTTAAGAAATATCAAATAAAAATAATATTATCACTGTCCTATAATAGTCATTAGTTTTAGTGTATGAAATTTATATGCAAATGTAATGACTAATCAAGAAACAGATGATATGTTTTATTGAAGAAAAACAATAACAATTCAAATAATGCAGCAAAACACCATTCTATAATGATTGCTTACTCAATTGACCATAATTAATTAAATAAAATTATTACTATTAAAAGGAGCTAGTTAACCATTACATTGCCATATTTTCTTTTTTCGCTGTATTTCCAACAATTCTCTGAATTTGTTTTAAAGAAAATGTATGTTTAAACAACATTAAAAATTTTGAATAAGCAGAAAATGTTACAAACTTGTGTATGAACATTAAAAATAAATTTTCAGAATAAAATCAGTAAATTTCCTGCCTTGTCCCATACTGTGTGTGTGTATATATATGTATATATATATATATATATATATATATATATATATATACACAAATGTGGGCCTCACACTGAGAATCAAACTCACTACAGCAGTAAGATTAACTTATTAATCATTAATCCATAAACATTGTGGCAATCATTTACAAAAGGATTATTAACAAAGGGATCAGCATTTCTGTTTGTCTATGAGCTTCAGATGGCAAGATCAGTTATATCAGTGAGTTGAGAATTGAGAAATATTGATCAACAGAAATCCTTTCAAATCCATCAAGTAAACATAGGAAGAAAAAAACAAAAAGAAAAAATTGAGAAGCAAAAGAAGTGAAAATGCAGCAAGAACATGAAGTGACACAGGAAAAGGGAGAAGACCAAAATATAGAAATTTTTAGGGAGGGAAGAAAAAGAATAAAATGAAAGACTAAATAGAATTGTCTACCTATCAGATATATTTGAATTTCAATTTCATAGAGTTTTATACTCGGGAGAGTCAAAAGTTTTGCAATATTTTAGACGCATGAAGCTCAATCAAGCAGTTCCGTATGCTTTTGCTAAAATCATGAAGATGATGAACCATAGGGGACAATGAGATGCTAATCTTATTTGATACTCTCTGGGTGCTACTCCAAGGATTTGTTGCTATGGATTGAAATCAATGGTTTTAGGCCTACCTAACCTTGCCTGATCATCAAGGTTCTTGTAACCTGAGCAAAATTTCTAGAACTATCTGGTAACTATGCTGTAATCAACAGCACATTCACCTTTTGCGGTATAACAAATGTTTTTGGTTGCTTCCGTAGCGTAATGGCCCAGTTTGAACTCATAAAACATACAATCCCAAAGTAGAATACGTTTCATGTTCATCTGTGCAGCTTTAAAATCACACACAGAGTGAAGAAGTACACATGTCAGCACACCAACTACCACAATACTACCAAGCACAGTGGATTCCTTTCACAGCTTGAACTTCTTAGGTCATGTAATATACACACCACAAACTAGCATATACTATTAAAATATTGCAAAACTTTTGACTCAACCTTGTATATAAGTAGTTGAGCAACTTCTATAATAAAGTAATGATATAAACATTAAGACTTTATCTAGATGAGTCAGTAGAAATTCGAAAAAAATGATGAAGCCAGTCTAAATGATTTTGGTGAAATACAGGATTGCGCAAGTGCAGTATGCTCTCTATTCACCAGATCTACTTCCATTAGACTTTTTCTTTTTTACTAAACTGAAAATTCATCTAATAGTTAAGATTGAAGACTTGCAGGATATTAAAATAAATATTATGGCACAGCTTAATACTATATCAAAAGAGGAGTTTTAAAAGTGCTCTGACCAATGGAAAACTCCCTCGAATAAATATAAGATTATTCAGAAGAAAATCTATTCAGTTCATTTCTATCAGGTTTACTATACAGCTTCAGTTCTGATAATTTTTGATCAGATGTATGTGTGTGCATATATATATATATATATATATATATATGGTTGTTAAGCATTTGAAGTACAGAGAATTGAATACTCCATCATGAAACAAGTTCTTCATAAACAGGACTTGACCTCAATCCCCAATACTTTTCAACCTGATCTTGTTTACAATATCTATAGTAGGGTGTATTTCTCCAAAGCCAGGCTTGATAGTCATATGAGATCTCAAGACAGCAAACAGACTAATTTTACATAGATCATTCCACAGCAACTAAGACGTAATTTGTGTCAATTCAGTGAGAAAGTATGTAGGTTTGCAGCAGGTCAGAGAAACAATATGAAATTGCACAGGATTAATGTTAAAGATTGTTTGATACATATGCAGAAAGGCTTGCATGAGTGAATTTCATCTGAGGAATCACATGCATCCTCACAGGTGCTTTTTGCGGATTGGGAGACATAGTTTTATAGTTGTAAGTTATTTCAAAATATCTTTAAACAATAACCAAGCATCTTGATATCAAGTGAAATTTTGTTGAAAACATTTGATTTTCATAAACTCAAACATTTGTAAGCCTGATAGCTTAATCAGTCTTGAAATGTATTTCTCGGAAAAGAAACACTTTCTGATGATGAACTAAGACCAAAACAGTCAGGATAGATAAAAATGAATTACCAACATTTATACGAGGTACCTTCAATAAGTTTCCAGACTTTTTCGTATGGGCACTTTTATTGATAGTACACACATGAAACTGTAGTCCCCTTTGAGGTAATCTCCTCCGGCTGCAATGCACTTGTTGTACCGTTCCAACAACTTCTGGAAGGCCCCATGGAAGTCTTCTTGTATGAGCATGTCAATGACTTTCGTCACAGCCTCTTTCACCTTCTCACTTGTCTCATAACGACAGCCTCTAAGTTTTTCCTTGAGCTTAGGGAATAACCAAAAGTCACAGGGAACAAGGCCTGGACTATAGGAAGGGTGACAAACTGTCTTGATGCCCATCTTGGTCAAATAGTCTGTGACAAGGATGGAGTTGTGGACTGGTGCATTGTCTTGCTGGAAATGCCACTGACCCGATTTGAAGAGTGCTGGCCTCTTCCTACGGAATCTCTTCCTGAACTCCCTTAAAACCTCAACATAGTATTCCTTGTTGACTGTTTAGTGGGAACCCAGTGCATGTAGATCATGCCAGTGCTGTCAAAATAAGGGATCATCAAAAGTTTGGGGGTGAATTTGCTGTCTGGGAGAGCCAGCATGCTTCCACTGAGAATTCTGTCTCTTGGTCATAGCAGTAGATCCAGCTTTCATCGCAGGTCACCAGAGCATCAAGAACTGCAGGCTCTGAATTGATCAGCTTGACCATCTCCCTGCTGTCATGACAACGTCTTTCTTTCTGATCTTCACTGAGCACCCTTGGGACAAACTTCGTGCAAATCTTCCGCATCTTCAGTTCCTCCTCGCAAATAATTGTGTGTACAGTTCCCACACTGACATCAAACTGTGCACTTATTGTTTTTATAGACACACGATGGTCCTTATCCATGAAATTCTTTATTTGGCCAATTAACTCTGGTGTTCTGACTTCCTTACTCCTCCCACATCTCTCATCATCCCTCACAGACTCCCTGCCTTCCTTGAATCTCTTATGACACTCAAAAACTGATGCTCCATTCATGCAAGATGCTCCAAAAGCAGTCTGAAGCATTCCATACATTTCTATGGCATCATTTTTTCCAAGTTTAAAACAGAATTTTATAGCATATCTATCGTTCTTCTAAAGTGTCCTCACATCCAGATTGCATTTTTGAAATTCACCAGCTGTGACAATCAGGCTTTAGTAGGGTGTATTCCAATTGCTGCTGTAGCTGTTCATTTGAACCTGAAATCATAAAAATTGGTCAGTCATCTCATAAGATGTATAGCAGTAACATATTGAATTTTCAAGAGTCTACGACAATTTTAAATGCCTGTACAAAAAAAGTCTGGAAATTATTGAAGGCACCACATACATCCATTTTTTTTTGTTCATTCACACACACACATTTATTTTTATGGATACACATAGCATTTTATGAGCATGTAGATCTTTTTAATGTGATAAAACATTCTGTCTGAAATAGAAAAATTAAATTTCTCAAAGACAATAATGAACTCAAAGTAATTTTAAGTTGGGTTCAGTTTCTTTGTTTAATGATATATCAACCTTTGTGGGTTATTTAATGCCAAAGGCATCCTTGTATAAGAACACTGATGGTGCTATTTCATCCATGGCTGGGGGGGGGTATAAAGGGATTCATACCTTAGGTAAAGGTAATTGTCTGAAAATGAATGTAATAAGATGACTGGAGTTTGAATTGGCTTACTTAAAATGTTGCAGTCCAGTATGACAGCCATTATGCTACTGGGACTGTCCAAAGTCATTTTAGGTAACTTCATCTTTTAAGGCTCAAAAACGTAATTTCCTATGTAAAAGAAAAATTACTTTCTATTTGTTTTAGATTGGAAATGAATATTGGACAGAGAAAAGAAAAAAAAAAAAAAAAAAGAAGGCCTACATACTGAATAACTGGATCTGTAGCAATGACCTCTGATTTTCTTTGTTTAGGAGGGGCTGGACGGGCACTGCTAGGACGTGCCATGTGAAGCCTAAAAAAAAATAAAAGAAACATTTTTATTCAGAAAATAATATTTTATAAAATTGTATCACAAACTGTTTTATGCATTTATTTACTCAACCCTTCCACTACAAGTAGGGTGTGGCACAGGGTCAATTCTTAAACAGACTTTAAGAGGTTTGAATTCAGAGTTTTCCTTCTCGGAAATGAGTTACCACAAAGTTAAAAAGCTTAATCTGTCCTACTATTTTACTCATAGCCAGAGGAAGAATAGATGAATTCATATCTTTCCCAAGGGTATTAACACTATGAGAAAGAAAAACAGCCTCATCGAGGGTTTGAACTCAGGTCATCATGTTCATTTCCAAAAACAATAGCCATTACACGACAACCACCTAGTTTGTATATATGACAAAAGTATTTCAAGATGTAAATATAACTGTTTTATATAATTTGTGATATCATTAGTCAGATTGTTTCAACATATACATCAAAATTCATAATCATTCTCATATAGTCATACAAATGACAGTTATATTTCAGTGTGAGATAAATTTTAATTTCTATTCGTAGATAAGGTTTCAATCAGAGGCAGTTTATTAATTGGCCTAGGCCCCAAAGTTTACACTGGGTATTTCATTATATAATATATTGAAAACCATAAAAGTCTCTGTTCAATAGGCAAAGCGATTTTCAATTAGTGGACAATGAAGTAGTTGCAGAGAAGGGCTCGAAATATAGGTCCTATAATGAAATGAAAAGGCTCACTAGAGAGTTTGGCCTAAAAGCCCACAAGTAGCTAAGTCCAACCCTGGTTTCAGTTCTTTTTTATCAATGCCCACTGACTTTATCATTACTCCACAATTTCCATGTTTTAACTTTATTATTTTCAGTATTAACAAACTAAATAGGTTGTGCTAAGAATTATTGAAATTGAAGTGAATTTCAAATGAAACCATTAAAAATGCGAAATGATAACCAAGTGATACTTCATGATCAAGCAGATTCTTAGCCTCTGCTCGGAAAAATTGAGCATATCTTGGTTATCATCACATACTGAGGTATCACGTACAACAAGCCAAAGAGTTGCTTGTGAGTCATCAGTTATAGAGCACTCACTGATTCCAACATGCTTACCATTAAAGGACATATCAGAGACAATTTGGCAGCATGCTTAACACAGTGGTTATCATCATGAAGAAATGAAATTGGTGATCTGAGTTCAAATCCTGGACAAGACTGAGTTTCTCTTTGTGCTAATACCCTAGTGAAAGGTATGAATCCAACTGTTCTCCCTGTAAGCTTTGGATAAATAGTAAAGCAGACTGGTTTGTCTTTAGCCTGAGGCAACCAGCCAGGGAGAGGAAAAACTCTATAATTCAATGTATTTTATTTAACAGATTATAAGAGGCACTTCAATTTCATCTTTAGGTTACTGGCTAGTGAAATTTTAGTGCAGCACTAAAACTTCACTAGCCAGTAATCTAAAGATGACCCTTGACATTATAAGATGCAGGTTAATTTTCAGAGACATTCTTTAAAAAAAAATGTGTGTAACAAGCTGTTAAATACAGTAACTTTATTTTACATCAGCAATTTAAAGATCTACAAATTAACTAAATTAGTAATGACAAATTAAATGTGAATAATTAAAAGAAAAATAATTTCTTTCTTTCTTTTATTTTGAATTTGAAAAATTTAGATTGTGTATGATTAGTTTTGTCTTGCAGTAAGAAGTAAAACTCTGAATTCAAACCAGCTGTACTCCTTTTAAGAATTGATCTTATGTCACATGTGGTGGAGGGGTTGGATAAATACATGAGAGTTGCATAAAATACAAAAGAATGTGAAGTTGTAAGCCAAATATTTTGTACAAGGTCGGTCATCTCCTTTCACCTCTAATGATAAGAATAGTAGCAATCTTTCCCAGTCTAAATCTCATCAAAGTATCCTTTAGTGGACCAATAAGATCAATCTGATAAGAGAGAAGAAATCTGGATATGTATAAACAAAAAAAAACAAACCCTCTCTCTGTTTTAACTCTTTAGGTGCAGAGAGGAACACAAATCATGCAAGTATATGTAATGCTTGAGGCCAAGATACAACTTAAGTCAACATTACTAAAAAAATTTTTGATCTTTGGATCTTGTGCAATATATCCACCAAAAATGCCTCTTGTTCAATATACACGAACCATAAGAATAAAAAAAATATTTTATTACTACTAAAAACTTGAGTAAAACAGTCATTTTTAGAAGCATCAGTGAATAAAAAAATTATCTTATGAACACTTGTGAGATATACCCTTCTGATACTAATAGCGTAGCATTGAAATTGTGAAATTCCAATTAATTGGTAAACGTTTTTTATTCTGTGGTCAAAAGTGCATTCCTGCCATTCTGTGCCAAATGCACCACAAAAAAATGGATAGAGTAAAATCTTCAAAGATGCTTGCTGCGGAATCAATTGTATAAAGAATGAGATAATTAAATGAAATTAAATTAAAGTTACTTCTTACAACGATTGTATTGAAACTTACTGTCTTACTGGCTGGCTGACAGGTTCATCAACAGGCTGTTTGGTACTTTCATCATGGCTTTGGGGTGGAGGTGCAGGAGATGCTCCACTTTCTATCAGTAAAAGAAAAGAAACAATTACCAGAAAATATATTCTCTACAGTGGATAGGTCTCCAAGTAGACATCAGCTTGCTTTTTAGGCAACACAAAAAATATTTCTATGTATAATAGCTTTACTCATTCAGTAACGCTTGTGGGAATTGGAATTAGAAACAAAAGTCAAAAGGTAGACAAGATTATTTGTTCCCAGAAGCAACTAAGCAGCCAGAGTAGTCAAAATGAAAAATATTTTCAATGAGCACATGACTGTTGTACATCAATGGCAGAAGTTCACCAAATGTGAAAAGAGTCTCACTTTCTACAAAATAAGGTAGATGGTAATATAAATATAGATCATCATCCTGAAAGAGACACCAGATCACACTGTAGGCACACAAGAAAGTAGAGGTTTGAGCAAACTGTTTTGTGGTGAAACACAGCATTGTACAAGTGCAGCTCTCTCTATACACATCAGCTTTAGCTTTGTGAATCTTTTACTTGCTTCCGAAATTGAAAATCCGTCTCAAGGGCAAAATTTGAGGATGTGGAAGATATTAAAAGAAATATGATGGCACAGCTATACACAAAATAAAAAGAGGAATTTCAGAGATGCTTTGACCAATGGAAAACTCACTGGAATAAGTGTGTTGAACACAATAAGACTTTTTTAAGGGAATTAGCAATTCATTCTTTGGTTCTGTCTTCCTATGTATTTATCCAACTCTTCTGCCAAAGACAGTTCAGTTTGTTTTAAAACATTCTATTAGTAAACCTTTTTTTCCAACTGAACATGTTTTAAAACAAAATGCTGAAAATGTTCCAACTGACAACTTTAAAACAAAATGCTACAAACAATTACAACCCCTGATGACAAACAAAAGTATGGTCAAAAGCACCGGGGTAGAACATACAGGACAATTTCTTTACTACCTGGATCCAACACAAGAAAAATAACAAGAAGACCTGAAAAATCATAATTAAAAATAATAAGCAGTGTTATATCATCTTTATTAAATTTGCTTTAATTACATATATATATATATTACACAAAGAGTCAGTAGCACTTGTTGACAGTTTCTTGCCAATGTGATCATTAGACCAAGTATTTCCCATGTGGTGGGTGTATCCCTTAATGTAGTTGTGTGGGGGTGATGGGAAGGGTGGTCTAGTTTATGAGGCATTCTAGGAAGAGTGGTTTAGTTTGTACAGCATGATTATTCATTCAGTTATATCATATTAAGTTTGTGATTTGTCAATTTATTTATACTTATGTTTACCATATATCATGCAACTTTCTGAGGCTTAAATTTTAACCGAACATTAAGACGTTGTCCATATGCAAGATATGAACATTGTGTGAGTAAATAATTGGCCAAGGTGAAGCCAAGATTGTATCTTGTGTATGGTGCAACATGATATTAAACTAAAATGTAGGTCTCAAAAATTTGCATGATAAACGAGTATATTTGATAATTTGTTATTTCCGAGTTTTATTATTATTATCAGTTTTGTTTTTTTTAAGACTAAAAAAAGAAGCTGACTCAGTGTCCATGCTATCATTAGATATATATGTTCCATCTCCAATACTGAGCACTCTTTAAACAAAATATATATATATATATATATATATATATATATATATATACACACACACACACACACACACACATATATATCTACATACATTTGGGAAAAACTGGAAATAAATCCAACAGTATGAAAATGTATAGAGGAAAAATTACAAGGTCTTCAGAGGATTCAATACATAAAATCCTCCTCTGGAGACCATTTTTTTTTCATCTCTGTACATTTTTACATATATATATATATACACACACACACACACACACACACACACACACACTAACATAATAAGAATTTGTTGTAATATACAGATAAGAAAATCAGTTTAACTCTTAGGTGTCCAAACAAAGGTCTCCAAAAAATAATCTTTAAGAAGTTATTATGTCTTTGCAAACATTTAATATTACTAAATTTTTTATTGGCTGCAAGTTTCCCCTGACCTTTTGTTTATATTTGGTGTCTGCCCGAAACTTTTTTACTTTATTATTAAAATTGTCTCATTAAATTCTCTCCTGCCCTTCCATAAATTGGGTGCAATATTTAATCTTTGTCCCTCATCCTCTTAAACCAAGTCAGTCGAATACCATAATTTAATTATTCCCAAAACGGTAATTCTGTTCATTGATACTTTACAGGGTAACACTTTTAGCCCTGCTCAGCCAATGAAAAAAAAATGATGCAGTGTTGATTTAGTGACAGAAATTGTTTGCCTGCTTCTCTGTCAGACTAGCAAATGTTTGTTAAATTCTGTCTGCTCTAAATATGGACTTTGCAATCCAAATATTGAATCTGTGGGAAACTTTTTTGGAGTCTGCAAGCTACTCTCTGCCTCCATTTGCTTGCTTGTGTCACTTTTTCCTCCTCTCAAACCATTTAATTATTCATTAGTATGTCCAACTATTTAACTGTTCATTACTCTTTTATAATTAAAATGGAAAAGTAAGATCAATGACAATTAGAAAGTTACTTTGTGTGGATTAGGTGCTTGTCTTATTTGCTCAAGAAAGAATTACTGGCTTTCAATAAAAGCTCAATGGTTAGAGCATAAAATTGAAGGCCTTCATTTAAACAATTGTATTCATATTGTACATTTATATTTACATTTTTTGAGGAGTTTTTTGTACACAGTTATCTAATATCAAGTATATCAATCAAATACAAATAATTTTAATTCAGTTCTATGGTTTCAAGTATTCCTATCTAATAGTAATAATTATATTGTGTCAAGTAATTATTTCTATTTAATAAAAGTCATTGGTTTACATGCAGTAAGTAATAATAATAATCCTCAGTAAACAATTAGAGTTTCAAGTAAAGTAAGTTAGCGACCATAGTCGAAGGTGACCCGAAGGCTCCCTTTTCGATAGCTACTACACCAAGGTGTAGGGGAGGGCGCTACTCCATTCCCAGGATTGCTCCACTTTACCCTTGAACCGTACCTTATAATGCTGAGTGTTAAGCAAGGTGGTATCAAGTACCATTTTTAAAGTCTTTGGTATGACTCGACCTGGGATTGAACCCAGGTCTCCCGGGCCATTGGCGAACACTCTAACCGCTGGGCCAATGTCCCGGTACTATTTCAAGTAACTATTCTTAATATAAATAATAGACAGTTATGTGGCATTAAGTATTTCTTATGAACAATTTTTAAACAAATCTCATCGTCATGTTCACTGATCCTCTCTTACCATCCATCCTGGTAAACCTTCTAGATGGCATCCAGTGTCCATGCAGAGCTGATATAAGTCCTTGGTGGTCAGCCAACATTGGCATGTTCATGTGTAGGAGTCCATAAGAGAATGCTGTTCATGAGATCATCTTTACTTCTTCAACAATGGCTCACATGTCTTGCTTGTCTTACTTGGATGATTTATGAGATAGGAGGTAAGTGGCCGTATAGCTGCTGTTTTGTGAGGTGTTGCTTCTAGGATTTTCTCGAAACAGTACGTAGCAGTCTTATGTAGTTCCCATCTATCTTTTTCTACATGTGCTTTGTTAGCGTCCGGGTGGTGCATCTATACAGTAGTACGGAAACAGCCCCCAGCTTGGAATAAAGCCTGTTTTATTTTACCAGGGAGATCAGATTTCCATATGA
The DNA here is from genome assembly GCA_963585895.1 of Sepioteuthis lessoniana. Lineage (NCBI taxonomy): Eukaryota > Metazoa > Mollusca > Cephalopoda > Myopsida > Loliginidae > Sepioteuthis > Sepioteuthis lessoniana. Next base: position 4,369,606 of record OY757932.1, read on the forward strand.
ACAATAACCTGTCAATAGAAATCCATGCATTTGTTGGGCATATGTTGAAATCACTTTCTGTAGATGAGACCAGAACAGGTACTATCAATCTGGATCAGAGTGAATCTGGTAATGAAAGGTACTCCACACTCCCCATAGCTCCAGAAATGGAGCCTCACCATCAGATGTAGTTTAGTGTCATACCCAAATCCCCTTTTTTGTGAGGAGTCTTACCCTTCTGCGAAGGATACAGTCAGTATATTTTAAATCCTGCCAGCAGGGCAAGTTAAGTAACCAGGCTAGGAGAAGGAAATTTGAATTAAAACCAGCTGTACTCCATTCAAAAACTGACCTTGAGTCACATCCTGTCAGTAGTGGAGGGGTTGGGTAAATACACACATTTGAATAACTAGTAAAAGGTTGGTTGGGCTTCTTGCTGAGATTATATCAAACAACCAGAAAATTTAATAACAAGTTTTCCTCAATTTTATTTGTGTTGCATTTATTGTAGATTTCATATCGCTTGTTCAAGTGGTCCAAGATTATATTTACTGAGAGTGTTTGGACAAAAACATAATATCAATAAAGGGTGTATCAACCATGAGTGATGTAATTTTAAGCAGCAATAATAAGATGAAATAAAACTAGTAATAAAATGATAATTTCTCAAGAAAATTCTGACAATTTAAGATTATTATATCTACTAAAACAATAAAGTGAAAGAAAACTAGACAAAAATCGATAATGACAGTGTTTCATCAAAGAAGTTTAAAACAATTATTATATCTACTACTAATACTCAGGCAACAAAAATGAGATGAAAGAATAACTAGTTTAATAATCCAACTATACAAGACATCCCAAGCATCCCAATGTCAAATGTTCTGGTTGATTACACAAACTGCATAGGATTACAACAATAAAAATAAAATTTCCATAATAGCAAAGGGATACCAATTACATTCTTTCATATTCTATGAAGCTAATATTTTTCTGAAAGTTTTACAGAGAAATATATCTTAAATTCAAGTGAGAGAGACACTTGATAGATATATTGACTTAAACATATCTCTTGTCAAGATTAAGACCACTCAAAGTTGTCCATATTGACCCTTGGGTGGGTGAAGAAGATTTTAGGATTCACAGGGAGAGAGAATTTACCAGTTTGCATTAATAAATCTCTTTAGAACAAAACAAAAATTTCTGAATCATGTAGACGAGTTGCCAGATATTGAAAACTGTTGCCAAATATTCCAAACTTTGTGCAACTGTTGAGCCCATTTTACTAGTTTTTTTGACATTTGTATATGGGGGAATCTCGGTTTAGCCAAGTGCATTATCAACTAAGTAAATAGAGAAGCACTTTGAACATGGTGATTCATGATATCCTTCTCATTTGTATTTATAGTTTATTGAATTATTTCTCATGTAAATTGTATTTAACACAGGATGAATTAGGTACGTTTTGTAATTTAATGTTTGACTGATTTATTTAGGGAGAATGAAAATTAAATTTGATAATAAGGAGTGCATCAAGTACATATGGTTTGAGAAGCTGTAGTCTAGAGTGTTAATCCTAACTAAACAATAATGCCATAGAATTACTTAATATATCCAACTAGAAGAACTACAGTAGCATCTAATATTAGAGAACAGAAGTTTAAAAAGAAAAATATTCTAGTTCTACAAAGTTGATCTTGAAAAAATTTGCAGTGAATATTCTTGTTGGTCCGGGAGACCTGGGTTCAATCCAAGGTTGCATCATACCAAAGACTTTAAAAACGGTACTTGATACCTCCTTGCTTAACACTCAGCAATATAAGGTATGTATCAAGGGTAAAATGGAGCAATCCAGAGAAAGGAGTAGCACCCTCCCCTACACTTCGGTGTAGTAGCTATTGAAAAGGGAGCCTTCTGGTTGCCCTCAACTTACACTAAAATAAAGACATAAAAAAGCACCAAAGATAAAATAAAAACCTATTTATTTGCAAAAAAATTATATCTAAACATTCATTTTCTAATACTGAATGCTACGATATCAATCCCCCTAATTGATAATGTTGAATTAAATGAGAACCATAATTTTGGTAAGATAAATAAATTGTTGATTATTTTACTTTAAGGTTTGGAAATATAAAATCTGTATGATTAGCAACATGGCTTGTTATTATTGTTTATTGTTAAAGACACCTACTTGATGATAGCCAGAAAATAATAAAAAACAATAATGATGCTAGATTCTTCCAGTGTATATGAATACCGAATTTGGTAGCTCTACATCAGACTATTTTGTCATCTATAGAGGACAGACTTCCAAATGATTATAGAGCTATATATTAAACAGTGATTCTTACGGCTATAAAGAAAGACAGTATTGACATAAAAGTGAGATTATGTATCTAACAGAATTCCTTTGCATTAAAATGATCAACTTTTAGTAAAAAGCGTCCAAGTAGGAATGGTCTTGTAGGATTTTATAAATACCGTACTAAACTTTGATGAAAATTGTCAAAAAAATTCTTAAAAAACTTATTCTGCACAAAGGTAGATTTGTATAGAAAAGAACTTATTCTACACAAAGGTAGATTTGTATAGGAAAGGACAAAAGATAAAGAAAGTTAGAGAATAAAATCTGTTGACAAAAATGATTGAGATTTTTAACTTTAGTTCTCTAATACTAAATGTTGCAATATAAGCCTAATAAATAATGTTTAATTAAATATTATCATATGAAGTTAATATTGTTCAGTGAAAAACCATATGAGTGATTCTTAAGAAATTTATCGATTTAAATATTTTTGTTTTTTGTCTGAATCTTAGATTCATGCAAAGAAATAATTTAATGACCCATATTTGATGGCTTATAAGATGCAGGTATTTACACAAAATAAATAAATGGGTTTAAACAAAAAATATCCAATGAAGGGTTTTAGCCCAACATTCATAGCCCCTCCTCTATCATTACGCCATTTCTAAAGTTTCATATGTATTCAGATTTTTATTCAGAGCATCTTGAACGATTCATAAAGTTTGATGTACAACCATCCACAAGCTTTTTAGGTAGATGCATACTTAAATACTGTCACTTAATTTTCTTCCTGACTGGTGTTATTTTATATGAAGTACTACTGTTATATATATATATATATATATATTTATCAATCCCTCTGTAATATACTAGCTTAGCTGGCAACAGAGTGCCATGGATGAACTTAGCAGATTCAATGCGGTCTCAAGATGACATCAACAAAGTAGTTTCACAGGAAAGAGAAAAATAAAGGATGATGTAATTTATTGCCTGTGGATTGAATGACAGATATTTCTGTTTGCAGATAAGATAAAAAAAATTACCGGACAAAAAACCGGAAGTATGTAAGTTCTGATAACCAGCCATAAACAGAAAATACATGGGACTTGAAAGACAATATAAAGTCTGTAATTTTGGATTGAAGGCAGAGATTTGCTGGTTGCTCAAATGAAGGGAGAGATTTGCTAGCCACTCAAGCAAACCTGTCAGCTCTCCTGTGTGTGTTCTCAGGCCGCCACAAAAAAAAGATGTGTGCAAACTTTCTCTGACTGTATTCCTACTTCACAGAAACGTCGCTGTCGAAGAATAAAAATATAAATTATATTTTTATATATCTACAAGTTCTTTGTTGTTTGTCCAGCGGTTCGATATGTGACACCTCTGCACAAACAGGATTCAACACAAGGTCAGAGTTTAACAGAGTTTTCCTTCTCCTAAACTGGTCTGCCCTACTATGTACCCATAGCTGGAGGGAGAATAGTTGGATTCATACCTTTCCCAAAGGTATTAATGCTATATGAAATGCAAACAGCCTTGTCCAGGTATTGACTACTATAATGGTTATATGTTGTTACCTTAAAAAAGAGTAACCACTGTTGATGTAGAAGCAATCGTCATCTTGTTGAGATCTGCAGAGATAACTATGATTTAAATTAAGGGCCACAGCATCACTAGAACTTCACTAGTCAGTAACCCAAAGCTGACCCTTGACCTTATCAGATGCAGGATGATTTTTTGAGATATTTTTTGAAAAAAAAAACAAACTCTGTCTTGAAAGTTGTCAAACACAGTAACTTTATTTTACATCAGTTTAAAAAACTACAAATAAACCATATAAGTAATGACAAATTAAATGCAAATTATCAAAAGATAGATAATTTGTTCATTTCTTATTTTGAATTTTAGACATTTGATTCGGGTATGATTACTAATGTCTTGCAGCAATATGGCTACCCACTGATTATCATTTTATTGTTAGAGAACCGCACCTAATTCTCCATGAGATACAAATGTTTTCATGATAAAACTTTCCTTGAGCACAATAAACATCCCTATCAAATTTGGTAGATCTATAAGTGTTTGGCAATAAATAAACACAGAGTTATAATTCTCTTATGTTGTGTACAGCATATGAGATACCAACAGTTCAGTTGAAAGTCTGAACAACTAAACTTCTGAGAAAAAAGAGATTTGTTTAGAGGTCAAAGTTTGTATGAAACCCACCTCACTTTTTTAATAAACAAATGGCAGAAGAATGAGGCACCCGTACATCACAAATTCTATGTATAATACTCTTCAGGGTTTGAATTCAGTTTTTCCTTCTCCTAGACTGGTTGCCTTAACAAAACTTTAGAGCCCAATCTACCTAATTTATCCAGAGTTAGAAGTGCTATATAAAGAGGATATTATTTGTCCACCATTCATTCTTCACAATTATCAATATACAATAAGAAATCCAGGTAACTTAAGGCCATTACATCTACTTCTACTCAAGCAACAAAAATAAGATGAATGAAAATCTAGTAAATAAATAAATTATGACAATACTTTCTCTAAAAAAAAAAATTCAGACAACTTAAGACTATTACATCTACTACTACTCAAGCAAGAAAAATAAAATGAAAGTTAAATATGTATTGTCATTATGACACACTTAAAAGCAGACACATTTATGATTTGTAGTTGTTTGTCAAAGACAAAAGGCAACAATAGCTCAAAGATATTTCTGCCATGCAACAATTTATGAAAAAAATGACAACAAAATTTACCTTCATCACTGCTGCCTCGATCTGGAAAGGTTTAAAACAAAATTGACACTTCAACATTTACAATTAGAATCACTTTCAGACAAATATCCTTGGGAAAGCTATTAAACGCCTTACCCCCACCAGCTATAAGTTAAATGGTATCATGCCTGTTCTTCTACAAGGATGGTTTTGGCATTAAATAACCCACAAAGGTTGATATGCCATTAGATAAAGAAACCAAACCAGGAACAGGATTTGACACAAGGTTAATTTTTAAGTGAAGTAAAGATGGTTTGAATTCAGAATTTTTTTTTCTCAGAGACTGATTGCCTCACCAAGGCTAAAAAAAACTCAGTCTACCCAACTATTTATCCATAAATGGAGAGAACAGATGGATTTCATGTCTTTCCTAAGGGCATTAGTGCAAAGTGAAGCACAAACATTCTTCTGTCAAGGAACTTTTTTCCTTTCACGACTAATAATGCTTTGGTTTCTTTGTTTAATGGCATATCAATCTGCATGGCTTATTTAATACCAAAACCATTAATTTGATACAATTTAACCCATAGCTGAGGAATAAGGGGTTCATGCCTTTCCCAAGAGTATTAGTCTGAAAGTGAACATAATAATGCAATTGGAGTTCAAATTCACTTACCACAATATCACAGCTCAACATGTTAACCACTACGCCAGGAGAGACTTACCCAACAACTTTCAAAGTAACCTCAGTAAAATATCATCTTACTGTTTTACATGATTCATTTCTAATTTTCAGTACACAAATTATGCGCCCCTTTTTTTTCATCATTCCACTCAAAGCACAACTACTTCTTACAGGTTCTACAACCTGTTTAGCAAGGAAGTACTTGTAGATATACACTAAAAATTACCTCCTTTAGATAAATTGCATGTGCTGTAAAGGCCCCTTAGAGGGATGCATGACAGTTCTAAAAACTCACTCTTAACTTCTTTTTGCCTGTACTCTTTTGCCTGCCAAAGAATGGTAAAGCAACATGGTTAGCTTTTATCTACTCTTATCAAATAAGCCTTTTGCTTTTTTGTACCCCTTTTACATACTGCTTGTTCATGAAACAATATGTGTATAGTTTTAGCTGTTGGAAGTGGTGTATTCTTTTCTTTTAATACTTCTTATAGGTATATCATGTCTATGAAATGTTAAACGTTCTTGGTATGTCCATTGTTTTCAGTGTAAGCATATCACAGATATACTAATGTTAATATTGGTCCTTAGAGAAAGGAAATTCAGCAAAAACATCCTCTCCACCATCAAGCATTTTATACTGTATAAATGAAGATTGATTGATTTCAATGGCATGTAAACCCATCTAGGGTTATTTTATGCCTAGAGGTTACAGAATCATGTTCTTTACATGTTCATATTTACATTTTTTGTGTTGCTGTTTCTTGAGAAGTTTTTTTTTTTTTTTGGGGGGGTGATTTTGCATACAGCCCTATAGAGTACAAATAATTTTCAAACCAATCTATTTGACCTATAGATGAGACCCTAACAGATACTACCACACTGGGTTAAAGTGGACCTGGGAGTAACAGCAATGAAAGGATACTCCACACTAATCAGGTCTCCAGAAATAGAGCCTCACCATCAGAAGCAGTTTAGAGCCATATACGGGACACCTTTTTTTTTTGGTGGGGAGGGTCTTATCCTTTCACAGCAAATTCTAAGTCTTGCCAACAGTCCAGGTCAACAGCAAAAAATACAATTTCCATAATTCTAAAAATCCTTTCATAACTACTTTTAATACGAATTACATTTGATAATTTCCTTCCTTTGACTGACAGTTTAAGTAAATCATCCAATGCAGAAAATTGATTTCTTGTTAATAACAACAATATTTTTTGTGTAAAAAGCAAAATGACTGCTTTATAGTCACAATAAAAGATGAAGAGGATTGGCTGGATATGAAACGCAAACAAGCTGAATAGATTCTAGCAGAAATCATGAAAAAGAGAAATTAGAATAAACAGCAAAATACTTTATTTACCTTCTCTCTTTTGTCGAGAACCTTTAGCAGAAGTTGGTCTTTGTAACCTCCGAGGAGCAGGTTCCTGCAGAAAACATAAAAGATATGAAAATGGCACTGAATAACAGATTCATTCTTAAAAAGATCTTTTTTTTTCGCTTACGCCTTGCCAGATTTTTCTATCAGAAAAACAGACTACAAAGAATACAAGAATTTGATGAGAAGTGAGAAAAATGAAAAAAGAATTTGACGTAAGGGGAGAAAAACGAAACAAGAATTTGATGTGAGGGGAGAAAAATGAAACAAGAAAATCGAGCAAATTTTGAGAATTAAAATTGATAGACAGAATTATTTACACAGGGATTATCTATCAAACTGGAATAAACTTTTTAATAATCCTTTGAAATTTTGAATCGATTGATTAATTTTAATGGCATATCAATCAACCTTTGGTTATTTTATGCCTACAGTTTATGCCTCAAGTTCATTGTATATTTATATTTACATGTTTCATGTGGTTAAGATTTTTTTCTGCATAGTTATACAATATCAAATATTTTATATATCAAGTATTTCAATCTAATACAAACAATTTACAAAGAGCTGTATTATTTCAAGTATTCCTATATCATTCTAATAACTATATGGTTTCAATTAATTATTTCTATTTAATAAAAATCCTTAATTTGTACACAGTTATATGGTTTCAAATGATTCATGATAATCCTTAATAAATAATTATAGCTTCAAGTAACTATTCTTAATGCAAATAATTTACATATTTATGGTATCAAGTATTCCAATTGAATATGAATCATTTTAAACAGATGTATCTGATCCATAGCTTTTAACCTAACAGGTACTACACCACTCTAGGTTATAGTGGACCTAGGAGTAATTACAATGAAGGGATTGTCTACACTACCCAGAGCCCCAGAACTGGAGCTTTACTATCAGATGCAGTTTAATATCATGCACAAGACATCCCCTTTTTTGGAGGTGAGGTCTTACCCCTTCACACAGGACACAATCAGCATACTCTAAGCCCTGGCAAGAGGGCAAATTAAAACTTAGGTGGTTTTATAATTGTGAATATAGTTTGAATATGTCCAAATATACAAAACCCTAAGGACTAGATTATTTAGAGTAGACAGACGAGTCAATTTCTAGGGAATGGCAATATGAATGATGGTGAAATTTCAAGTAATTGTTTTCATCATTACATTAATATCTAAATGACTTAAAACCATGATAAAGACACAATTTCCAGGGCTTCAAACACAATACAATAACAACTTATATTCTAGATGATGATCAATAAAGTTAGAAAGAACTTCAACTATAAGTAAAAATAGTGTAGATAGTTTTTTATATTGCAACAATTCACACTTAATGCTTTTTATTCAATACAAAAAACTTAATTGTTACGTATCATATTTAATGAAATCTATTAAAAAGTTTGCTGTACACACACACATATATATATATATATATATATATATATATATAGATTCCTTTTCCAAGTTTTAGCCATGTCAGTACTACTGCATGATTGCATCACTTGTAGAAAAGCTAGATGGGAACTATACAAGGATTATACCTGCTGTTTTGAAGATATCTTGGAAGTAGAACTCTACAAAACAGCAGTTGTATGTCCACTTACCTCCCATCTCATAAACAATTCCAAATAAGACAAGCAGGACATGCTGGGTACTGCTGGAGAAGTAAGAAAGCAAAAAATCTATTTTCTATGATGATGATTATTGTGCTATATACACACACACCTCAAAGAAACACTTAGAGAAAAAGGTATATCCATACAACTATATGGATGCACCACATGGACACAAACAAAACAAATGGAGAAAAAGCTAGATGGAAACTATACAAGGATGCTGTGAGTTGTTTTAAACACTAGAAGAAGCTGTATAGCCACTTACTTCCCATCTTGCAAATTATTCAAGAAAAGTAAACAAGATATTCAGGGCACTACTAATGAAGTAAGGATGAACTCATAAACAACATTCTTCAATGGACTACTACACAAGGATACACCAATGCTGACCAACCAGAAAAATTTTACATTCATCAGCTCAGTACAGACACTGGATATCATAAAGAGGACTTGCCAGGACAGGTGGAGAAGGAGAGTTACGGGAATACATATGCTGTAGACACACTTTGATGGTGCTATATAAGCAGATTGGGCCAATAAAATATCTTTGCATTCAAATTTTAACTTCAAACTAAAAATATAATTTTTTTAAATGATAGAAAAGTTCTATTTCTATTTCATCATCATCATCAGAGTGCTATAGAGAGAGATAAGCTCATCAAGTTTAATAGAATTGAAAATTCCTTTTTTGATAGAAAATAAAATCACCAGAATGTCGCATTACATAGGGATATGGGAATTGTCTACCTCTATACACATACACACACGCACACACATATATATATATATATATATATATATATATATAATTAACCTATAAAACTCTGACAGTGTGAAAAAAACCTAGATGATACAATCTGCAAAAAGATTTATATAAACTGATATCTAGGAAAAAAAAAATCAATAGAAAAAAGAAAATACAAACAGCACCCATACTAAATAATCAAATAGTGCAGCAATGCCGAGTCAAAAGAAAAAACACCAGCAGAATCAACAAACTAAATGTAAAAAGTGCTCAATACACAAAGTAGAGTGAATTCTTCCTGATGATCCAGTAGGTGAAACCTCGGTAGATGATTGGTCTGATTTTGTAAGTTTTACTAATGTACTTGGATTATGTCAGAATAAAGTGGTTTGTAAATATCTATTTAAACACTTTTAAAACTATTCGCATTTTCCTCAGTAAATAAGGAGAATTTTATGTCTTTTTCTTTGTAAGTCAAGCATTTAAGTCTTTAAAAATATCTTTTTGATAAAAAAAAAAAAAACAAATGATAGAGGACCTCAATTTTTTCATCTGACTCTTTCTTTTCAATTGGAGGTTTTTCATTTTCTTTAGTGTCATCTTTCCGAGCCTAAAAAAAGAGAAAAAGGTAAAACATTAAATGAATAGTAATAATCTCAGTAGAGTTTGTTAAATAATCAAAACTTAGATTCACTCAAATTATTCTATTCTTCTTAGTGTTTAAAAAAACAAAGTCGAGAGTAAGAATAGAATAATTTGGGAATTTCATGATAGGTGATGAAATAGAGGCAAGAAAGGGAAGGAGATAAAATGGATAAACACAAAAAAAAAAAAAGAAAAGAAAATGCTAGAAAACATGTGTATATCTCTATAAAAAATGAAAGATTTAGAACCTTCCTCAGTCCACCTTAGAATCGACTTATATTAATGTAAAGAAACCAAAAGAAAAACAAAATCTATAAATACCTCTGCTACTGGTCAACAAACTACTTAGTCATCCTGTCTTTTAACTATATTGTCATTTTGAATGAATGAATGATTTTATTATGTATAAAATCATTGCTGAATATTATCTGTGTTTTAAATGGAAAAGACTATTAATGTAAATTCAAATTCCAATTGAACCATGAAAAACGAGGTAAAAGATTTTAATACTTTTGAAAATATTACAGAGTGTTTGAAAACCTAAGTTAGCATAAAAATAGAATTGCCTTTAAGGTTGCAATGAACTATAAATAAGGACTCTACAAAGTTAAAACTTAGTACATGCACAGAGTGGGGAGGAAAAGGGGTTTTTTTTATACCACGGACACCATAGGAAGCAGTGTGGTAGACGTAAAGGTGGACAACGGCACACCTAACCAGGTGCTGGTTGGACAAATTTCACCGAACAACAACCAGGATCAAATAGTTTGATCGGGGAACTACTGCTTCTCATCTATTAGAGTGGCTTCTATGGATGAAAATAAAACACAGCTATTGAAAGATTACCATAACTCATACTCAAACCAAGCTGTATCGCCCTTTATGTGGGTAAAAAAGGGGTAACTCCTGTTGAGGTTGGAGCTTCAGCCCAAGTGTTTGTGGGTAAAAAAGGGGTAACTCCTGTTGAGGTTGGAGCTTCAGCCCAAGTGTTTGTGGGTAAAAAAGGGGTAACTCCTGTTGAGGTTGGAGCTTCAGCCCAAGTGTTTGTGGGTAAAAAAGGGGTAACTCCTGTTGAGGTTGGAGCTTCAGCCCAAGTGTTTGTGGGTAAAAAAGGGGTAACTCCTGTTGAGGTTGGAGCTTCAGCCCAAGTGTTTGTGGGTAAAAAAGGGGTAACTCCTGTTGAGGTTGGAGCTTCAGCCCAAGTGTTTGTGGGTAAAAAAGGGGTAACTCCTGTTGAGGTTGGAGCTTCAGCCCAAGTGTTTGTGGGTAAAAAAGGGGTAACTCCTGTTGAGGTTGGAGCTTCAGCCCAAGTGTTTGTGGGTAAAAAAGGGGTAACTCCTGTTGAGGTTGGAGCTTCAGCCCAAGTGTTTGTGGGTAAAAAAGGGGTAACTCCTGTTGAGGTTGGAGCTTCAGCCCAAGTGTTTGTGGGTAAAAAAGGGGTAACTCCTGTTGAGGTTGGAGCTTCAGCCCAAGTGTTTGTGGGTAAAAAAGGGGTAACTCCTGTTGAGGTTGGAGCTTCAGCCCAAGTGTTTGTGGGTAAAAAAGGGGTAACTCCTGTTGAGGTTGGAGCTTCAGCCCAAGTGTTTGTGGGTAAAAAAGGGGTAACTCCTGTTGAGGTTGGAGCTTCAGCCCAAGTGTTTGTGGGTAAAAAAGGGGTAACTCCTGTTGAGGTTGGAGCTTCAGCCCAAGTGTTTGTGGGTAAAAAAGGGGTAACTCCTGTTGAGGTTGGAGCTTCAGCCCAAGTGTTTGTGGGTAAAAAAGGGGTAACTCCTGTTGAGGTTGGAGCTTCAGCCCAAGTGTTTGAAAAATCAGCTACAGAACAAAAATTACTAAAATGTAAAAACACAATACAAATAGCCACATTCAATGTTAGAACTTTAAATAGAATAGGCCAACTACCAGAGCTGACATGATAGGTGGTGTAGGTATGCTTATCAGACAAAGAGCCCTAAAATCACTTAATAGCATCGAGAAAATACAAATGAGGATGATGGTAGCTATGTTTAATGGCAACCCCAGCACAACAATCATCTCCTGCTATGGCCCTACCAATGTTAGTGAAGAAACAGACCTCATCGCCTTCTAAGTTGACCTATCCTCCCTTGTTCGTAGCATCCCAAAACACAACGTTCTCATCATTGGTGGAGACATGAATGCCCAAATAGGTAAAAACATAAACTGCAAATTCAGCTTACACAACTCGTCAAACAGAAATGGAGAACATCTAACAGATTTCACACCAGAAAATAGATTAACATGCCTTAATACTAAATTTCAGAAAATAAAGGGAAAATTATGGACCAACACCTACACAAATAACGCTAAAGAACAGACAGACTACATCCTCATAAATAAGAAATGGAAATATAATGCATCGAATTGCGAGGCATATTCATCTTTTGAGGGTGTGTCCTCTGATCACAGAATTGTCATGGCTAAGATACGACTGAGCCTACGCAGGAATGTGGCACGAACAACTAAAACCACATCCTATGACTGTTCCCTGCTTAATAACAAGGATATTAATGATAAATATACGTTAACACTAAGAAACAAATTGGATGCACTACAGGAGATATGAGAAACACCTACTCCAAATGGCGAATATGAGAACTTTGTCAATGCCCACATAGAAGCAGTAACTAAAAAAATAGAGCTAAACCTAGAGTCCCATGGAAGACATTAGCAGTTACAAAAAAGTGTGCAGGCAATCAGTTATATGGAAGTCAGACCTGACCAATAGAATAAAACGCAGTTTTTTTCCAAACAGTGGTTGTGTTGATACTGCTATATGGATGCACCACATGGACACTAAGCGTATGGAGAAAAGGCTTGACAGCAATCACACAAAAATGCTACAAACTGTATTAAACAAGTCCTGGAGGCAACACCCCACAAAACAGCAGCTACCACCCATCATGAAAACTATCCAAATTAGATGAACTAGACATGTGGAACACTGCTGGAGAAGTCATGGACAAGCCCAGACTTGATAATGGCCAACATAGATGAGTAGGGGTGCTGGCAGTTTGGATATGCCGAAGTCCTAAATTCCTTCCTTTAAGTGAAAAGATTAAAGTTTTTGACTAAATAAAGAAAGAAGAAAAATCATATACTGACAATATTAAGATCTACAATAAAAACAGATCTAGTCTATCAGTCACATAAATTTATTACAATAGATTGTTAATTCATTTTAATCAGGTGAAGTTGGCTTTACAATTATTGGTACAGAAAATGATATCAGCAAACCAAATTCAAATTCCCACAGAAGAGATTGTTTGCATTCACTTCACACTAATGCCCAAGAGAAAGGCATGACAGCCTTCTTGCTCAGCCACAGATAATATAGTAAGGTAGTCTTGGTGGGCAAACAGTCTAGGAGTATATCAGTTAATTCAAAACCAGGAGTCCCTAAAGTAGTCAGACATTATCATTAACCTTTTTCTGTAATGATAGTGGCATCAAACTATATCAGTCCCTCCCATGGACAAGATGGTTGACAGGAGACTCTTGCCACATAAGCAACTGCTAATTTTCATATAACCTTGCCCAATAGTGACTGATTGATTTTTAATAAATTATAAGTGTTCAAGAATTTTTATCAAATATTAATAATTTGTAAACCTAAAAACATGTATTTTGGGAGTTGTATTCCTTTTTTACAGAAGTTATGTGTGCAGACAGAAGACAACCAAGAAGAAAATAAATTGAGATAAAGATTTTTGAATAGTTGACCCATATGAAATTTTAACGTTTATCTGAAAGGTTGGCCCTTGAGGTTTCATCAGATTTAACCATTTCAGATAATTTCTTTTTTAATAAATAATGAACATTTTCAAGCAAGGCATTAGATTATCTGTTGTATGTTGACCTACAACCCGGGCGGGCTGTCAAAATAGGAAATGCACCTATGTAAATAACAGGTGCATCCAATCGAGGAATAGCAGAGTGTAGCCTTAACTGTGGATGGGTTGAAAGAGTGTAATTTGTGATGCCCACAAGAAGGTGGGCGTTGAACTATTATATAACTCGGTGAAGACAGGAAGTCAGTTAGTTTGGAGACCAGACCAGTGGAGACAAGATGCGGTAGAGAAACCCAGCACCCAGCACAGGGAGCCCTCAGGCTCCCGATCAATCAGTTTGGAGACCAGACAAGTTAGAGATAAGATGCAGAAGAGAAAACCAGCACCCAGAGGGCTGGACCCCAGGCCCCCGGTTGAGCAGCCCAGGAGAACGGGAAAGAAACACTGATGGCCATAAGAGTGGGGGTCAATATGTTGCAGTTCAGTTTGGTCTCCAAGTCCCTCTCACACACAACCCTTTCAATAATGCGAGAGGTATATTTTTCTCAAAGACTGTGTTGCTCGTCATTATTGTGTTGTCGTTATGTTCTGCATACAGATGTGCATGCATATGTAGATGTATTATGTGTTTGTATAGTTGGTCATGGTTGTGACTATACAACATATCTTTTTGTCTTTGACACAAGGACAAATAGCCAATATACCATCAGCCCTGCCTTCCAAAATGCATAGAAGTTTTTCATTAATTTTATTTTTATTGCTGTAGTAGTAGTAGTAGATCTAACAGCATTAGATTATCTGAATTTCTTCACATGTATATCAATAATTCTTCAGAGTGTTTTTACTTGTCCTCTTTCTTTCTCTCTCCCTCTCTCTCTATATATATAACCACCAGCTGTGGGTAAATAGAAGGGTAGACTGAATACTTTAGTCTTGGTAAAACAACTAGTCTTGGAGAATGCAAAACTCTGAATTCAAAACCTATTGTTCAGAGAATCTGTGCCACAATAGTTTAACATTCTTCAGCAGCCGAATATAACTTTTCTGATTATCACATTCACATCCAAATCAGTGATAAAAATCCCTGAATCAATACTCAAGGGAGGCAACTTTGAACATAGTTTATATGTTAACAGTTAAATCCCTTTGATTGGTTTGTACTTAACCACATTGACCATATGTTCAGCAAACGAAATACTGCAACTGTACTTCACTAAGTTCAGGAAAATTCAAGAGTAAAACTAAAACCATTTAGCAAGTCATTCTCAACGAAGGTCCGAACCATTCCAGAAGACCATTACAAATATTTCAGGAGGCTTATACACATGACTGATGAGCCAATAAACAATATTATCAAATAAATACACTCCTACCAAAGTCAAAACCTAAGATGTAGGCATTTTATTTCTTCCTATTTCTCTCTATTATGTCAAGGTGAAAAATATGAACACAGCAAGCCAAGTTCAAATCCTGGATAAGACTGTTTGCACTTCATTCCCACGAATCCTCTTGGGAAAAGCATGAATCCTTTTCCATTCAGCTAGGCATAAGTTGTAGAGAAGACTGCACTCTTTAAACCTTTAAGTAGACATACAGGTTGAAAAAGAAAAACTAAATTCCTAACTGGAAGTGTGAGATTAGCAACTCCACCCCATAAAAACCTACTTGCTACTGAAACCACAACACCACCACTGATATGGTATATAGCTGCAACCCTATGCTACACAAAGTGTCTACAAGATCACAAGCAGAACATTATAAAATAAAAAAACAATATTATTAGGTATTATTTATTACCAAACTTTACAATACTGAAATCCTGTAACCAAAATATGAATATGTCACAATACAAAAATAAGTAAACCTTTTATAAGAGATCTATTTGACCCCTAACAAGTACTAGCTAGCACAGAGTCCGAATAGACCTGGGAGTAATGACAATAAAGGGGGTACACTGCACTCCCCAGAGCTCAAGATGTAAAGCTTCACCATCAGATACACTTTTGGGATAGAGACTCTTACCCCAATGCAAGGGATGCAGTTGGTGTATTCTAAGCACTGCTAATAGGACAAGAAGGTTGCAGGGAACAATGGCCTAAACTTGCTAGCCATATGCAGTCCTCATGAAACATCAATCTGGTTTTATATCCAACTTTTCTTTTTGCCTTTTGATGTTGACTGTAAAAAAGAAGTCCTATTACAACTGTATATGGAACTCACCCAACTTAAGTGTTCAGAAGATTTGATGTCCACGTTTTTTGCTTGCCACATCCCCAATTTCTATAGGAACCACAAGATTCCATCTGGAAGATCCCATAACTTTTTTTTACTAACACCCAGCCAGAAGTGAGCATGTCAGGCACTATATACTGTTATGAACAGCTGTTCTCCAAAACGAAACATTCCAAGAGTATACTGCATTAGCAACTGTCAAATCATCCCTTGTCTAATATGCTCCTTCTGTCAACCTCTTCATTTAATCCAGATATTACATCTTTTTTTTTATTGCACACATCACACGGCTTCTTAATGAATTATGATTGTTACCATTTGAATTTAGCTCGGAATTTTTCTATCCTTTTATCACTGACTTAAATGATTAGGACATTTGTCTAACTGACAATCAAATTTTGTCCATTGTATCGAGGGCAGATTGAATGATTGGTTGGATGGTTAGACATTTTATTTCAAGGAAGGCAAAAGTTGTTTTACAAATATATAAAACACTAATAAGACCTGATATAGGATATTGTATTCAGGCCTAAGCTCTAGTTTCGGGACATGAAATTTAGAGTTTAGTATTAAGATTGGAGGGCATACAAAGAAGAGAGACAAAAATAATAAAAAGAATAGAAGATTACAGTTACAGAGAGAGATTAGAGAAATTAGGATTCATTACTTTACTAAAAAGAAGAATGAGAGATGATCTAATAGAAACTTTCAAAATAACAGATTCCTAATTAGGATAGACATTTTTTCAATATTTTTCCTTGTACTTGGAAATTTACTGTCAAGATAGATTTCCAAGAACAAGTCTACTAACCAATTGGATTTTTTTGCTAACAGAATGATATATTTTTTTGAACAAATTACCTAATCAGATCAAAAACAACAATTGGGTAAATAAATTTAAGATTAAATTGGATGGTTTCAGAAAAAATAGTAAGAAAAAGAATTTAAGAGTGAATTTTGTAGAACTATTGGATGAATTATTTAAAAGAATTTGATCAGTATGTAGATATTGTATGAATAACGTGTATGTCCTATGCAAAAATACTTTTTTCTTTAAAGGTAGACATAAGATAGTAAAAAGGAGAGATGCCCAAGGAGGCATCACAAATGAATAATAAAAACTGCATCAGTGAATAGCAGACTTTTAGATTTTGGAGATTTTTACTAAAAGATCCAAATTTCATCAAAAATAAAATTAAGAAAAAAAAAAAAGATTTATCTACTTTTATAATAAATACAAATTATCTCAGTCATCCCCCCCCCCATGTCACTTACCTTTCTGGAAGATCTATCTCTTTCACTTGATCGTTTCTCTTTTGACTTTTCTTCACTTCTACCTTTATCCCTTTCTTTCTCTCGCTCTTTTTCTGGCTCCTTTTCTTTCTCCTCTTTTTCCTCATTCCTGCCACGGGAGTGCCGTTCCCTCTCCTTTGCTTTCTCATCTGTCTTGCTGCGACGTCGCTCTCTCTCTTCTTCTTTACCCTTATGTCTGTCTCTCTCTTCAGGTTTATTCTCGTTCTCATCCCTCTCTTTATGTCTATCTGGCTGAGATCTGGAACTTTCTTTACGTTCAACTTTCTCTCGAGTTCGCTGAAAAGGAGACAAAAGAAGACATTCATAATCAACATTTTTTTTCCCCTTCTAAATACTCAGTTGTTTGGAAAAGAATAATACATTTTAATTTAGTATGGTTTGGTTTCATGGCATATCAACCCTTGTGGACTATTTAATGCCAAATCCTGTTTATACATATAATATATATGATATGTAAATAGTTTATAGGTAACATTATTTTAAAACAAGCCAGAGCTCATTTGTTTGCACACTGTTAAATGGTTTCAAGTATATTAAAGGATTGAATAGTTCTATTTGACCCATAGATGGGACTCTAACAGATACGAGAGCAGACCTAGGAGCAATGACATTGAAGGGGCAGTCTACACTCTATAAAACTCCTGAACTGGAACCTTCACCATCAAAATAATCAAATGTCATACTCTGGACACTTGTTGGAGAGGTCTTACCTTGCTGCAGAGATGCAATCAATGTATTCTACAGCCCCAGCTGACAGGGCAGATTTGACACCAGGATGTTATAATATAGAAAATGGAATAGAAGCCAATTAAAATGTAACAAATTTATCAAATTTATCAAGTGTAACATTGTAAGTGAATAGTTGCTAATTGCAAATAGATTTATCATAAAAAAGTTAGCAGCCAAAAAAAGGAATGAATTGATAAAGTTCAACATCTCATCCAGAAGTCTAAGTTTAACTAGATATGCTTTATCAAGCAGCCCAAACTGAAAACATGCTTAGTAGGATCATCTTCTCCCAAAAATAGGAATGTCCTGATATAACCCTAACCCTGCATCTAATGGTGAGGCTTCAGTTCTGCAGCTTTTCAAAATGTGGAGTATGCCTATCTTATCATTACTCCCAGATTCTCTTAGACCTGGTGATAGTTAGGGTCCTATCTAGGGGTCAAATTATTTGTATTTAATAGGAATACTTGATATGACATAACTGAATGCAAGAAACCTTTAAGAAACTTTACAAAAAATGTAAATCTAGAAATACAATGTACATAATTCCTTGACTTGTAAAGATGAAATAAACTCAGATTAGTTAACCTGCCATTAGAATCAATCAATCAATTGGACTGAAAAAAGTGATTAAAAGTTGCTTAAATCAATGGACTTGATTGGCTATCGTGGTGATGGTGGTGATGGCTAATCAGACAATGCCACCCATACAGGGTAAAAGTAGGGGTTCTTTGTACCCAAATTTTTAAAAAAATGTTTTTTTTTATTCTCTTTCTCTTGTAGCTGTAGACATGAGAGAGATGAGTGTAGAGTGGATGAAGAATGATTGAACTATTTCAAGATACAAGAAGAGCTGATTGTTACTAGAATAAAGAATCTACTCGACACATTGTGTCCATTACCTGTTTTCACTTCAACAAATAAATGGATGGAATAAAACCACAGAAGATTGTCCATTTGAGGTAATTTACATTTTGTTTATCTCCTCCTCCAGCATCAAATAAACACATATCACCATCATAGCAGTTGTTAATCACTATGCAATACAAGAAAATAATAATCACAAACTGAAGCCACCATCTTTGCTTGGTAAGAAGTGAAGACTTGAATTACAGCTAGTTATTTTTACTAACTTTGTGCTCAATTAAAAATTGGCACCAAATCTTTTACAAATTGTTGCTATAAGAAATAAATTCACATAACAAAAAAGATTTAGCAATTATATTTTCATATTATAAAATTAGTATTGTACTGTGAAAATTTTCTAAATTTTGTACAGAATTATTTTGAATATCATGATCAAGGCATGCCAACAACACAGCCAACACTGGTGTGTCCATGGGTAGGAGTCCATAATAGTATGCTGTTTATGTGTTTGTCCTTACTTCTCCAACTCAACCCACCATGTCTTGCTCATCTTTCTTTGATGATTTGCAAAATTGGAGGTAAGTGACTGTACAACTGCTGTTTTGGAGGGTGCTGCTTCCAGGATTTTATCAAAACAACATGCAATATCCTTGTGTCATTCCCATCAAACTTTTTCTCTGTGCATTTTGTTATAAGCAAAGTAGTGCAACCAAACAGTAACACTGATATGGCTATGACTTGAAAGAATTTCCATTTTATTTCATCAGAGAGATCAGATTTCCATATGATTGATAACCTGTCAATAGCAATCCATACTTGACTAATGAATGTTGACATCCCTTTTGGTAGATGAGATATAGCATACAAGGTATTGGACTTGTCGACAAATTTCAGAGGCTTTCCATTTAATGGAAAGATGGCAAAATCTGAATTAAAATGCATGAACTCTATTTTATCCGAGTTCATGTAAAGACCAGTGCCTTTTGCTGCTTGCTCCAGGAAGTATAGCAGAGATTCAGCTTGGGCTGAATCCATAAAACATGATTTGTAAGGATTAATTAAGTTTGAATAGTAAGACAATTTTGTTATTGTTTTCTTTTTAATAAGACACTTGTATCTCCATTATTATTTTTATTATAAAATTGTTAGGCTATGAAAGCCCAGCAGTAAATTTAAATAACATAAAAAGATTGATCAAGAGATTGATTTCAGCACATCAACCTGAATAAGTTTATTTCATGCCTCAACATTAGGAAATCATGTTCACTGTACATTTATATTTGCATTTTTTGTAAAATTGATTCTCAATTTTTAGGGGGGGCGGTGCACACAATCCTATTGAATATGAATAATTTTTAATTAATAAGAACTACCACTCTGCATGTCAGATGACAACCTACAACCAACTCATAACTGGTCACATTATTCTACTAATAAGTAGCAAATGGTGAGGAGCAACAAGTGTTACACACTAACAAATGACCGATTGAGTATTAACAGACTCAAGAAGCACATGATGTTAGATGGTACCAGTGTTTTACCCAAAATAAGTTGAAAAGAATTTGCAACAATGAATTAAGGTTTTCATTCAGATGTAAGTACATTTAGAATTACCAATGATATTTCTTATATTATCTTATGAAATTAATATTGTTCTCGGAAAGTTAATTTTTACATATAACTGTTAGAAACAGTATGTGTTACAATAAAAAATGAATCCACATAGCAGAAAAGAGATATACCAATATTTAGAGAGATACAAACAAAACTTTGTACATATGTTTCTAGCAATACTATACTATTTTTTCCATGTCAGTCACAACCAAGATAAAAGTAGTCACTTCATTGGTGCACAAGTTCATAAATACCCTTGTTAAAAAATATGACATCAAGTCAACTATTTTCTACACAATGAAATGACACTTTCTGATATCCCAACTTTTTGTAACCAATTTCAATGCATGCAATGTTGTCAACAACATACAAGATGGTAGACAGCACAATCTTTGCAATACAGCAGTAGGACCTGATCTTCAGAAGTTGGTGAGCCAGCAAATATGTTGGAACAAAGGAAAGTGTCATCTCGTCGGGTCCCAAAGCAATTGACTGAAGAACAGTTGACTTAGTCCCATAAGTTCTAAGCAAGGTCTTTATGCCCTAATGGTAAATGTACATCAATCTCAATGGTGAATACACCGCAAAGTAACATAGTAGTGCTGGTAACATATACACAATAATTTATCTTTATAGTAGAAATTACAATCTTCTATGTATTTTTCCTGGATTTGAGCCATATCAAGGTTTTCATACTAATTATTAAAACAGTATAGATATGGCTTCATCATGAGCAAAAATTTGTGTGTATTTACCCAACCCCTCCGCCACAGGCAGGATACCACACCAGATCAATATTTAAGTGGAATAAAGCAGAGTATATCTTTCTTTTTAGATGAGTTGCCATCCCAATGCTAGATAGTTTAGTCTGGCCAACTATTTATCCATAGCTGAAGAGATGGATTCATGCCTTTCCTAACAACAATCGCATAAAGTGAAACACAGCCTAGCCCAGGATTTGAGTTTGGTTTGCTAAGTCCATTTCTAATGATGATAATAGTTACACCAAGTTTAGTAAATATCATGACAAAAGTGATGTAGCCTCGTGTTATACTAAACAATAGTAAGTCTTGTCACATGTTAATTTTTATTTACTAAATAGTAATAGTAGAGCTACTACCACTATTAGTACTTCATAAGGCAATATCACTACTAATATAATAGTAATGATATTGCCTTGTGAGGTACTAAGCCGAGTCAAACAAATACCAAATATCAGTGTTATGACCTTAAAGAGTTTAGAAAACATTGTTATTTATTTTTTGTTTCAATCAAGATTATCAACTGAAAGGACATTTACTTCTTTTTCTGATCGTCTACTTGAACTTTTATCTCGGGTTTTGTCCTTTTCTTTGTTTGGTTCATGACTTTTATTTGTTTCCCTTGAACGGAGAACACGCTGAACATAAGAATCATTGTCCACCTGAAAGAAAAAAAACAAATAGAAAAACAACACTTTAATTGTTTTCACATCCTAAAAACTAAATTTCTGTAATAATAAATTTTATCCTGTTTAGAAGCAGAGAATGATAATTAAAATAAAGCCAAACTTTGTTTACACATACCATAGCAGTTATTAAAATATAACTATTCTTTCATTTTTCCAAATTATATTATTTTTCAGATATTATTAATAACCAATGCAAATTGAAATTGTCAAGTTACGATGTCATCATTATGTCGTGCTGCTAACACGGATCTCCCTGACCCTCTCTCACCACTTGTCCCTATTGTCCCTTGCTCCTGGCAGGTCTTCCAGGCTACATCCTGTATCAGCACAGAACTGCTATAGATAGGTTCTAGCTGGTCGTCCAACCTTTGCTCATCCATGTGAAAGGGTTCAGAAGAGTATATCACTTATGAGTTCATCCTTACTTCTCTAGCAGTGTCCCGCACAACTGATTTGTCTTATTTGGATGGTTTTAGTGATGGGTGGTAGGTGGCCGTATAGCTGCGGTTTTGCCTCTAGGACTGGTTCAATACAGCTTGCAGATTTCGTGTAATTGCCATCAAGATTTTTCTCCATACACTTAGTCAGCGTCCATGTGGTGCATCTATATAGCAATATTGACATAACCGCTGCTTGGAAAAAACTGCGTTTTCATTTATTGGACAAGTCTGACTTCTGTATGATCAATAACCTATCAATAGCTGTCCATGCCTTTGCTAGTTGCGTGTTGATATCATTTTAAGTTGATAAAACGTTGCTTCCGAGGTTGGTGAACTTGTCCACATCTGTGTTTACATAGAGGCCTATGCTGCCTGCTGACTATTCTAGAGTATGTAGCAGGGATTTGGCCTAGGCAGGTGTATTTGCCAGAAGCACTGTCATCAGTGAATAGAAATTTGGTGGGTTGTCAAAATTTGTGATGTCCTTGGATCGATTTCTCTGAAAGCCATTTTGGTTCTTCCAAAGTATTTTCTCAATTTTTAGGTTCTATGCAGTTGCGTAGTAGAGCATTGTAGATCTTGGCCGCTATGGATGTAAGAGTTATAACTCTGTGGTTTTTGGTTATTCCAAGGTAACCCTTCTTGGGGAAAGGGAGTATGCACCCCTTTGTCCATCTGTCGATTGTGTTCTCGTTATATTCAGCATTGCAGCATCGAAGCAGTATGTCATTGAATTCCCTTGTCTTCCATATTTCTGGGGGTATTTCATCAAACCCTGCTGCTTTCCTATTTTTAATTTTTCTTAGTACTGAGTTGAGTTCTTCTTGCATAAACTGTCCTAGTTTGATGTCTAGTGGATTACTAATAATTTTCATGATAGGTTCGTCTGTAACTTTTGGAGGTTTTCCAAGTAAATTCTTGAAATGTTGTTTCCGCAGGTGTATTCGTTCTTCTTCGCAGGCCACTTTCAGTTTAGTTCTCGAAGTACTCTTCCTTCTGCTCACATCATTTACCTTCTACCATGTTATCCTAGATGTCTATCTTTAACTGAGTCTCCAATCTTATTGATCTGATTTTTTATGTATTCTGTTTGTTCTTTTAGGTATTCGTTAGTTTATTTTATGCCTTCTTAAGTTTCTGAGCATTGATATTGGTTGGGTTTCTCCTATTGTATAGATATACAGTTTTCACGTCAGCATGTTTTTTCCTAACCACTAATATCTCCCATGGGACTCAAAGTTTAGCTCTTTGTTTAGTTGGTAGGCATTCTGTTGCTGCTTCTGTGTGGGCATTGATGAAGTTCTTATATTCCTCATTCGGAGTAAGTGTTTCTGATATCTACTGAAGTGCATCAAATTTGTTTCTTAGTGTTATCGTATATTTATGGCTAATATCCTTCTTCTTAAGCAGGGACCAGTCATAGCATGCAGTTTTTGTTGTCGAGCCACATTCCTGTGTAGGCCCAGTCGTATGTTAGCCATGACAATTCAGTGATCGGAGGACACACCTTTGAAAAATGAATATGCCTTGCGCTATCATTCCATTTCTTATTCATGAGGATGTAGTCTATCTGTACTTTAGCGTTATTTGTGTAGGTGTAGGTCCATAGTTTTCCCTTTATTTTCTGAAATTTAGTATTAAGGCATATTAATCTGTTAAACATGTTCCCCATTTCTGTTTGACGAGTCGTGTAAGCTGCATTTGTAGTTTACATTTTTACTTATTTGGACATTCATGTCTCCACCAATGATTAGAATGTTGTGTTTGGGGATGCTACAAACAAGGGAAGATAACTCATTATAGAAGGTGATGAGGTCTGTTTCTTCACTAACATTGGTAGGGCTGTAACAGGAGATGATTGTTGTGTTGGGGTTGCCATTAAACATAGCTACCATCATCCTCAGTTGTATTTTCTTAATGCTATTAAGGGATTTTATGGCCGATGGACCAATAAGCATAGCTACACTCCTTATCACAACATTGACAGAATTTTTCCATGAAGATGCCGTGACAAATGTCCATCCATTGCCAGTATCATGGTATTTTATATCTTTGCTATGAAATTATCTGTGTTCTTGTATGTCTATGTTATACTCTATCACAGAAGGTGTCAGCTCCGGTAGTTGGCCTATTCTGTTTAAAGTTCTTAAGTTGAAGGTCGCTATTAGTATTGTGCTTTTACATTTAAGTAATTTTTGTTTTTGTTTGAGTTCTGTGAATGATTTTCAAGCACTAGGTCTAGAGCTCCAACCTCAGCAGGGACACGCCCCTTTTAATTGAGAGGTTTATAATTTCAACTAAAGAAATTTTCAGTGGTAGATTAATTTTTAAAAATTCAGAATCCAAATCGCCTCCCAATTCGCCCCTTTTATCAATCCAATTTCTTTTCATGGGGTTATTTAAAAGGAGCTGGTATATACAATTAAGCATAAGACATTGCAATGATTCAAGAATAGTATTCATACCATTTACTACAGGAACCTTGAGCAAACTAATGCAAAGGGATTGAATTAGGGTGTAATTTTGCATTCATGAAAATAGAGGCCATCTACAAGATATGATTTTTCATAAATAGTGAAAAGTGAGTTTTCTTAGGTTATATTTTATGTCTCAAAAGATGAAATGATTCAATTTTTTTCATGTGTCAGTCTTTTATGGACAACCCTGTATAAACAACAAGTAACTTTAAATATGCATATTTGTTCAACAGAATGAAAATTTTGATATTTTTGCTTTATAAATCTTGTGATATTATGGGTTATTATATAAAAGAGCTTACAATTTGAAATATATGTAAGAGAATTATGGAAAAAGTAATTTATTATATTGGTCTACATCATTAGAGAAGATTAATGGTATTGCAATAGAAGTTGAATCTTCCTGACAAAAAGCTTTTTTTTTTTACTTTGTGAGCAGCAATCTGGCAAAATAACCACCAACATGAAAGTGTATGTATGTATATTAGAACCTGTATATCATCATTGTTTGAGATTTGCTTTAAAACAAATACTTTCAGTTTTATTGTTGGCCTATAGCATCCAAAGCATATGTTAGTGGTATGGCATTAGAGGGTGAATCTTCCTGCTAATACTAGATAATTTTTTTTGCCTTGTTACAGATAGTAGGTGAGTGGCAAACAAGTATCCAACATGAAAGCAGGTGTTTCATTGAATTCCTCCATTCAGAGAAAAACTGAAGCTCTAGATATTCATTAATGCTTCCTAAATATTTATGAAGACTAAACAGAAGGTGTGAGCATAGTTAGGTGATGGGTAATATGTTCCATCAGAGGCAGCGAAAGAACTGTAAAGAGGGCTGAAGGTTGGTTTGAGTGCATTGGAAACAATGTTGGAATATCACAAATTTCAGGCCAATGAGTCCCTTATGCACTCAAACAAGAGCAGACTACTAAATGCAAATCTGTCAGGACCTGCTGAACCCCAACAAAGAGACAATCTTCAGGACTAAATCATCATTGGTGATAAAACATAGTATCACTATTACAAGCCAGAATTAAAATGATAATCCAAGTGAAGTAGATTTTTATAAGGATTGCATGCAGCCTCTTCTTCATCACAAAACAAAAATGCATAGCTAATGGAAGTGACTTTATAGCAAAATAGTGTTTTGTAGCTGAAAACTGAGCAATTGTCCCATGTCTGCTGTAGTTTCCATGAAATCAAATAAGAAGCATCACTTTTGGAACAGCCCTTAAAATACAAAAACCTGCCACACTTACACTTTATAAGTGAGTACTTATCTAGGACTTACTTTTCTTTCACTGGTCCTGGAACCTGGTTTGGTCATGGTAGTGCTATTCATGTATCAGGGCCCATCCTTATCAAGGTCTACAGCTGGTTTAAATTCAGAATTTTCTGTCTTCTTGACCAGTTACCATACCAATGTTAAAGAACCCAGTATGCTCTATCATTTACCTCTAGCTGGAGGGAAAATAATTGGATATATATCTTTCCCAAGAGTGTTAGTACTATATGAAATGCAAACAGCCTCATTCAGGATTTGAACTCAAGTAACCAAACCCATGACAAAAAGCATTATACCACAAGCATCTCTACTTTTAAGAGTAGAAACACTTGAGAACCAAAAAAATTTGCTGTAAGAGTATTTCTGAGAAAGAAGAATTCGAACCAACCTTTTTATGAAAAAGAGTTTTCTTACCTGTTTATTGATAGCTTCAGCTAAGACTTGAAGAAATTCATTGGTTTTCTCCGGTTCATGACCAGCAACTACCTTTGATGGTTTCATAGATAACTGTCTTCCAGCAACTAAGGCTGAAAAAAAAAAAAAAAAAAAAAGGTAGACAATTACATAAGAATCTTATCATTGATATCCTTCACCAAGAACTAAAGTGGTAGGTGCAAGAAATGGTCAGACAAGATTTGGGGATTTTTAAAAGGGTATGTCAGTCAGTTAGTGACTGGCAGAGACCAAGTAAGAAGCTTAAATTTCAAACCTAGTGAAACCATGCAGTAGGTATGATAAAGTCACAAGAGTCATGGATTTTTAAAAGAATAAGTCAGTCAGTTAGTAAATAGCAAAGGACAAGAAGCTTAAATTTTGGAGCTAATGAAACCACTACCTGACTTGGGGTGGGGGGCTATGATTGATGGAACAATAGGAACTTTTCTTGATCAACTAAAAAAAATAAAAAAGCACTTCACATCTTGTTTTTGAGGCCAGCCCAGATGGGGCTGAAATACACTTATAAAGTGAGTGGTATTTTTCAGATACAACATGTCAACTTTTTCCTTTTTCCTGATAAGAACTTGTCATCATCTTTTCATCTCGTCAAGACCCAGTGATGTAACACATCAAAGGTGCCACTTTTTTGGACCCATTTTAACCAACCTATCAAAAATTGAAAGGTATTAAAATATACCACAAGGTCCTGTTCACACTGTTTTTTTTACATGGGACCTGTCTCCTACCCTCTATGTCTTACTGTCCTCTTTGCCCTAAAAGTGTGTCCATTTCACAATGCTTACCCACTTTCTTGGTAATCTCCATTAAGGCAGATGCCCCCACCATACAACATATGCATTTAATTAAAACTGTTTTAATTCATTTTTCTTCATCTACTGCTCCTTTTTTTACTGGTTTTTTTGGGGGGGAAGGGGGAGGGTATCAATGAAATCATTGACTATCTTAAGAAAAACAAAATAAAGTCAAAGCTTTGAACTCAAATTTGATGCTAATCAAAACTGTGAGAATGTAACGTCAAAAAATCAGAGAGAAAGCATGTTTTTTTTTAAAATTATTTTCAGATAAAGCATTGTCAATGATTATCATTATTTTATACAAGTTTTTCCCACCTGTTTTAATTAGTGGTTTTTTAACAAAAGTCTAAGTGACAGCAAGTCTCCTCAAGCCTCCAAGTCTCTTCTAAATATTTGTGCTGTGGTCTAGATGGTCTTGATTCTTCCTTTAATTTCTCATTCCCACAGTCTCTTTTCTAGACCTCTAGAGACAGACCCAAGGGCACCACCAACTACAACAATCATCTTCATACTCCACAGCTTTTATCATTATTATTATCAATCATCATTATTATTTTTCTCCTTGTGAATTTTTTTCCCTATCAGTTTTTAAGGGGTAGTTTTTCACTGAAGACTGAGTGACAACAAGTCTCCTCAGGGCTCAAGGTCTTTTTTAAAACTAATTTTAACAATGCTACAGTCTGGGTCGTCTCTATTCTTCTTATCTCTAATTTCTTGAGTCTCCTTTCCGAGGGTACCAAGTGTAAATGCTATCATGTTCCACAGCTTTTTCAGTTCAATGGCAAAATC
Organism: Sepioteuthis lessoniana; assembly: GCA_963585895.1. Classification (NCBI taxonomy): domain Eukaryota; kingdom Metazoa; phylum Mollusca; class Cephalopoda; order Myopsida; family Loliginidae; genus Sepioteuthis; species Sepioteuthis lessoniana. Next base: position 4,397,967 of record OY757932.1, read on the forward strand.
CAAATAATTGATTAACTTTTCATTTACTTTTATTTTCACTCTGTGGTTAACTGGAACAGCAAAATTCACTAGATGACAAGTTAGTCTTTTTTTAATTATTTTTTTCTTCTTCTTATTATTAATTTTAACTCTTTGTTTTCATCTATAATTTTAGTTGCTTTTTTTTTCTTTTGGTCATAATTCCCTCAATCCATTATTTTTAAGACACCAAGGAATTTCAGAGACAACAATAAAGGATAAATTCAAGGTGAAACACAAGCGACTATCCCCAAAGCCTGATGATCCATAACATATCCTTTATGGAGTAATGAAAGTCTGGTATCACAGAAACCTAAATCACACCTATAACTTATCCCCTACTTCATCTCAGATCGATCAATGCAGATTTGTTGTAAACTATTTTCTTCACACATTAATGGGTTGGTTTCTTTGTTTAATGACATATCAACCTTCAGGGGTTATTTAATGCCAAAGACATCCTTGTAGAAGAATAGCAATGATACTATTTAGCCCATAGCTGGGGGGGGGCGAGATAAGGGGGTTCACAGCTTTACAAAGGGGCAAAAGTAAAGGCAATAGCATGACTAGAGTTCAAAGTCAAGCACTTTAGCAATTACACCACAGGGACACCCTCACACTTTCTCTCTCTCTCACACACACACACACAAGTAGTACCAATAGAATATTTTGTTCATTTATATTTTTTAGATGAGGCATTGTCAATCATCATAATAATCCATTTTAGCAAGTCTGTTTTTCATTTATTACAGCTGATTTGGCTCCTCATCTCTAAGAGTCTATCCTTTATCATTGTCTCTCATAAACACTGTGAGAGAATTGATGCGAGTAGCTTAAAAAAAAAAAAAATGTACCGAAAATTAAAAGATGAAAGAAAATATAAGTGAAAGCAAATGATAATAACTTCAAAACATTGTTGGCCAACACTGCCCATCATATTTTGGTCCTAGAATCAAAGGAAACCGAATTATTCAATAAGATATATGACTTTAGATGAAATTAGGAATAAAGAGGTAACTTTATTCTTGATTCCTTTCTTAGATGGCCAAAAAATATCAAGTACCTCAAGAAATCATCCAGTCATTTTCAGTATCTCAATAGTTACCTAATTGATATTGACTAAATAGAAGAATGCTTAACAAAAGAAAGTACCATATTTTAAGACCAACCCCACCAGTTGCATTTAATGTTACAGTATTACGAGGGTGGGCCGACATCATATCTGCTGTTAATGACTTTTTTAGCAATGGGATACAAGAACAGCAACACTGATAGAAGAAATGTGCAAATGCAAGGAGAACAATGTCAAAAAATAAACTTCATTTGCTCACAATTCCATAAGAATATAAAGGTCAGCCGACCTTTGTAAAGCAATAGAAGTATTTTATATTAAAGTATTATAGTACTAATAGTCTATAATATTACATTATTATAGCAACAATAGTCTACAGTATGATAGTAAATGATAGTAATATAGCAATTATAGTATTTTATATTACAGTATTATAGTACTGATAGTCAATGGTGTCTCAGTAAATATTAGCTGATATAATATCTAAATTTAGCATATAAGAATTGTAATATAATTTAAAGCAATTTTTTTTTTTTGGTGGGGGAGTGTTATCTGGTATATGTCAGTTTTTGCAACCTCTTTGAAAGGAAATTAATAATGCAATAAAACAAAGGAAATTCTCTACTTACATTTCTTTCGACATTTTATTCCGATGAACTAACTAAAGCAGATACTAGAGTCATTCAATAAATAAAGAAAATTTATTTTTTAAAAAGCAAAATACTTTTTTTTTTTTCAGAATTTTTTTAATAAATCTAAACTCTTTATTATTTAGATTTGGTTTATAGCAAAAACTATTTTCATCACACAAATAATTTGTTTTGAGGTTATTCAAAATGGCAGCAAATCAGAGTGATTCAAGCTTGAAAAGAAGTGTGTCATCAAATTTTTGGGAACTCAAAAGTGCAAACCATGTGAAATTTCCAGAAAAATGTGTGATGAGTATGGAAAAGAATGTTTCAGTGAAAAAAAAAACTGTTTACAAATGGGCTAAATATGTGTTGCCATTGTGATGAGGCCCAAATCAAAAAGACACTCTATGAAGTAGAAATGCACTGACTCTCCAGTTCCAGGAGTAGCAGTCAGTAAAGAAGGTTATGCTGACAATCTTCTAGGACATAAAAGGACTCATCACGATTGATTTCAATGAAAAATGTTCAATTCTAAACAGTGCTTTCTTATTGCAAACTCCTTGGGAAAAATTCCCCTTATTTACTGAATGACCTTTGTATTAATAATTTACTTACACACAATATCCAGTGCCTTTTGAAGAAAAGCAATTTTGCTTTCTTTGTCCTAAAAAAGAATTTAAAAAAGAAATCAAATTAGAGAAATATTTCAAAGATTCTGTTATTTTGAATGATAAAATATTTTCTTAGAATGAAATCCATCAAACACCCATCATTTGCTTCAATAAATGGAAAGAAGAAAGGGGGGGAAAAAAAAGAAAGAAAGAAATGGAAGACAGAGAGATAAAGAAATGAAAATAAAAGAAAAAAAATGCGGAACATTTAGTTTGAACACTTTGAAAATTTATTTCTAACCAAAATTAAGACATGATATTTCATAATTAATAATAAAATCTACTGAAATTCAAAATTTATTCAATTAAAAAAAAAAATTGTACTTATTTATTAACAGATGAAAATAAACAGAACATTAAATCTGAACTGATCTAATCACTCTGATTCATTTATTGAAAGGGAAGCAAGTAATGGGTAATAATAATAATGATTTACTCAAAAATGATGATACAAGTATATGGGATTTAAAGAGTGAAGTTATTTAAATTTGACAAAGTGTAACATGGTAAGCAAATAATACTGGAGCACAAATAGATAAGTTCTCAAAAAGAAGCTGTTTGAAGAATCACTGTGGCCTTAAAGTGAGTGAGTTCAAACTCAAGTCAAACTATGATGTTCACTTTTAGATTAATGCCTCTTGGGAAAGGTATGAATCCTCTTATCCTCCCAACTATGGGTTAAATAGTATCACTGCTGTCCTTCTACAAGAATAGCTTTGGCATTAAATAACCCAGGAGGGTTGATATACCATTAAACAAAGAAACCAAACCATGAAAAAAGCAAACAGCTAGAAGAAAGACAAGTTGACAATGTTCAACATCTCTTCCAGTGGGTGAGGTGTAATAATATATGCTTGATCAAGCACTCGAGACTGAGTCTGGCCAAAACCAGAGGTGACAACCAGACAATGTCCCTCACCTGTAGCAGAAGTGAGGATGGGATGTTCTGTGAATACAGAGATGATAGATTTTGTGATTCGATTTCTCTTTCTCATTTGATGTCTGGTGTACAAGGAGACAAATGTGCAAATGAAGAACAAGGAGCACAAATCAGATATGAAAAGAGTGGGGTTCCTAAAAGAATAAAGAAGCCAGCCAGCTCATAGGACCCATTTATCTATTTCTTCCTGCTTCCACAATGTCAGAAACAGAAAATAAAGCAACAGAAGTCCTAAAGCTTAAGACAAGTTATGTGTTTTTTGTGTTTTTCCATCCCCATCTGACAGTTAATCATCAGTGACTATGTTACAAAAAGTTTCTTTGGAAATTCATATATCAAAATAAGAAAACAATGTGAAATAGATGTCATCAATTTATCTCATCTACAAATGTGCCAATTATAAACAAAATCTCAACTGATCAGATTTAATTTCTAAGAAATTTGTTAATTTGACAAGAACTCCTAAAATCCACATAATCATTATTTGAGGTATCTATAACAAAGAAAAATAATAATGTGAATCGAAAAACTAACCTTGACATTATCAGAATTTTGTTCTTCAGTTGAATATAATCCATGCATAAAACCAGTTGTATTGATCACCTGGAAATAAAAAAAAAATCTCTTTTAGACACTACAAAAAAATCTTTTTAAATATCAGCCTTCACAGGATAAAAAAAATCAGCTTTATTTAATACCTTTTTGAGTATATGACAGTATCACATGTATTCTTTTTACCTCGACACTCATATTTGTTTGGGAGTGGGGTCTAACCCCTCTGTGTGTGTGGGGGGGATACAGTCATCATATTCTAAGTGCAGGTGAAAAGGTAGCTAGTTAGAGATGTTTGCATACATGTTTATCATTGATAACTAGTAATTTATGCAACTGGCCATATCCCAGGATTCATTAAATTCACATGTTCAAATTTTCATTCATTCTAATACTTACATACATAAAGTAATTATTGATTGAAAGATAAAAAAAAAGAAATAATAATTCTGTTGGATTGTTAGGGGAGGAACCTTCTGACGGCGTATCGACCATCTAGAAATTGTCAGCAAATATTTATAAACTTGCCGGTCAACACCAGCAGTAAATTAGCCAATCAGTGAAAACTAAGGCATATACAAGTATGAACAATGGCAAATTACGAAGTCTTGACTTAATGCAGCCTTGTTACTTAGGTGTATCCTTTATATCACTTAACTAAAACAAGATGGCTACCTGAGTTCCAATAGTTTATGGGCCCAGAGGAACAAAACTTTTTTTTTTATTGGCGATGAATCAAATTATCAGTTGTGGGAAGTGAAGTTCCTAGGATATCTTAGAATTCAACATTTACATCAAATTATACTGTCAGTAATAGACCAGAGTGATGATACTGACTTCGTAAAAAAGAATGCTATTGTCTTCGCCAAGCTGATTCAGTATTTGGACAATAAAAGTTAGTCATTAGTAATAAGAGATACATGAGACAATAGAAGAAAAGCCAAAACAATATTAAGGGAACATTACTTGTCAAAAGGAAAACCAAAAGTTATTTCCCTCTATACAGAGTTAACATCTTTGAGAAGATTGGAATCAGAGTCTATTACAGACTATATAATAAGGACAAAAAATATTTCTAACACTCTGAAGGAAGCGGGGGAAGTTAGAAGTGACAGACCTCTGATTGAATTGGCCCGGGAGACCTGAGTTCAATCTCAGGTCGAGTCATACCAAAGACTTTAAAAATGGTACTTGATACCACCTTGCTTAACACTCAGCATTATAAGGTACGGTTCAAGGGTAAAGTGGAGCAATCCTGGGAATGGAGTAGCGCCCTCCCCTACACCTAGGTGTAGTAGCTATCGAAAAGGGAGCCTTCGGGTCACCCTCGACTATGGTCGCTAACTTTACTTTACTTACAACAGTTATAACCCAGAAGATTATTATTAGTCAACTGCGGGGCTACTGAGGATGTATTAACAAATAAGTCAAAATTTATTAATTTTGACCAAAATTTTGAACCAGGGAATCATTTTGTTAAATTGGCTGACGGGAACTGAGCAAATAACATAGCTGAAAAGAGGTGACGCCAGCATTTATCTACACAATAACAAAGGAAACGTGTAGATGTATCTTAAAAAATGCTTTATATATACCAAATTTTAAACAAAATATATTTTCAGTACAAGTGGCGACAAAAAATGGTGCGCACATAAGTTTTGAGTGTGACAACTGCCAATTAATTTACCCTCAGAGAGCAGAGAACATTTGAATTATCTTAAAAATTAGCATTTCTGCCAGAAATGCCACTTATGACTTACACACTTGGCATAAAATCTTAGGCCACGGTAACGAATCTGATATTAAAAAGTTACCTAACTGAGTAAAAGGAATGAAGATAAAACTGACACCAAATTCTGCTCTTAACTGTGATATATGAATTCAAGGGAAGATGTCTAATTACAGAAATAAGATTTTGGATTGCAAGGCAACAAAAATCCTTGTACTTGTACACAGTGATTTAGCAGGCCCCATTTAACCCCTAGCAAAACATGGTTATAAGTATGTAATTAATTTTATTGATGACTATTCTGGCCTTACAATGTTATATTCCTTGAAAAACAAGTCCGACACTTATCTCACTAGAATGAAATATCTAACTTTTGAACCTTTTCAATGGTTGCTTGTACATAATAGAATCAAACACAGCCAGCCAGCTTCTTATTCTCTGCATCAAAATGAAACTGAACAGTCATGGCAAACTTTATTTTCTATGGCAAGATGTCTCCTTATTGAGTCAAAGTTGCCCCAAAACTTGTGGGTTTACACATTAATGGCTTCAGCATATATTAGAAATTACTGTTAGAATAAAAACACAAGAAAAACCTCATATAAAAGTTTTACTGGTTCAAAACCAAACTTAAATAAGATGCATTTTTTGGGTACGACTGGTTTTTGTCAAGTACAAAATAAAACGGAATTGGATCCTTGTCATGAAAAAGACATCTTTGTCGGCTATGATAAACAAAGTTCAACTTACTTGTTTATTTTCTGGAAACAACAGCTATTAAAAGAGTTAGGTGTGTAAAATTCACCCACACTTATGATAATAGCTCTCTATTGAAACCAGATAAAAATACCGAATATCCAGAATCCTTAATCACGACATAGAACCAAAAGACAACCTAAACACCAAATAACCAGTTATCCCATCCGACAGAGAAAAAGACCCAATTTTTCTGTAGTCAAAAACGTTGAATCTGGTGGGGCTGATTACTGTTGTGGTCTGCGTACGATTCCTGCTAATTACTCTGAGGCCGTAAACTCTATCAATTCGAATAACTGGATTTTAGTAATGAAAAGAGAATATGATTCCTTAGAAAATAATACTTTTGAATGGCAGAAGGCTCAAAGAAATAAAAATATTGTCGGTAGTAGTAGGTTTTTTTACTATAAAAAGTAAAAGCGATGGAAGTCATGAGTATAAAGCTCGTTTAGTAGCCAAAGGTTACTCACATGGCAAGGATTAGAGAGAAACTTTTGCCTCGATGACAAATACAGCTTCCAATAAGGTTACTACAGCAAATAGCAGTCCAGTATGACTTGTTAATTTATCATATGGTTGTTAAGAGTGCATTTTTAAATGTCCCCTTGGACTATGAAATATATGTGGAACCACCAGAAGGCTTTAACAGTAAGAATGGGAATTATGTTTGGAAACATGAAAAATCCTTTTATGGGTTAAAACAGAGCAGTTAAACTTGGAATAAAACATTCCATACTTATTTAACAATACAAAATTTCATGCAGTCACCTGTGGACACCTGCATGGATGTTTAAAATGTCCATAATCAAATATCCATCGTTTTATTGTGGGTAGACGATATATCAATAGCTTCAAAAACTTAGGCACACCTTATACAAATACGATCTTGGGAAATTATCCTGGTTTTTAGGAATTCAATTTGAATGTAAAAATAATACTATTAGAATGAATAAATCTAGATATATCGAGAAGATATCAGCAAAGATTGCAAACCATGCTCAAATCCATGTGAAATGGATATAACGAAAACATGTGAAGTCAATTTAAGAAAAAGAAAAACTTATCGTGAAATTACTGTCAGACTAATATATATAATGATTACAACAAGACAAGATATTTGTTACTAGGTTGTCTCAAGACCTAGCAAAACCAAATTCTTTCCATTTAACAAAGGCAAAACACGTCTTACATTATTTAAAAGGCACAATCAGTCACTAATATTTAAGAAATTGCAGAAACCCTTGGGGTAATTTAAGCGACAAAAAAAGTCTGAGTGGATTTTGCTTTAGATTGGCAGAAAATAACACAATGATTTCATGGAAATCTAAAAAGTAGAATTCAGTTGCTTCTTTAATATGTGAAGCAGAATTTATCACAATTTCATTAGCAAGCAAAGAAGCCCTGTATCTTAGAGCACTATTGAGAACTATGACAGAACTTGAGTCACTTAAAAACTCAACAACTATTCATTGTGATAATCAGTCCAGTATTTATTTAGCAAAAAACTCAGTTGTTCATCAAAGATCGAAACATATTGATATAAAATTTCAGTTTATACATAATGAAATAAATAGAGGGTCCCTTCTTTTAAAATACACTGAAACAGAGAAAAATGTAGCTGACATGTTTACAAAGCCAATGAGTGGAATAAAATTAAACACTTTCAGAAAGATTATAGTAGGTAATTGATTTTTAACAGAGTAAATTAGGCATTACTAGCCCAGTCAACTAAGGCAGAAAAATACATTGACAGCATCTCAGCAGAGGGGTAAAACTACCCCAAACAAATGTCTGGGATATGACAATAAACCAGCCAATTAATCCAAACCCCCCAAAAAAAAAAAAAAAAAAAAATTAAATCACTGATCGTGTTTTTGTGTCAAACAAAATTGTGTCAATACTAATAATTCAAAAAAAATTATTCACATTTTTTTTATTTCAATACATATTTCTTTTAAAGGTGGAAGATTCCATTTTATACCCCCAAACAGAGGGCCATGTTGTATAGTTGTGGGGGGGAACCTGCTAATGGTGTATCGGCCATCTACAAATTGTCAGCAAATATTTATAAGCTCACTGGTCAACACCAGCAGTAGATTAGCCAATCAGTGAAAACTAAAGTATACATGAACAATGGCAAATTAAAAAGTCTAGACTTTATGCAGCCTTGTTACTTAGGTGTATCTTTTGTATAGCTTAACTAAAACAAGATGGCTACCAGAATTCCAATGAATTCTGATTTTAGTTTTACACAAACTTCATTTGAACCTATTATACATAGGCAAGATTTTTTTCATCACTGTTTACTGTCTTTACCACTACTCCACACTTCATTCAATTTCTGTACTAAGAAATTAGATATTTCTAGTGGTAGTTATTTACTAAGCTTAGCTTAGTTTAGCTCATAGTCAGAAATATAGGGCTCTCTGTGAGAATCATTCTGGGGCTGGAGAATACAATGATTGCTTCTCAGCAGAGGGCTAAAACTTCCCCAACAAGTGTCCTGGATAAGACACTAAACAATCTGATGATGAGGTTCCAGTAATGCTGGAGATTTGGAGAATGCGGAGTACTCCTTCATTGCCATCACTCCCAGGTCCACTCTGGCCCGGAGGGGTAGCACCTAATAGGGTCCTATCTATGAGTCAAATAGAACTAAACTGTGTATTTGTGCTAAACTGAATTGCTTGAAATAGAACTGTTTTCATATTTAAAGTGTGCACTTACGCTAAACTGAATTGTTTGAAATAAAACTATTTTTGACATTGAAACTATACTTACACTGAACTAAATGTTTGAAATACAACTGTTTTGACATTTAACTGTGTGAAAAGGAAAACTATACTTATACAAAATTGAATTGTTTAAATTATAACAGTCTGACTAAACTGAATAGCTTGAAATAGAAATGTTTTTTACAATTGTGTATTTATGCTAAACTGAATTGTTTGAAATAGAACTGATTATTTGTATACAAATGGTCTGTTAGCCTAGCTCACAAACCATTATAATTTGTTCGGTGCCCTGAATATTTTTGGTGCTAGGAGAAAATAGAGTGATGATGATAGTGCTATTATATGTATAATCTGGAAGAAAGGGATTGTCAGTGGTCAAGAATTGATGCAAGCATTACCAAGAAAATAAGGCTATTATATATAGAATGGAAATGTTCTGTTATTGCAAACCAAGAACAAAGGGATTGTCAATGTTCAGGAATTATGAATATAGAAAGCGCTATTGTATAAAACATTAAAACTGACCCCTCCTTCCCCAAAAAACATTATTTAGTACTGTTTAAATTTTTATTGCTGAAGACATTAATAATTTTTCAATCATTAGAATATGAGCGATAAAAAAAATGAATGTAATGGTGGGGATTCAGTTATGGAGTTCTGAGGAGTGTGGAATAATTTTTTGTTGCTCTTACTCTCAAAGTCTACTCTAACCTGGAGTGGTGCAGTACCTGTTAGGGTCCCATCTATAGCTTAAATAGATTTGTTTTAAAATTATTTATGTTAGATAGGAATACTTGAACCCATATAATTGTTTGCAAATTATTTGTATTTGATAAGAACACTTGATATCACATAAAAGTTAATTATTTGTATGAAGAATAGTTACGTATTTATATACAAGAGTCATCCGAGAACATTCTAATGTGTAGTATTTAATTACATTCATTGCATAGACAATCGTCAAAAATGGTGGTTGACAACTATATTAATTCTTTAAGAAAAGTAAATTTACATTTAGGAATAAAAAAACATTATATCTAATAAGTGTCCTTCTTTAATGAGATTTGAGTCAAAGTAGATAATTATAAGTTTTTAGTGGACTAAAGGTGTGTGTGTATATATATACACACACACACAAACACATAAGATTTAGTTTGGCATATTCATAAATAAAGATGGATCAATATAGATGATAGAGTATATAGATCTAATATATCAATGGCACTTTGTGACAGATAAACACATAGATGTCCATATACGCATTCACTCTGTCTCTATGCTATCCAATATATATATATATATATATATAGAACTGAAAGAAAAACTCAACAGATTGTCATTTAGTTACTGTAGATTTATTTCAGCTGGTCACTCCATATGAGAAACCAACCTATTTAAACAGCCATCACATAATGAAGAGGAAATAAATTACAAGAATATTCTTTTAATTGACTCTTAAATGTTCAAAAAAATTCTTTTTTTAAAATGGATAAATAAAGAAAGAGAGGGGACAAAAAGATATGGGATAGAATTTCTAGTTTGCTCTGTATGAAATTTATAAATTAGTTTGTATACATTGGACACTCCTGGAGATTTATAAGAATCCTCTTATATATTCTCAAATTGAATTATTCCCAACTCATCATCACACCCAAAGAGTAATAGTTATCATCTTAGAGATATTGACTCTATGAATTTTTATATCTTTCTAATCAATCAATACAGGTCATCATAAATTTTCCACAAAAAACAAAATTTTTTCACAAAAAGCACCCCACCATATATACATGTGGTGCATTCAATAAGTTTCCAGATTTTTTTTTTTACAGGTATTTAAAATTGTCGTAGACTCTTGAAAATTCAATATGTTACTGCTATACATCTTATGAGATGACTGACCAATTTTTATGATTCCAGCTTCAAATAAACAGCCACAGCAGCAATTGGAATACACCCTACTAAAGACTGATTGTCACAACTGACAAATTTCAAAAATGCAATCTGGACAAGAGGAAGAACGATATGCAATAAAATTCTGCTTTAAACTTGGAAAAAATGCCACAGAAACATATGCAATGCTTCAGACTGCTTTGGAGCATCTTGCATAAATCGAGCATCAGTTTTTAAGTGGCATAAGAGATTCAAGGAAGGCATGGAGTCTGTGAAGGATGATGATAGGTATGGGAGGAGTAAGGAAGTTAATACACCACAGTTGATTGGCCAAAGGGTTAGGGTTAGGGTTACTATGTTGAGGTTTTAAGGGAGTTCAGAAAGAGATTCCGTCGGAAGAGGCCAGCACTCTTCAAATTGGGTCAGTGGCACCAGTCCACAACTCAATCCTTGTCACAGACTATTTGACCAAGATAGGCATCAAGACAGTTCCTCAGCCTCTCTATAGTCCAGATCTTGCTACCTAAGACTTTTGGTTATTCCCTAAGCTCAGAGACTGTCTTTATGAGACAATTGAGGAGATGAAAGACACTGTGACGAAGGTCATTGACACGCTCACACAAGAGGACTTCCATGGGGCCTTCCAGAAGTTGTTGTAATGGTACAACAAGTGCATTGCAGCTGGAGGAGATTACTTTGAAGGGGACTAGAGTTTCATGTGTGTACTATCAATAAAAGTTCCCATACAAAAAAAGTCTGGAAACTTATTTAATGATCCTCGTGTATATATAGATATATATACATACATGTGTGTGTGTGTGTGTGTGTGTTGTAGGGATACTAGAACAGAAAACAAAAAAAAAAAATAATTCAAATAAATATGGTCCAAAATTAAACCAATATAGCATATATTTTTCTTTCCCTTGTAACATACATTATAATTAGTCACAAAAGATTATTATTATTAGTTAGTTGAAACTATATAATAGTGTGCAAACAAAAGATTAGTATTGAACAAGAATAACTTGTAATCATATGATGATTAGTATTCAGAAATGAATACTTGAAATCAGAACTGTGTGGAAATTATTTGTATTTGATAGGAATACTTGATATATAACAGTGTGGAAGTTAGTTGTATTTGATAGGAATACGTTATATCATGTAACAGTATGCAAAACGCTCTTCAGTAATAACTGCACAAAAAATGTAAATATAAATATATATGTATGCAATTCCCCATCTCAAGGCATGATTTGGTTTAATAGCACAGCAACTTTAGAGGGTTATTTAATGTTAAACCCATCATTGTATAAGAATAGTAGTGGTAACATTTAACCCATAGCTGGAGGAATAAGGAGGTTCATGCCTTTCCTAAGGGTATTAGTCTGAAAGTGAACATAATAGCACAACTGGAGTTTAAATTCATTCACTACAATGATGCAGTCCAGCACATTAGCCACAAGGACCACCCCACCACAGACGAGTCTTTAAAATCAATCAATCATATAATAATCTGACATACAATTTTATACCTAATAAGAGAACTGGATTACAGACATTTCATTTTTTGAAATAAAATCTAATTTGCAGTCTTATCAAATAAAAATCCATACCAATTAGTGGCAAACAGTAATTGCCACAGTAAAAGATAAATTTGCATCACAAAAAAGAGATTTACGAATTATACTTTTTATATTATCTTATGGAATAATACTTTTTTGACAGTTTTGTAGAGAAATAGTTTTTTGATTTAATGACTCTTTAGAGATTTATCAACTTAAACATCTTTATTTTTTGTCCACAGTGTTAGTCCTAACTAAACGATAATGCTATTTTACATCTCCAGCTTAAAGAACTACCAATAAACTTAATTAATCTTAAATGTGAACAATTATTTTGGTATGTTTTTTTAATATTCTAAAAATGCATCAATGAATATTGTCCAAAAATAGGTACACCCCTTACACATATTCAAGCAATTTTATTTTTGATTATAGAGTTTTAATACTGTAGAGTTTGCAAGTAAATAATACCAAATAATAACCATTTTGATTGTATAACGTTCCGCTAGAAAGAAAAAACTCCTGATATCTTCAGTTTAGAAGAAAATAAACATTTTATAAAAAATTATATATACATATTAACACTTGATATAATTCAATTGAAGGGACCAGGATAAGGAGAACTACCAGAATGCACAGGATCCCTTTATGAAAAAGAACTCAAGGAAAAGATTATCATTGTTTGAAGGTTGCATGGACTAATTGATTAATTTACATTTTCAATTGAAATAACATTAACTGCCTAGCATCAAGATATGATAAGTTGGTTTGTTTATTTAAGGAAAGTTTTTGTCATGAAATTAATAGTACCTTTTGAGAAAATATCAACAAGGCACATCAGTGTGAGTTGAAAAAATACGAAGATCTATGAGAAAAATGTGTCAGAAATGACTGGATAACAAATACATTTCTTATCAAAGTTAAATACCAGGATTTCATAACCAACCACTACATACTTGACAAACGTTGGACTTTCACCATCAGACGAGTGGAAATATATATATAAGATCCAAAATAAACCCGAAAAACATCAGCATAGATATGGCATTCTCATAGAGTGACCAAAAAAAAACAACAAAGCCTAGTGGTAGTGATAATGATGCTTTGGCTCCAAAATTTGCTAAAGTTCTGGACAGCATCCTCAAAGTGATTTTGAACTCCGGTTGTGCAATAACATTTTCACTTTTTGGACTGATACCTTTGAGAAAGGTATGAACCCCCCCCTAATCTTCACCCCCAACAATGGGTTAAATATATTACTGCTCTTCTACAAGGATGGCTTAAGCATTAAATATCAAACAAAAGTTGATATGCCATTAAACAACTGAACCAAACCATATATATATATATATAGGATATGTCATATATATATATAAATACAAATATGAAAAATCACAAGGTCTTCAAAGGATGATTTTATTTATAGTTTGAAATATTTGCCAAGGTTAAATATTTCACCTTTTTAAATATGAAAACATTAAACTTTCATCAGGATATTTGAATTATTAAATGAAGCAAAAAAAAAAAAAAAAAATGAGAAAATTTTAAACATTTCCATTGGTGGCATTGTTTTTCAAATCTATATCATTTAATTAATGTTTGAAAGTTCATTTTAAAACCATATTTCCTAAATAATTTTTTTTTTCATATCACATCAGTCTATATTCATATTTATCTTATTTTGTTTTTTCAAACATTCTATAACAGATCGTTATCAATGTCAATCGACTTCTTTCTATTCATCTATGAAAGTATATATAAATGATCAAGCTAAATTATTTTAAATAAGAGATTTTGTAACTTTTCAGCACCAATCTGACCAAATAAGGAAACAAATGATACAAGATTCAACAATTTTCCGGGGGGTTTTATTACATAGATAAACTAACATTTTCAAATTTTTGAAATTAAAGTTCTGATTAGTTTCAAAATTATCTGACCAAACCATTATTTGTTTTCTTTATTCACATCATTTTTATGATCATAAATTTGTTTTTGGAGGTTAATAACACTTCAAAGACATTTAAGAATTTAATTAATAAGAATGACAATACTCACATTAAATATAATGCTGGTTTACCATATCCAATGTTTGGATTGTAATAAAAATATTTGGAGGAAACATCTTGTAACCTCTATTATGCCAAAGGGACTATATATATATATATATATATATATATATATATATACCTGCAAATGAATCTGAATTTGGTATTTAGGTTTTTATCATTTCAGATAATTATGACATTCTATTTCTTGTAAATACCCCAACCCTAGCAGAATCCCTACCGCATAGCCTAGAGCAAGCAGCAGAACACAATGGCCTTTATGTGAATGCAAATCAAACACAGTATATGTGTTTTAAACAAAAAGGAGAAGCCATCTCCACTCTAAGTGGCAAGCATCTGAAATTAGTAGACCAGTTCACATACCTTGGCAGGAATATCTCATCGACTGAAAGCTATGTCAACATATGCTTAGAGAAGTTAATGAAGGCAGGGAATATTATTGACAGGCAATCAATCATAGGGAAGTCTAATCTATCCAATAAAATAAATGAGATTTCTTCCGAGCTGTAGATATGACCTTACTACTACATGGTATTAAGCAAAAATAGCTCCAGACTACATGTGCGTATTAATGTACATGTTGTTGGTCCCATCTTATCTGTCAAGTGCCCTGCAGTTAAAGGCCCCTTCAAGACAATAAAATATTGGGTCGCTTATGTATATAAGTCAAACAATATCCCCCATACATACATAAAATGAACATTTCAAACTTCTGTAGGTTGCCATTCACCATAACAATCAGGTGTCTTGCCTGCAGCGACTCTTTTCAGACATGGTTGTCTTTCAGCCATGTCTGGTTGCTGTTGTTTGGTATTTTCTTCACTGCCATTGGTGATGATATCTTGTTTGCAGTTTGTTTCTGTCATGTTGCTGTGTTTTGGTCTAGTTAAGAGTATTAGGTGTCTCCTATTTCTCACGAGTCTTTTTCCATTTTCCAGTTTGATCATGTATCGCCGATATTCAAACTTTTCAGTGACAGTTGCCTTTTTCCAATATTGGTTCTTGCTATACAGCTGCACAGTCACCAGGACATCCTTTCTTAATTCTGTCAGGTCATGGGTGTTTTTGTCATAGTATTTCTTTTGCTGTTGGTTTTGCCTTTCCTATTTTAGTTTTTGTTTCTTCTGCATTAAATAAGGATAGGAATTTCTTCATCATAGGCAATACACTTCTCAATTGTCTTCTAAAGAATCTCTGCACTGGGGATATTCCTGAGGATTTTAATGGTGTGTTGGGGAATTCTAGTATGGTCAGACAAGGATTATTGTTACATTTTCTTATAATGTATTTTATTTGTTTTACAGCTGATTTTGCCATTCCATTGTATTTCGGCATCTTTGGTAAGCTGAGATTCCATTTGTATCTGTATTTATGGGCCAAATTCAGGACCCCCCATCACTTACAACTTCTTCTGGAATGCCATATCTCATGGAGTGTTGTTTCCTTATCAGTTTGACAGTGTAACCTGATGATATTCTTTGGAGTCAATTGACCATAGTGTAATTGAAGAAATAATCCACACAGACTAGGTATTTTTTTCAATCCAGTGTCATGATATCGAGGCCAATATGTTGGAATGGGTATTCTGGCACTGGTTTTGTGATTAATATCTCCTCGCTATTTTTTGCAGAATATAATATTCCTGGAGTTGATGGCCATAAGATTGTGTCAAGGGCGTGTCTTACATTGCCATCAACTGCTAAATGGCTTGTGTGTGCCTTTTTCTTCATGTCATTTTTCATTGAAAGACTGTCTTTGTAAAATACCAGATTGTCCTTTGTTGATAGGTAGTCTCTGAATCTGTACAGGTGCTTCAACTGAGGTTCAATAACACACTGGAAACCTTGTTTAATCAGTTTTATGAGCCTCTGTAGATTCTTATCTTTTTGGTGGTGCTGATAAGCCTATCTCTGGTCTGCTCACTTACAGCAAGAAATTCTAATAGATTCATGTCACTGAAATTTGTCATCTTCTACTATGCCTCGTGAAAGAGCGTCAGCAATAATTATGTCACTGCCCTTCTTGTATGTTATTTTGTAGTCAAAATTCTGTATTGAAAGTATCATTCTTAACAGGTTTTTGGTGCTTCACTTTGAGGCTTGTTGCTGACTGCTTCTAATCGTTTGTGATCTGACTCTTTTGTTACATGTCTTCTGTAGCAATAGTAGCTGAACTTGCGTAATCCAAATACAACAGCTCTCGTCTCCTTTTCAATTGGCGCATAGTTTTTTCATAGTCATTCCAAACCCTTGACACGTATGACACTGGTTTCTCATTCTGCAAGAGGACAGCTCCCACGCCTACATCAGACATGTCAGTCTGTATCGTGACTGGCTTTTGTAAGTCATATTAAGTTAAGACAGGTGTGTTTGCTATACCTTTCTTGATGTCTTCAAATGCTCTTTGTTGCACCTCTGCCCATTGGAAAACCTGAAAAAACTAAAAGCAGACATTACATTGGACATAAGATGAACAAATGTCCAATGTAATGTCCGCTTTTAGTTGATCTTGTGTATACATAGATATATATTTCTTTTACCCTACCCTAATCCAAATCTTTCAACCAGTCATCTTGAATTATGCTGACCCTGTTTACCCCTTGGAATTGTTAGATCATTTTTGCTTGGAATGCCTTGCTGGCTGGTCTGATACTCATGGGCAGTCTTTTGTATCGATAACTGCCCTGAGCCATTCCAAAGGCGCTCAGTTCTCTTGCCTTGTCATTCAACTAGCAATGCCAGAATCCATTCCTTACATCCAATTTGCTAAATTTTATTACTTTCTTATTTGCAAACCTGTATATGATGGATTCCAAGCAGGGTACCTGGCAGTGGAAGTTGTTAATCAGTGCCTTATTAAATGGTTTGGGGTCTAAACATATCCAGAGCTTTCCAGTGTTTTCTTTCATGTACATAGTTGTTGAGCCATAAGCTGGGTCCTTCCAGTATCTCAATTACATTGTCCCTCATTCTAGTTCCTGTTTAAATTGTTTTTCCAATGCAAATGGGACACTTTTAATGGGTTGTTGAATAGGAACTGTTTGGAGTATTAATTCGCCTTTAAATTCACCAATTCTCTCTTCAAAAACATCTAGGAATTCAAGTAAAATTTCTTTGATGGAATCATTGATATCTAATTTTCTGATGTCTTTCAGGGCTTGTTCTTTGAGGTCATTGCATTTTGCAGCTGAAACAGTCAAGTCAAACTGATTTAGGTTGAACCATATTAAATTTAGCTTTTGGCAGAGATTGCAGCTTAAAATCGGTTGTACCTTTTCATTCACGACCATGATGGAGGTTATCACTTTTCTTTTGTTGACAGAGTTAATGAGTTTTATCTCATAGTTCCTTCAATTCTAACCTTTTTTCCTCCTTATACTGAAATATCAAGTTTCTTTCTTTTCTTTAGTAAGTGCTCCATTTTGTTGTCTTTAACAAATGTTGCAGGAATTACATTTACAGTTGCTTTGGAATCTAACAGGAATTTAATTGTCTTACTATTTAATCTTAAATTTGTGTGAACCTCATGAATTATTTCCCTTCCAGTGTGAAAACATTCATTGACATCTTGTTCCTTGCGTTTACCCTTACAAATTTTTGATGTGGCAAAACGTTTTTTTTCTTTTGCATTTAAAACATTCCTGACCATAAGCCAGAGTTTCTTCTTCCTTTCACGTGATTTATCTAATAATAGATGCAATCATATTTCTTTTTATCTCTTCCAGTTGCTTTGATATCTTTCTCATATGTGTCATTGTCAACATTTAATTTGTCGTATTTTTCAATTTTTTGCAACTGGATTTTACTTTGTTCTGCATTGGTCAATACACTGTGTCAGGGTCAAATCAGGTTCCCTCAGGAGAATTTCTTGTTTTTCTATCATGTATTCCTTTTATTATCTGTAATTTGATCATATTGTTCCCAGTGACATTGTTCCAAACACAATCTTTAGAACTTGATTTCAAATTTAACAAATAGTCCTCAAAGCTCTCATTTTCACTATGTTCTTTTCATAGGAATTCTAATCTGTCTACGGTCAATATTTTCATTGGTTTGCAGTAGTCCTTAAATGCTTCAATAAGCATTTCAAATGTTCTTTCGTCATCATTTTCAACCGTTTCTCCTTTTGTGTTCTTGACTGTCAGACTCCAGTAAATTTGTTGACCTTTTCTTCCTAAAAGATGAATAGCAAACTCTTTTTCTTTTTTACAACATTCGCAGTTTTTGCAGCATAGTCTTTGCCTTCTCCTTTGAATTTCTGAATTTCAAAAAACAGGTTCACTACTTCAAGCCACTCATTAAAAGCTTAGTGTAAATTTCTCACTGTCCAGTCAAAACTTTGGGGTGGGTTATTTGACGTCATTTTGTCACTTTTTTTTTTTAAAAAACAAACAAAACTGAGTTTATCTTTGAGTTTGTTTCTTCTGACACCGTGTTATGTGGAAATAATTCCAAGCCATATGTGAGTGTATTAATAATCCACATGTTGTTGCCCCCATCTTGTCTATCAAGTACCCCACGGTTAAAGGCTCCTTCAGGCAGATACAATATTGGGTTGCTTACGTATATGTCAACATATGGATGCACTACGTGGACACTAAGAAAATGCATAAAGAAAAAGATGGATGGTAATTCCACAAGAATGCTGCATGATGTCTTGAACAAATCCTAGAAGTAGCATCTCACACAACAGCAGCTGTACAGCCACCTGCCTCCCATCTCAAGTAAGAGAAACAAAACATGGGGCACTGCAAGAGAAAAAAAGATTTTCTTTTATGGACTCCTGCTCAAGGACATGTCAGTGTTAGCTGACCAACAATGACTTATACTGCACAATGTGTGCATAGGATGCAACGTAGAAGACCTACAAGGAGTGATGGATTATAGGAAAGCATAGTGAGAGTCAGGGAACTCGGTGCTGTCAATGTGAATTGATGCTACTGGATCTGTCATATGTAAGCAGAAGTAACCAGTGCATGACCGAAGTAATAGGAATTAGGAACACCAGTGAGTGAGATTGAAAGAAGAAAAAAAAGGAATAAACTAAAAATTGAAAATATCTTGTTTCTCATCAAAAGATTTTATCTATTAATTATAATGAATATTATCTTTTTATCTTATGAATAGTTTTATTCATTTTTAGCTTACATTTAGAATAATATATAAAAAGATGTAACCTTATATTGGTGAAAGGTTTAAAACCTTTTGGAGGTGGGGGGGGCTTTAAAATTTTTACAATTATTGCTCAGTTACAGAACAATTTTTAGTTAATACTTTTTGAAAAAGTAAAATGATTTTAATTCAAATTTTTATTTCTCTCTAAAAATTTAACAATAAAAGAACCTAAGAATTCATTAATTCCAATATTCTTTTATATAAGGAATTTTTTTGGAGGGGAAGGGAAGGGGGGTCTATGTTTAAAATATCATTTTTTAAAATCTAACCCTAAACTTTATTTTTTTTTATACTGAATTGAAAATGTATCCTTATATTTTAGTGGAAACTCTTGCATATTAATTCTAATGAAAAGAATTCATTTATTCTAGAAATATTTTATTTCTTTTTAAAAAAAAAAAAAAACGTCTTTCAGTTACACTGATCAAAAATTAATATATTTTGTTCTAAAAAACATGAAAATTATTCATTTATATAATCAGTTTTTGAGTTCTCCATAAACAATGCTTTTGTTTAATGTTTGTTATTCTTTTCCCATAAAATATATCACATTTTAGCTAAACAAGCTATGAGATAAAAATGTATCCTTACAATAAAGAGAATTGAAAATGTAAAATTCTTCATATTACAATTTCTTTTTTGGTTTACATTTAAAATAGTATCTTAAAAATGATACCACTAAGTTTGAAACATTTTCATGATTTTTTTTTGTTTTTCAAAAAATTAGGAATTTTTTTAGTTTTTTTTTTTTATAATTAGCACTAAATTACAAAACAATAATTTTCAAAACAGAATTAAATTCAAATTTCACCAATTGGAATCCATATGATATTTAAACATGGCTGGTAAGTTAGGAAGAACTGAAGAGTTCTCCTTATTTTTGTACTTACTTATAAAGAACCGTGAACCAATTTTTAATTTTCAAATTATATCATTTAATCAGTAAAATCAGAAACTAAATTTTGTACTTTTTTTATAAACATATTAAATTGTATGGTGATTTTAATGATCAATGACATTTCTATTCTGAGTTATAAGAACTTTATATATATATATATATATAACACATACACATTCATACTGGATATATTACAGACAGGTAAAAAAACAGGTTAGTTGATTTTGTAATGATAATAAACATTCAAGTGTTTTTCCTGACAACTTAAACAAACACAGACAATTTAGTTTAGAGTAAAGGCAATTTATTTCCCTTTCTAAGAGTAAGGAACAGGGAGGATTTCAACATTACAAACCAATTAATCTGTCTTGAGAGTCATTTTTAAAATCAACACATCAACATATGACTAAAAATAATCCAAAAAAGTTTTTTTAAATTACTCTTTATATAAAAACAAGAAATATTTTTCATTTAAAAACCAAAGTTCATATCCAACATGAGATTTTTCTTTAAATATTTTATTCATAATAGGTCTTACTTATAGGGAAGGCTTATCTCTTATACAACAACAAAAAACATTATGATATACAGTAATTAATTGTGTAAAATGACCCTCCCATAACTTTGGACTATGAAATTCTAGAGGAATTTCAATGAAGAATTTGTTCAACTTTTTCTCAATTTGTACTGAAAATAAAAGAATTAATATAATTTACATGTTAAAACACAAAACTTACACAACCTTTACAGCAAACACAAAAATGCACCTAGCTTGTTAAGAAAATAAACTCACATCAAGAGAAACAAAATTATAAACAAACACATATAGATATTTCACGGTAACAATATAAAACACATTCATTTGGACTATAGATATAACTTATTTTCGGTCATCCTGTCCCAAATATAGTGAAGTATGTGACCTGAACAAAGTTATTGTCTTGTGTAACACCCGCCCTAACTTTACAACTGAAAAATCTGGAAAAATAGCACATCTTTCTCATACACTAAATTTTTTTTTTTTTTTTTTAAATAGAGATTGTCCCAAAAAAATGACCAAGTTCCTGATTATTCTTAAAAATGAAGTTGTTTTCATTTTTATAAATAAAATCTTAATTAAATGCTTTTAAATGAAGTTGTTTTGATTTTAAGAAAATGAAAAAAAACATGATGACTTGAATTTCAAAAATGAAATATAGAAAATATATTTGATGAATTAAAATGAAATAATTTACTTTAATAAATAAACTCTACAGATGATTTGTTCATCATAGTGAAGGTTTGTTTAGGACAATGCAGTGCTTTTGGATGATCTGATAATAGAAGGATGGTATACAAGTGTGCCATAGATTCTGCAGACAATAATCCATCTGCCCAGTAGAAGGGGTAACCCCCTTACCCCAAGAGGTTTTTCCTGATTATGACATTAAACTGTATCTGGTGGTGAGGCTCCAGTTTTAGAGATCTGGGGAGTGTAGAGTCACCCCTTCATTACCATTTTGCTCTCAAGTCCATTCTGACTGACCAGAATGGTGACACCTTTTAGGATCCCCTCTGTGAGTCAAATCGAGAGCCGTTTCAAAATTATTCATATGCAATAGAAATGCTACAGACCTGAAAGTTAGTTGTATTAAGAATACTTACTTGAAACTTCTTTTATTTACTAAGGATTATGATGAGTTACTTGAAAGCATATAAATGTTTTGGTTTGGTATATCAATCTTGTAGAACAACAGCAATGATACTATTTAACCCATAATTAGGAGGGAATAAAGCAGCTTCATACCTTTCCCAAGAGGATTAGTCTGAAAGTGAATATAATAACATGACTGGAGTTCAATCTTGCTTACTTCAAGACCACAGTCCAGCACCTTAGCCATTACACTATGAGGACTCACTCTCCATATAAATGCATGCAAACAAGTAACTATTAATAAATCGAAATAATTACTTGAAACCATATAATTATTTGTATTAGATAGGAATACTTGATACCATACAGCCGTGTACACAAAACCTTTAAGAAAGTACACAAACCATTAATATAACTGTATAGTGTATACAATTCCCTAACCCTAGACAGAATGACATGGCATTAAAATCAATCAATCATTTCCCAAGGACATTAGAACAAAGTGAAACACAAACAGCCTTATCAAGGGTTTGAACTCAACTTATCAAGTTCATTTCCTTTTGAGTATAAGTGTCACACCTCCAATAAGTTTAGTAAATGACAACTTGAATTATCAAGACAAGATTAGTTTGATTTATGTTGCTACTGATTGAAACTTAACTTTTTCTTTTTTTCTGTTGAAGTAATTCAAACGGATGACATTTATTTTCTTTATTACAAAGCCAATTCAACTGAATAAAAAAAGCAAACCACCTGCAATGAAGTTCAAATTTCTTTTTTTCATCCAAAAAAGCTTTGTTTTATTTGAACTTCATTTAAATCTGGACACCATCCCCTTCAAAGCAATCACCTAGTGATACACTGCACCTAATACTTTGGGTCATGCTTGCAAAAGCTCTCAAAAAATCCAGTCAAGCAATGTATGCAATTTCTGTTGGATCTTTTCAACAACATCAAAAAAGAGAATATTCAGTTTAAACTTCATCTTAAGACAAAGGGAAAAGTATGTATTTACACAACACTTCTGCCATGACAAGATAGCAATTTTTTAAAGCAGTGTAAAGCTGATTTGAACTGAGAATTTTCTTTCTCCCATACTGGTTTCCAAACCAAGGCTAAAGAATCTAGTCTATCCTTCTGGGGAAACAGGTGAAGGTTCATCTGTCATATTTGATAGGGTCTTATTTTTCCTCTTGCCAAGTACCTAGGCATGGGGAACTGGTTTAACTGACCATCACTCAATTGATATTATTGGGTTACCTGATACCAGTGGTCCTCATCAAGTGACCTGACTAAAATATACACATTGATAGTTTCACACTTTCTTTACTTTTCACTGCATCCTCTCAGAAAAGGCATGATGGTGAGGTTATTTGGTTTATCGGCATATCAACCCTTGATGTTTATTTAATGCCAAATCCTCTTTATACATATATAATTTCTTTTATGATTTCAAAGAGAACAGTTTGTACATAACTTCATTTTTAAACAAGTTAGAGTTTATTTGCACCCAGTTAAATAGTTTCAAGTATTGCTATTTAACTTTAATCATTCTATTCAATATTAATAATAATCCGATTCAAAGAGTGAACAGTTTTATTTGATGCATAAATGGGACCCTAACAGATACTACCACCCAGGGTCAGAATGAGCCTGAGTGTATTGGTAATGAAAGGCTACTCCACACATACTTCAAAGTGACAAGACTAGAGCCTCACCATCAGATGCAGTTTAGTGTCATACACAGGACAAAAGCTCATGGATCCATCTCTTTTCTCTCCAGCTAAGAATAAAAAGTAGGATCACAATTCGGAATTCTAGCCAGAAAATGTTAAAATATAAAGTTCTCTTTTAGACCTATTGCTTTTGTCAAGGCTAGAGTTCCCAGTTCTCTCCAGCAGGGAATAAAATGTAAGGTCACAACTGGCCTAAAACAGGACTAAAAGAAAACTTTATATCTTAACATTTTACTGATTTCAAGTGATTCATAGGTGGTACAGAAGATAGATAAATAATAACATCATTTTTTGTCAGGTACTATGCTAACGAGTATATGCCTAACTCTTCCACAATGAGTAGAATGTCACACAAGGTCAATTTTTCCACAGAGTAAAGCTGTTTTGAATTCAATTTTTGACAAAACAAAAATCATTCGGTTTAGTGCTATTGTTACTGTGTGACCATATCCAAGGAAATACTGTGGAAAAAGACTTTCAGATTTTAATAGAATTAGATTTTATCAACATTTATACCATTGTAAGAGGAAAAGATTGAACAAAAATAGGATATAAGCATTTACTTAACTAGTTTTAAAAAATAAATGTGAAATCTATTTGTTTACAAAAGAAATAAAGAAAAAATAAAAGGATAAGACATTTGGAATGCTTTCATATAGGAAAAAAAGGGGGAGATACGACATTATGTCTGATTTCTATTTGTTTCAGTTTTCAAAAACATACTTTTTGTAGTACAATTAATTTAACAACAAAACAGAGAATAAAAATAAAAAATAGTAGCCAGTTTCACCTTAGATTTTAAAGTCAGATTTTTTGTAAGAGGAATTATTTTCAGGCAAGCCAATATGCCAATCACAAAATAAAATTATTGTAAACAAGAAAAACGAATCAAGTTTTTTTTAAACAAATAAATTTGTTTTTATCTAGGAAATGCACCTTAATTAAACATTAAGAATAATCAAAATATTTCTTAATATCACTTTTAAAATGTGTATATTTCCAGAAAGGCTCTTCTCTAGAGTAAAATTGTTTTCTAAAAATGAAATTATGTTTCTATCTAGCAAATACACCTAAAATTAGATATTGAGAAAGAAAGCAACTTTTTATCTCAGTTTTAAAATGGGTATATTTTTAAAACTATAAGTCAATTTTTTAAAACCTAAAGTAAAAATTATTCTTTTTTAACCACTAGTGTTCGGTGGTGTTCTGCCTATAAAATTTTTCTAAACAAGGAAAACTAATTCATTTTATTTTTTATAAATATCTTTATGGTTTTATCTCACAAATACATATAAATTTTATATTAAAATGATTAAAATAATTTCTAATTTCAGTTTTAAAATGTGCATCTACAAAAGAACAGGCGATACTCACAGATTTGGAAAGATACACATTCTAAAAAGGAAATTAAAAGCTTGGATCTTTTGTAGAAGAACGCTACAACTAATGGAAAAAATGAGTTAAAAAAAAAATTAAAAAAAACAGCCCCACTGGTCAGTAATTGGGTCATCTTCATTAGATTTATTTTGGTAGTTTTTATTAGAGATGAATCTTGTTATGCTTTTAAGTCATGTGTCATGACAAAGAGTCAGCATATTGGCTTTTTACAAACCCATGGAATTATTCACAATCAATGCCTTTGTCATAATGGTCATGAAATCCACCTCTCAATGTCTTCAGATAGATAAAGATGTAATTATTTTTTCTAAGGTAAGTAGAGCCATGTGTCAATGATTTGTTAGGGTTGGAATAGATTACACTCCCCAAACTGTTAACCATTCAACCACTTTTGTGGGGCCCATATTCAAACCATTGAATCTTTCTGACATCTGTAAAAAATGCTGAATAAATACCACTATGAACACATTGCAGAATGGTGAATGGCTATCAGTGTGAGTCCATTAGGAGGGGAAAAAAATGACCACTTTATGCAAATACTCAATGATTGAATTTCATCCTGTTCAGTAACTAATAAAATGTTTTTTTTACGAAAACCCCCAGTTTGTCTGATTACTTTTAAAGCCAAAAAACTGACTTAAAGTGAACAATCCCTGCTTTATTACCAACCCAGATTCACAGTTTTCGGGTTTTCAAATTGCAGTCGTCTTAACGCATGTCTATAAATTTGTATTACCCTTAAAACCAAATACTGACCCCTTACACACCAGTAAACAGAGCTTCCACAATGACAGACAGATTCTTTTAAAAATGGAAAGATATTTTTAACAATTTAACGTTTTTTTAAAACCATTTAGCTTGAAAGAGAACGAATGAAAAAGTCATATATTTTGTTTATGTTTTTTTAATAGTTTATAATTTTTTAAGTTCGTTTTTTCCAAATTTGAAAGTTTCACAAAAAAGCCTGAAATTAAAACATTATCAAAATTTCACACATTTTATATTGAAATAATTCTTAGACTATCTTCCATTAATGAGACATTGCTCTTTTTTTTGTTTACTTTATAATTTTTGAAGGAATTCTCATCGATGGGTCACATAAGAAATAAACATCTTCCTGGTTGTAATTTAAGGTGTCTTTTAATTAAGTGTAGAATTTCAAGAATATTAATCAAGATTGGTCAGTTTGTGAAACAAAAAAAAAAAAAAATTTTTTAATCATATTTCACAATTTTCAGCAGTTCAAAGGAAATGCCGTTTTGACTCGCTGTAAAAAATATTTCAATGATAATTCATACAAATGACATATTTGGAAAGCATATTCTATTTTCTTTCCAGTCATATAAATATTTTTAAGATTAGACCAGAAATACATGAGAAATTGCGAGTTAAACAGACTAAGTTGAAAATTTATCAATCTCAAACAAAATCAGATATTAACTGGAAATTCTATCATTGATTATACAAGAGAACGAACAGCTTCCTTAGAAAGCAAAAATACTAGATTAAAAACTGAAAAATGGAATTAAAAAATCACAGAATCAAGGGAAATAAACGATAATGAAACATAAATTGCCAAACGGCCCAACTCTATAAGGGTCCCATCTAACAGTCAAATAGATCCGTTTAAAAATTATTTATACTTGATATCCTATAACTGTAAATTATTTGTATTAAGAATAGTTACTTGAAGTTATAATTGTTTATTAAGGATTATTATTATTATTATTAGTTATTTGAAATCGTATAACTGTGTACAAACAAATGATGCTTATTAAATAGAAATCATCATCATCATCATGTCGCGCCGCACACACGGATATCCCTGACCCTCTCTCGCCACTTTTCCCTATCGTTCATCGCCTCTGGTAGGTCATCTGGACGACATCCCGTATCTTCACATAGCTGCTGTATGTATATTCGAGCTGGTCATCCTGCTTTTGCACGGCTATAAGCGGGGGTCCATAGGAGTACATCACTTATGAGCTTGTCTCTGCTCCTCAAGCAGTGTCCTGCATGCCTGGTTTGTCTAACTTGGATAATTTTCGTGATGGGAGGCAGGTGTCCGTATAGTTGGTGCTTTGTGGGGTGTTGTCGCCAAGACTTGTTTAATATTGCTCGCAACATCCTTGTGTAGTTGCCGTCTAGCTTCTTTTCGAGCCGTTTTGTTAGAGTCCAGTTGGTGCATCCATACAGCAGTATCGACACAACCGCTGCTTGGAAGAAACTGCGTTTCATTTTATCAGTCAGGTCTGATTTCCATATGACTGATAGCTTATCGATAGCTGTCCATGCCTTCGTTAGCCGTATGTCGATGTCTTTTTCAGTTGATGAGACGCTGCTTCCTAGGTAGGTGAATTCGTCAACCAGTTTAAGAGAGGTTCCGTCTAGTGTGGAAATGTTGCCAGCTTGATTAAAGCACATATATTCAGTTTTGTGTGCATTGACATGGAGGCCAATGCCTGCGGCGGCTCGTTCCAAACTATGTAGTAGTGTTTCAGCTTGTTTGGATGTATTTGCTAGTAAAGCTGCGTAGTCAGCGTTGGTAATTGTTTTTGCAGGGTATCTTCTGCTTCTTTTCTTTGTCAGCTCAAAGCCGTTCTCTCTGATTTTATCAGTCGACGTTCTAAGCACGTAGTCTAGACATATGATAAAGAGGTATGGGGCTAGTGTGTCCCCTTGTAGTACTCCTGCTACAATGTCAAAGTATTCTGTGTCTCCATCTGGTGAACGTACTTTCACTTTGGTGTTTCTATAGAGAATTTACTAGCATACAGCCTTAAATAGAAATAATAACTTGAAACCATATGATTATTAGTTTTAGATAAGATTACTTGAAACCATACAACTGTTTGTAAATGATTTGTATTAGACAGCAATACTTCCTATATAACTGTAAATTATTTGTATTAAGAATAGTTACTTGAAGCTCTAATAGTTTACGAAAGATTATTATTATTATTAGTTAATTGAAACCATATAACAGTGAGAAAACAAATAATCATCATTAGATAGAAATGATGTCTTCAAACTATAAACTTATGCGATTGTTTGTTTGAATCTATTCTGTCACAATATTTTCAGATCTTTTTTTCTGTTGCATTCTCCAACACATAACAGCAAAAACAAACTGAATAACAGAGATCTCAAGAGTAACTGCTTAAATGTTATTTTTAACACTTTGTTTAATACAATTCAATACTATATGCACACAACTAGAGAAAAAGAGACCCTATCTTTTTATACAGACAATACATCTAAAGAAGACCATAGAATGTTATGGTTAAAACATTGCGTTTACAATATTTTGACATCAAGAAATTGAATTGTACAAAATGACAATTCTCAAAATTATAGAGAAGGATTTTTATTAATTCTTGGCTAGTTTATCTTTTATCTTATTTTTGTTGCTTTTTTATATAGATGAGAAGTAATAGTGTGCTGAGCATGACACTAAACTGTCTCTGGTGGGGGTGAGACTACAGTTTTGCAGAAGTCACTGTTTCATTGCCATTACTCTCTGGTCCACTCTAATCTGGAGTGGTAATAGTGATTATGATCCAGAGCCAGTGCTTGTGTCAAATGCCCCTGCACCCTAAAATTATTATACAAGGCTTCCACTTTACTACATGTCAATTTTAATAAAGTAATACTTATAAAAAAATATATGAAACTTGTCCTTCTGAAGGCCTCCAAGCAGGTTGATAAAATAGAATAATCAAGATGATGAGTGCTACTGTTTAATACTGTTATACTTTCATTTAAAAAAAAAAAAAAAAAAGGTCCCCTCTTTTCATACAAGGGGAAGTCCCCATGGCATCATGACTAATATGCTGGACTAGGGCCTTAAGTGAGTGTGAAATCCAATCACGCAATTAAGTTCACTTTCTGACTAATACCCTTGGAAAAGGAATCTATCTCCTTATTCCCACAGCTATAGGTTGAATGAGTATCAAAGAAACTGACCCAAACATTTACATACAATGACACCAACAATGTTAATCTTTAAATCTAACAACTTCATTTTGGGGGATAAAATAAATTATTTTATTTTACGTTTATTATAATTTATTTTCACGCACTATTTAAAGATAGTGGTCCCAAATCTAATGCAGTTAAATTAGCTTAGTTTGTTTTTGTTATTTTTTATACTGAATATTTTTTTACATAAAAGACAAAAATCTAAAAGCAAAGTCATTTAATAATTTAATTCATTTAAAATGAAAACACTATCAATAATGTATCTTTTAGTCATTTACAATAAACTGCAGTCAGTTCAAGACCAATGTATTTCATCTTATTTTTATGTAAATTAAATTCATTCAATTAAAATCAGTAAATTAAAATAACTTGATTTTTTAAATCAAAATAGTTGCAAGAATTCCTTTCTTAAATCAAAATACATTAATTTCAGATTAATGCAAAATTAGTACATTCCAATGAAATTAGTACATATACCATGACATTCTTGAGGGGGGGAGAGGTAATCAAATTATTCAACTATTTTTTTCTTTTTCTCAAACATAAATTTGTAAAGTTGGTGACACCCCAGTCGAGGGTGACCTGAAGGCTCCCTTTTCAATAGCTCCTACACCGAGGTGTAAGAGAGAGCGCTACTCCATTCCCTGGATTGCTCCACTTTGTCCTTGATCCTTACCTTGTAATGCTGAGGGTTAAGCAAGGTAGCATCAAGTACCATTTTTTGAGTAATTGGTATGACTCAACCTGGGATTGAATCCGGGACTCCCGGGCCATTGGCAAACACTCTAACCATTATGAAAATCTTTTATTTCTTTATCCTGCCAAGGCCAAGGGAATTAAATAAAAGTTATGCGATGAAGGATTAATCAAGTTTATGAAAGATAACCTCAAGAATCTTTTTAGAAAACTGTTACAATGTGAGAGTGATGTAAAAAATTTTGATAAGTCCAATGAAAAACAAAAAAAACATTCACATCACCTAAGAAAAGAACTCTAATATGAGAAAAAATTTGATCCTTTTGTTGTTAAATATTTTCAGACTCTTAAAACCGTTACATTAAAAAAAAATAATTCAAAATATTTTTTAAAAACCCTGTATCTTAAAGTGAGAAAAATAAACGTTTCTAAAGGATAGGTTAAGGAATTTTCTTAAATGTGTAAGGGGTCACTTTTATGCAAATATTAAATTGTAGATAGATAGATAGAGTTTGTTATAATAATAAATAAAGAGTAGTCAATATCTGTGATATATATCTAAGTTAGACTAGTGTGAACACAGAATCAACAACACTTGGTGACAGTCAGTTTCTCAACCATGAGATCAGACATGGAAAGTAGATAGGTGCACAGTTGAGCAACTTATCAAGTGATGATACGGAGACGAGTTAGTACCAATTTTTGATCTGCAGTTTTAAGTAAAACACAGAATTGTGCAAGCACAGCACCCTCCATTATTACCCTCCGAGCTCTCTCTCCAAGTTTTTATTTTTTCCTAAACTGAAGACTCATTTCAAGGATTAGATTTGAGGATGTGGAAGACATAAAAAAAAAAAACTATACAGATTCACACCATATCAAAAAAGAAGTTCAGTGGTACTTTGAAGGATGGTGATTGCCAAGGGGACTATTTTGAAGAAAGTTAATGTTTCATTCCTTGTTCATATCAATCTTGGTAAATACAGCTTCTGTCTTGATACTTTTTGAATACCTTATATTTTGGGCATTTCGTTTTTAATCAACCACATTTCTAATGGCGATAATTATGATATACTAATTAATTGGAATCTTTAAATCCTTCCTAAATAGAAGCATAAATATCATGGACTGCTATTAAGGTACATTATAACGAGATTTCTAATAGAGCAAAAATGATCCAAATTGGAGGGAATAAAGTAATTTCCAGTCCAAATGGCAACTAAATGATAATGTTCGTTATTAATCAACCAGTTTTAACGGAAAGTATGAAATGACAATTTATTGTAATCTTTAAAACCTTTCCTAAATAGACGCATCAATATCATCATGGACACAACGTGAACCCAACGAGTTCACGGGTCGTCTCGTTATGTCATGTTCCCCTACTGTAACAGTTTGTTTTCTTGGGGGACTATTATTATTATTATTATTAAAAGTTCTCTGAATGGACGTTTTAGTTAGTAAAAAAAGTTTTCTAGAAATAAAAAAATATCGTTTTTACATAAAACAAGACATTTTGTAAAAAAAGGGAAATTTTAACAACAAAAAACTATTTTGAAAAAAAAGAGAAAGAAAAACGAAATAAAACTCAGCGGTTGTTGTTGTTGTTTTTGTTTATAAATTTTTAAAAAAAGTAAATAAAAAGACGTTAAGAATATATTTAAACAAACTTACAGAGGTAATAATATCGTGAAGGAACCTAAAAGGGGGTTTGGCCAACAATTTGTCTGTAAGGGGAGGTCGTTTAATAATCTTGCCGAGGGTGTCCTGTGTTTTTTTGCTTACTTTAGGATCCATAATGGCTGGCACATATAATCATTAATGTTTAAATAAAGAGAGAGAGAAACTAGGGAAAAAAATTGAATCTCAATTTTTTCTGTTTCCTCGTCTAATCCCCCAAAATATTTTGGGTTTTCTTTGCCAGTTGTTAAGACAACATCAACAAGAGATTGCTGCCATGTTTACGTCGTCTCCAAGTTGAAAAATTCCAGACCAAGATGCATCTGAGCGCATGCGCGCTCGGCCACTTCCGCTCATTCCACCGCGTCATTCCGTTGCTAAGGCCAGCAAGACGGTGACGTCTCGCTGAAGGTGGAGGAGGAAGAGAACGACACCTGTCAACACTTAAAGCCCCCCCCCCGCCGTCCTGTTATTTACGAAAGAGAACTCAGTGAAAGCATTATGCAATCGATCCGGTCATAAATATTTAAGATTAAGAAGTGCTAGACGGCGCTGGCAGTCACAAGTTATTTAAAGAGGAGATGGGCGCTGGCAAATAAATAATCTATCTCTCATAGCACCGGGAAACGCCAGGATAAAAATTCAGCCTAACCCTACAAATTTGAAAATGTCTACTTGTAACGGTTTTACAAAAAAATATTTATTAAATTTTTTTTTTAATTTAGTAAAAACTTATTTATGAGTAAAAACAAATGAACTTTTAACTTTCTAACCTGTAATAATAAATTTAATTACGACAGCAAGTTTTTTTTCAAAAAGCATCTCAACTGAAGTTATATTTACCTTGAAATGAACCATGAAACATGAATTTTTATCCAAAATAATCCCTTTCCCTGTCAACTTGGCTTTGAATATCCCGGCTATATTCCCTGCAGAGGGGTGTTCTTAAGATGACGCTAAAATGCATCTGATGGTGAGGCTCCAATCCTGGAGCTTTGGGCAATGAGGAATACCTCGCCTTTACCATTACTCTCAGGTCCACTCTGACCTGGATTGGTAGTACTTGTTAGTGTCCCATCTTTGAATCAAATAGGACTGTTTAAAAATCATTTGTATTTGATAGACTATGTGCTAAAAAAAACCTCTTAATAACCTACACAAAAAAAGTAAATGCAAGCGTACAACAAACACAATTCACAAACCTCTTGGCATAATTTAACTATAGACAGGTTAACATGTTAAAATTAATCATAATCATCTTGTCTCCTCAGAGTGAACAGATTTGTTCCAGTGAGTTTGCCACTGGTCAAAGCACCACTAAAATTCTTTTTTTACCTATTGAGACCCAGCACTATCATATTTCTTTTAAGGTCCCTTTCATTCTCAAATCTTATTCTTGAGATAAATTTTCAGTTTAGAAAACAAAAGTTACTGGGAATTAAATTTGTTGAGTATAGAGAATAGTGCACTTGTATAATCTTGTGTTTCAGCAAAAATATTGTGTTTAAATATTATTGTGATTGGCTTCAAAATTGCCTTCTTCTTTTGTGGGTGGGGGTTCAAATTCACACTGATTTGTCTTGACATCTTGACAACAACTTTTTAGTGTCTAAATATCTTCATATATATATATATATATGTATATATATATATATATTGACAACAATTAATCCAAATAGAAAGTAGGGATTTATAGGGAAACAAAGTCAGTCGACACTATAGCGTTTCGGTTCTGCTGAACCATCATCAGGGCTGGGAGGGGTTTTATTAGTGATGTTAAGTGTAGATGGATGTATAAAAAGTGTAAAAATATACATCCATCTACACTTAACATCACTAATAAAACCCCTCACATCCCTGATGATGGTTCAGCAGAACCGAAACGCTATAATGTCGACTGACTTTGTTTCTCTATAAAGCCCTACTTTCTATTTGGATTACTTGTTGTCAATTTTTCTTCAAAAATTGTCGGATTACAATCCATTATTTTCTTCCATATATATATATATATATATACCAGCCCCTTTGCTTGAGTAGGATGTGATATGTGGGATTTGAAAGTTTTTATGAAGGTCAGTGGCTAATGGCAAGGCTGTGTTGCCGTAAGATATCTGACTCCATATTTTGGTTATATTATTTTACCCCAAGTTGACTGGCTGGCGCAATGCCTTGCCCAAAGAAGGTCCAAAAGAAATATAAAAAAAAGAGATAGAAACAGACAGGAGACGAAAACATTTCTTTCATACTTTCCTATATTTACTTGGTGAATGGACTAACCAACGCTACGTCCCAAGACACAGCGTGGTGCCCAAAACACCAGATAGTAAAATCGGTGTTGTCGGTTCGACGTCACTACCTGAAAAGAGAGGTCGGTTCACAGAAAACCTGAGTATTTATCTCTCTTCACCGGCTCCAAATTCGCCACTCCAAAATCCTTCTAATTTTGGCGCGACCGCTTCTCATTGGCTACTTTACATTTTATTATTTTTTTTTTTTTCTGATTTTAACCGGATGGATGCGTGGAGCCTTATGCGTGGCGACGCGTTTATACATTTTGTATCTGGCAGCCGACGAGTCAATATCCGTTGGGAGTTTTACTGTTAATTCCTAAATCGCCACAGATATAAGGTCAATCATTTAAACGGAGTTTAGGAAATTGGAAATTATATTAAACACCAAGATACAAAGTTTTCATTTTACTCCAAAATAAGAAGTTGTATTTTATTCCAAACTAGAAAATTGCACTAGAATAAATATATTAATGGTCATTTGAAAATAAAGTTTGAAAATAAATAATAATATTCATTTTCAATCTTGTTTTTTTTTAATTAGCTCTTTTCTCTTCGTTTTTCTTTTTATTTTAATAAACATTTTTTAAAACAAATATTTGTTAACCTCATTTGGAAAAAATCTCTCCCTTTGTCAAGTTATATTGCCGGGTACTTAGTAATTAGTTTGATGAGGAAAATATTTGTTTGTTTTGGTGACACAAAGTTATGTAAAAAAAACAACTGACCCCTTACAAACAAATCAACAGACACAGAGACAAAAAAAAAACTTTCAGGGTGTAGAGATCCCATCCGCCACCTGCCAAATAATACTTCTAATGGCCGCAAGGTGGCATGACCAAAGTCTCTGCTGCCTTGAAAACGAGTAGTGTGTGTGTGTGTGTGTGTGTGTGTGTGTGTGTGTGTGTGTGTGTGTGTGTTCCTATCCACACTGACAGGGGTTTGTGCCCCCAAAATCTTGTGTCATAAGCTACATGATCGCATGCCTCAATGTAAATCTTCATATAACAACTTTTATTTCTCGTATACGTACACTAAAGACTTCAACCAAATTAAAACATTTCTTCATAGAAGTCTTTATAAATACTTTGTATCTCATGTCTTTCTTATATTCATTCAATCAAATTTGCACCGGCAATAAACTATGGTGTTGGTGTTATAGCGGTTTTGAGGATAACACTATTGTTTTTAGGCACACAAATGAATTACGAAACTATTCTTTAACAACACAACACAACGAAAGTTTTTTATTTGCAGCTTTGAATATTTGGTTTGTTCTTGGTGCTGCAAGACTCGTGGTGTTTAGGCTTGTTGGATGTTTGAGACGAAATGGCTTAGCGAGATATTGAGATGGCAGCGTGTCGTTGGACATGTGAGGGAAGTATTCAAAATCACCGTGTAGTTTTGCGTGTCGAGAGCGGAGTGACGCTCGGATCGACATAGTAAATATTTGGGTTGACCAGAAGTGGTGCCTGTGGAAGGCATGCTGAATGTTTCTAATTTATGTTCCACTGGGATTCCTCGTAAAGAATCCATAAATTAGATGGTTCCCTCGTTGAGTGTCCATGTTGCTGCTGCTAGTGTTAAAGCCACAGTGAGATGTCCACACTGGGTGGCTTGTCAAGCTAAAAAGCATCGCTAAGCAGGGACGACCAGAGGCACGTCTGTTCTGGTCGCCGCCTCAAGCTGAAGAGAGTGTGTTTGGCCGCTCACCCGTTTTGCTAGCCGGAAATGAAGGTCCGGGCTGAATAGGATATGTCATCCTGATTGGGTGAAATTCAGTGTTGAATTAAATTGCGCGCCAAACCAAAATACGAGATTTTCCTCTTCTCTACAGTGTTAACATGTAGTGAATTGTTCTTGCATTGTTCTGTTCAAGGAAATAATAAACCATAATGCATTTCCTCTTTGACAAGTGTCTGAGTTGTAATTTTACTATCAAATAATGTCAGCTGTTATGGTATTCGTTCAAGACAAACATACAAAGACAATCCTTCGGTCATTGATACCAAACCAATCACTACAAGGATAACACGAGACATTTTACAAATTCAGATATATCAATAATTTTTTGATCAAAAGTAATAACTATATAGACAACACAATCTCTCTCTCTCTCTCTCTCTCTTTCTCTCTCTCTTTCTCTCGTTCTCTCTCTTTCTCTCGTTCTCTCTCTTTCTCTCTTTCTCTTTCTCTCTCTCTTTCTCTCTCTCTCTTTCTCTTCCTCTCTCTCTTTCTCTCTCTCTTTCTCTTTCTCTCTCTCTCTCTCTTTCTCTCTCTCTCTTTCTCTTTCTCTCTCTCTCTTTCTTTCTCTCTTTCTCTCTCTCGTTCTCTCTCGTTCTCTCTTTCTCTCTCTCGTTCTCTCTCGTTCTCTCTTTCTCTCTCTCTCTTTCTCTCGTTCTCTCTCTCTCTCTCTCTCTCTCTCTCTCTCTCTCAGCTTTTTTTTGTCTTCACTTTCACTTTCTATACTTTAGTCTTCTCTATTTTCTGTGCCTTTTTGTGTTCTTTTATTTTTTTAAATTTCTCTTTCCTTATAACTCTTTCTTTCTTTCTTTCTTTCTTTCTTTCTTTCTTTCTTTCTTTCTTTCTTTTCATTTCAACTCTCTCTCTCTCTCTCTCTCTCTCTCTGCTTCTATTTCTTTCTGTCTCTTTCCTTCATATTCTTTTTATCTTTCTTTCTTTACAACTCTTTCTTCTATTTCCTTGTGTCAAAGATTCCAGTTGCCTAATGCTCTTTCTGTTTCACTTCACAGATGTTACTTTCTCAATCCCACTGTAGCCGTGTCAGTGGAGCTTAGAATATGCCCATTGTATCCCCTGCAGAGGGTGTAAGACCCTTGTGGGGGTTGGTATGTAATTGGTTTCTTTTAGTAGATATACATCCGTATTTTATGGGTATTGCTCCCAATATTATTTCCGCCACAAATACAACACAAAACTTTACAATCGCGTGAAAGAAATGGAATAGGACACAATGAACATTAAACAACAAACAATTTAATATGCATATAACAGAATATGAAAACAAATAAAATACATGATGTGTAAATGGCCTTTTGGAAAATAAAGTTTGGCAAGAAGAAAATAAATTTATGTTCATGTTAACGGAGTCTGTAAATAAGTCATTCTTACTTACATTAAGTTCATATGGGGTTTTATGATTGTGGCGACAGCGTGTCGCGTTGATGAAAGAAAGTTTGTTGGGTTTTTCTTTTGAACGTGATTCGTGGCCATCTGTAGCTAGGTCATGAACTTTGGTTGTGGAAGAAAAGGAATTTGCCGGACATAGTATCGGCTACTGACTTCATGGTTTAGTCTTAGTTTGTGTGTTATTTATACCATAATAGTGGATCAAAGAATCGTCCTAAAATTTTGGCACGTAGACATTTATTGACCAATCAGATTTGTATTTTACTATATTTTCTGTTAGTTGACTTCCGATCCTATTTTTCTAGAATGTTCTATTCTATGTTTTTAGCTGATTGGTTGAAAAATATAAAAATGTAACTTAAATGCTAATGTAACTTAAATGCTAAATTTCTAGAATGTTCTTAAGTATGTTTTTATTGCTTATTTTAAGACTAGAAAAAATGTGCATCCGATACCCCAACCTCTAAAAAAAAGGAAGGTGTCCTGGATAGGACTCAAAACTGTTTCTAGTGATGTGGCTCCAGTAGTGGATATCTGTGGAGTGTGGAGTACCACTTCATTGACATGCAACTCCATCCTGATCTGGAGTCTTTGTACCTGTTCAGGGTCGAATAGTCGTTTGAAAATTATTAGTTTTGGATTTGAATGTGTAAAACCATATTTCTGAGCGCAAAAAATGATAATGATTATTATATAGAATTATTAATGTTAAGAATATTTGAAACCAATAGCTGTTAGTAAATTATTCATATTATAAATAGTTGATTGAAGCTCAAATTTTTTACTAAGGAATTTTATTATTAGTTACTTGAAACCATTATAGCTACTTGCAAATTATTGATGTTAGATAGGAATATTTTCTACCATCTAAGTAGTTGTTGTCGAAGGTGACCTGAAGGCTCCCTTTTTCAATAGTTTCTACACCGAGGTGTAGGGGAGGGCACTACTCCTTTCCCTGGTTTGCTCCACTTTACCCTTGATACGTTCATTATATTGCTGAGTGTTAAGCAAGGAGGTATCAAGTATCATTTTTAAAGTCTTTAGTATAATGCACGGCTCATTCTACCCTGTAATTGTGTTTGAATTATTAATATTTGATTAGAATACAAGATACCATAGAATTGTGTTTGAATTATTAATATTTGATTAGAATACAAGATACCATAGAATTGTGTAAACAGATGATAATCAAAAATGAATTGTAACTTGAAACCATATAATTGTGGATAAATTATTTGTATTTGATAGGAATACTTGATACCATATAATTGCACTGTAAGCTAAGCCGAAAATAAGCTGACTTTTTTTTTTTCAATTTTTCATTCCTTCCGACACTGACTTTCTTTCTTTCTTTCTTTCTTTCTTTCTATCTTTCATTTTCAATTACTTATTCTGTTTCATTTTTTTCGTTTTCTAATTCTTTCTTACTTTCTTTCTTTCTTTCTTGCTTTCTTTTATTTTCAATTACTAATTCTGTTTCATTTCTTTTTTTTTTCAATTTCTAATTCTTTCTTTCTTTCTTTCTTTCTTTCTTTTTCAATTACTTTCATTTCTTTTTTTCAATTTCTTTCTTTTTTCAATTTCTTTTTTTTTCTTTCTTTCTTTCTTTCTTTCTTTCTTTCTTTCTTTCTTTCTTTCTTTCTTTCTAACCCTTTTTTTCTCCCTTACTCTCTGTGTTTCCAATTCTCTCAATCTCATTCTTTCATATTCTTTCAATCTTTCTTACTTTTTCTTTCTTTGGTTTCTTTGTGTCATTTGAAAGGATTTCAGTTCACTAATTCTCCTCCAGTCTCATCTCCCCAAAATAAAAATACCACTACTTCAACCCCAGAGTAGCCCTGTCTTTGGGGCTTCAGATATGCTAACCGTACCCCCTGCAGCAGGAGTAAGACAGCCTAAAATAGTATATCCTGGGTATCCAGTGTTTGCATCGAGTTGAAGTAAGTTCTTGCTGGATGGTCAACATTGGTGTGTCCATGTGTAATAGTCCATAAATAAACATCACTAATCAGTTCATAAACAAGAATGCTATGCACTGTTTTGAAGAAATCTTGGAAGAAGCATCCCACAGATGTGGGATAAGGCCACTTACCTCCCATCTCATAAATCATCCAAGATGAACCAGACATCCTAGTTACTTCTGGAGAAGTAAGATAGGAATACTTGAAACTGTATAACTGTATTCAGATTATTTATATTAAGAATAGTTACTTGAAGTTAATTGTTTACTGGGGATTATCATTATTAGTCACTTGAAACCATATAACTGTGTGTAAATTATTTGTATTAAGAATAGTTATGTAAAACTATAATTGTTTACTAAGGATTATTATTAGTTACTTGATACCATATTACTGTGCACAAATTATTTGTATTAAGAATAGTTACTTAAAGTTATAATTGTTTACTAAGGATTATTATTAGTTACTCAAATCAATAGAATTGCTTGAAATACTTGATACCATATATCTTTGGGCAAATTATTTGTATTAAGAGGAGTTGCTTGATTCTATAATTGTTTACTAAGGATTATTATTTACTTGAAATCATATAACATTCTGCACAGAACTGGTTATTATTAAATAGAAATAATTACTTGAATTCATTGCTTGCAAAAAAAATGTCCATATATAACCCAACAAGAGTTGATGTACTATAAAACCGTCGACCAATTGTAACTTAAAACAATTCACATGTTAAAAAATTAAATCAAGGGAATTTTAATCAATTCAATTTTTTTCTAGAATCAATATGTTGGTGGCAAATGGGATAATCAAATTCCATGAATCTAGAAGTTTAAGTCTGCAATTTAAACAACAATACTGCTTAACTTAAATAGTAACAAAGTCACAAAGAATCTGTAATTAATAGCCCCTAGGAATCTGGTTACCTAAATTTGTCAAAATACTGAGATTGCACTCTATTGTATAATTGGATCAGAAATATCAGGAACCTCATTCCTTCTCTTCCATCACAGGGTGTTTTTTCCCTTCCAAATTTCAAGGCTGAGGAACTTTCTTCTCTTCCTTCAAGCACTCTCAATCACTAGTCTTAATTCCAAAATATAACAAATGCTCCTTGCCAAATGTCACCAATACAACATTTTAATTGACAAAGATGTTGTCAATGGAGGCAAGACACTCCTTCCATTACATCATCTTTATGAGATTGTACAGTTTCAATTTAGAAATTATAGTTTATTTTTTAAAATGCATTTTACGTTTATTGTTTATAAAAGGAAAAAATAATTCCTGTTAATATAATTCCGGGAGAATTTAAAAGAATTTTATTGGTGTCTGTTTAGAATTGCTCATCCATGAAAATTCTTCAGATAATTCTTTGATAAAGTACCAAAGAATTCTATCGAACTTCAATACTCACAATATTCACTATTCAAATAAAAGTAAATTTCGGTCTTAATTTTTTTACTAAACTTAATTGCTGAAACTCGATTTTTTTTACAGAACAATTACATTTTAGTTCCCAAAATTACAAATAAGTCATTAACAATTACTTCCATAGTAGATGGGGAAAAGAAAGACTATTCAATTCCTTTTAATAAACACTAACCCATCTATTTCTTCTCTATACATCATTTAAGAAAATAAACTGTATTTCTAATCTCTTCAAATCAGTTAGGGTAATTTTTGAGACATCTAAGATAGATTAGATGTTCAATAAATCTAGCCTTGAACATTACTTGGTTTCATAAAAATAAACATTATTTGAATGTTTGCTACAAAACACATGCAATCAGAGTTATTTCCCTTATATTAATTTTTTCATATCCTATGTAAGGGAGGTAACTTTTATCACAATTTATCTATCTATCTATCTATCTATCTATCTATCTATCTATCTGAGTTTTTTAGATGATGTTTCCTGTGTATTATTTTGGTTATCATTTTGTCTTCATGTTGTCTTCATCTTTATTGTGGTAAGTTGAAATACAAAATTTCAGCCACAGTACCATCCGGCCTTCCTCTATTTGGCCATGGGAAATCATTTTTAAATTTTGTTGATTTCCCAGGTTGAATCATTTCTATGCCCACATAAACAAGGGACACCTGAGAAAGGCCAGAGGATACAGCAACTGAAATGTTGTGTTTTAACTTATCACAATAAAAATGAAGACAACATTCTGAAAAATTACAACCAAAATAATATCTATCTATCGATAGATAGATAGATAGATTTACATACAATAATTACCACAGTGGAATACAATTATAATTTAGCAAATAAGACTAGATGTTATACAGAAAAAACAATATTGTCAATTTTATAAAAGAGTAAATTTATTTTTTATTACATACAATCAGTTCTTAGTCAATCAGGTTGTAAGATGACAATTATAAGTAAAGGAGATTGAGTCACTTTTATAAGATTAAAATGTCTATTTGTATTTAAATAACATTTTATTTGTTTCATCTTTTATTTATTATGGCTTATTACATTGTTTACATTGATGGTGGCGAAACTGAAGATGGTTTTCAGGTTTATTTGAAGATCTCAGAGACACTGGAAAATTCCTAAAATTAATAAATATTTCAAATAAATATTTAATCTATTTTATTTTCCATAATTGGTTAGTATAAACCAAAGCTTTAAATGACTGGATCTGTCAGCCTTTTTAGACCAGGTTATCAGTGAGAGGAAATGAATTTCCTCTTAGTGGCTTGACACCTGGACATGAGAGAGGAGGTCTTAGTGTAGATAGAAAGTGAAACAGAGAGGGAGAGAAAGCTATCAAAAGTAATTCAGTTTCTCTTTTCAGGTTTCCTCTTCTTAGCCATGTCTACACCATTTTCTGTGCAATTGTTTTAGTTTAACACTTGAACTACCTGTACAGTTATTTTTCATTCCATTTTGTGAGGAGTCCCTATGGCATAATGGCCAAAGATGTGAACTGCAGTCTTAAAGAAAGGGAGTTCAAACTCCAGTCACACTGTTACATTCAATTTCAGACTAAAACTCTTGGGGAAGGCATGAATCCACTTATCCCCACAAATTTGGGTTAAATATTACCTCTGCTTTTCTTCTAAACAAATGGCTTTGGCATTAAATAACCCACAGAGGTTGATATGCCATTAAACAAAGAAACCATCTCATTTTTGTTTTCTAGATTTTTTTGTTGTTTTCCTCTTAGTCCTTAAGTTAATTATGTTGATAATTACTGTTACTGGTTGCGGTAATCAGTCTCTTTTTACCCTTTTTTTGTATTTTCCATTAATCCATATATTGTTATATCCATTCGATCCTCAATGCTGATAAGTCTTCTTCCTTTTTCTTTTCTTGATGCATAGAGTCTGTCAATGTTGTCCCATAGACGGAAGGCCTTGCGCATTGTCATCAATTTCTTTATTGTATGATCCATCTGAGTTCCTTCCTTGCCCATTTTAGGAAGGGTCCTGAGTATCTAACTCAGGAGACTACTCAGGAGTTTATCCCTTTGATTAGATTTCTTGTTCTCCTGATGGTACTCTTTTCTTACTTTTTCTTTCATCTCTGTTTACTTGTGTAATGCTTCAGGACAACACTAAATAGAACATAATAAAAAGGTGTAATGTTTACCCTTTCAACACAACTCTGTTGACTTCCAAATATGAAAGTTTATTTGTGGCCTGCAACATTTCAGCAGTCATGAAAAGACAGTGATCAAGTAAGAATATGTCAACTGATTTAGATAGACAGGGAGAAATAAGCTGCCAGAGACAGAAAACATAAATAGGGACTTAGTCTTTTCCTCACTGACCCGACCGATTAAATTATAGTTCAGCATGCTGACTTACTTAAGGTTCCATCTGATCTCTTTGTCTGTTCCAACTCCAACTTCTCCAACTCCCTGCCTCCAACTGACTCTGCATCTTTGAAATCTTCTGATATATTTGCTTCAAATTATTCTCTTTACTAATCTGTTAATCACACATAATCACTAAAACATTTAGTGATATGTTATACCTACATATCAGCTTATATGTATCCAAATGTCTATTTTTAACATTTTGCTTTCAGCTGATTTCAAAACAAACCTGTCACAGTTTATTTTGACATCCGGTGTGACACGTGCATACAAATAAGATTTACCTGCTTTGATCTTTCCAACTTTAAAAAACCTGCAACTACGAACTCAAAGATTTTTTGCTAGCACAAAATCTATTGTTAAAATAAAATAATTAACTCAAATGATTCATTAAAATCCCTAATTATTTTACATTTGATGTTGTCTGCTTTCAATATTCCCAGTTACATATAATTTTTTTTTGCCGAGTGTTCTGATGCTTTTCTGATTGGGCCGTTCTTTTATTGTTTCTCTTTTGCCTTTTTCCATTGTCAATATAGCACGTTTTTCAATTCCAAATTCCATTCTTAAATTTCAACTGTCGACTCTAATACAGGGTGGAACAATAAAATTGTCGCCCTAGAAAAGACGACATGATTCCATTTCCGTTTAATGAAAACTGGTTTCCTTTTTTTGTTGCAGACCATCTACGAGTTGGCCAGTTGTGTACAAATCCCTAGAGTGATAGGAGCCTTCTATCATGTCTGAAAGTGACACAATGTTCAACGAGCAAGATCGGAGATGCGCCGCTGTACAACTCATGCTCTCTACCGATCCAAGTTATGACAACAGGACAACAGGACCATTGCCAGCACTCTCAAAATGCAAATCTGGATTGCCACGAATAACAGGGACATGCCCAGGGTGATGAAAACAAAGTTTCTGGCTGTGGTTATGGTCTTTGGTGTGGTTTCAAGTGAGGGCCACATCATGCCACCTCACATTTTTCAATTCCAAATTCCATTCTTAAATTTCGACTGTCAACTTTAATAGTTTATATTCCTACTTCTTTTTCATTTTTGGCAAATATCTTAGAAATATCATCCATAAACATGAAGGTGTTTATCTTTTCCTGAAATATCTCACAAATATCATCCATAAACATGAAGGGGTTCATCTTTTCCTGAAACTTTTAGAAATTTGTTGCTTCTCTGACATCTAGTCGCATCATTGCTATAACAAATTATTGTAATGATAAAGAATCTCCTCAGATGATACTTCTTTGGATTTCCCATCTACAAGGGTTTGTCATTTTGCTGTTAATTCTACTTTCCAGTTTTCCAAAGCTTTTGTAATAAAGTTTAGAATTTGTTCTGAAACCAGAAAATCCAGCAAACACTTGCACACGACATACAGAAACACTGGACAGCTGTTTCCTTCTTTCCTGTTTCCTTGCCCTTGAGGTCATGATAATTGCGAGGATGTGTATTTCTTATCCTATCGTGAAGACGTGGCCCTGGAGGTGACCATGTTCTCTGTAAAGAGTATGGATATAACTTGCAAGACACATTCAGGTTAATTGGTCATGCAATTACCATG
Organism: Sepioteuthis lessoniana; assembly: GCA_963585895.1. NCBI lineage: Eukaryota > Metazoa > Mollusca > Cephalopoda > Myopsida > Loliginidae > Sepioteuthis > Sepioteuthis lessoniana. The sequence goes on from OY757932.1 coordinate 4,442,611, forward strand.
ACTAGTTAATTTGGCGTCACTTGTGTGCGATATGGACTCATGGCTCAGTTGTAGAGTTTCGGCTCTGCAGTCTGCGGTTGCTGGTTCGATCTCCAGTGATGGAGATCATGGTATACACTGCTGATGAGGCCTAATAAGGTCAAAACAGCTGTCCAGTATTTCCGTACGTCATGTGTATGTGTTCACCGGATTTTCTGGTCATGGTAATTCAATTCACAATATAATTCCTCCACTTAAAAAAGAAAAATGTACATCTTGTTCTGAAATCTTAGGTATTTTCTGATATTCGCTTATCCGTGTTTGTGGAATCATGTTGTGTGCTTTTTTGTCATCTAATCATGGCTGCATTTTTCTCCTCTGTCTTTAGAATGTGTTGGTCACTATATAATTGGCCATTTTTCCTCCAGTTCCTTTGTGACATCCTTTCTGTTCTTTGGGAACAGGCCTACAGCTTTCAAACAATTAACAAATTTCTTTTCTTATTTGTGCTGTTCAAATTTCCCAAATCTTAGACAAACATGTTATTGTTCTATAGGTGTTTGAAATTATTCCTTTTTGTGAGTCTTTCAGCATCAGTTTTTCCTTTAGTTATCCATTCAGATATTCTCGCTTTTCATAGGTATAAACTTAGTTACCAAGCTAATTCATCATTGATGGATGAGAATTTTTTGTATCAGATTCCATGTATCACATTATGGCCTGAAGTTTTCCAGTTTGGCATTTTTGATAGTTTTGTCCTTTGTGACAACAGGTGTATTTCAACGTCTTTGTGTAAAAGATTTTAAGGCTTGATCAAAAATAGTTAAAAATAATTTTAGAATGAATTTAACTTTAATATAAATATTAATGATAAACAGAAATGTCAATGTAGACTGTGGCTGTTGCATTGAGAGGAATGCATTTTGTCCAAAGACTCATTTCCAGAAAGTGTATTGAAAAAGTTACGAGTAAAATTTTTTTATATGTCAGTTTGTAACTCTGATCCAAAATCTGCTGATTAATTCAAAACGATTTGTTTTCAGAAATCAAATTCTGATTAGATCTAATTGGAATCATCACATTTTTAGCATTTTATTCCATTTGTGAAGTGACTGGTTGACTAGAATTGAATTTTTAATCAGGATTATCAACCTAAAAATCTTTTTAAAAATTTTGTTGGAGCTTCCATCAAACTAGGGTTATGGCTGAAAGGCATGAGAAGGAATTCAGTTTGATTGTTTTCACCTTATATGGGAATACAATGATATCTCTGTTTCATGTCAGATGTCATTTTGCTAGACTGCCACCTAAGTGCTGTTACATGGCAAAAAAAAATAGATTAATGTTGTAAAGGTTCATCCTCTATAGCAACACTACCATTATTTGCTACTGACATTGTGAGCCAACATAGTAAAATTGGAGGCATTACTTTTGGAGAGACCCTATTGCTGTTTTTTTTTTCATTATGGGCAAAAATCTTTTATGAAAAACTGAATTTTGTAATGGAAAACTTGTTATAGCCAATGATATTATTGGTATGCTTGGTCCAGAGGAAGATATTTAGTTGAGTCTCTACTTAACAAAGACCAATATCAGTATAAGTATATCCATGATATACTACCACTGAATACAAGCAAAAGAAAGATAAGATAAAAATATTTGTCCATGCAAGAATATTTCATCTTTTATATACATTCCAATATTTTTAAGAAGGAATATGTAAAGTAAGTAAAGTTGTCTCCCTTTAGTCGAGGGCGACCAGAAGGCTCCTTTTTCAATAGCTACAACACTGAGGTGTAGGGGAGGGTGCTACTCCTTTCCCTGGATTGCTCCACTTTACCCTGGATATGTATCTTATATTGCTGAGTGTTAAGCAAGGAGGTATCAAGTACCATTTTTAAAGTCTTTGGTATGACGCAACCTGGGATTAAACCCAGGTCTCCTGAACCATTGGTAAAAACTCTACCCACAAGACCAATGAGCCAGTATATATGTATTGTCCCATGAACCAGCAGTATGTAGAAGGGGTACAAAAATGGAAAAAAGCTTACTTGATGAGAAAACGTAAAAACAACCATGAGTGGCTTTGCTGTTTTGTGTTCTGAGACATGTCTCTTTTGTTTGATGAATATAGACAAAAGAGGTTGAGAATGGGTTTCTGAAACTGTCATGCGACATTCAATAAGGTACCCTAATGGACATGCCCATTCTCTAAAGAAGATACTTATTTATTATTTCTCTACTGCATTACTTGCTCTGTCTGTTACAGAAATAAATATTACATTTAAAGTGTCCCTTGTATATATTAGCATGTTGGATTCTCTTTGGTATAAATTGTATGCAAAATTGTCATTTCAATTTATGAACATTTCCAGCAACAGCAGCCGACCATAGACGGGGTAGGGCTGAAAGCATTTGAGATCAATTGGAATTGTCCTCAAAAGAAATTGTGAGTTGAACTTTTTGGCCAGAAAGATGTATCTGTGGGATTCTGTAAACGAAAAATCAAAATGGTGACAAGGATTTTAACATTTTACTTTGTTTCTGGGGGGGGGTTATATATATATATATGTATATATATATATATATATATATATATATATAGTGCAATTTGATGAAAACTCAAAACTTTGTTAAGTCGTCATTATAGATTTATTTTGGCAGAGAATATTACTCTACTCTCCGTCTCGTCAGATGACTTTTTACATGCTTTTCTCGAAGTTGCAGAACAGCAAATGTGGAATTACACTTCATATTGAAAAAATAAAAATAAAAATGATAAAAAATAAAAAAGAAATAAAAAAGAAATAAAAAAACAAATTATTTAAATTCCCAGGCGAGGGCAGAGGGGGTCTTAAACATGCAAATGTACAAATTCACACCGAAGTACTCCTTAAAGAACATCCCATTCCCTAAAAAAATAATTTTGTTCCATCCCTAATGGATAAAATTGTTGATTTTATCAAGAGGATGCGATGGAAAGCCCACTTCCATCTCAACCCTGTAGTCTTGAAAGGGGAACAGAAGCCCGGTGTAAGAAGATTGAAGTCGCAGAGGACACCATCGAGCAACAGCGGACTGGACCAGTTTAAAAATGACCTATTCAGTCTAATTAAAAAAGTTAATTTCAAGAACTCAAAAAATACATTCCAGGCGAAATTGAGGGAGGACATAGAACGCATTAAGACAACACCTAATATTTTGGCCCCCTCTGCCCTCGCCTGTGAATTTAGATAATTTGTATTTTTATTTCTTTTTTATTTCTTTTTTCTTTTTTATCTTTTTATTTTTATTTTTTCAATACGAAGTGTAATTCCACATTTGCTGTTCTGTAACTGCGAGAAAAGCATGTAAAAAGTCATCTGACGAGACGGAGAGTAGAGTAATATTCTCTGCCGAAATAAATTTATAATGACGACTTAAACAAGTTTTGAGTTTTCGTCAAATTGCATTATATACTCTCGGAATGTGAATTTTGTTATATCCCAGCAAATAATAAGGGACTAACAATAGCCATACATTGAGCACTCACATAGATTTATATGATATTCATCATATATTCTATAAAAAAATAATCCACACCCAGTGTCTTTGGTCGCTGACTGGATATATATATATATATATATATATATATATATATATATATATATATATATATATATATAAGGTCTAATCAATAAAAATGGGGAAGTTTTTTTTTTAAATAAGAAAAAAAAAATTTTTTCAGAATTTTTTTGTTTGATATTGGTTTATATCAAAAAATTATTTTAATCTTACAAAAATATTTGTTTCGAGGCTTTTCAAAATGACAGCAAATCAAACAGATTACTTCAGGATTGAACAGAGGTCTGCCATCAAATTTTGGGGGGCTCACAAGTGCAAACCATGTGAAATTTACAGAATGATGCGTATAGAGAACCATGTTTTAGTGAAAAAACTGTTTACAAATGAGCTAAAAACAAGTTTTCCACTATGAAACCGAGTCAAAATGATAGTCCATGGAGTAAAAACCCTCGAATAAGGAAATACTCAAGGCTCAGCAGTCAGTAAAGAAGGTCATGCTGTCTTCTGAAACATGAAAGGATCCATCACAATTGATTTCCTTGAAAAAAGATGCAATTGTAAACATAGCTTCCTATCACTAACGACTTTGGCAAAAGACACTATATCTATTAAATGAGCCTTGTATATATATATATATATATATTTCAAACAGGACTTATAAATATTGATGATTTTAGGTATCTTTTATCAAGTTACTTCTTGGGTTTCTTTCATGACCAATCTTGTCGGCCGTTTATCATGAGATTGTACTTCGCTATAATTAGAGTTCACTTAAAATAATAAAATTGTTAAGTGTCTTGACCTTTTGTAATAAAAAGTTCTTAATAGGCCAAATTGGTGTCTTTTACAGCAAATTCCTTGGAATGGTTCCAAATATTACTATGGTGTTGCAATGAGCATGTTAGCCACTACGCCATGGGAACTTCTTTCAAAACTAAATATGGTATCATTCCAAGAAAACAAAATCTGAGAACACACTTTCTTGACAAACTAAATAGTTTAGCTGAAAGGAATTATTGAAGTAACTGAATCTTATACATCATCATCATCATCATCAAGGCATATTGACACCACAAATTCCTTTGACTCTCTCGCAACACCTAGCCCGATTGACCATCACTCTAGGTAATTCATCCTGATGGTATCCAGTGTCTACACAGAACTGATAAATGTAAGTTTTTGCTTGTCAGCCAACACTGGTGTGTCCATGAGTAGGAATTCATGGAATTGATGATTTGAGTTCAAATCCTGAACAATGCTGATCGCATTTCACTTCATGCGAATGCTAGTTCTCTCCAGCGATGGAGATATGCAGTTCTCTAGCCTTGGTAGAGCAACCACTATTGGAGAAGAAAAACTCTAAATTCAAATCAGCTGTGCTTCACTAAAAAAACTTACCTTACACCACATCCTGCCTGTTACAGAGAGGTTGAATAAATATACAAATACATTCGTTTATACATATGTCATTATTATCAAGGAATGGCAACAACACAGATTCCTTTGACTTCATCTTGTCATTCATCCATACCAACCATCACTCTTGGGAAATCTTCTAGACGGCATCCAGTGTTGATAAATGTAAGTTTTTGCTGGTTTTTCAACACTGGTGTGTCCACGTGTAGGAGGCCATAGAAGAATGTTGCTTAAGATTTTGTCCATACTTCTATAGCAATGCTCAACCTTTCTAGTTTGTCTCACTTGGATGGTTAGCAAGATAGGAGGTAAATAGCTGTGCAACAACTGTTATTTAGAGGTGCTGCTTCCAGGTTTTGTTCAAAATGACACATAACATTCTTGTCTAGTTCTCATCAACCTTTTTCTCCAGACATTTCATTAAAGTCCAAGTGGTGCAACAGTAGAGTAGTAGTGACATGGCTATTGCTTGGAAGAATTCTCACTTTATTTTATCAGAGAGATCAGATTCCCATATGGTTAAAAACCAGTCAAAAGAAAGCAGTCCATGCTTTTCCTAGGTATTTGTTGACATTATTTTCAATAGATAAGATATTGCTACCAAGGTATATGAGCTGGTTAACTTATTCAAGAAGCTTGCCATTTAATGAAGAGATGACACCATCTTGGCAGCTACATTCTTCAGCTTTCCGGTCCTGTTGGCTGGGGCTGTAGTATACACCAACTGCATCTCTGCAGAGGCATAAGACCCACCCCCCACCCCCAACAAGTGTCCTGGATTTAACACAAATTCTTTAACAGAACAATTTTAACTTCATAAGATAATATCTAAAATTTAATCAAATTTTTTTAGGTTGATTTATCTTTTATGACATGAAGGAATTTTTTTCCAATCATCATCCACATTCTCAAAGTCCTGAAACTTTGTTTAGGTTGTCAGGATGCCAAACCATGTAATTCTGTTTCATGGCATCTCTAAGAAATGATTATTTGCCAAAGTTCATCTCTTCTTTAAGAAACATGAGGCAGGATGCACTGTGTTACTTGGTATCAGCAGCTAGGAATGATCCTTGACTTGATGAATACAATTGGTTTCAATTCAAAGTTTTCCTTCTTCTGGATTGATTGCATTACAAAAGCTGAAGAGGCCAGTTTTATCTTCCTATTTTATCCATATTGGTGTTTTGGAAGTAGAGAGTCAAGTACCCACTCAACAAATACCCATATTACCATTAGTATATCCGTGATATACTAACACTAAACACAACTGAAGAAAAGCAAGATAAACTCATTTACACATGCAAGAAGATTTAACATTTAATGTACACAATATATATACCAATGGTATTAAAAGAAAGAATACAAAACATGTCCCAATGAATAGAAATATATATATATATATATATATATATATATATATATATATATATATATCCCATGAACATGCAGTATGTTGAAAGCGGGTACAAAAAAGGAAAACGTTTTACTTGATGATAATATATCCATGTGGCTTTGCTATTCCCTGACAGGACCAGAGACAAAGTCTTCACTGTACAAAGAACAGAGGCAAAAGAGGTATAAAAGGGGCTTTTGAGACTGTCACGTGACACCCTATGAGGCTCCAAATGAATATATAAATTATATACGGGAGATAATCATTTATCATATTTACCCAACCCCTCCGCTCGGGCAGGATATGACACAAGGTCAATTTTTTAAGCGGAGTTTAACAGGTTTGAATTCAGAGTTTTTCCTTCTCCTAGACTAGTTGCCTCACCAAGGCTGAAGAACCTAGTCTGCCCTACTATTTGCCTATAGCTGGAGGGAGAATAATTGGATTCATACCTTTCCCAAGGGTATTAGTGCTATGTGAAATGCAATCAGTCCAGGATTTGAACTCCTGTCGCCGTGTCTAATTCCTGCGACAATAACCATTACACCACGGGCACCATTTATTGTATCCTTACACCCATAACTGAGAGAATAGATGGATTCATGCCTTTCTCATTAGTGCAAAGTCAAACACAAACAACCTCATCCAGGACTTGAACCTGACTTGCCAAGTTCATTTCTTGTGACAGTAACTATTAAACCACATGCAAATGCTTCCTGTCAATATAACCAGCTTCAATCCAAAACCTCCTGCCTGGGATTGGTACTTTTATATATAAGTAGATTTTGACTTGAAAGGAAAGGAAATATCTTTTTATTATGAATCTCAACTTAATTGGAGTAATTATTCTCAATGGTTACTTCATCTTGCAATAAAAGAACAATAAATTTTGTCGCATAAAGTTTCCTGGGGAAACAACAATTACAAAAAAAACTCACTGGGAAAACAAGAAGAAACAATTAGATTCATACAAAAAATTATTCATTCATGAAAATCATATTTTTATTCATTGCCTTAAGATTTTTTGATCAAAGAAAAAGAAAAAAACAAATTATCTGTCAAGAATCCACTCAACTGCAAATAATTTCTAAAAGAATAACCTGCACCATAGATTAAATTTATTTTCTTGTTACATCATTGATCTAAGAAAAGGAACGGCCTTAATTAAGCTGTAAAAATCAATAAAACATTTGACTCGAATTTAAAAAATAACATGTTGTTACTATTATACACTATTGGCCATAAATGTGCAATCTCACCATGTTTTTTTTTTGTAAAAAGGAAATTTTCTTCTAGACTAAAATTACCAGAATTTTATTATTTCTCACAGAACATAATACAATCCAAATGAATATTATCAAGTAGTCCACCCCAAACTATAATTTGTAAAAATTTAATTTTCTTTTAACTCAAAGAATTCCAAGTTTTTTTCTATTTCCGGTTGAACATTACACAATCAAAATTGATATTATTTATTACCAAACTTTAATATTCTGAAATTCTGTGATGAAATAAAAATCATTATTGGCAAAACTGTATGAAAATACATAAATATTTCCATTGAGATGGATGTAAAATAAAAGAAAATTTAACAAAAACAAGGGATTCTTTTTCAAAAAGATATTTTAATAATTAATGAATAATGTTCACCTCAAATGCAGTTGGGGTATTCTCCAGCCCCATCCAATTGGGCTGTTGTAAATTGGATGAGAAATTGCTTTCAGGAGCAAAGAAATTCAAATTAACATTTCACAGTTATCTCTTTTATATTAAAGGGAGTTTTAGTGGCAGAATTGTAAAAGTACAAATGAGCTTGAACGCCAGACTTGGTTAGTTGGTATTGAACCCCCTCATCACTCCCCCCCCGCCCCCCAGCTATGGGTTAAATAGTATCCCCGCTATTCTTCTACAAGGATAGCTTTGGCATTAGATAATCCATAAAGGTTGATATGACATTAAAAAAAAGAAATCAACCATCAACAATACTGAGAACTTGAATGATTAAAAGAATTATTTTCACCACAAAAGCAGACAGAAAATTATTTTTCAATTTTGATGGGAATTGCTTTATTCTCCAAGTAAGAATAATTTAAATGTATTTGTCGACCTTAGTCGAGGGTGACTGGAAGGATCTCTTTTCAATTGCTACTACACTGAGGTGTAGGGAAGGGCCTTACTCCATTCACAGGTTGCTCCACTTTACCCTTGATCCTTACCTTATAATGCTGAGTGTTGAGCAAGGCGACATCAAGCACCATTTTTTAAGTCTTTCGTATGATGACCTGGGATTGAATCCCAGTCTCCGGGGCCATTGACAAACACTCTAAATGTATTACTCTAATATAAATCTTGCTATAATGTGCCATTTTTTTTTGCTGGATTACCATTACTTTTATACATGTTTATCAAAACTTACTCAGAATTTTAGTAAAATGTAGATTTTAAAAAATCATGAATTCACTGAGATCTTTTATTCAACCTTCAGGTATCATATATGATATAGGGCCAGTTTAAAAAGAGTTCTATTGTGTTTCTAAGCACAAAAATATTCCAACAGTATTATTTGATTTTTATCATTAAGGGTTTTCAGACTACTGTTTTCATCTTTATTGTTATTTCCACAACATTTCGGCCGATAAGTCCTCTGGCCTTCTTCATTTGTTCACCAAGACACACAGTGTAATGGTTATAGGCATTGGTTCCTTAAGCTTCTAAGGAGACAATCATCTAGTGGTTGCAGGTTCAATCCTGACTACAGGCGAGTAACTATACAGGAATACTTAACGCTTGTACTTGGTTATGGCTAACAGAATCAGAACAGGCGACCCCTGTGGATTCAATAAAGGATGTACTTCAAAGTTCTGTGTAAGTTCCTGAGTTCGACAAATACCTAAAGAAGGCTGGAGGACATATCAGCCAAAACATTGTGGAAATAACAATGAAGATGAAGACAATCGTCCAAAAACCCTTAATAATAAAAATCATCAAGCTTCATCTCAGAAGTTCAGACAACTAATATTATTTGATAACAATCAAATGGAATTATTTACAGAAATTTACAATTGTATTGTAGAATTGCAAGCAGATCTTATTTATTAAGTTGAACTTAGTTGTGGTACAAGGCCAGAATTATGTTGCACTCAGTAAGAATCAAACTCACTTACAATGGTCTGATCATCCAGCATGCCAAACATTACACCATGTGAAGTACTTGACAGATATTGTAGAATTGCAAGCAGGTCTTATTTATTAAGTTGAACTTAGTTATGGTACAAGGCCAGAATTATGTTGCACCCAGTAAGAACCGAACTCACTTACAATTGTCTGATCATCCAGCATGCCAAACATTACTCTATGTGAAGTATTTGACAGATATTGATATCACAAGCAGGTGTGGCTGACACTTGTTCTTGGACAGAACTCAAAAGTAGTTGATTGTCATTGCTGTTTTGATGATGAAAAGAAAGTCAAAGATGAGAAGGAAATTTCTTTAGTATGGTAACCCAAACAAGCTAAATCCTCAAGCATCTCAAATGCATTTGTTTTGTGTCTTGGCTACAATTTTTTATCTGGCCAAAAAATCCTGCCTTCCAACATGTGATAGGATTAACCAATCAGGGTTCAGATTCCCAGACACAATTCCAGCCTTTTTTTTCCCACTGTTTTATTCTCAGACTTTCACTTTTTGAGCTTTGACTGCTTGCTTGTCAGTCACCGAGCAGGTGTTGAAACCAGAGTCAATTGTATTGACTGCTCAACTATTATACAATATTTTCCTTGTATGTATGCATATTCTATCAAAATTCAAAAGGTTAATGTGAATCTTGGAGAATCAATTTGACTCCCTAAAGTATTCATAACTTTACTGATAAAGATCTATGGAATTGTCTCAAATTTATTGGTCACTTCGGAAATCTATCAAATTTCAAATTTCATTGGAACGATGAATACTAAGCCTCATAAACTTGGCAAGAATGGGTCTCTTAGTAACTTGATCAGTGAATAACATTATTATCTGTTGACACTTTTGCCAACAGTGGCTAGTAGATCACAAAACATAGAGCACAGAACAATGATCTGATATGTACAAAGGGATATATCTATACTATAAAAATGAATGCTGTGTGTGTGTGTGTGTGTGTATTTTAGAGATGTGAGAACTGCTTGGGATGCATATGTCATTCAATTCTGGGTATGTTCTGGGGAGGAGATGAAATCTACCCATAAAAAAAAAATATTTAGGAGCAAAAATTCTCAAGTTGATTAGATCAAAACTGAAATAATTTAACCTTGGTGAATTTGAAAATTTGAAGATGTATAGAGGGAGAATTTTTTTTTGAGGGGGGGGGGGAGAGCAAGGTTGGAAAAAAAAGAGTTAAAAAAAATCAAAAAAACTCACAAAACCAGACACTCTAGTCCAGCGGGAGCAGAGTTCTGGATAGGAAGACAAAAGCTGTGTAAATGAAAAATTTCAAACAATCCATATCTTAAAAAAGGGCTAGTGTCCTCGCAGATCAGTAAAATAGGCAGATCCGCATATTTGATTGGTTGTTTGCAATAACCAATCAGAGGCGCATATGAGTAGTCTATATACATCCAAATAAATAAAAAGCCAATTTAATTCTTTTTAATTTTTTTCCTATGTTGCCTGAACTGGAGGGTGTATCAGAGACTGATCCTCTCTGATAGGGTCTGCAGGATGAGGGGAGTATGATGTTGGAAGATCCGAAACTCCCCAAGGAACCTAGCAAAACATCAGACAAAACCCTCTGGCGCTAAATGCATTTAAGAATATATTTAAAGTGTCAAATTAAACTGTCTTATAGAAAATGAAAATATTTAATTGTAATTATAGAGTCAGTTTTCCTCATCTATTTGGTACTATTTACCCAACCCCTCCGCTCAGGCAGGATATGACACAAGGTCAATTTTTTAAGCGGAGTTTAACAGGTTTGAATTCAGAGTCTTCCTTCTCCTAGACTAGTTGCCTAACCAAGGCTGAAGAACCTAGTCTGCCCTACTATTTACCCATAGCTGGAGGGAGAATAATTGGATTCATACCTTTCCCAAGGGTATTAGTGCTATGTGAAATGCAATCAGTCTTGTCCAGGATTTGAACTCGAGTTGCCGTGTTCATTTCCCTACAACGATAACGACTACACCACGGGCACCTCCTCATCTATTTGGTGGTGTCCTTGTGGTGTAATGGTTAAAGTGCTGGACTGCAAAATCGTAGTAAGCAAGTTCAAACTCCAGTTGTGCTATTACATTCACTTTTGAATGAATACTCTTGGGAAGAGTATGAACCCCCTTTATCCTCCTAGCTATTGATTAATAGTACCACTGCTGTTTGGCATTAAATAACCTATGAAGGTTGATATGCCATTAAACAAAGAAACCAGACTTTATCTATTTGAACACTTGTTTTTTGGGGGGTTTTTGCTTGGTGTGTTCTGGGAAAAAAAAAACGATCCCAAAAGAAAGTCCAAATTGACCTGACTGTCATATTGAAAATAAATGGAGATTACTATTAAATAAAAAGTTACACAGTTTTCCTTTTCCATTGAACAATAAAAAAAAAAGGACCTTACCAAATTGGAATGAATTTTGATTTTATTTTCACAATTCTTAGACCATTATTTAAGAGAAAGATTAGAGAAAATTCTAAAAATATTTTCCTTAAAGAAATGTAATAAGAAAATTGTACAACTGCACATAAAAAAAAAAGGGATATATCTATACTATAAAAATGAACTTAGTGTGTGTGTGTGTGTGTGTGTGTATAAATGATTTGTAAGTAAATTTTAGGTAAATATTTCTAGTTTTTCTCTACTTAAAACTTTGTGCCTGAAAGTTAAACAGCAGTCAAAATCATGTTTCTTTTAACACAATTGACCCTAAGTCACCAATTTCTAGCACCTTTAATATAAAAAGGATTTGGTGTTTGTTTGCCATAAGAGTAATTTGAAGAATATAGTCTAGACTTAATTATAGAGGTATTAGGGTTTGATATAACCAGCTGATTGATTGGATCAGGCCTCTCTGACAGTCTGTCAAGCCTAAGTAATGGCTGAAGTGAAGTGCTGCTGGTCACGTGACCACTCAGCCACCAGGATGCTATCCCCAGGTATTACTGGTTGCCACTCATGGCCAGCTGGTGGCCTCATTGGTTGGAGGGGTCTTACTCCTCTTTAGAGGTACAGTGGGCATATTCTACTGTCCCAGTTAACAGGGTGGAGTTCATGATGAACTGTTTTCTATGGATAAGAGTATTGTGAGATGGGCTTATTCCACTGCTAGTCATTTTATTTAAAAAATAATAGCTATCACAAAAAAAGAAAAAAAAAACACTAAAGGAAATGACTTATAGTGGGGCTTGCATAATCATCAATAATACTCAGAGAGAGACAGACAGACAGAGAGGCATCATTTGACCACTGCAAATCGGACTGTGAGAAGTGCTACACAAAAATTGTTTTTCCAATATTTAATTTTATTTTCAGCTTCCAATAAAAGTATTAGTCTGCTTAAATTTGATGGTATAAAAATTTAATTTGACAGAGGGAAATTATTGCTTTTTTTTAATGATGAATCCAGAATCTCAAGGTAAAGAGATTGATACATTAAAATCAATATGGTTTCTAAAAAAAACCATTGCAAGTAGAAAATGAATATATGGTTCAAAAACCACAACATGCATTTTTGCTTTGCTGATGTGTAGACGGCAGAAAGGAGAACAAAGTGGTTAACACTAATTACAATTCTATAAAATATAACAATTGATGTTTTGCTAAGATTTTAACAGTAGTGGGCTGCTTTAATTTGATGGTATAAAAATTCAATTTGACTGAAGAAAATTATTGCTTTCCTATTTTGATATATTGTGTGAATAGCAAGAGAAAGTGAAGATGCTGTTCAGTTTGCTGGAGAAGCAGGGACAAGCTCATAAGTGATGTACTCCCATGGACACCCACATATGGCCGGGCAAAAGCAGGATGACCAGCTCGAACATACATTCAGCAGCTATGTGAGGATATGGGATGTAGCTCTGAAGACCTGCCAGAGGTGATGAACAATAGGGAAAAGTGGCAAGTGAGGGTCAGGGATATCCGTGCTAGTGGCATGATATGATGATGATGATGATATAGTGCACAGGTGTATGAACCATCAGATATATGAGAGAATGTGGTGTAGAGGTTTATTTTTGTTTCTTGATGCCATGTCACAGAAGAGTTCTAGTACAAGGGAGATGATTCATTTCTACTTCTAACACTTAGGATGATAGTTTCATGGTAAAAGAAATGATACATTGAATTCAATTAACGTTTTATTTAAAAAAGAAGTGAAATGGTTAACAAGTAGCAAGTTCAATCCTCATTAGATGCTTAACATACATGCTTATTCTAAGCTTAGTTTTTTAAGATACGTTTCATGACCATTGGCCTTATGAGTAGAGTGTTCGCCAGTGGTCCGGGAGACTGGGGTTTCAATCCCAGGTTGAGTCATACCAAAGACTTAAAAAAAGCTACTTGATGCCACCTTGCTTAACACTCAGCATTATAAGGTAAGGATCAAGGGTAAAATGGAGCAATCCAGGGAAAGGAGTAGCACTCTCCCCTAGTGTAGTAACTATTGAAAAGGGATCCTTCGGGTCACCCTCGACTACGGTTGCCAACTTTACTTTTACTTTCATGACCTAATAGTGAGGTAAGCAAGAAGACTATAATGAGTAAGTTTGATTCTCACTTGGTGCCCTATTCTTTTGATTGTGTATCAAACAGAGTTTAGCAAATTACTATATGAAAAAGAAAAGTGAAATTTTAAATAATGATTTTTATCTTAAATAAATTTTAATAATTTAACCTGGGAAACTGAAATTAATGCACTGTTCAAATTCACAATATGAACAGCTATGTTGGCTCAAAGGGATGTTGCGCCTCTGCAGAAAGGCAAGACACCCCTGCTTCCTAATGAGCATTCTGATATGACACTAAACTTCATCTGATGGTGAAGTTCCTGTTCTGGAGCTTTGGGGAATGTGGAATCTTCTTTCTTTACCATTACTCCTTGGTCTACTTTGACCAAGATTGTTAGTACCTGTTAGGGTCCCAGCTAAGGGGTCAAATAGAACTGTTTAATCATTTACTATGGATTATTATTATTATTATTATCTATTTGAAATTATACAGCTATGTGCAAATTATTTATATCACAGAGGGATATTTGATAAAATAGAATTACTAATGTTAAATAGCAATACTTGGAACCATTTAACTGTATACAAACAAATGATAAATATTTGATAGAATTATTAGAATTAAATGGGAATACTGGAAACCATTTGACAGTGCGCAAACAAATTAGCTCTAACAACTCAAAGAGAAAAGCTTTAAAACCTCAAATTTTGAAATTATAATCCGGCTGTATTTATTCATTACTCAGAGTTTCATGGGCTTTTTTTTTATATACAAGGGGCATACGATAGGTTTCCAGATTTTTTTCGTATGGGTATTTTTATTGATTGAACACACATGAAACTCTAGTCCCCTTCGAAGTAATCTCTTCTGGCTGCAATGCACTTGTTGCACCATTCCAACAACTTCTGGAAGGCCCCATGGAAGTCCTCTTGTGTGAGCATGTCAATGACCTTCATCACAGCCTCTTTCATCTCCTCAATTGTCTCATAACAACAGCCTCTGAGCTTAGGGAATAAGCAAAAATTACAGGGAGCAAGGTCTGGACTATAGAGAGGCTGAAGAACTGTCTTGATGCCAATCTTGGTCAAATAGTCTGTAACAAGGATGGAGTTGTGGACTGGTGCATTGTCCTGCTGGATATGCCACTGACCTGATTTGAAGAGTACTGGCCTCTTCCGACGGAATCTCTTCCTGAACTCCCTTAAAACCTCAACATAGTAACCCTAAGCCTAACCCTTTGGCCAATCAACTCTGGTGTATTGACTTCCTTACTCCTCCCACACCTCTCATCATCCCTCACAGACTCCGTGCCTTCCTTGAATCTCTTATGCCACTCAAAAACTCATGCTCGATTCCTGCAAGATGGTCAAAAAGCAGTCTGAAGCATTGCATACGTTTCTGTGGCATTTTTTCCAAGTTTGAAACAGAATTTTATTGCATATCGTTCTTCTAAAGTGTCAGATTGCGTTTTTGACATTCACCAGCTGTGACAATCAGGCTTTAGGAGGGTGTATTCCAATTGCTACAGTAGCTGTTCATTTGAAGCTGAAATCATAAAAATTGGTCAGTCATCTCATAAGATGTATAGCAATAAGATATTGAATTTTCAAGAATCTACGACAATTTTAAATGCCCATACGAAAAAAGTCTGGAAACTTATTGAATGCCCCTCATATCTACTCAATTTACTTTTTTTCCGAATTCTTTTTTGATGGACCCAGTTTAGTTTTTAGTTTTTTTTATAATTTTATTTCTATTTCTTAATTTTTCTTATATTCCAAGTTATAGAAAGAATACTTTATAACTCTGAGCTTATGATTTTAAAATTATATATATATATATATATATAAAGAAAATATTGCAATGTTTTTTTGAAATACTATTACAAAATACACAAACCGCACCAAGAACTGCTCCTTCATATATATATATATATATATATATATATATATATATTTGATTGATCCATATAGATGTCTTTTGTCTACGTATTTTTGTATTTATCCTTTCAAGTTGCTGTATTGATGTTATGATATCCAGCCAGAATTAGTTAATAAAAAGAAAATATATCAACATATATAGACTGTTTTGTTCTATCACAACTTTTCAGTGTGGTTAGACATGCAAGATACTTCAAGCAAGGATCGAAACCCGGCTGACTTTTCATGAATCAGATATCTTCATCATCATTCTCTGTGTTAGTGAAGGAACTTTTACTTTTGCCTTTTTACATATATGTTTTCAGCTCCCGGGAGGGCTCAGTTTTTGAGAAGAGCTATTGCATTTCAGCTTATGTGGTAGCTAGCAATTTCCCCACTTGAGAGCTCTACCCACAGTTGGGAGTCTTTATATATACACACTCATATATATATATATACAGATGAATAAGAATGATAAGACAAATTAGAATATTCCTTTAATGGTATTCATTTTTTGATAGTTCTCAACTAGTTTTGATTTTAGATCACTGTGACGGCAAATTAAAATAAAAAGATCCCCGGATGTGCAACCATTTAAAAGCGTATGGGAACTGGTGCATTTAAATATTGTTATCACCAAACGGGGAGTTTATTTTTCGCACGTGTAAAGACGGGGCGGTCTGGCACTTGATCCCTCATAGAATAAGTCCTTGTTCAGAGTCCTTTCTCGGGCATATAGTAACTGGCATATTATGTGGGGGGTTAATTTGGGGCTAGACTGACCGCCACTGGCAAGGGGTTTCCAAACTTCACGTTAACACACACACCCACCAGGCCACTAGCTCTTCCTACCCCTAAAACAATGGAAGATGTGGACCTCTAAGTTTAGATATAATAATATTAATTATAGTGGTCAACAATTCCAGTTTCCCGTATAATATTTTTAAAGGAAAGAATAGGACAATTTAGGCGAGAATAACATGAGGCGAAAGAAGCTGAAAACAAACATGAAATAGAAAACTTGACAGCAAGCAACATAATGAACAAACTTCAGCACGTGGGGACATTAAAATATAACAATCTTTTTAATACACACGCGGACACACATATTCAACGTGTCGGCTACATTATCAGCGGATAATACATAACTATAAATGTCTTTCTTCCTTTTTTTCCTTTTCTTTAGTCTTTCTTTAAATTGAGAGAGAGAGAGAGAGGGTAATTGCAATGCTTAAGAAGGGTGTAGGGCGAAACAGACTTAATGTTTACTTATCTTTTGACAGGTTCCTTCGGAGAGTATTTTCTCTTTTACGGGCTGGCGAAATTTTACATATATATAGCTCTGGCTTGAAAGCATAGGTACTTCTTGTCCAAGATTCTATTTCGCTTCTTCACCCGGAGTCTTGCCATGAGACTCGCCCCATCTGTTCACGACGACATCTCTCTTCAAAACTGATTTTCTTATTCCATATTTCCGCTGACGAAAAAGGGGGCTATTTCTGTTTTAGGATTCTAGCCAATCATTTTGCCTTTTTTCTTCCTTTCCCTGGTCACAGAATGCAAACATCTGTTGGCTTTCATTCTGTAGGCGATCCGTTCGGACTACTATCTCTTTCACCCGAGTGAGGTTACGGAGTACAGATAGCCTGACCCATATTCTTTACTTTCTCCGACAGGCCGACCGAAGTTGACCTACATTCCTTATTTCTCTTTTAACGGTCAGTCTTTGGCGGCCTGTTAATTCAAACACGGAGGGATAGAAGTAATTCCTTATTTCTCTTCTCTCAGTGGTACACCACGTGACAATCACTAACAGGAGAAAAAGTGTTGTGAAAAAAAAAAAGAAATTTTTAAAGATTTCTTTTTAAATTAAAGATACTTTTTGAAAGTATTTTTATTAAGGAGTTGATATACAATATGAAAAGTGATGTAAAATGTACTGTTGGTGTTGAATATCGATTAGTCTAAAGAATTTTGTCTGATCAAAGAGTTTTTGGTTGGTTTCATATACATATCAGTGCCTCGCTTGTGAGAGAACCTGCTTTAGCAGTGTGTTTCTAATTAACAGTGACTCTCTCTCTGTCTCTCTGTCTCTCTCTATATATATATATCATCAAATCTTTGTTGCTTTAGAATTTTTTAATTTTTATTAATAAAAACTCCAAAACAAAAAGGATTCGGTTTTATTTAATAAAACCTTTTTAAATGAAAAGATGCTGCCAAAACAAACCTTTTCCAAATATATATATATATATATATATATATATATATATATATATATATATAATAAAGACACATATTGTCTATATAATTTTAGTAGGCCATCATCAGGGTGGGGGCTTGTAAAGAATGTTTAAATGAAGGACTGCAGCCCAACTACACACACACATACACACACACACATACACACACACACACACACACACACACATATTGATAATACAGTAAAGTCATAGATAGTTGTTATTTGTGCTCATCAGGGTTTCTCAAATGTTTTACTTGATGCAAACCTTGTAACCAAATTTAATTTCTTTTCATCTCAAATAATTTAATAAATAAAAAGTAGGGCAGACTGGGTCTTTAGCCTGGGTTAGGCAACCAGACTAGAAGAAGGAAAACAAACTTTACTCAATTTAAAGACTGAACTTGTGTCACATCTTGCCCTTGGAGGAGGGGTTGCATAAATTCATACTTGAAACCATATAAATGGGTATGAATTATTAGTATTAGATAGGAATACTTAAAACCAAAAGAATAATATACAAATTATTTGAGTTAGGAAGAGGCATTTGGAGATAAAATTGTTTACAAATAATTATCATCATTGGAAATGAATTTGGCAACCTGAGTTCGAATCCTGGATGAGGTAGTTTGCATTTTTACTTGATTCTAAGGCTCTTTGGAAAGGCATAAATCCATGTGTTCTCCTCCAGTCAAGAGTAATTAGTAGGGCAAATAAGGTTCCTTAGCTTTGGTAAGGCAACTGAACAAAAAAAAAAAAACCCCTGAATTCAAACCATTTTTATTAAACTTAAAAATCACCTTGTGTTGTATCCTGCCAATGGTAGAGGGGTTGGGTAAATATCTACTTGAAACCATATAAATGTGTATAAATTGTTAGTATTAGATAGGAATACTTGAAACCATATAAATGTGTATAAATTGTTAGTATTAGATAGGAATACTTGAAACCATGGAATCGTGTATAAATCGTTAATATTAGATAAGAATACTTGAACATATAAATGCGTATAAATCGGCAGTATTAGATAGGAATACTTGAAACCATATAAATGTGTATAAATTATTAGTATTAGATAGGAATACTTGAAACCATATAAATGTGTATAAATTATTAGTATTAGATAGGAATACTTGAAACCATATAAATGTGTATGAATCGTTAGTATTAGATGGGAATACTTGAAACCATATAAATGTGTATAAATTGTTAATATTAGATAGGAATACTTGAAACCATATAAATGTGTATAAATTATTAGTATTAGATAGGAATACTTGAAACCATATAAATGTGTATAAATTGTTAGTATTAGATAGGAAAACTTGAAACCATATAAATGTGTATGAATCGTTAGTATTAGATGGGAATACTTGAAACCATATAAATGTGTATAAATTGTTAGTATTAGATAGGAATACTTGAAACCATGGAATCGTGTATAAATCGTTAGTATTAGATAGGAATACTTGAAACCATATAAATGTGTATAAATCGTTAGTATTAGATAGGAATACTTGAAACCATATAAATGTGTATAAATTATTAGTATTAGATGGGAATACTTGAAACCATATAAATGTGTATAAATCTTTAGTATTAGGTAGGAATACTTGAAACCATAGAATTGTGCATAAATTATTATTATTAGATAGGAATACTTGAAACCATAGAATTGTGCATAAATTATTATTATTAGATAGGAATGCTTGAAACCATATAATTGTGTATAAATTATTAGTATTAGATAGGAATACTTGAAACCATATAAATGTGTATAAATCATTAGTATTACATAGGAATACTTAAAACCAAAAAGATTGTGATCAAATTATTCATATTAAGAACATTTACTTCAATATATAATTGTTTACAAATTTTCATTATCAGTAGTTACTTGAAACTATAAAAATTACATTAAAAAGAATGAATTTGGCATAGAATAATCCCAAACAAGGTTAAGATGCCATAAAAACTAACCAACCAACCAACCAACGAATCCCTAAATATTTGAACAGATGTGAGCCAATCACGTTTGTTGCAGTTTTGAAGCGGAGTCTGCGATGGATGTCGCATTATGGCAAATGAGGGAATTAAAAAGAACGATGAAATATTGGAAGATTTTCTGGCAAGTAAAATTGCTAAACATATAAACAAACAATCCGTTTCATCCTTAAGACAAACAACAATAAATCATTTATGCTCCCTCACCCTTAAAATTGGCAAAAGTCTCTGCAGAATTGCCACCAAACAAAAAATCAGTCAGCAATCAAGAGTTAAGAATGTTTTTATGATCAGAAGAAAATATAATATTAAGTGAAGAGTCAGTTTTTAAAGCTCCTTTTATTCATTTTGTATCTTTTTTTTTTTTTTTAGACTGGATGACCCGGGAACCTGTTGAGTTTCCATAGTAACAGCAGTTTGTGGTGATAATAATACTTCAGTTAAGGAAGGAGTGAAGGTTTCAAATTAGTATTTCATAGTTACCTTTACTATATCAAACATTTTATGTGCATTGATCAAATAAAAATCTTATTATGATGTTCCCTTTTTGTTGGCTTAGGGATACATGTCTATGGAGGCACCGATAGTCTAATGGTTATCATCGTAGGAAATGGACACAGCGACCTCATTTCAAATCCTGGACGAGCCTGTTTGCATTTCACATAGCGCTAATACCCTTGGGAAAAGTATGAATCAAAATATTCTCCCTCCCTCTATGGGTAAAATAGTTGGACAGATTAGGCTCTTTAGCCATTGTATGGTAACTGGTCTAGAAGGAAAACTCTGAATTCAAACCAGCTAAACTCCTCATTAAATTGAACTTGTGTGGCATCCTGCTCATGCGGAGGGGTTGGTAAATACACATATACATATACTTTGTTTAATGGCATATCAACCTTTGTGGGTTATTTAATGGCAAAGCCATTCTTGACTAAGCTGAATGTAATAATGCAACTGGAGGTCGAATTACCCTGTTGCAGTCATGCACAAGAGTCACAACACCACTCTCTCTCTCTCTATATATATATATATACATATACAACCGGCTCATTGGCCTAGTGGTTAGAGTGTTCGTCAATGGTCTGGGTTCAATCCCAAGTCGAGTCATACCAAAGACTTCAAAAATTGTACTTGATACCTCCTTGTTTAACACTCAGCAATATAAGGTACGTATCAAGGGTAAAATGGAGCAATCCAGAGAAAGGAGTAGCGCCTTCCCCTACACCTCGGTGTAGTAGCAATTGAAAAGGGAGCCTTCAGGTCGCCCTCGACTACAGTCGCCAACAACTTTATATCTATATATATATATATATAGAGAGAGAGAGAGAGAGAGAAAGAGAGAGAAAGAAGGAGTAAGTCCCCACAATATAGTTGTTAACGTACTAGAATGCCACAATCTAGTAAGCTAGTTCGAACTGCAGTCACGCTATTTATATCACTTCCGGACTAATGCCCTTAGGAAAGGTATGAATCCTCTTATCCTCCTCGGATATGGATTAAATAGAACCAAAACTGTTCTACAACGATGGTTTTGGCATTAAATACCCCTCAAAGGTTGATATGCCATTCAATAAAGAAAGTAAACCATATAGAGTAACATACATGATGACTGCTACATCTTGATAGACGATAGCAGTCTTTACCATCGAAATTACAGCTCAAACATACTGAATTATCACTAATTCTCCTTCGTTAGCTCTCAAGTGACACCAAAGCCCAATTGCTGAAAAATATGACAAATCTCGCTTGAATTCTGTACAAGGTTAATGGGATCCATCAGTTGAATATCATTTTTATGAATCTTCATGTATCTTTTTAATCCAGGCTCTTAGTTTGCACATTTTACCCCAAACAATACATCTATTACCGTGAGGACGAGGCGGTAACGAAAGTTTATAAGTTTCTTGATTTTTAAAGTTTCAATGGGATTTAACATAGTTAATATATTCATATTTTTTGATAACCGGTAACAATAGCAGAATTCGCATTTCCAGAACCAACCGACTGATTCACCGATGAATCACACTTATATAAAGCACACTTTAGTGCTGCATGTTGGATCGTCCTCATTTCGATCTCAGTAAAACCACCCAGTAAATCTATTTTTAATAATTCAGCGTCAATTATTTCTATCTCGTGTTTTTCTTCCCATTGTTTGACATCAATTTCCAAAGACTTCAAGTTTTCTTTAATACAAGAGGACATTTTTCACCATAGAAGAGGCATTTAGTTACATAAATACACACGCATACACACATAGTGATACACACATAGATACGTACATGAATATATATATATATATATATATTCTGATACACACATACATACATATACATATAAATACATACATGCATATGTGTGTGTATGTGTGTGTTTATGTATTTGTAAAATATTGTGGAAATGGCTGAAAATGATTCCTAAAAGAACTGAGACTTCTTAGTAAATAAGATAAAACTAAACATTACGATTTCTGCACAGAAATACTGGAACGTTGTGACAGTGAAGATGGTTCTATCGAGCAGGAAAGTCGTCTGTGAGCGATAGTCATAAACTTTCAAGTATTTCTCTTCAACACACACACACACACACACACACACACACACACACACACACACACACACACACACTCTCTCTCTCTCTCTCTCTCTCTCTCTCTCTTGAATGTCGGTGTCTTAAAGACCATAAATTGCGGCTTATAAGTCAATCCCAAGATATTTTGCTCAAAATTCTGGGTTAAACTTATATTTGCTGTATAAGTTGACCCCTCCCCAGATACGTGCAATAGGCTACAGGCAGAATTTATGAAATAGGCAAAAGTTACGCATTAACGTTTATACTCATATGAATTCACAATCTATTGTGCTATCATGAAATTGCGCTGATGAATAACATACAGTAGCCGTTTGACTGTCTGCCAGGGTGCTGTGATGTTCTAGTTAGTGTTTGCCGTTAGCGCATCAGCTGTTGGAAAAGGTGTGTGATTTAGCGTCAATATAATACTTAATTTGCATTACAGTTTTATTATTTTATATTAATCTCTGCGTTAATTTAAATATGTTCGCAAAACCAGAGTTTTAGTTGGAAATGTTTGTGACAATCTGCTGGAGTTACGGTAAGTGGTGTATATCGATTGTTAAGAGTATCGTCCCCCAGGTGGACTAATCTGGTGGGGGTAAAGGTTTCAATTTTAGCTCTGCCGTTTAAGTCGACTCTTAGTTTTGTAAAAAAAAAATTTTCAGGCTTAAAATGGATTTTTTTTATATCCATAAATTGTTGAAACTTTCTTTTTTTGTCAACCCCTTGTATAATTAATATTCTCTCAATAATGCTCGCCTTTATTCCTGATAATTTGTTCTTCTTGATTTTTAACTTATATTTCTTAGACTCAGTGCCAAAACTCACAAAAACAAATTTAGGGCCAAAACATGCAAAATTCAATATTTAATTATCAACGGTTACGTAACTGCCAGAAATGTTTGCGATAAAAAATGACAAAAGTTAATAATTTAAAATTGACAAAAGTTTCTGTAAAACTGAGAAAAGCAGTGAATCAACCAGAAATCCAGTAAAGAAAAGTTATCTTCCCTAATTTCATTTTTTTTCTCTTGTTTTTAACGTTAAGTTGACGATGTTTACATCATTCATCTTATTACTTAAATAATCAATTCCTTGTCGGTCGCAAAAAAAACATAAACTTGGTTAAATCAAAAGTTTTGCAATATCTTGGTACGTGCTAGTTTGTGGCGAATATATCACGTGACCTAAACAACTCAGACCTTAGCAAGTACCCGCTGTGGTTGGTAGTATCGTGCTAGCTGGTATGCTGACCCATTGTGCATTGTTTCACTTTGTTGGTTGGTTGGGTTTTACGGTATATCAACCACTATGGGTTATTTAATGTCAAATCCAGTTCACATATATTAGATATGCATGATATTGTTGAGAACATACCTTAAAAAAACATAGTTCATTCACTGGCACACGAGTAAATGGTCTTTTGTAGCAGAAAGAAAGACTTTCAAATTATTATTTAGTGCGGGAATTATTTTGGCCGTTGAGGTTTCGACTTTATATTTTCGTCCATTGAAAATGGTTTAAGCCATTCTACTCGGATGACTTTTCTGGGTAGTATAAAAGGCCGCATAAACGCTCTCTCAACCTCTTCCTCATATATTTTTCGAGCAGAACAGACCAACATTCAATACGAGGAGAGCACATTCAACCATGGGCCATTGTTCCTTTTGGAGATTAGTCCTTTGTCAACAATTCATTCCTCCTAGACCAACTGAACCTCGAAACTTCAGGTTAGATGCTTAATTCCCGCTTTAAATTCGCAACTGTATTTTTTTTCAATTTGTACGACTCTCAGTACAAGGGTTATCTTTCTGGCTGTCATTAAAGTTTTGAAACTCATCAATATTCTCGTCTACATTCCTGTACTTGCCCAGTCAGCTGGGGCTGTAGAATACACTGACTGCACCTCTGCAGAGGGGTAAGACCCCCCTAACGAGTGTCTTGGATATGACACTAAACAATCTGATGGTGAGGTTCCAGCAGTGCTGTAGCTTTGGGGAATACGGAGTACCCCTTCATTGCCATCGCCCCCAGGTCAACTCTGGCCCGGAGTGGTAGCACCTGATAGGGCCCTATCTATGGGTTAAATAGAACTAACAGCATACTTATGCTAAAATGAATTGAGTAAACTGAATAGCTTGAAATAGAAACATTTTTGACGATTAAACCGCACTTACACTTAAACTGCGTGCTTATGCTTAACTGAATTATTTGAAATAGAACTGTTTTTGACATTAAAACTGTATTTACAATTAACTGAATTATTACATATAACTGCTTGAATAGTTTGAAATGGAAATGTTTTTGACAATTAAACTGTGTACTTGTGCTAAACTGAACTGTTTTCAATAGAACAGATTATTTACATAAAAATGGATTTGGCGTTAAATAACCTACAAAGGTTGATATGCCATAAAACCAAACTAACCAAACCAATACATTCCTGTAGTTTCCTTTCTTCTTAATATAACAGGGCAGACTACCAATTTGCCTTGTTGCAAAAGTCTCAAGAATTTCAATCTAACATGAAGTAGTTTATTTGATATAATTTGTTTGTACAGCCAAGTAATTGTTATTATTTCTCACTACAGTTTTACTCGCAGAGATTTAATGGTTTCAAGTATTGCTATTCAGCAATAATTTATTTGCACTTAGTTGATTGGTAAGTTAGATGGCTAAATTTTGCAGAATTGTGAAAAGTGTTATATTTTTAGGTATAACCCTGTATCTCTCAAAAAAGAGAGAACATCATCCACGTGGAAGTTCTCAAATATATCTCTCATATTATCAGTTTTAAAATGCCGCGCTCTCTTGTGATAGCTAGAGCTCCACATTCCACTAGCACATATTTAATGGTGTAAGATGTCTGGCATGTCAAAAATTGTGGTGGCTGTTCCTGCTTGAGTATAAAAGAATGAGTGAGACTTGTGTGGCCAATTTGCAATTGAGATATATGACTTGTTTCTTTCTTGATTTTCTGAAGGCTGGTCTCGATTCTCTCAGAGTGGGCTTTATTTAGAAGAGTTTGTTGTTAATGTTGTTATTCCAGTGTTGTTGCCATTTTGTAAAACATAATTTTTTTGATTTGAGGTTTCAAGTCAGTATATGGAATGGAGATATTATCGGGGCTCAGATCTAAGGCCGATTTGGCTGCCGAGTCATCTCTTTCATTTCCGCCCACCCCGATGTGGCTTGGGATCCAACACATAATTATTTCTTTATGACTAGACATTGAGTCTAGTCTACTCAGTAGTTGAACAATTAATGGGTTCTCCAGCTTTTTATTTCTCAGTGATGTTAATACAGAGAGCGAGTCAGACAATATGATAAATTTGTTATGTTTGTTCTCATCCGAAGGCCAAATGGTTTGATGTTTTTTATCTTTTTGTTCAAACTGTTGTTTGTATTTAGGGTTGCAGTCGTAGGCTGGGTTGGATGGGCAGGATTTCAGTTTTGTGTAATACTGCAGAGCCAGTTTTTCACATCTGAGTTGTAGGGGTGCTTCGTGCGCTTTGGTGTATAAACTGACGACTGGAAAAGTTCTGAAAGCTCCTAAGACTAATCTCAAGCCTTCGTGGTGGATTGGGTCGCGCTTTTTAAGGTAGTATTTCCTAGCAGATCTATAGATAAATATTCCATAATCTAATTAAGGTTTCACTTTGTGTATGATTCGAAAGCCACACAGATGGAAGTGCAACAAAATCTAATTCGATAACTTGTACTGCTCGAGTTCGATCCCGGCCATAACGCCCCGGAAGCAAAAAAAAATTTGTTGTGTGAAAGGTGAAGGCATAGAACAGTAACGAGATAGTTAAAGAAATATTGTTCAAGTTGCGAGAAACTCGAACATCAGACAATATCAAGTAGGCCTAAAAGCGCAGATTCTGAGGCCGTGGCTCCAAACCATGGAGGCAAATCCAACGAGTAGCACTCGGAGAGTATCAGGTGAGTTCAGTATCTCATAGTTCAATGGGACTTGTTACCTTAGCGACCTCGACAAAAACATCTTGAGTTGCTGAATTGTGCCTCACGTTACTAAAATATTGCAAAACTTTTGACTCATTCTAGTATTTGATACAATGATGTCGATGAAAACTTTTTTTGGCTATACGGGTAATGTTACATGAATATGATCAAAAAGTATCGTGACTGAATTTTTAATCCGGTCCATTGGCAGTGCTGAGTATACACTGGCTGATGGTGAGGCTTCGGTTCTAGAGCTTTGGAGAATATGGAGAGCTCCTGCATTGACTTTACTCTCAGCTCCATCTAAGGGTTAGACAGATCTATTTAAAACTATTTGCATTAGATAGGAATACTGTCTGAATTACCCCAAGGACGTCACCCGTAGATACAAAAATAAAGGGGGGGAAGTTAACAAAGCCTTGAATGATGTTGATCAATAAAGCAGTAAGCTGAGTAGCTTCTTAGAGAAGGAAAGAGAAAGAAAAATAAAAAAAAAAAGGTGTATAGAAACAAGAGAAGGGGAGGAGCAACTCAACTATTAATATACAAAAAAAAAAAAAAAAAGAAGGATAACCTGGGGGTTTTTTTGTGTTTTGTTGACTGCTTTTATAATAGCATTGTTATCAGCTTAAGAACCAGCAATGCAACCCTCATTGTAAATCAAACCAACCACCTAAAATATTAATTTTTTCTTGAAAATAAGACATTTACTAACAAAAGCGAGCTGATTATTTCAATTCATTTTTTCCATTCATGAAAAAAACAAAAAAAAAAACAAAAAAAAAACACGACGACAACTATATTTCAGAGACGAACAAACATTTAACCCACAACAAAGAATTTATTTCGAAATGAATAAATTTAACAAATACATTCTACTGCCATGGCACAAATTTCGCTGTGCATAGTTGAGCAAAAACACATTTAACATAGAAAATAAAACAAAAAGATATAAAGAAAAGAATTGGAAAGTCAAATGGACTTTACTCGACGTTGGATTGAAACAAATATAATTTGTACATTACAAAACATTTTTTTTACAGAAATACCAATAAGGTATCTGAAATCAAAGTTCTTTTTTCTTTTTCCTTTCTTTTGTTTTAAATTTCTGACGCTAGGCTTTCTCAGTTTAATACAATTTTCTTCTCTTTTCTTTTTTTCTTTCTCCTGTTTCAAATTTCTAGCTTCAGGGCACTCACAGGCGGATATTTTTTTTTTCGCTTCCAGTAGTTGTGTTATATAATTGCGGAGGGATTTTTTTTATATTATCATTTTTCGTTTTATATATCTTACCTTAGGTGCACACATTGAATGCAGGTGTTCACGCGCGCACAGGGAGGATGTGACAGTCGCAGACGTCACAATAAAAACCCCAGATAGGAAATGTAACTGGGGATGGGAATGACGTTATGCCCGGAAGCGATGGGCTGAGGATTTTAGGATTTGAAAAAAAAACAGTGAGTTGAGATTTAGGTTTGGACGAATCAAGTTGATTCTTTGGACCTGGGTGAGGCCGGTCCAGTTACGAACAGTCAGTATAGTAAGAAATTGTATTTCTCTCTCCTCATGTCGGAAAACCTTAAACTCAAAAAGGTAAATAAAAGTTTTGTACCTGGACCAAAAGAGAGTCGTCAGAGTGTTTCGAGTGTTTCGTGGATTCCTATATGCATAATGAACGTTTTCGTGTGTTCTACATAACTGTATGTATATGTACATTTCACATATTAATATCGGGCTATGTTACAGCTGTATCTTTTTTCCGGAGCTTCTAGATAATTTGGAGAATGGTGCTCTAAGAAAATTAACATTTTTCGTTAAATTTCCTCCGCGGTCCTTTCTTCTTAAAAAATATCTCCTAAGACTTTACTCGCATAGAGTAGGGGGAACTTTTTCTGTTTCCCATGAAAAGAAACCAATTCTTGGCTTCTCGGAAGCCAATTTACTCTCAATTAATTGTAATTTTACACTGTTTCTGGTTAAAACGGTAGGGTGTGTAAAAACCAAACTTCCGCTGGCTGGCTGGCTGGCTGGCTGGCAGGGTTCAACTTTTCTCTGACTAACAGTACAACAGACTGGGACCCGTGCAAAGGCGGACGACAAACAGAATGTTAACGCATAACAAAAGACTCACAGACTGGAGCCGGTGAAAATGCAGACTGAGGGGGAAAATAAATAAATAAATAAATAAATAAACACGCCCAGTCATTTAAATATCAACAAAGGGACAGTTACGGTTCAATTTTAAAAAATTAACCAATGACCTTCAAGCTATTTTTAATTGCCGATTTGCAAATTCCAAAAATACTTGAAACTGTAGCAGAAAGAACCTTGTATTTTTGTTTGGCGCATAATTTAATTTGACCCTAACGGTCGCCGAACATTTTCACCCAATCAGGATGGTCTGTCCTATTCAGCCCGAACCATATTTTCCAGCAGCACCAAAAATTGAAGAAAGCCCGCGAAACACTCTCTCCCTTAGAAATCGTCAATAAATCGTTTTATTGTCTGCTTTTAAATAGCGGCACTATGAGGAGAGCCATCTAGTTTACGGACCCCCTTGCGTCTATTCTTCTAGACCAAGGGATCCTAGTTAAAAACAAATTAGATGATACACTCTAACAACTTCCTACCTTCTTTCTTTCCTACGAGACTCACAGCATACTAGCGTAAACCCCTTACTTCATGCTGCCATTAAAACCTTCATTTAAAACCTGACGTTTTCGTTCTTCTCCACCACCTTTATTTTCCATCAACATTTAGCGAGGGGATAACAAACAACGTAATACCAACGCTACCAACGAAATACCAACGCAACCAACGTAATACCAACACAACCAACGTAATACCAACATAACCAACGTAAAAGCCAACCTAAACCAAAAACCTAATGATAATAATAATAATAACATCTTCCATCACTATAAAACCATATAATTATAAGTTAATTGTATTAAGAATAGTTACTTAAGTTATATTTATTGATTAATCATTATTATTAGTCATCATCATCATCATCATGTCATGCCGCCAGCACGGATATCCTTGACCCTCTGTCGCCACTTTTCTCTATCGTTCATCGCCTCTGGCAGGTCTTCAGGGCTACGTCCCGTATCCTCACAGAGTTGCTGTATGTATGTTCGAGCTGGTCATCCTGCTTTTGCATAGGAGTACATCGCTTATGAGTTCGTCCCTGCTTCTCCAGCAGTGTCCTGCATGTCTGGTTCATCTAACTTGGATAGTTTTCGTGATGGAAGGTAGGTGGCCGTATAGTTGGTGCTTTGTGGGGTGTTGCCTCCAGGACTTGTTCAATATTGCTCGCAGCATTCTTGTGTAATTGCCGTCAAGCTTTTTGTCCAGCTGTTTTGTTCGCGTCCAAGTAGTGCATCCATATAAGCTTGAAACTATATAACTGTGTGCAAACAATTGACTATTATTGAATTTGAATAATTACTTGAAATCACGGAATTTTGAGAATTAAATTGGAGTCCTCGATACCATACAACTGTATGCAAATTATTTGTGTTAAATAGGAATACTTGATATCATATAATTGTGCTAAAAAAAACTCTAAAGAAACAACTAGAAAAGATATATAAATGTACAATGGATACAGTTCCCTAACTTCTTGGCATAAAATAATCCTTGGCTGATTGACATGTCATTAAATTCAATCAATCAATCATCGATTATTTCTTTAAATTCAAAATTTAAATAAAGAACAACTTATAAACTAAACTTAAGATATCTTGACCTCTGAGTCAGTGCTGATTTGAAAAAATAAAATTATTAAGCTAATCTTGATACCGTTTGAATGAAATGTTCTTGGTGAAACACAGAACTGTGCGAGTGCTGCAATTTATGAGTCATACGAAAGGGTTTTTTTGTGGTTGTAGTGAAGTGTTACTATTGTTGGGAGATTTTGAAGATTTTTATTTGACTCCTTTTTTTCTTCTTCTTACCCCATTCACTTGTGGTCTTCTTATTTATTTGTCGAAGCTGCAAGATGGAATGAAAAAGGCTTGGATACTTTAAGACTCAAATTTTAATTTTAGGGTTTACGACCATTTTGTGGTGTGAATGTTTTCCAGAACCAGTAGAAATAGTCGTGCTTCCCCAGACAAGGCGTTTGAAGGACATCATGGAATCATCAGAGGCTGTTACAAGTTGGAGACCCAATGTGCTGCTAAGTTTGGGACTTAACGAACACGTGTGCTCCCTATTAGTAGCCGAGAGAAAAAGGTGCGTTCGTCAAATTCGAGGCGAAAGGCTTCTGAGAAAGAGTTTCACTTTGGCGTCAGGAAGCCCATCTTTTAGGTATGTGCCGATTTCGCTTCCTGTAAGTCCATTCGGGAAACTGTTACTTTTGCATTTATTTATTTTATTTTTTCATGTTACTGTCTTTTTAAAAACTACTTTTTAAATCCCGATAAAACTCCATAATTACCATACCAAGCTCTATAAAAGCTTCCATTGTTTCAAAAACTAAATATTCGTCTTTAGGGTAAGACAGTTGAAGATGTTGAAGGCATTGAAAGGAATATGACATCACAGCTTCTCACCATATCAAAAGAAAAACTTTAAAGGTGCCTCGACCAATTAAAAACTTACAGGAATTAATGTAATAAATGTCATGGGAACTATATTGAAGGAAAATTAACATTTTATTCATTGTTCATTTCTGTCTTGTTAAATACAAATTTAGTTAAGATTGATAGATTGATGATAGACTGTGATCGATCGATCGATCGATTGATAGATAGAGAGATAAGAAATGCTTCAGATAGATAGATAGATAGATTGAAAATGATTCAGATAGATAGATAGATTTGAAATTATTTAGATAAAGAATAAATAAAGACAACAAAAACATACTGACAATCGATCAATTATTATAAACAGGTAAGCTAAAAAAGGAGGTTCACTATTTTCAAAAAGTAATTGCCGAGTGAAGAGAGAGAGAGAGAGAGAGAGAGAGAGATCAAAGATAAATCTTTTCTGTGGTTAATGGATGCAACCAAATTCCGACTCTTAAAAAGCACTTGTCAGGTTAGTTGCCTGTCCCCGGGGCATTTAAAACCTATTCATCCTTTCAACAAGTCCAAACGTTTTATCACATTTTCTCAGCGATGAAAAAAATCTTCTGTGAACACCCCCCCACCGCAAAAAAAAAAAGCTATTAAGCGAGTATCTATTCACATATAATGCCTGTAATTCTGTGCCAGAGTCGAAAGCCAAAACGATTTCAGTAGAAGACTACTACGATGCACAAATGGAATATTTGGCCAATTTTCTTTACTTGAATCAACAATGTAAGCATCGTTCACTTTATTAAATACCTCTATGCACATACTTATCTGAAATAAGAGAAATACTTCGGAAGAAAAGTCTTTTGTTTATTATAAAAATTGTGTAAGACTAAAAAAAGCCTCACCCGATTTCTTAGTTAAAACTGAATGTGGAAAAAGAAGAAGTATTCTCTCTTAGGTTCAATTTAAGTTCTAGCCCAGTTCCACTAGAAATAATAAAATATCAGTATCTTTGGCTTAGAAGAAAATTCACTTTTTACCTATTGTACTTATTTATGGGCGATACTGTAAAATTCATTGCTCAGTCCGCAGGGATTGTCGAATATATCGATTGCACCTCTGCTGAGGGATAGGCCCCACCAACGTGTGTCCTGGAAATGACATTAAACAACCTGATGGTGAGGTTCCAGTAATGCTGGGGGTTCGGGTAATGCGGAGCACCCCTTCATTGCCATTACTCCCAGGTCCACTCTGGCCTGGAATGGCAGCACCTGATAGGGCCCTATCTATGGGTTAAATAGAACTAAACTGTATACTTATACTAAACTGAACTGTTTGAATTAGAACTGTTTGAATAAACTGAATAGCTTGAAATAGAAATGCTTTTGACAATTAAACTGTGTACTCATGCTAAACTGAATTGTTTGAAATGGAACCGTTTTTGACATTGAAACTGTACTTTCGCTAAACTGAATTGTTATATATATAACTGTTTTGACATTTAACTGTGTGTAAACAAAATCTGTACTTATACCAAACTGAATTAGCTGAATTAGAACTCCTTGATTAAACTGAATAGCTTGAAATAGAAATGTTTTTGACTATTAAATTGTGTACTCATGATAAACTGATTTATTTGAAATAGAACTAATTATTCGTATAAAAATGGATTTGGCATGAAATAACATATAAAGGTTGAGATGCCATAAAACCAAACTAACCGATAAGAACAGTAATATTCAATGATATTCATTTAGGTTGTAAATTGTTGCACTAGAAATGATAAGATCCCTGTATCACCGGCCCATTGGCATAATGGTTAAGCGTTCGACCATGGCCCGGGAGACGCAAAAAATAATACTTAATACCTCCTTGTTACACACAGCATTTATAAGGTACGGATCAAGGGTAAGTAGAGCAATTCAGCGAAAGGAGTCGTGCCCCACCCTAAATAGTAGTTGCTATTGAAAAGGGAGCCTCCAAGTTGCCTTCGACAGCAGTTGGCCAACTTACGCATCTTTGGTTTCGAAGAAAATTAACGTCTGATGATCAGAGATTGGTAGGAGTGTACTTATTAACATCCTTTTTGATTGTATAAGGTTCCAGGAGAAATAATAAAAGTCTGGTATCTTTGGTTTTGAAGAATATTAGATTTTTATTTTGAAAAAATATTGTAATGTTTTACTTATCTATGGGTAATACTCTCTCTCTCTCTCTCTCTCTCTCTCTCTCTCAATCTCTCTCTCCCTTTATATATATATATGGAGAAATGTTAGATTTTGGTAAATCTGACAAGATAATAAAAATAAGTGGAAAAGTGGATAAACTAGCACTGACAATGGATTCAGCAATTTTGATATTTCGTTCTTTATTGATTCTGAAGAAGTTCTTTTTTCAATAAAGAACGAAATATCAAAATTGCTGAATCCATTGTCAGTGCTGCTTTATCCACCTATTTTTATCATATATATATATATATGTATATATATTGTGATGACCAGTTAATAAGGATAAGCTTAATTAAGAAGACGTAACAAGTAGAAGAACATTAATTTCCGGTGATAATATTGGGTCTTGTACAAATACCAAACTGTACTTGAAGCATTAGACTTTGAAAGGTTAGCAAAAAGATACATTTTCGACTGTAGTACTTTCCTTCTCCTTATTAATACATTTCGCATAAAATCCACCCTTTATAACAGAAAATTTGTTTTAAAGGCACTCTTAACCTTTGTGGTTTATTAAATGCCAAAGCCATCTTTGTAGGAAGACAGCAGTGGTACTATTTAACCCATAGCTGAGAGTATAAGGAAGTTCATATCTTTCCTAAGGGGCATTAGTCTGAAAGTGAATGTAATAGCACAACTGGAATTCAAACTTGCTTACTTTGATGCTGCACTCCAGCATTTTAGCCATTCACCCATAGGGACTCCCTCTTTGAAACTATATGACTATGTGCAAACAAATGATTATTATTAAAGGAAAATAATGACTTGAAACCATATTATTGTGTAGAGAATATTAGTATAACATAGTACTTAAAGCTATTTAACTGCGTGCAAATTATTTGTATTAGATAGGAATACTTGCAACAATATGACAGTGATCCGGAGTGGTAGTACCTGTTAGGCTCCCCATCTATGGGTCAAATAGATCTGACTGAAAATTATTTGTATTTGAGAGGAATAGTAGAAACCATGTCACTGTGAAAATTATTTATATTAGATAAGAATACTTAAAACCATATAATTGTGTCTCAAACGCCGCAGTAGGAGGAGTAGGATTGCTTATAGGACCTAGAGCATTAAAAACGCTAAATAGCATTGAGAAAATAACACATGAACCAATCACCAGAATAATTAGTAAACAATTAGACATTAAACTAGGACCGTTCACACAAGAAGAACTCGACTCGGTTCTCAGAAAAATTAAAAATAGGAAAGCTGCAGGGCTGGACGAGATCCCCCAGAAGTATGGAAGACCAGACAATTCGACGACATACTGCTCCGACACTGCAACGCAGTATACAATCAAAATCTGATAGATAGATGGATGAAGGGATGCATACTCCCCTTCCCTAAAAAGGGGGACCTCGGATTAGCCAAAAACTACCGAGGCATAACACTTAATCCATAGCAGCCAAAATCTACAATGCCCTACTACGAAACCGCATAGAACCCAAAATCGACAACATACTTAGGAAAAACCAAAATGGCTTCCAAAGAAATAGATCCACGACCTCACAAATATTAACCATCCGCAGAATCCTTGAAGGTGTACGGGCAAAAAACCTACAAGCGACATTAATATTTGTCGATTATACCAAGGCCTTCGATTCCATTCACAGAGGAAAGATGGAACAAATCCTACTAGCGTACGGCATACCTAAAGAAACAGTAGCAGCAATAACGATTCTCTATAGAAACACCAAAGTAAAAGTACAATCATCAGATGGAGACACGGAATACTTCGACATTGTAGCAGGAGTACTACAAGGGGACACGCTGGCTCCGTACCTCTTTATCATTTGTCTAGACTACGTACTTAGAACATCGATTGACAAAATCAGAGAGAATGGCTTCGAGCTGACGAAGAAAAGAAGCAGAAGGTACCCCGCAAAAACAATTACCGACGCCGACTACGCCGATGACATAGCGATACTGGCAAATACACCCGACCAAGCCGAAACACTACTGCATAGTTTGGAACGAGCAGCCGCAGGCATAGGCCTCTATGTTAATGCACACAAAACGGAATATATGTGCTATAATCAAACGGGGGACATCTCCACTCGAGACGGAACCCCTCTTAGACGAGTAGACAAATTCACTTACCTAGGAAGCAGCGTCGAATCAACCGAAAAGGATATCGACACGAGGTTAACGAAAGCATGGACAGCTATCAATAGGCTATCGATTATATGGAAATCAGACCTAACCGATAAAATGAAACGCAGTTTCTTCCAGGCATTGGTCACATCGATACTGCTATATGGGTGCACTACATGGACTCTAACAAAACGGCTCGAGAAGAACTGTACGGCCACCTGCCTCCTATCACGAAAACTATTCAAGTTAGACGAACCAGACATGCAGGACACTGCTGGAGAAGCAGGGACGAACTCATAAGTGATGTACTCTTATGGACCCCCACACATGGCCGTGCAAAAGCAGGACGACCAGCACGAACATACATTCAGCAGCTATGTGAGGATACGGAATGTTGTCCTGAAGACCTGCCTCGGGTGATGAACGATAGGGAGGAGTGGCGAGAGAGGGTCAGGGATATCCGTGCTACCAGCGCGAGATGATGATGATGATTAGCATTAAGAATAGTTACTTGAAGCTGTAATTGTTTATTAAGGATTATTATGAGTTACTTGAAACCATAGAAGGTTTAGTTTGGTTTCTTTTGTTTAATGGCATATTAACCTTTGTGGGTTATCTAATGACAAAGCCATCCTTGTAGAAAAACAGCAGTGATACTATTTAACCCATAGCTGAGGGTATAAGGAAGTTCATATTTTTCCTAAGGGGCATTAGTCTGAAAGTGAATGTAATAGCACAACTGGAGTTCGAACTCGCTTACAACGATACCATACGTTTGCCATTCAGCCAAAGGAATTCTTCTAATTGTGATATGTATTTACCCCCCTCACTTCATAGGATGTGACACAAGGTCATTTTTAAAGCAGAATAAAGCTGGTTAAAATTTAGAATTTTTCTTCTCCTAGACTGGTTGTTTAAAGAACCCAGGCAACCTTACCACTTACCAAGAGCTGGGGTGGGGGAGAATGGTTATATTCATGCCTTTTCCAAAGCTATAAATGCAATGTGAAATGCAAACAGTCTCGTCCAGGATTTGAACACAGGTTTCTGGGTCCATTTTCCAACGATGATAACCGTTACGCTACGAGTGCATCAATTTTTTGATAGTGAGCTCGTCTGTGGTGTTCCCATCAGAGTCAAGTCATACTAAACTGCTAGAATTTCGGGATTAATCCATTTCAGTATTTTACCAATATTCACTGTTTTATACTTAACTCGGACGTAGTACTCAAGACCAAGGATTCTATTACATATACACATGCACTCATATGCGCGCGCACACACACACATACACATACACACACGCATATATGCGGATGCGTAAACAAAAATGTTTATACGTGCACATGTATTTGTATATGTGCATATATATATATATATATATATACGTTCATGCAAAAATATACATGTATGCGCGTGTGTTTATATATGCAAATATGTAAATGAATATGTGACTATTGCAATATTAATCTATACAGTAATTTGTTTTTATGTACAAACACACACACACACATTTACGTATATATATATATATATATATATATATATATATGCAAATTTCATTAAACATAATAGACATTTTATGTCTACATATTTTCTTCTGGATCCGTTCGAATTCCCGTATTACTTTTAGTGTATTCTGGGGGAATTGATTTATGTATTGTCCATAGTTGCATGTATCCCTAGTACTTTCTGCCCGACTTTGGGCCATCATCATGGGAGGATCTACTAATTTGTCTCTTCACGAGATCACGTCTGTATTCCAAAGTGCTGTTATATTTATGAGCTGCAGGATCATGAAGTTTAAAATATGTATATTTAGGCAGCATTTCTTCGTTAATGCAAATTTCATTAAACATAATAGACATTTTATGTCTACATATTTTCTTCTGGATCCGTTCGAATTCCCGTATTACTTTTATCGTATTCGGGGGGAATTGATTTATGTATTGTCCATAGTTGCATGTATCCCTATTACTTTCTGCTCAAAAGTGATGTAACTTTTGTTTTAGCATATTACTACTGTGTAAGGACGTCTTTGCCGTTGAAGATTATGACGTTTGCTTTTAAATGGATTTCTATAATTAGTGGCGGTAGCTAAAAACATTTAAGTACATTAGCACTGGTTTGAAAATTAATTCTATTGAGTGCTGTTTGCAGCTTTCTAATATATAGTGCTTCGAAAATCTGAAGTTTTTGTTTATTATTTTGATGTTCGAGTATTGTTGTGTTGTCGGTGAGAAATTTTCGTATATATATTTATATATATGTATGCATGTATGTGTGCTGCTAATGCATACCTATGTAAACAAACATGTACGTATCTTACTTTATGCTCAACCGGGCCATTGGCCTTATGAGTAGAGTGTTCGCCAAAAGTCCGGGAAGGCGAAGACACTAAAACCATTTCCTAATATTAATGGTGAGTTGGTCAGTGGTGTTTCCATCTGAATGGAGTTACGTAAAACTGTTTCGAATTTCCACGAAATCTGTAATAGCTGCTTTATATGCAACTGGTACTTAGTACTCATGACTAACGAACGCCATAAGTCAATGTGGTCAGAGAGTGAACAAAAACGAAAGTAATTTTAATTGGTTTGTATGTGCATTTAACCTTGTGTCGTCGCATTTTGCTTGTGTGGAGTGGTTTGGTAACATTGGAACATTTCCCCCAAAAAAACATTTTCAGTCTTTTTTCTCGTATGGTTTTAACCAATCGAGACATTGTCTCTGACCCTAACAGAGAACAATAAAGACACATTGCTATATTATCAACCCTCATCAAGTAAGCCTTCTTCTTATAGTACCCTTCTATATAGTGCATGTTTATGGGACAATATGTGTATAGTTCTAGTTGTTGGGACATGTTTCTGCATTCTTTTTTAAACACCACTGTGTATTTTGTAAATAAAAAGTTAAATGTTGTTTGTTGGGTATGTCTTTCCTTCCGTTGTGTTTGAGAGTGGGTATTTGACTGAATATCTTTCCCACCAACAAGCATAGCAACACCGTCTTTTAATTCCAACACGTTACTTGGCCGTCTCTTTTAAAATAACACATGGGTCATTTAACACTGGACTATATTCAAGTACGTGAACATTAGCTTAATGCTGCAGGACTTTTTAAAAATAAAAATTAATAAAATAACTGAATATATTTATACAAGTATAGAAATATAAGTTATTTTGTTTACAACTCATAGTACACACAATTAATGGGACTCTAAGTTCAGTAAGAAATCCAAGAGACAATGATTATAACAACTTTATTAATATGTAACCAAAGCAAAAACGAATATACAAGCCAAAACAGCCCAGTCGGCTGAGGCTGTTGAATACACCGACTGACTCTCTGTAGAGGGGTAGCACTTCCCTTCCCACCCGACATATGACACTAAACCATCTGATGATGAGGCTGCTGTCCCGGAGCTTTGGGGAATGTAGAGTACCCCTTCATCGCCATTGCTCCTAGGTCCACTTTGACCCAGAGTGCTAGCATATGAGCGGGTCCTAGCTATGGGTCAAGTGTTCTACATTTAAACTGTGTGCAAACAAGTGACTTATGTTCAATCTAATTGTTTAACAAATGACTGTCTAGTTGAATTTCAATACTTGAAAGCATTTATCTGTGTGGAAACGGATGAATAATGTTGAATAAAATTATTAGTGTTAACTAGCAATACTTGAAACTTTTTAGCAGTGTGTTATAATTGAATTATTAGTATTACATAGCAATACTTGGAACCATTTGACTGCGTACAAAAGAATGAATAGAGTCGAATGGAATAATTAGTGCAAAACAGCAATACTTGTAACCACTTCACGGTGTTGCAAACAAATGAATAATATTGAAAAGAATTATAAGCATTAGATACTAATGACTGAAACTATTAACCAGGGAAGAAACAATTGCAAGGCAAGTGTGCTTACAAATTAGTGATAAATCATTTAAAAAATGAAATTACCGATAAACTATTCATTTAAAATCACACACACACACACACACACACACACACACACACACACACACACACACACACATATATATATATATATATATATATATATACATATATATATATATATATATATATATCCATTTAAATGTGTGCAAACAAATGACTGATGTTAAATTGTTGCTGCTATATTATAATACTTGAAACCATTCAACTGTGAACAAACAAATGATTGATAGGAAATAGAATTATTCGTGTTAAACAGAAATACTTGAAAACCATTTAACTTGCCCGGTCGGCTGGTGATATAGAATATACCGACTGCATCTCTGTAGAGGGGTAAGACCCCCTCACAACGAGAGTCCTGGATATGTTATTAAACAATCTGTTGGAGGGGTTCCAACAATGCAAGATCTTTGGGGAATGCGGAGTACCCCTTCATTGCCATCCCCCCCAGGTCCACTCTGGTCTGGAGTGGCAGCACCTGCTAGGGTCTTATCTATGGGTCCTATAGAACTAAACTGTGTACTTATGCTAAGCTTAATTGTTTGAAATAGAACTGTTTTGACATTTAACGGTCTATAAACAAATCTACACTTATACTAAGCTGAATTTTTAAAAATTCATTTCGGCGTTAAATGACCCGAAAAAGGTTGAATCGCCGTTAAAA
This sequence comes from Sepioteuthis lessoniana, assembly GCA_963585895.1. NCBI lineage: Eukaryota > Metazoa > Mollusca > Cephalopoda > Myopsida > Loliginidae > Sepioteuthis > Sepioteuthis lessoniana. The sequence goes on from OY757932.1 coordinate 4,482,844, forward strand.
AAAACGACCAACCAACCATCGAACTATGTGCAAAAGAAAAGCACAAGGTCGTCTAAAAATGTTAACAACAAATTGTATTTCCAAATCATATATTTAATGTACGTGGTGCCTTCAATAAGACGTTTTTGTACAGGCATTTAAAATTGTCTCTTGACAATTCAGTATGTTATTGCTATACATCTTATGAGGTGACTGACTAATTTTTATGATTTCAGGTTCAAATGAACAGCTACAGCAGCAATTGGAATACACCCTACTAAAACCTGATTGTCACAGCTGGTGAATTTCAAAAATGCAAACTGCACGTGAGGACACTTTAGAAGAACGATATGCAATAAAATTCTGTTTTAAACTTGGAAAAAATGCCACAGAAACGTATGGAATGCTTCAGACTGCTTTTGGAGCATCTTGCATAAATCGAGCATCAGTTTTTGAGTGATTCAAGGAAGGCATGGGGTCTGTGAGGGATGATAAGAGGTGTAGGAGGAGTATGGAAGTCATTACAGCAGAGTTGATTGGCCAAAGGGTTAGGGTTAGGGTTATGGTTATTATGTTGAGGTTTTAAGGTAGTTCAAGAAGAGATTCCTTGGGATGAGGCCAGCACTCTTCAAATCGGGTCAGTGGCATTTCCAGCAGGACAATGCACCAGTCCACAACTCCATCGTTGTCGGACTATTTGACCAAGATGGGCATCAACACAGTTCCCCCCCCCAATTGTCCAGACCTTGCTCCCTTCGAAGGAGACTAGAGTTTCATGTGTGTACTATCAATAAAAGTGCCCATACGTAAAAAGTCTGGAAACTTATTTAGTGACCCGCGTATATGTATAAAGAGGATTTGGTATCAACCTACAATGGTTGATATGCCATAAAACCCAACCAACCAACCAAACAAAAATACCCCCCCCCAAAAAAAAACAAACATATGTATGTGTATTTCTGTGCGTGTGTGTGAGAGAGAGAGGGGGGATATTAATAAGGTCTATTTTACTGATTTGGCAATTTTTCTTTGGTTATGTTACTCATGACAAATTACTTATAGAAGTGTGACCGATGGGCAAGATATTTCAGCCATGTTTGGTTTGTGTAATGAGCATCATTATGCATATGCCAATCAGTGGGAAGCCATGTTGCTGCAAGACATAAATGATTGTTTAGAATTAAAATTTCCAAACTTCAAATGAAAAAAATAAATGAACTGTTTTGATGATTGCTCACATTTAACTAAACATTGCTAAGTTTGCTAGTAGTTCTTCAATCCAGAGATGCAAAATAATTACATAACATTATGACTTACTTAGGACTAACCATGATTACATGGCATTATGGCTTAGTTAGGACTAAGATTCTAATAAAAAACATAACATCCTACACGGTATCAATTTACTATCATTAGAACGAAGTGCTCTTCAAGTGATGATCTTTTACCTGGCATAAGCAAGTACATCAACTATATATATATATATATATATATAAGACAGTTAAAGATACTTGGATACAAAAAATCATTTTCAATCAATGCATTTTGTGACCTAACTAGTTCAGTTGACGTCGGTTTATTTGTGGCTTATCAACTTTTTTTTTTAAATTAAAAATTAAACAAAATTTTCTTCACAAAATTTTTCTTTTGACAATGACCTGCAGCCGAAATTATTTTGGAACAGTAAAAGAATAAATAGTAAAAAAAGGAAAATTCCTGTTTGTCTTATCATTTTGTCCATATATATATATATATATATTGTGGCGATTTAGGAATTACCAAAGAACTCCCAACCGGATGTTGACTCGTCGGCTGCCTGATACAAAATGTATAAATGCGTCGCCACGCATAAGGCTCCACGCATCCATCCGGTTAAAATCAGAAAAAAGAAAAATAATAAAATGTAAAGTAGCCAATGAGAAGCGGTCGCGCCAAAATTAGAAGGATTTCCGAGTAGGGAATTTGGAGCCGGTGAAGAGAGATAAATACTCAGCTTTTCTGTGAACCGACCTCTTTTCGGGTAGTGACGTCGAACCGACAACACCGATTTTACTATCTGGTGTTTTGGACACCACGCTATGTTTTGGGACGTAGCGTTGGTTAGTCCATTCACCAAGTAAATAAAAGGAAAGTATGAAAGAAATGTTTTCGTCTCTTGTCTGTTTCTATCCTTTCTTTGCATATTTCTTTTGAACCTTCTTCGGGCAAGGCATTGCACCGGCCAAGTCAACGTGGGGTAAAGCAAAATAACCAAAATATGGAGTCAGATATCTTACGGCAACACAGTCTTGCCCTTAGCCACTGACTACCATAAAAAACCTTCAAACCCCACAATATATATATATATATATATATATAATATAAACTATTTTTATTATTACACTAAAAAAAGAGGGTGAGGTAACGTTATCAGAGTAATATTAACAAAAGAGAGAGAGAGAGACAGAGACAGAGAGAGAGACAGAGAGAGAGAGATGTGGGCACTATATATATATATATTGAGCTAAAAGTCTACGAGAAGAAAAAACTGAATTAATAAAAAGGGTATTTCATAGAATGGGTGGCTTGGTATCGAACGACTGAAGGGTTGTCTTCAGAGGTCTGTCGTATTTGAGGACTGTAACCGACCACTTACATTTTTTGAGTTAGAGGCAACAATTACACATTTTGAGACAAAAGAATTGTATTATGGTTTAATATTTCCTCGCAATATAAATGCAAGAACAATTCACAATGAGTTCGCAAGAATATTTTATTACCGGAACAAACTTGATAGAATTGATACAAAAATGACATGAAAAACAAAAGGAATGCTTAAAGAGGATGTGTAGAGAACTGTCCGAGTGTGGTTAAAATGATCTTTTAGTATAAGTTTAGAGTCCTTACTATTCAGCATGTTGAACGAAGACTTAAATGTTTGAGAAGTGCTATCGTATGCAAAGTTACCAGAAGTTTGTTGGAGGTTCAAGCTGTCTATTCATGCAGACAGGAGCGGATATGTGCACACTGCTGGGACCGCGAATGAAAGAGAATTTGACTTTTGACGCTCTCTCGTTATATATTATTTTTATACCGCCACCTAGTGGCCATTAGTTGTACTATATGGCCGATCCAGTCGGTAATTACCTTTTGTATCCCCAAGTGCCAAATAGCAGAACTCGTCGGCGTGAAAAGAGTGTAATCCGCTTAAAAATTGACTTTGTGTTGCGTCCTGTCAGTGAATGAGGGGTTGGGTAAATATATACTTCACGACAAATATTGAGAATGAAAATCGTTATGTTAAATTTAGTAGAAATTATTTGAAAGTTTCCGTCGGTATGCAGCTACGGAAAATCTAATTAAGAACCCGTAGCGTAGTGGCTAATGTTTTGGTCTGCAACACCATATTAAGTGAGTTCAAACTCAGTTCGCGGTATTATATTCAATTTTGGATTAATACCCTCGGGAAAGGTATGATCCCTCTTATCCACCCCCACTATTGGTTCTACAGAGATTGCTTTGGCCTTGAACAACCCATGAAGTTTGATATGCTTTTAAACAAAGAAACCAAATCAATCATATCTAAACAAATAATTCCTTGAAAGTCGAAGCCGTTCGCAACAAAAAAACATTAAAAACAAACGGGATATATTTCAAATAAAACAATATCACACATAAAATATTCAAACAAGTTTGAGCAGGCTCGAAGCTTTGTTTTGTTTTTGTAAACCAATCTTGTTCAGTGTCTTGGTAGTTTGATATTTGAGCTGGATTATCTGCCCCTGCTGGCAATTTGAATTGTCCGAACAATTGTTAAATTGTTGTGTAGTGATGGAGTAACCATGGAATGGTGAGAAAAGCCAAAGTGTGTATTTACACCCCCCCCTTATCACAGGCAAGATATGACTCAAGGTCAATTTTTAAGAGGAGTAAAGCTGGTTTTCATTCTCCTAGATTTCCCCTTAGCTGGTGGGGAAAATGGATTCATGCCTTTTCGAAGGGCATTAGCGCAAACATTCTCGTCTAGGATTTGAACTCAGTTCACAGATTTCATTTCCATCGGCCATAACTGTTACGCTAAGCACGTTTCTGACTTGTGGCGAGTTAATGTGAGACCAATAATATTTACTACCTACCATAAATGATGCTGTCGCTCCGAAACCAAATTTGTTTCCAGGGTCTTTGAAGAACTCGGCACAGTTGATCTTTTTAGAATTGGTATATCATATTATTTAAGTGGCCCATTGGTCTAGTGGGTCGAGTGTTCACTAATGGCCCGTGAAACTGGGGTTCAATCCCAGGTCGAGTCATACCAAAGACTCAAAAATGGTACTTGATGCAACCTTGCTTAACATTCAGCATTATAAGGTACGGATCAAGGGTAAAGTGAAGCAATCCAGGGAAAGAAGTACACTTCTGTGTAGTAGCTATTGAAAAAGGAGCCTTCGGGTCACCCTCGACTACGGTCGCCAACTTTACTTTTTTATATTATATTATAATTTCTAATCGTTACGAATAATAGTTAAAACATTATACTGTATAAGGGCTTCTAAATTTGTCTGTACATTGACCATTTGCGAAGTCATTCGGTGTCAAAAACGACTTTGCAGATATTCAATGTACTGACGAAACGGAATCGAAACGAATTAGAAAAAAGATTTGACTGTGACTTATCTCGACAGTAATCTAGACGTCTAGACATTATCACTTTGTTTCACAAGTTGCCCAACTGTCTACACGTGTTCATTCAAATCTTAAATTTTAAAATTTCAAAAATTTGAAGCTTCAGTCTCGAAATTTTTTGATCATGGACCATGGAAATTTAATTTCTCAGATTGCTGGTTTAAATAATAATAAAATTTTCACCAAAAACATTTCATTTAAAAATATCAAGACTGACTTGATAACTCTTTTAAAACTTAGTACTGATTCGTCTAGACATCACTTAATTATATAAGTTTATAAGTTGGTAAGTTGTGTTTACTTCTTCATTTAAATTTAAATTCCATAATTTATAATTTATGGCTTAAGTATCGATACTTTTTCATCACTCCTGATCGGAAAAATTTTAATTCAAATTATATCAAGTTTGCCACTAATGAATCTTTTTGCTAAATCTCTTGCCTCTCGGGAAATTATTATTATCGGGTGGGGATTGAAGAAAGCAGAATTTGATTAGATTCGAACCTGCCACACACACGACTTGACTTTCTCAACATCTTAACTGAATTAAACTTGACAATCAGAACAGAAAATGTCGATTTTAACATTTGTAAGATTAAGCGAAGGATTGATTTTCACGGCATGTCAACTCATCTAGGGTTATTTTATGCATATACGTTACGGAATTGCATTCATTGAAGGTTTATGTTTACATTCATTATGAGGTTGTTTTTTAAGGAGTTTTTTGCAAACAGTTAGATGATATCAAGTATTTCTATCAAATACAAATAATTTGCAGACAATTATATGATATCAAGTATTCCTATCTAATACAAATAATTTGCACACAGTTATATCATATAAAGTATTCCTATCTAATACAAATAATTTGCACACTGTTATATCATATCAAGTATTCCTATCTAATACAAATAATTTGTACACAGTTCTATGATATCAAGTATTCCTATCTAATACAAATAATTTACACAAAGTTATATGATATCAATTATTCCTATCTAATACAAATAATTTGCACACTGTTATATGATATCAAGTATTCCTATCTAATACAAATAATTTGCACACAGTTATATGATATCAAGTATTTCTATCAAATACAAATAATTTGCAGGCAATTGTATGATACCAAGTAGAAGTATTCCTTTATAATACAAATAATTTGCACAAAGCTGATATCAAATGTTTCGATCTAATGCAAATAATTTACACATAGCTGTATGGTTTCAAGTATTCTCATCTAATACTAATAATTACATGTTTTGAAGTAATTATTTCTATTAAATAATAATCTTTTGTTTGCACACAGTTATATGGCTTCAAGTAACTAATGATAATCCTTAATAAACAATTATTGCTTCAAGCAACTATTCTTAACACAGATAATTCATAGCCATAGGATATAAAGTATTGCTATCTAATACAAATAATTAACACAGTTGTATTGTTTCAAGTATTCTTATCTAATACTAATATGTATATGGTTTTAAGTAAATATTTCTATTTAATAAAAGTCAATTGGTTGTACACATTTAGTTTCAAGCAACAAATTATAACTCTTAGTAAATGATTTTAATTTTAAAAAACTATTCTTAATACAAATAATTTGCTGAGAGTTTTATGCTTTCCAATATTCCTGCTTAATTCTAATAATTGTGTGGTTTCATGGAAATTATTTTTATCCAATTATAATTATTTACACACAGTTATATGGTTTCAATTAACTGGTAAGAATAATCCTTTGTAAATAATTACAGATTAGAATTATTGGTAGAGAGACAAAAACTGTTTTTACAGGCAACAGAATCCAATCCTAAACCCGGAAAAAAAAGCTTAACATCCATTTTATTTACATACCAACAAAAGAAAGGGATATTATTTTTCATGTTCAATTTCGAAATGTGGGCTATAAAGAGAACATTACAAAAGTAACTGAGAAATTTGATAATTACTCAGAACTCAGAAAAAGTTTATCAATCTTCAGAAATAATCAGAGATTCGAATGGCCCGGTCGACTGGTGGTGGGAGGGGTACCACGGAATACACTGACTACATCTCTGCAGAGGGGTGAGACCACCCCCCCTAAGGAGCGTCCTGTGACACAGTCGGCAGGGGCTGTTGAATACACTGACTGCATCTCTGCAGAGGGGTAAGAACCCCCCCCCCACCACCACCACCACCAAGGAGCGTCCTGTGACACAGTCGGCTGGGGCTCTGTTGAATACACTGACTGCATCTCTGCAGAGGGGTAAGAACCCCCCACCAAGGAGCGTCCTGTGACACAGTCGGCTGGGGCTCTGTAGAATACACTGACTGCATCTTTGCAATGGGGTAAGATTCCCCCAATGAGTATACTAGATATAACACTAAACAATCTGATGGTGAGGCTTCAGTAACGCTGGAGCTTTGGGGAACGCGGAGCATCCCTCCATCACTATCGCTCCCAGGTCAACTCTGCCTCTGAGTGGTATCACCTGATATGGTCCAATCTATGGGTCAAATAGAACTGTTTGACATTTAAACTGTGCTTATGCTTAATTGAATTGTTTGAAATAGAATTGTTTTTACATTTAACTATATTCGTATTAAATAGAAATAAGTGAAACCATTTAACTGTGTGAAAAAAAACGAGCTCAGGCTCATTTTAAAATATTAATCATATATTTAATATATATGTATAAAAAAGATTCAGCACAAAATAACCTCATCATCATCATGTCACGCTGCCAGCACGGATGTCACTGACCCTCTCTCGCCACCCGTCTCTATCGTCCATCGCTCCTGGGAGGTCTTCAAGGCTATATCCTATATCGGCACAGAGCTGCTGTATATAGTTTTTTTGCTGGTCGTCCTGCCTTTGCTCGTCCATGTGAAGGGGTCCACTGGAGTATATCGCTTATGAGTTCGTCCTTACTTCTCCAGCAGCGTCTCGCATGTCTGGTTGGTCTAACTTGGATAGTTTTCGTGATGGGTTGTAGGTGGCCGTACAGCAGCTGTTTTGTGGGGTGTTGCCTCCGGGACTTGTTCAATATTGCTCACAGCATTCTTGTGTAATTGCCGACTTTTTCTTCATACGTTTACTTAGCGTCCATGTGGTGCATCCATATTGCAGTACTAACACGACCGCTGTTTGGGAAAAACTACGTTTTATTTTATCAGTCTGGTCTGACATCCATATGACCGATAGCCTATTGATAGCTGTCTATGCCTTTGCTAGTTGCGTGTTGATGTCCTTTTCGGTTGATGGGACACTGCTTTCGAAGTAGGTGAACTTGTCCACTAGTTTCAGTGGAGCACTCTTTAGTGTGGAGATGTTGCCTCTTTGATTAAAGCACATGTATACCGTCTTGTTTACGTTGACATGCAGGCTGATGCTAGCATCTGCTCGTTCCGGACTATGTTGTAGAGTTTCGTCTGGAGCGGGTGTATTTGCCAGAAGCGCTATGTCATCAGCGTAGTGCGCTTCCGTAATTGTTTGTGCGGGGTATCTTCTGCTTCTTTCTTTTGCCAGCTTGAAATCGTTTTCTTTCATTAAATCAATAGACGTTCTAAGCGCGTAGTCTAGGCAGATATGGTATGGGGCTAATGTGTTTCCTTGTTGCACACACCTGCTACAATGTCAAAGTAGTCTGTGTCTCCATCTGGAGGGCGGACTTTTACTTTCGTGTTTTTATATGTCATCATTATAGCCGCGACGGTTTCTTTGGGGAGGCAGTAGGCGTGCAGTATTTGCTCCATCTTCCCTCTGTGTATGGAGTCAAAGGCCTTGGAGAAGTCGACGAATAATATTGTTGCCTCAAGGTTTTTTGCACGTACACCTAGAATTCGACGAATAAAAATTTTTGATGTCGTGGATCGATTTCTCCGAAAGCCATTTTGGTTCTTCCTAATTATTTTCTCAATTTTGGGTTCTATGCGGTTGCGTAGTAGAGCATTGTCGATCTTGGTTGCTATAGATGTAAGAGTTTTACCTTGGTAATTCTTGGCTATTCCGTGATCATCACTCTTCTTAGAGAAAGAGAGGATGCATCCCTTTGTCCATCTGTCTATTGTGTTTTGGTTATATAATCTACAATGCTTCATATGCCATAAAAGCCAGCCAAAACACATCATATATATTTAATATATATGTATAAAGAGAATTTGGAATCAAATAACCTACAATGGTTGATATGTTATAAAACCACACCAAACCAGACCGAATCACATATATTTAATATATATGTATAAAGAGAATTTGGAATCAAATAACCTACAATGGTTGATATGTTATAAAACCACACCAAACCAGACCGAATCACATATATTTAATATATATGAATAAAGAGGATTTGGCATAAAATAACCTACAATGGTTGATATGCCATAAAACCCAACCCAACCAAATTATATATATTTGATATATATGTATAAAGAGAATTTGGAATCAAATAACCTACAATGGTTGATATGCCATAAAACCAAACCAAACCAAATCAAATATATTTAATAAGTGTGTATAAAGAGGATTTGGCATTAAATAACCCACACTGGTTGATGAGCCATAAAACTAAACCTAACCAAGAAATTCAAAGGACTATGTAACGAAACTATATAGACGAGTGAGTAAATGTGAATTCGCAGACTTTTAATGGTAGGTCTTGAGGATTTGCGTCTCACATGGAACCTGACTTAACACACCGAGGAAAGCAATTCAAGCTGGTCAGACAAGTTCAGGAACTCCCAACTTCCAATATACCAGAAATGGACGTTTCCTTCATAAGACGAAGACATGAAAACAGACTCAGAACACACTCACAGACTAATCTTCATAATATAAACATGACAAACAATACAGCGAACAGTCCCAGATCGATTGCAACAAATTATGTGCTTGTTCTCACCTACGTGGATAATGCCCACTATATATGCAGAAAATGCAACTGAAAAGAATACTTTGTCAGTTGTTGTCACTCACAAAGGTCAGTGCGGTAAATAGAAATATTTACTGACTCATCTGACTCAAACTGAAACCTGGATCAATCCAAATTCTTCCAAGGCAAGATCAATACCAAGGATCCCACTATTAAGCAATTCTTTCAAGTGAACCGTCAACATTCTGCATTAATTCTGATACGAAAGTGAAACTCTGGAGTATAAATCTTGACACTGACGGTTCTATGTTTGATTTTAAATTGAAACAGCTGCTGAGATAAATATACTCCCCAAAATTATGTACAGCAAACTTTGTCGTTGTCTAAAACTCAAGTCAACCTCTGTTACTCTTTAGTGACTATAACAAAACTCAATTCAACCTCTGTTACTCTTACTGACTATAACAAAACTGAAGTCAACCTCTGTTACTCTTTACTGACTATAACAAAACTCGCATTCCTGTTCTAGGGAAATGTATAGGCTCAGTAATCCACAAAACCCAAATCTGCCCAGTTAATTTCAAAATAACTAACACAGATTTTCAAGCCGTTTTAAGAGCTGACACCAATGAGAAACTGGAACTAATTAAGCATATATTAATGACTGACAAGAAACAACATTTAGTGTTAACAAACAGAAACTGACGACTCACTAAAACTCTTAGCCAAATACACTCTTTATGGATGGCTCGAAAAACAAAAAAGTAGAACCGTTGGTAAAACTGTTCTAAACGAGTAGAAATGGTTTAGTTGGTCGGTGTTTTACGGCATATTAACCCTTATGGGTTATTCTATGCCAAACCCTACATGCATACATACATATATATATATGTAAGCGAATAGATTGTAAGTAACTCTATTTTACGGGATTAGTCAGAGCTCATTTGTTTTCTCAGTCAAACGGTTTCAAATATTTCCAATTAACATTAGTAATTCTGTTTATTAAGTATTCCTATGTAATATAAATAATTTGCACACAGCTGTAGAGTTTCAAATAACTAAAAATAATAATGTTTAGTGGATGATTATACAGTTCTATTTGACCTAAAGAAAATTTTAGAATAAACCGTTTGAAATTAATGACTTATAAACAGGAAGCTGAGGAATCAACAGATGAATGACTCAGAGATGTTCGTTAACAGAACATGAGCAACAGCAACGTATAATAGAACTCATTATCGCCAGTACTCCCATTGCAGACTTCCAAAAGGAGTTACTAAGAAAAGACAAAACTAACCCTGGAAGAAACTGTTAGTATTGGCAAAACATATGAAGCTTCCAACATTCCCATTAAACAACTGAGGGCTATGGTAAATAATGATAATGTGGATAATACTAATATACAAGCCATAAGAACACCAACTCGTTATACTAGGTCAAATAAATGTCTCAAATGTGGTAAAAGCCATGCTTTTCACCGTGAAGCTTGTCCTGCATTCGGATCAAAATGTAACACATGTGGTAAAGCAAACCACTGGGCATCAGTATGTTTGTCAAACGGAACAAAACCAAAACAAAGGCCGAAGTCACAAAGCAGAGAACACAAAAAACCAAAATCTCACTATCAACCACAATATAAGAGAAAACAGTACGTGAAAACCGATGCAGTATACAACAACAGAGAAGCTGAGGAACAAATGGAAAGCTTGACGTTCAATTGTTTTAATATGACCCAAAGAGATGAAGCCTTCGTACTCATCAACATTAAATTGCCAAATCGAAATGGCATCCACAAGTTGCGTCTGAAGATGAAAGGAACACCCTACCAGTTTTTACATTCCATAGAATGTTCCCAGAAAAACTGGCCGTAGATGGTTTCCCAAACATAAAAAACAATTTATCAACAAAAAACTGATAGAATATAACGGCACACCAAAAAAAGGCTTTGGTAACATTAAAATACCTTATCAATACAACAAATCAGACTGGCATGTCAGCACCTTCCACATTGTGGACGTACAAGGGCTACCATCGCTGGAACAGCTCAAACTAGTTACCCTTCAATGCACAGTTAAGAAAGAAGATGCATTCCAAACTCCTGCAGCAACACGGATAAATGCAACCAAAGACCTGATGCAGATGTATCCTGATCAGTTCGACAAAATTGGCTCCATGCTAGGTGCAGTCAGATTATCGGTCAACAAAAACATACATCCACATATTGACGCACCGAGAAAACCCCCAATTGCACTTAAAGACTATATAAAACAGGAGCTTGATAACATGGTCAAAAACAAGATAATAAGAAAAGAAACCAAGGCTGATCCAGTACTTGATCAACTACAAGGAATCATAACAGCAGGATGGCCAGACTCAATTAAGGATTTACCACCGGTAATACGGTCAGACTGGCCATACAGAGATGGACTGTCAACGATGGCATCATCATGAAGGGATCAAGAATTGTTATTCCTGAAACTCAACAAAAAATTATCTTGGACCAGCTATATTACAGCCATCAAGGTGTTGAAAAAACACGTCTTCAAGCCAGAGATACTGTATACTGGAAACAATTAATGCAGATATCGAGAACATGATCAAGAATTGTTCAATATGCCAGGAAAACATTCCGGCACAACTAAAGGAAACTTTACAGCCACATGACATCCCCAGCAGAGCACGGGAAGTTGTCGGCACAGATTTGTTTAACTGCAATAATCATGAATATCTGATAATTGCTGATTATTACAGTACATTTCCAATTATACGGAAAATGAATGGCCTGACAATAAGCAATATGGTCATATCAACAATGAAGCAAGTATTTTCTGGACAGAGTTGTTAGTGACAATGAACCACAATACTACAGTGAAGCATTCAAAGAATTTGCCCAGAAATGGCAATTTATCACATCACATCATCACCAAAGTTCCCAAAATCAAATGGTTTTATCGAAAGACAAATCCAAACAATTAAAAGAGCTCTAATCAAGGCTAAGCAAGCAGGAAGAGATCCTCACTTAGCAATGCTGTGTTTGCGAACAACACTAATCAACCACAACCTTCCAAGTCCAGCTGAACTCTTAAACAATCGCATTTTAAGATCAAACTTAATTGCCAAAGTTTCAACCTCAGATTTTTCAACACTGACCATATCCATGAAGAACTGAAACACAGACAGGATATGCAGAAAATGTATCATGATAGAACAGCTCATGATCTACCACCACTTGTCCCTGGGCAAGATGTACGTATATTGGATAACCAAACTGGGAAATGGAAACCAGTAACAATCACAAGCAGATGTGCAGGACCCAGATCATACATCCTTCAACTCCCATATGGATCATCAAAAAGACGAAACAGAGTCCAAATAAGAGCAGCAGAAACATCCAGCCATAAACAGGTTCATTCTAATGACCACACCACTTCATGGCAAAAAGAACTCACAAATACAATCAACGTCTCACACCAGAGAAGTATAAAACAGCCAACGTGCAGCACAACAAGAAGTGGCCGTGAAATACACAGGCCAAAAAGATATAAAGCAAATAAACAAGGAATATAGCAACATCCTTCTTTTTCATTGATAAGGGGGTTGTAGTAATATCACGGACTATTTCTCTACGCGCAAGATTACAACCCCTTGGCGTAGGAATACACACACACACACACACACACACACACACACACACACACACACACACACACTGCCATTCAGGATAAAGATGCCCTAACTAAAGCACGCACGTCTTATGTTGTCTTTAAGCCTACAAACATACAGCGACAATACATTACAGTACGGTACGGATATATTAAAAAAATAAATGGTATATGAAGAAAGAAGCTAAAATATATCGGTTCCTAATTGGTGGAGACATCAAATGTAGAAGCAATCGGCGCTGCTTACTCAAAACAAGGAGGAAAGTCCTCGTTAACCTTGTAATATCGTTAGAGGATATGGGGAGCATCCTAATCGTCAACGGACAAACTGGGATCTGGAATCTCAGAGGATCCATTGAATAACACGAAATGGTAGATAAGTTATCATTCCTAACCATACAAATGATGTCCTCACGAATTCTTCAGACTTACTGATAAACTTTTCCTCATCTTGTTTTCCTTTCCCCAGCCTCTTTTTCTTTACTTCTTCTGTTGTAGTGGGGGATGTAGTTACCGTAGTCGACCGACAACTCATAACCCAAACGAAAACAAAATAAACAAACCCTATTCCTAAAAATGATGAGTCACTGATGTCGTCAGCCAATAGTATTTAGGAACGATTCGTTAAGGGACTAAATTGCTCTGCAAAGAACTTTTTTAAAATATTAAATTCAGCCTGTCTTTCTAAGGACAGTCCTCAACAAATGGACAAAATAGGCAGTATTTAAAAACACATGGTCGAATTAGAATGAAGTTTTCTCACTATAATATAGTAATAATAAGCAAGGTCATCCAACATAGACCACAAAGCGTAGTGGCACAGAGTAGCTATGAAGGCAGCAGTATCAAACCGGGTCAAATCATTTGGGCTGGGGCCAGCAGAGGACGTGGGAGGAACCATTTTTTTTCCTGGTCGTTCAACGACTGAAGCCTAATCAGCAGCAGCTGCACATGAGGACTACTAAAGGCTTTTCCTAAAGCAGACGTCCGGATTCTAGCTGCAGACGACGCAGGAAGATTGCCTGCCACTCAGCTTAAAAGCCCTTTTCAGGGCTACTCAGAAAGTCTTTCCAAACACCTCCTGAGACGGCACAATGCAGCAGACACAACTACCAGACCCTCAATCTAACAGAACTTTCCAGGATTAATTCAGAAAGTCTAATACTCTTTGAGACGGCACCAGCAGCTACCTTCTTGCACCAGCGACCACTTCACTGCAGCGGCAACTACCACTCCTGCACCGGCGACCACTTCACTGCAGCAGCAACTACCACTCCCGCACCGGCGGCCAGTTCCCTGGACCAGAATCTACCAGTTCTGCACCAGCAGCTACCAGCCCTGCACCGGCGAACTTCCTGCAGCAGCGCCTACCAGTTCTGCATCAGCAGCTACTACTCCTGCACCAGCGATCACCTTCCTGCACCAGCAGACACCAGCGTCCACTTTCCTGCACCAGCAGATACCAGCAGTCACCAGTTCTGCACTAGCGACTACCAGTCCTGAACCAGCGACCACTTTCCTGCACCAGCAGATACCAGCAGCAACCAGTCCTGGACCAGCGAACACCTTCCTGCACCTGCAGATACCAGTCCTAAACCAACGACCACCTATCCAACGAATACCAGTCTTGTACAAGCTATCCGGACCTGCTCCAGCGACTAGAACCTGCTCCAACGATCACCATCCGGCCGCGGCGATTGTTCGTCGTACGCTTTTTCGATTTACGATTCTCCATAATAAAGTTTACCCTTTCGAAGAACACCCTTGTTTTGTCATTCTTGCCTAATTTGTTGTCAATCACTTATATTTCAAGAGTTTTCGGGGACCGGTATATTTATCTGGCCTCCGCAACAGAGTGATTGTAACATTAAGGTCCTATGCAGCCCCTTTATTTTACGTTGTTGTAAACAACGACTAAGGTAGTTAATAAAGATGCTTTGAAATTTACACACATGTTCGACAACCATCAGCGCTCCATACAACAAAGATAAACCCATTCTTCTATGACACAGAATACACCCAGTGTATTCTAAGCCTTGTTGACAGGGTGGTTAACATTTGTCGTAAAATAATCTGAGGCCAATCAAAGATGCTTTTTTCGATTTTATTTTCCTTATTTTCTATATCTGTATTCTTTGATTTTAAAAGCGGCATGAACAAAATCAGCATATTTAGAAAAGAAAATCGTTTGTGACCATACAGATCTTGTTAAATATTGAAAGAGAAAATTATTAAAATGTGACTGCATCTCTGATTTTCCAAAGCAATCGAGCAAAGGCATAATATAATTACTAAGTCCCTCTGATGAAAATGATTGGCTTGCATATGCCATTCCACCCTTCATACGTTTGTCTCTATGGTCTTTAAACAACGTGTATGAGTTATAAGAAAGAAATTTTGGAGAATTTCCAAGGGCCATAATATAATTAGGTTCTTTGTCCTGACATCCAATCTTATTTTGGCCGGAAACTGACAGGTAATTCATGATATTCTTCAGAAAAAATAAATACACAGATGTGATTTGCCTGAGGTTTATGAATAAAATTACAAAAAAGAATATATATATATATATATATATATATATATATATATATATATATATAAAAGGTATGTTTAAAAGTATCAAGACCGAGATTGCATTTATTTATACATCTCCACCCCACACAAAAAACAACAAAAAACAATGAATGAAAAAATTAATTTTCTAAGAAAAAAGTCACTTTTGGCATTCAATACAATTATTCCAGCGAGATTTCCACTGGTCAAAGCACCCCTGAAACTCCTGTTTTATAATGGGGAATTTTAATATCCTTTACATCCTTAAACCCTTGAGATAAATTTTCAGTTTTGAAAACAATTTTTTTCTAGCTTTGGAGAGTGCTGTACCTACACAATCCTTTCTTTCACAAAAAAAAAAAAACAAAAAAAAAAAAAAAACCAGACGATAAAAAAGATTTATCCAAAAATATAATTATGCAGTTGTCCAAAAATAAGTACACCACTCATATATATTCATACAGTTTTATTTTTGAGACACTTTCTATGCTGAAGAGTTTGGTAATGAAAAATACCTAATAATATCCATTTTAACTGTATAATGTTCCACTTAATGTATATTAAAAGAAAATTACATTCCTTTTTGAATGTTAAGGCTGTAAATATTCATGGAAGCGACCGTTCAGGTACATATATATATGTTTGACTTTTTTGTTGAATGGCATACCAAACTTCTTGAGTAATTTAATGCCAAAATCACCCCAGTAGGAACGCAGCAGTGATACAATTTAACCCATGGCTCCTGAACGTAAAAGCATAACTGGAGCTCGCACTTGCTTACTTCAAGGCCGCAGTCCAGCACTTTTTGGAATTTGCATATCGTCACTTAAAAACGGCTAAAATGTTATTGGTTTGCTTCATTTTATAACTGTCCATTTGGTTTGGTTTCGTTTGGTTTTATGGCACATCAATAACTTTAGGATATAAATGCCAAATCTATTTTTATACTTATAAACAGTTCTATTTCAAACAGTTCAGTTTAGCATAAGCACACAGTTTAGTTCTATTTCACCCATAGATAGGACCCTATCAGGTGGTAACACTCTGGGCCAGAGTGGACCTGGGAGCAATTTCAGTGATGGGGTGCTCCGCATTCCTCAAAGGTCACCATCGGATTTTTTTAATGTCAAATCTGTGATACTCGGTTTTTTTTTCCTTTTTTTTTTTTTTTTGGTTGCGGAGTCTTAAACCTTAACCAGAGAAGCAGTCGGTGTATTTTTCAGCTCAAACCAATTAGGCAATGTCACTTTGTGGGCATTTAAACACCTGGCCAGTTAGCCAGTCAGTTTGTCTGTCAGTTGAAGAAAAGTTGAAAGCAGGGTTTGCTTTTTCACGGGCTCCACAGTCTGTCTGTCAGTTGGAGAAAAGCTGAAAGCAGAGTATGCCTTTTCACGATCCTCTCAGTCGGTCAGGGAGTGGTTGAAGTCAGTCTGTCAGCCAGTAAGCCAATTATGAAGGAATGAAAATCAAGAGCTGCTTTTTCACCGACTCTACCGGTCTATCAGGAACGGTGTAAAATTTACAATTAACTAAATGCGAGTTAATTGGTTTCCGCGTTCGAAGAGAAGTCTAGAATTGATTTCTTTCCGAAAGAAACAGAACAGTTGTTGAGTTCTCCCAACTCAATGTAAGTCTTCGGAGACATTTTTTCAAAGAAGCATTTTTTTCAAAGCATCATCCTTCAGAATTGTCCAGCCTCGGAGAAAAGGATACATCCAACTGGATGAGTGAAGAAAAAATTTCCCTGCCTGTGAAAACCACGTTCCAGAAATTTGAAGCAAAAGAAAGAAAAAAAAGAAAAGAGAACTTTGAATTCAGCCACCATATTGGTACTTCTGTAGAAAATTTGTTTTTGTAATGTACAACTTTTTTTGTTTCGGTCCAACGGCGAGTAAATACATTTGCCTTTCCAATTCTATGCTTTTATTTTATCTTATTTATTTATTTATTTATTTTGGTGTTAAATCAAATGTAATTTAGCTCAACTATGCACCGCGAAATTTGTGCAATGTCAGCGGAAACGTATGTGTTAAATTTATTTTCTTCGAAATAAATTCATTGTAATGGGATAAGTGTTTGTCTCTGAAATATAGTTGCTTATTTTATATGTTTATTGTTGAGTTATTTCTTTTCCCTTGTTTTTATATGCATCGAGGCTTTGTTAACCTCCCTCCGCTCGTTTTTGAGCACCGAGGAACGAGCTCGGGGTAATTCTAAAACACTTTAGCCGTCACGCCACTTGGACACTCCCACACACACATACATATATAATGAGAGAGAAAGAGAGAGAGAGAGAGAGAGAGAGAGAGATTAAGAGATATGTAGATTTGTATCAATATGGTATACATGTATGTATGCATGCATGCATTATTTTTTCAACTTTATCTATATATATATATATAACTACCTATTCAACCGGTCTATTTTTTCTTCCTCGATTCATTTTCTTTATTTTTCAGTACTTTATTGGGTAGCTTTTGTAATTTGGGAAGAATTATGATTATAAGTGCTATTGAGAAAATTTTTTTTTGTTTCAATTAAAAAATATCTAATCAAATTAAGTATAATTCAGAAGAAACAGCATCTTTTTAAATGTCCTGATGATGGTTTAATGTAAAAACCGAAATGTCTAAAGTTAGCAAATAATTCAACTAGAAATAAAATCATCCTCTAAACATCTTTTTTTCATATTTGTACCCCTCACTCTCTCTTTCTCTCTCTTTCTTTATATATATATATATATATATGTGTGTGTGTGTGTGTGTGAGAGAGAGAGAGAGAGAGTGTGTGTATATATGAATATATATGAAGTAGATTACGAAAGTAAAGTATAATTACCGAATTATTTTCATCAATTTTGGTTAAATTAAATTATTTTGCTTGAAATATTTGTTGTTTTCACTGTAATATCATTTAGCCTATTAAACTGCTTTAAAATTGACCTTGTGTTACATCTAACCTGTAACAGAAGGGTTGAGTAAATATATACTTGTTATGTTGTATAGCCATGATGCAACTAGACGTATACATATACATGCGGTAACATAATCAACAATAAAGACGAACGAACACACTTCTTTAGTAAAATATACCTCTCACACTTTATTCTCGAAAGGGTTGTGAAAGGGTTGATGTTGGTTATGTGTGAAAGGTGAGTTGGAGACGGGGACAGACTGCAACATATTGACCCCAAGTTCCTCTGTATTATAGTAGCACTTCTTTCTCATTCTGCTGGAATGCTCAACCGGGGTCCTGAGGGCCCAAGCCCTCTATCTTGCGCTGGCTCTCACTACGGCATCTTGTCCCCAACTGCGACTGGAATTCGAACTGTGACTGCAACTCGAACTGAACTCTGCCTGCCTCGAACTCCAACTAACTCAAACCGTCTGTGGAACCTGGTTATATAATTGTTTGAGGTCCACCTGCTTCCTGTGGGCGTTGCATGTGCACCGAATTCAACCCATCCACAGGTCAAGGTGATATTCCGATATCTTCGACCGGATGCACCTGTTTCTTGATTGACGGCTCGGTCGAAGGTCAGTATGTTACAGTTCGCTTATTAACATAGTTTAAAGGAAAGCCTCGATACACAACTGAAAATAGATATATAGTAAGACCTATACGAATCGAATGACACGAGGCCCCAATCTTATGAAATCACGAAGAAAAGTGTTTAGGGGCCGATAAATATGTCGATTCCACAAACTTTTTCACTCCTTTGGGCAATAGTGAGGAGATAAAACTTGTAGTAATCCTAAAAAGGACATCAGAGTTAAAGGAAGATTTTTGTCTTTAAAAGGACATTTTAAGGTAGTCCTGAAAAGAATAGTTATGAAGAAACGTCTGGGCTGCTGTTTTCACAGCTTGCGACCGGGAAAAAGAGGTGATGGCGTATGATCATCTGTGTGAAAGCAGGAGACACAAACAGAAGCGCCGATCCTCTGCGCCCTAGGCCGAGGTCTGATATTTTTGGTCGCTCTTTATACAGAGACGGGGTTATTACAGCGCAGGATTTTCTTTTGCTAAACTTCCGGTTACCAAGAAAGTAGGGGTAGTGTCAGGCTAAGACACAAGTAACTTAAGAACGCGTGTACAGATCACTTGACATGATGTTTTTTGAGTGGAACAGTCCTTTAGCCAGAGGAATGTTTGTTATTTATTTTTAGCCGGAGGTTTTATGTGTTAGCATTAGAATATTTTGTTATTGTTGGGCGAGGAAGAGTTGTGACGTATTTGTGTTTACGTTGTGTTGTTTCCTCGCTAAGTGTTGTTAGTCCCCTCGCTAAGTTTTAAGGATAGGTAAGGTAGGATGAAGAAGTAAGATGCCGATAGTCGAAATGTGTTTTTAGGAATAGTTCTATTTTGCAGCATGGAATATTGGGTTTGCTTTTGTGCTGCAAGTCTCGTAGGAAAGATTGTGAGTAAGAGACGAAATGGAGTTATGAGGAAGTTGAGAAATGCAGCGCGTGTCATCGGACGTGCGAGGGATTGTGTTCGCTGTAGTTTAGCGAAAGACATGTTGCCGTTGGAGGAAATGAACTTTGGAGTCACCGTGAGTTTTGTGGGTCTGGTATTTGGAGAGAGTGTGCGTTGTCTCCATTAAAGTGGCCCAGAGGTGAATTGAGAGCAAGGTGTCGAGAGCTTAATTGCACGTCGCATCGACATAGCCAATTTTGGGGGTGACATAAAGTTGTGCCTGTGCGTGGCATGTTGAATGTATCTAATTTATATTCAACTGGGATTCCTTGCAAGGAATCCATAAATTAGATAGGTTCCCTCATGTGTCCATGCTGCTGCTGCTGCTATTTAAGAGCCACCAGTGAGACGTCTGCACTGGCAGCTTATCCAATTTCTGCTGCCCGGAATGATGAGATCCGGGCTGAATAGGATAGTTCATCCTGGTTGGGTGAAATTAAGTGTCGAATTAAATTGCGCGCCAAACCAAAATACGAAATTTTCCTTCCACGTTCTCTATTGTTTATCTCCTTTTAGATAGATATCAACGTGTCTATATTCTGTAAATAATTATTTCTTTGAATGGCATCACTTTTTTCTTCTAGCAGTGAGAATACAAAATTACCCCTTTACAACACAAGATAGAAATAAAGGAGAAATCTGTAATGATATTAAACCCCCCAAAAAATGTATAAAAAGAGTAAAGACTGATTACAGCGACCAGTAACAACAATATTAATCGAAGTAATTAAGGACAAACAGAAAAACAATATAAAAATCTAGAAAACGAAAATGAGAAGAGAAACAACTCTTTGGATACTTCAAGCGACAAATTGATGATATTGCACCTGAAATGACGTGGACATGGCCAAAAAGAGGAGACCTAAAGAGAGAAACCGAGTCTCTATCAATAGCAGCACAAGATAATGCCATAACAACCAACTATATGAAAGCAAAAATTGATAATATGCAATAGAATAAAACGTGTAGGTTATGTAGTGATAGAGATGAACCAGTTAATCATATAATTAGCGAATAAACAGGCACAAAGGAAATACAAGAGTAAGCACGGGTTAGAAAGATGATCCATAGAGAACTGTG
Organism: Sepioteuthis lessoniana; assembly: GCA_963585895.1. Taxonomy (NCBI): domain Eukaryota; kingdom Metazoa; phylum Mollusca; class Cephalopoda; order Myopsida; family Loliginidae; genus Sepioteuthis; species Sepioteuthis lessoniana. Next base: position 4,504,112 of record OY757932.1, read on the forward strand.
CAAGAGATTAAAATTCAACTATATTGACAAATTGTATATACACAAACCAGAATCTGTCCTAGGAAATGCGATGCATGAGATTCCCTGTGGTTTTGAGATACAAACAGATCGCCTAATCCTTGTTAGAAGACAAGACCTGGAGTTATTTACCAAAAAAAAAAACCAAAAAAAAAAACGAACTTAATATTTAGCGGATTTTGCTGTTCCGGCAGAATGAAAATTAAGAGACGAAAAGATAAATAAATACATGGATCTTAATAGAGAAACGAAAAAAAAAAACAACAGTGCAACATGAAATTAATGGTGACACTAATTGCAGTTGGTGGTTTTAGAATGGCACCTAAAGTCTTGGAAAGAAGACTCGATGCATTGGAAATGAGAGGAAGAATCGAGACCATACAGGTCACATGTCATTGTTAAAATAGGCCAGAATACTGAGAAAAGTCCTGAAGACCTGAGGAGACTTGCTGCCTCTTAGACTCCAGTAAAAGACCACCAGCTAAGACAAATGTGGAAAGCTCACAAAGAGTATAAGAGGCTGTCTCAGAATGTACAAGGAGTATAGGAGACTCTCTCAGAATGTACAAGGCATTCAATGAAGTTATAAAGGTCATCGAGAAAATCATGAAAAACTTGAAAGTGGAACTCACAGCAGGAGGAAAAAGATTAACTGAGCTGAAAATCCAAAGTGAGATCTTCCAGGGAGACGCACTATGACCATTTCTATTTGTAATAGCGATGATGCTAGATCGGCTAGAATACTGAGAAGAGTCCTGGAGACTTGAGAAGACTTACTATCTCTCAAACTCCAGTGAAAAACCATTAGCTAACGCTGGCGTAAAAACTCTCAAAAGTAAAATAAAGAACTGGAGATTCTGATGCAGACACTAAGAATATACAGGATACAGTAATGGAATTTGGCATTGAAAACTGTACCTTGCTGATAATGAAAAAGGATTAAAAAAAACAACTGAAAGAATAGAACTGCCAAATTAGAACCCTCGGAGAGATGGAAAATTACAAGTACTTGGGAATACAGGAAGCAGACTTAATTAAACAAGGGGAGATGAAAGAAAAAAAATCAAGAAAACAACACCTCTGATGAACAAGAAAACTTCTTTAAACCAAGAACTGCAGCAGAAATCTCATTAAAGAGATAAGCACTTAGGCAGCCCCCATTGTAAGATACCCGGGGCCATTCTTGAAATGGATAAATGGATGAAAGGACATGAAAGATGATGATGATGATGATGCACAAAGCCTTGCATCCAATAGATAACACAGACTGTAAGTCTCAAGAAAAAAAAGGAGGAGGAGTCGCCAGCATTGAGGATTGTGCAGATACATCAATACAAGGACTCGAGGACAACATTAAAAAGAGCAAAGATTGACTAATTACTTCAGCCAGTTATAACATTGGCAACATAAGAACAAATAGAAAAACGAGAAAAACTAGAGAATAGAAATTAAAGAAAAACAACTGTATGGATATTTCAAGCGACAAACTGACGAGGTTGCCTACGAGAAGACCTGAACATAGCTACAAAAATGAAACCTCAAGAGAAAAACTGAATCTCTTCTAATTGCTGCACAAAACAACGCCATAAGGACTAATTATATAAAAGCAAAAATCGATAATGCACAACAAAATAGCAAGTGTAGGTTTTGTGGAGACAGAGATGAAATGATTAATCATGTAATCAGCGAATGTAGCAAGCAAGTGTAAAAGGAATACAAGACTAAGAACGACTGGGTAGGAAAGGTAATCCACTGAGAATTGTTCAAGAAATTGAAATTTGACCATACTACCAAATGGTATAGGCACGAAACAGAATCGACAAGTGAATGAGACGCATAAAATTCTCTGGGATTTTGAGATACAAACTTAATCCCACCCAAAAGACCAGACCTTGTGTTAATTAACAAGAAAAAAAAAAGAGAACTTGCTGTTTAGTGGATTTTGTAGTTCTAGCGGACCACAGAGTAAAAATAAAAGAAACAAAAAGATAGCCAAATACTTGAAACTTGCCAGAGAACTGAAATAGCTGTGAAAGTGACGGAAATACCAATTGTAGTGGGTGCACTTGGAACGGTCTTCAAAGGCTTAGAACGGGGACTTGAGGAATTAGAAATCAGAGAAAGAACCGAGAACATCCAGACTACAGCATTGTTAAGATAGACCTGAATATTGGGAACAGTCCTGGAGTCCTGAGCAGAGTTCTTATCACTTAGACTCCAGTGAAAGACCACCTGCTTAAGCTGGTGTTAAAAACTCGTTAGGAGTAAATTGATAATGATAATAATAATTTGAACATGAAAATGACGGTGATACCAATTGTGATTGTTTCACTCGGACCGATCTTCGAAGGCTTGGTAAAAGGATTGGAAGAGTTGGAAATCGGAGGACGAACAAAGACCATCTAAACTATGGCATTGTTAAGATCGGCGAGAATACTGAGAGGAGTCCTGGAGACTTGAGGAGACTTGTTGTCATTTAGAACCAGTGAAAGACAATCAACTAACGCTGGTGTGAAAAAAAAAAACGCAAGAAGTAAAACAATAATAATAATCCATATATTTGGTTAA
>OY757932.1:4509197-4534197 GCA_963585895.1 Sepioteuthis lessoniana
CTGTAAGTACACACGTACTCACATATATACATACATGGATATTCACACAAAACTGTACATACACATGCTCTCACACATATACGCACACATTCGCAAACGCATATAAAACTATACATCCACAATAATCAATGTTTGATCACGCACAGAGACATTCACACACGCATTGTAGATATACACATACTCACATATATACTCATCCATACTCACATATATACTCATACATATTTCGGGCATACACACGCACAAAAAATTGAGTATACATACGTACTCACTTATATACTCGATTGCCCAGTCACCTGGGGCTGTAGAATACACTGACTGCACCTCTGCAGAGGGGTAAGACCCTCCCCTAACGAGTGTTCTGGATATGACACTAAACAATCTGATGGTGAGGTACCAGCAGTGCTGGAGCTTTGGGGAATGCGGAGTACCCCTTCATTGACATCGCTCCCAGGTCAACTCTGGCCCGGAGTGGTAGCACCTGATAGGGCCCTATCTATGGGTTGAATAGAACTAACAGCATACTTATGCTAAAATGAATTGAGTAAACTGAATATCCTGAAATAGAAACCTTTTTGACAATTAAACCGTACTTACACTTAAAATGCGTGATTATGCTTCACTGAATTATTTGAAATAGAACTGTTTTTCGACATTAAAACTGTATTTACACTTAACTGAATTATTACATATAACTGCTTGAATAGTTTGAAATGTAAATGTTTTTGACAATTAAACTGTGTACTTATGCTAAAGTGAACTGTTTTCAATAGAACAGATTATTTACATAAAAATGGATTTGGCGTTGAATAACCTACAAAGGTTGATATGCCATAAAACCAACCAAAACATTATATACTCGAGCATAGATACACACATACAAAACTACATACGTAAAGTAAAAAAAAGGTAATGACTTTTTCTTTAGTACAGGAATAATTATCGATACAGGATCATGTATTATACACCAAAATGAATATGGTCCTCTGTAGATCACATCCCTACCTCACGACATAGTCACTGTTTCTCTCAATAGCAATGTTCGACCTTCGAATGAGAGTAAGTATCACTGCCTCGCCAAATTCTGTTGACCATATTTACCAACCCCTCCGCTCGGGTAGGATATGACACAAAGTCAATTTTTAAGTGGACTTTAACAGGTTTGAATTCAGAGTTTTCCTTCTCCTAGACTAGTGGCCACACCAAGGCGGAAGAACCTAGTCTGTCCCACTATTTACCAATCGCTGGAGGGAGAATAATTGGATTCATACCTTTCCCAAGAGTATTAGTGCTATGTGAAATGCAATCAGTCTCGTCCAGGATTTGAACTCGCGTCGCCGTGTCCATTTCCTACGACGATAACCATTACACCACGGGTTCCTAAAAGAATTCTGTTGACTGTTCTTGGAGCCACGTCATCACTGCAGTTTTCCCTTCCTCGTCAATGTTTGCCTCTTAAACCCTCTTTGATGCGCCGGAGAGATAATAGCATGAAGGCGCTAAATCTGGTGAGTATGGAGGATGTGAAAAGGTTTTCCATCCGAATGAGGCGATTGTCTCCCTTGTCTTGATACTTGCGTGTGGTCGAGCATTGTCATACAGGAGGAGGACTTTATCGATTGGCTAGATTTAGTGCCTTCAGACTATCCAATATGTACATCACACACGCACACAAGCAAACAAACCCGCATATGTATACTCACGTACACGCACACGAAAGAATATACATACACAGTGCATACAAGCATACTCATGCATAAGCCAAATTGTACATGCACATTCTACAGATACGAGGATCATTCAATAAGTTTCCAGACTTTTTTCGTGTGGGCACTTTTATTGATAGTACACACATGAAACTCTAGTCCCCTTCGAAGTAATCTCCTCCGGCTGCAATGCACTTGTTCTATCGTTCCAACAACTACTGGAAGGCCCCATGGAAGTCCTCTTGTGTGAGCATGTCAATGACCTTCGTCACAGCCTCTTTCATCTCTTCAATTGTCTCATAACGACAGCCTCAGAGCTTAGGAAATAACCAAAAGTCACAGGGAGCAAGGTCTGGACTATAGGGAGGCTGAGGAACTGTGTTGATGCCCATCTTGGTCAAATAGCCTGTGACACGGATGGAGTTGTGGACTGGTGCATTGTCCTAGTGGAATTGCCACTGACCCGATTTGAAGAGTGCTGGCCTCTTCCGACGGAATCTCTTCCTGAACTCCCTTAAAACCTCAACATAGTAACCCTAACCCTAATCCTAACCCTTTGGCCAATCAACTGTGGTGTATTGACTTACTTACTCCTCCCACACCTCTCATCATCCCTCACAGACTCCCTGCCTTCCTTGAATCTCTTATGCCTCTCAAAAACTTATGCTTGATTCATGTAAGATGCTCCAAAAGCCGTCTGAAGCATTCCATATGTTTCTGTGGTATTTTTTCCAAATTTAAAACAGGATTTTATTGCATATCGTTCTTCTAAAGTGTCCTCATGTTCAGATTGCATTTTTTAAATTCACCAGCTGTGACAATCAGTCTTTAGTAGGGTGTATTCCAATTGCTGCTGTAGCTGTTCATTTGAACCCGAAATCATAAAAATTGGTCAGTCATCTCATAAGATGTATAGCAATAACATAGTGAATTTTCAAGAGTCTATGACAATTTTCAATGTCTGCACAAAAAAAGTATGGAAACTTATTGGATGCACCACGTATATATCTAGGCGCGCACACACACACACACACACAAAACTGTCAATACATACGTACAACAGATACATCGAATTACTTGTCTTTCATTCGTATACCAATGATGAACTGATGCTATGGGTTAATTAGTTCCACAACTATTCTGAAAGGATGGTTTCGGCATTAGGTAGCCGACGAAGGTTGATATGCCATTAAACGAAGAAAAGAAATACAAAATAAACTGGCCACCAGTATCGAAACATTGAAACTGAAGCGTAATATTGAAATTGGAGGTTATATTAATATGAGTGACAAAAATAATAAAAAGAGTAAAAGATTTCTTTTTATAAACAGAGTAATCTAATTGAAACTTTCAAAATAATGGAATTTTTAACTATGGTAAAACCTTTTTCTATATTTCTTTTCAAATTGGAAATTTACTACCAAGTCAGATTTTAAAAACTAAGTCTACAAATCAATTGGTTTTTGTTTTTTTCTTGCTAATAGAGTAATATATTTTGGGACAAATGACCTAATCAGTTAAGAAAACAATAATAGTGAAAAAAAAATTAAGATTGAATTATATGATTTTAATGCCAAAGCCATCCTTATAGAAGAACAGTGGTGGTTTTATTTAACTCATAACTTGAGGGTTAAAAGGGCTCATACATTTCCCAGGAGTGTTAGTCTGAAAGTGGACGTAATAGCACGACTGGAATTCGAAATCACTTACTACGATGACACAGTTCAGCACCCCACATTGTTACTGTCAGTTATAAACAGACCTAAAATCTGTCTCATCTTCTAAACTTTGTACCAACACCTTTATATTCTGGGCAATCAAAACAAAATCATGCTTCCTCCCAGAATTCCTTATGGTATTGCAACTAGATCTTCAGATGCATCAAACAACTTCTAGGAAACTCTGAAGGACAAGAAGAAGATCTATCACGACAAATATAAACTACAAAATTTCAGTAGGTTATTTGAACCTGTTAAAATCAATACTTTTTTTGTAAACATTTAACATATTAAACGGTTCGTGTTGACCAACCAAACAGACTTTGTTCTGAATATATTCCCAGGCTACTCTGAGCATAAAATAGAACTTGATCCCCAGAGACTTGTTTCAGCTTGTTTCTGTCGTATTGTCCTGAATTTTGACACATAATTTGTTTGCATAACACTATCCGATGTTCTGTGTTCTACTTTTGAGTTATATGCAACCAAACACAAGATCATTCAGCTGAACGAGAATTCTGAGAGGTCAATATTAACTGAATGTTTTCATGTATCTACGTAAAACCAACATTGATTAGCCGATTTTCAGTCAGGGTTGCCAACCTTAAAAATGTCAGTCACATTACTTTTGCTTTCACATTTTTCACACACACACACAGGCGCGCGTGCATGCGCGCACGAGGGACGTTCAAAAAGTTCCAAGCTTGACATTTTTGTTGTTGTTTTGGCATGAAATAACCCATAAAGGTTGAAATGCAATTAAACAAAGAAAACAAAATCAGTCAAATGTAGTCTATGTCAGTCAAAAATTGTTGAAACAGTGAAACTTCAGTAATCAGGAAAAGAATCTTATGCTTTGTTCAATAATTCGGCCTGATAATATCATTTTACGAAAACACCGTTGAATCTGTATCGACGAAATCCTAAATTATCGATCAATCTATCAATGTATGTGTTTGTATGTGTGTGCAAGTCTGAGTGAGTGTTTTCATCTGTGGTGTAATGGTTATCGCCGTAGGAAATGGACACGGCGACACGAGTTCAAATCCTGGACGAGACTGGTTGCATTTCACATCGCACTAATACCCTTAGGAAAGGTATGAATCCAATTATTCTCCCTCCAGCTATGGGTAAATAGTAGGCCAGACTGGTTTCTTCAGCCTTGGTGAGGCAACTCGTCTAGGAAAAGGAAAACTCTGAATTCAAACCTATTAAACTCCACTTAAAAAAAGACCTTGCGTCATATCCTGTCCGAGCGGAGGGGTTGGTAAATAAAGAGTGTTTTCATCCGATAGGTTTCATCTGATGAAACTTGTAGAAATGAAGCCGACATGAAGAAATGAGATAACAATTTATTGTAGGTTTTATCCTGCCCTGCTGCCCAGTATTTGAGCACTTCATTTATTTAAGAAAAAAGTTTTTAAAATGATTTTTTCGTTCTGGCCCAGCGGTTAGAGTGTTCGCCAATGGCCGGGTTCAATCCCAGGTCGAGTCATACCAAAGACTTTAAAAATGGAACTTGATACCACCTTGCTTAACACTCAGCATTATAAGGTACGGTTCAAGGGTAAAGTGGAGCAATCCTGGGAATGGAGTAGCGCCCTCCCCTACACCTTGGTGTAGTAGCTATCGAAAAGGGAGCCTTCGGGTCACCCTCGACTATGGTCGCTAACTTTACTTTTTTATATATGTATGTGCACACACACAAGCTACATATATACCATACCGGTAGAAATTCCACGGTATATATATAAGCATATTTACTCGAATTTAAACTAAGAATAACATTCCAAGATAAATCTGTTTCTATTTAAACAACTACTGAATTAAAAACATCTCCAGTTGTGTTATTACATTCACTTTTGGACTAATGTCCTTTGGAAAGGTAGGAAACCCTGTAACCTACCAGCTAAGGATATAAAGTTTTTGGCATTAAATAACCCACTAAAGTTTATATGCCATTAAACAAAAAACTTAAATTGCACCACTACTGTCTGTAGCAGTCACAGATCTATTTCCTTTCGCGAATCAATGCCCCCACCAAGCGATTCGGCTATACACTGACCAATCAGGGACAGAGCGCATTGATTCCTTCTTCCTCTCTAGAACTATTTTTATAGTCCTTTTTGGTAGTCAGCTGACTACCCAGAGAGCCCCTAGTTAGCAGCCAAGACAGACCTCTCTCGTGTCCACTGCTACGGATTCCACTTGGAACCCCTTCGCTGAAGAACACGCTGTTACTAGCTTCACATACAGAAGAACCAGCCTTGCAGTCAGTCACACGAGCTATTTTTCTCCAGTGACACTCACTTACTACAAACTCAAGGACCAACATACTAACCAGCGACACCAAAAAGGACACTTTCTAACTCTTACTCTTTTACTTCTGCTAAAATAATAAATCTTTCGTTGTTGTGTTTCAAAGGAAGTTTCGTTATTTATTTGTGTTGTCAATTAATTTATAGTGTTATAGAAACTAACCATTAAAAACACTAAATTGGTGACCTCGGCGTAAAATTGACAAACCTTCTGAATAGCGAAAGAAAAAAAAGGACCAACATGGAACTCAGCCTCCATCTTCGGACAGCAGAACATGCAAAAAGAAAAAGAGAGAGAGAGAGAGAGAGAGAGAGGGAGAGAGAAAGCTGACTCAAAGAAATTGACAACCGAACGAATACAACCACCCACGAAATTTCTTTCTTTTTGACACGCGTGTTCAGTCAAGAGACATTCGTCAGCTGCGAAGACATTGGCGCAAATTTTTTTTCAGGAAAATATTCATAAAGAAAAACCTTTTTTGTGACAGAAAGAGACTTTAAAATACTTTGTTTTACGAAGTCATAAAAGAAAGAAAAATTTTTTTGGCAAGTAAAACAATCTTTTTAAAAAAGATATCATTTTTCGTCTACCAAAGTGACGCCAATTTGCAACGACAGTAAGTCGTCAAATACAGAGCCTACAACAATATTCTCCTCATTACCCAAATACCGACATTTTTTTAACACGTGCCTCTACAACAAAAAAAGACCCAAAACTTTCCAACGGGGAATTATTTTCTTTTCAGCCCGTCCACAAGAAAAACACCGACTCACACTAACATAACGAACATAGCATTTTGTTCAAACAAAACGAAGTTTTAAAAAAAATTATAACTCTCAGCTAGGCAGAAAAAAAAGGGTAGAAGAAACTCACTACTCTGCTCTTTTCAACTGACCACGTGGTACACAAAAAAAAAAAAAAACTGAGTAATACATTTTTACCTTTTTTTTTTCGTTTAGAAAGCTGTACGGTCAAAGCTAAAAGAGCGCCTTCCTCCTACGAAACATTTCATTTTTCCCGCTTAAATGGTGACTGAGCGACGCCATCTTGAATTTCATCTTTCGTTTTAAGAGCACCTTGCAAACTGACTATCATCTTGGTTTTCCTGACTAAGGAACCTTAAAGCAGCACCTTAAAGTTTTTTTCCCCTTTTAACACGAGTATTACTTTTTATTTCAATTTCTTGTGGCTTTTAAAACATATTCTCCCCTTAGTTTCTTTCTCTCGGAAACGTGTTTCTTTGATCTTTTTTGGTCTGTTGTCACTCTATAAATAAAAAAGAAAATGGCTACTAATTTATCTGCTTTCGCCGGCCACGTTCGAGTTCGGTTTGCCCAACTCGAGTCGTATTTTATGGCAAACAACGTCATGGGGCAGCGACAATTGCTTATTTTATTTAGTACATTCCCGGCGTCATTGACGCCAGTTGTCAAAGACTTGATAACTGACACCCCCTTTAATTCTACTTATGACAGTATTAAGCGGGACGTTCTACTTCGGACATCCCTATCAGCGGAAAAGCGGTTCCAAACGTTAGTTAATTACAAGTTGTTGGGGGACCGTATGCCAAGCGAATTGCTATGCAGAATGAGAGAGTTGGCAGAAGATGTCTCTGCTGATAGTGCCATTATAAAGCAACTTTTCTTCTTAAGGCTGCCTCCTCAGGTAAAAGCAATTCTGGCGCCCATGGTAGAGAAGAGCTCTGTAGACGTAATAGCGTCCTCTGCTGATAAGGTTATGGAATTCACTAAGGGGCCTATTACCGTGTCCATTCCCCAGCCAAAGGCTGAAGTCTCTACGCTCTCTGCTGCTGGGAACACAAGCCAATTTGCTACGCAAGTGGCCATACACGACGCTTTGGAGCGACTTACCAAAGAAATAAGTAAATTAACCGTGGGTAGGTCACACCCGCCCAGACGTCAATACAAAAGTCGTTCGTCATCCCCACACCACCGCCGCTGCTCAAACAAGCCAGGACTATGTTTTCATCACAGTCGTTTTGGCGCGGAGGCACGAAGGTGCAAAATGCCCTGCTCGTTCTCAAACCAGGGAAACTTAAATCTGGAGTGCTGAACACGACACCCTCTCCACAAGATTTATATAACAACCGTGCCTATCTTATCACAGACTCCAGGTCCCAAGCACGTTGTTTGGTTGACACAGGAGTAGCTTGTAGTATCTGGCCACTGAAACTCCTCACTGAGAAGCCGCCAGTGTCGCCCATCACACTGCAAGCGGTAAATCACTCCCCTATTCCCACGTACGGTCAAATGTCTCGTTCTCTGGACTTGGAATTACGGAGAGACTTTATATGGGTTTTTACTGTAGCGGATTTACCATACCCCATTCTAGGCTCGGACTTTCTGCACCACTTCAACCAAACGACGGCTTATTGACGCTAATACCAAAATTTCCGTCACGGGTCTTAAGGCAAATACCTTGCCTATCAGCCCGGTATTTTTCATTGCCCCCACTAACGACCCATACCAAACCTTATTACGCTCTTACCCAGAGTTAACAAACTTGAATTTTGTTGTGATTAAGTCAACTCACTCAACAACTCACCACATTGAGACTACAGGTGCTCCTGTGTTCTCACGCCCTCGCCACCTACCTGCTGATAAACTGAAGGCGGCGAAGGCAGAGTTTAACCATATGCTGCAACTGGGAATTATACTCCCCTCGTCCAGTCCTTTGCATATGGTTCCGAAGCACTCTGGAGACTGGCGTCCGACTAGGGACTATCGACGACTAAATGCCATGACGGTACCTACTCGTTACCCAATCCCACATATAAAGGACTTTGCTTCCTCTCTGCATGGTTATAAGACCTTATCCAAACTAGACCTGGTTAAGGCTTACCATCAGATACCAGTAAATCCAACCGACTTACCCAAAACTGCTGTAACAACTCCATTTGGAGCATTTGAATTTTTAACTATGCCTTTCGGTTTGCGAAATGCAGCTAGTACCTTCCAACACTTCATGGACGAAGTAGTGCGTGATTTGGACTTCGTCTATAATTATGTAGATGACATCCTTGTAGCAAATGCCTCACCTGAGGAACATGTTATTCACCTCCGCCTACTATTCGAACAGTTTCAGGAGTACCAGGTGAGGATTAACCCTGGTAAATGTTTTCGGTGCTTCATCACTAACATTCTTGGGCTACATTATCAGCCCTGAAGGGATATCTCCCTTACCTGAAAAGGTGAAGGCTCTACAAGACCTTCAAACACCCACTTCACTTCGCCAACTAATGCACTTCCTCGGTCTGCTTAACTACTACAGACGTTTCATCCTACACTGTGCGGATCTTCTGTCTCCTCTGTCTGACCTGTTACGTAATAGGAAAAAGAAATGTGAGCAGATTTCGCTGAATAACATCCAGCTGCAAGCCTTTACGAAGTGAAGCAGAAGCTAGCAACAACATCGCTACTTGCTCATCCAGTACCCGACGCCCAATTTTCACTGGTCGTTGATGCATCGGACACAGCTGTAGGTGCAGTTTTACAACAGCAACACCAACAACAGCTACAACCTCTCGCTAATTTTTCGAGGCAGCTGAAACCGGTAGAACAACGTTACAGCACGTTTGGCCGTAAACTCCTGGCAATGAACCTCGCAGTGAAACACTTTCAGCATTCACTAGAGGGCCAACAATTTGTGATCTACAGCGATCACCGTCCGCTTACTTTCGCACTGCGCTCTGAGCCTGATAAGTATTCTCCTCGCGAAACTCGCCACTTGGATTTTGTTTCGCAGTTTACCAACGATATCCGACATATCTCTGGTGAACAGAATGCTGCGACAGACGCCTTGTCTCGCTTTCCTATAAATTCTCTGTTCTCACCTTCGGGTATCGACTTACGGCAGATGGCCTTAGACCATCCACGTCTGGACACATTGGATCTATCGTCACCTGAATTTGCAACTTGCAAATTCGTATACCTGCCAATGGCTACTACGGACACGCAGATTATCTGTGACACCTCAACAAACGCACCTCGACCTTTTGTTCCGATGACTCATCGTAGGGTTGTTTTTGACACCCTACATCATTTGGCACACCCCGGACCCAAAGCCACAGTGAAGCTGATTTCAGCTAGATTTTTTTGGCCAAATATGAGGCGTGATATCACTGCCTGGACACGTTCCTGCGTATCCAGCCAAAAATCAAAGGTGCACAAACATATCCGTGCACCTCTAGGAACATTCAGCACTCCAGACGCTCGGTTTAGCCGTGTCCATATTGATCTTGTTGAACCATGGCCGGCCAGTAAGGGATTTACCTACCTCCTGACCTGTATAAACCGTTTCCCACGGTGGCCACATTTCAGCAGAATCCGTAGCACAAGCCCTTATATCAGGCTGGATAACGCGTTACGGAGTTTCAACAACTTTTACCACTGACAGTGGCAGACAGTTTGAATCCCATCTATTTCAGGAACTTTCCAGGATTTTAGGGATTAAACGTACTTGAACGATGAGCTATCACCCTACTTCTAACGGGATGATAGAACGCTTCCATCGCCAATTGAAAGCCGCATTGCGTGCCTTTCCTGACCAACAGCGATGGAGGGAATATGTACCTGTTGTACTTCTTGGCTGTTGCGCAGCTATCAAAGAGGACCTAGGATACTCTCCAGCCAAACTTGTCTACGGAGTACCTCTATCGTTACCAGGTCAGATGCTGAACCCGATAGATTTAACGGGAACAGATCCAGCTTTGTATATAAACAGACTGTTAGCTTATTTTGGTAAGCTCCCACCAATGCACCCTTGGGAACAGACCATCAAATCATCGGTCCCACAAGATATTTCATCGTGGACTCACGTTTTTCTGAGAAAGGACACTGTCAAGGCCCCTCTCACTCCACCTTACACTGGCCCTTACCGCGTGCTTTCACGCAGTGACAAACTTTTCACGCTTGACATTAGAGGCAAAAAAGAAACTGTATCTATTAACAGGGTGAAAAGAGCCTTTCTTAACACTAACTCACAAGAGCAAATTATCCTCCCTACATACCCTTATGAACACACCCTTAAACTTGTAAAAGAAAATACAACGCCAAAAGTCAATTACGTGACAACCATACACAGCGGTCAACGAGTGCATTGGCTCAAAAAACTGTGCAAAACTGTATATATATATAAAGTAAACCCTCGTTTGTTTTTACGGCAGCTACCTTTTTCTCTGTCGGTTTTCCACCTAAGCATGGGGTGATGTAGCAGTCACAGATCTATTTCCTTTCGCGAATCAATGCCCCCGCCAAGCGATTCGGCTATACACTGACCAATCTGGAACAGAGCGCATTGATTCCTTCTTCCTCTCTAGAACAATTTTTATAGTCCTTTTTGGTAGTCAGCTGACAATCCAGAGAGCCCCTAGTTAGCAGCCAAGACAGACCTCTCTCGTGTCCACTGCTACGGATTCCACTTGGAACCCCTTCGCTGAAGAACACGCTGCTATCAGCTTCACATACAGAAGAACCAGCCTTGCAGTCAGTCACACGAGCTATTTTTCTCCAGTAACACTCACTTACTACAAACTCAAGGACCAACATACTAACCAGCGACACCAAAAAGGACACTTTCTAACTCTTACTCTTTTACTTCTGCTAAAATAATAAATCTTTCGTTGTTGTGTTTCAAAGGAAGTTTCGTTATTTATTTGTGTTGTCAATTAATTTATAGTGTTATGGAAACACTAAATTTGGAGGTGCCCATGGAGTAATGGTTATCGTCGTCGGAAATGGATACAGCGATACGAGTTCAAACCCTGGACGACACTGATTGCATTTCACATAGCACTAATACCCTTGGGAAAGGTATGAATCCAATTATTCTCCCTCCAGCTATGGGTAAATTGTTGGGCTGACTGTGTTCTTCAGCATTGGTGAGGCAACTAGTCTAGAAGGAAAACTCTGAATTCAAACCTGTTAAACTCCGCTTAAAAAATTGACCTTGTGTCATATCCAGCTCGAGCGGAGGGGTTGGTAAATATCATTAAAAACACTAAATATTCTTCGACAAGAAAGTATTTGGCATAACATAACCCACTTAGGTTGATATGCCATTAAACAAAGAAACCAAGGAATTTCTTATAAATGCTTTCAGTACTAGTTATGTCTCTTTCCTCCCTCTCTCTCTCTCTATATATATATATATAGAGAGAGAGAGAGATAGAGAGAAAGAGAGGGACTCTTACAGAGTGATCTCGATTTAAAATTGCTGCTGTGTAGACATTGGAGACAGTGAGCAGGGGGGAGGTATGTTTTAGAGCAGCAGCAGCAGTCATATCATTTTGGTAGACATCATTATGTTTTTCTTAAAATAAAGATTGATATAAGAAAGTAAAGTTGTCTCCCTTTTGTCGAGGGTGACCCAAAGGCTCCCTTTTCAATAGCTTCTACACCTAGGTGTAGGGGAGGGCACTACTCATTTCCCAGGATTGTTCCACTTTACCCTTAATACCTACCTCATAATGCTGAGTGTTAAGCAAGGCGGCATCAAGTACCATTTTTTAGTCTTTGGTATGACTCGACCTGGGATTGAACCATTGTTTCCCGGGCCATTGGCGAACACTATATTTATTTACAAAAAACAATCCATTGGCTTCACAAAACTAAATGATCAATTTTTAGGGGAAGACCCCCTATGTGGTGGCTAACGAGCTGGACAGTAACATCGTAATGACCGTGTTCGAATTCCACTTGTGCCATAACGTTCACTTTCGGACGAATGCCCTTGGGAAAAGTTTGAAACTCTTACCCATCAACAGCTATGAGCTAAATTCTTCCACAACTGTTCTTCTACAAGGATAGCTTTGGCATTGAATAACCCAAGAAGGTTGATATACCATTAAACAAAGGAACCAAACGAATGTGTATTACGTTTTAATCATAATCTTCAATTATATTTTATTTATGAATCACAATTTATATACCCAGTGATGTTTTAAATAGTACCACTACTGTTCTTCTACTAGGATAGCTTTGGCATTAGATAACCCTCAACGGTTGATATGCCATTAAATAAAGAAAACAGACCTACTAAGAACAAAACCTTGCAATAAAAAAGATTATAGAAAAAAACTTGTAGGGAAAAACTGAATATTCGGTTTTGTGAAGTAAGTAGCTTACCTTTGTGGGTAAATATAATATTATTTTTGAGAAAAGATTTTGTTAACTTTTTTAAGTGGGAGGTTCGATTTACAAAACGACTAACATTGCCGGTTCGCAAGAAGGTCAAAGTTGATAATGATACTATCACACACGAGAAGGACCATGAAAGCTGACAACAAAACAAACTCCACCGAAAATAAATAAATAAATAAATAAATAAATAAAATAGAATAAAAACCAAAACAAAACAGGTTATAAAAAATCAGATAGAAAATGAATAATAAAATATAGTTATTCCTTTTCTGTCTTTTTTCTTATAACATGATTTATTTACCCCCCCCCCATATATATATATATATATATAATCAATTTTTAAAGAAAAATGTGAAAGTAAACGTTATTTGGAAAAATTGCTACCTTTGTCAAGTTATTTTGCAGGTGACTTAAAAACTTGTCTGAGACTGGAAGAAGTGGTTGTTTTGGCGACACAATTGAATACAATGTCCAGGCCCGAGCCAACAAAGAAAGAGAAACCTTTAATTCCGTATCTTTACTATTCGTTTTTTCAACGTTACTGGTCCAAACACCTTTCGGGCTCTTTTACCAGTCTGACCTATACTATATATCCATCTTGTCACCTGAACATAAAAGCCTGTGTTTACGTTATGCCAAGATATTGTCATCATTAAATCATGCTGATAGAGTGCCCCCCCCCATTCTCAATCCGTCCCAATCGTTCATGGCTCCTGGAAGGTCCTCTTGACTGCATCTTTTGTCCGTACAGAGTTGAAGCATGTAAGTCTTTGCTGGTTGGCCAGCACTGGTGTGTTTTTGTGTTGGAGTCTACAGGAGAACGTCGCTGAATTCGTCCTTACTTCACCAGCAGAAGGTAAGAGACTGTGCAGCTACTGTTTTGTGGGGTGCTGCTTCCAGGATTTTATCAAAATTGTACGCAACATTTTGGTGTAGTTCCTATCTAGCTTTTTCTTCAACCCTTTTCCTTAGAGTCCAGTTGGTGCATCCATACAGTACTACCTCACAGCCGAAATTTCTCTTAACAACCGAAAGGAGGCCCAGACATATTAATAAACAAAACTGGACAATCCCTTGGCACGTCAACGAATTAAGCCCACAACTGGCTGCCGATTCACAACCTTAAACACAGTGGCACCTGTAAATCAGATGACCTTGGTATCTATAATACATATCCAGCACTTTACAATGTAAGTATTTCCCCAACGCCTCTGCACAAGCAAGATGCGGTACAAGGTCAGTTTTTATGCGGAGTAAAGCTGGTTTGAATTCAGTGTTATCCTCCTCCTAGACTGGTTGTCGAGCCAAGGCTAAAGAATCCTGTGTAGGAATACAATAGATATCTCTTTTAGATAATTTGAATGTTCGTTAGGGACCGATAGAGTGTCACATGACAATCCCGGAAACCCCTTCGTGACATCTTTTTGTCTCTGTTCTTTGAACAGTAGAGACGTTGTCTCTTACTCTCCCTGGTAACAGTAAAGCCAAGTAGCTGTATTACACACACACTTATCAAGTAAGCCCTTTTCTATTTTGAACCCCTTTCACATACTACGTGTTCATCGAACAATATATGTATGATTCTACCATGGGACACGTTTATGTATTCTTTCCTTGTAATGCGACCACCATGTATATAAAAGATGAAATGTTTTGGGGAAATTTCTAATGAACCTCCTTTCTTTTATAAGTCCTTTAATATGTATTTATTCTACCCCTTAGCTACGGACAGGATATGACACAAGGTCAATTTTAAGCGGAGTGCAGCAAGTTTGAATTCAGGGTTTTCATTTTCCTAAGCCGATTACCTTACCTAGGCTAAAAAGCCTAGTTTACCCATAGTTGAGAAGTGATGTGTTCATGCCTTCCCCAAAGGCATTAGTGCGAAATGAAACGCAGACAGATTCGTCCATGATTTGAACTCGGGTAGCTTACTCCATTTTCTAAGACGATAATCGTTACACTAAGTGTGCCTTCCCTTGTATGTGTCATCATCATCATCAAGTCACACTGCTCACACGGATTTCCTTGACACACACACACACACACACACACACACACACACACACTCTCTCTCTCTCTCTCTCTCTCTCTCTCTCTCTCTCTCTCTCTCCAAATGTCCCTCCAACGCTCCCAGTAGGTCTTCCAGCAACAGCAGACGCCGAATCCAGAGCAATAGTAAAAAAAAATAAATAACAGAATTTTAAAAAATTAAATCAAAAACTCATCGACAACAGCTCTGTGCGGACACAGGATGTAGACTAGTAAGTGTAATTGATTTTATTTTGTTTACCTTCCATTTTGTTTAGTGTTAGTATATCATGGATATTCTAACGCTTGTCGTGGCCCTTTGAGAGTGAGAATTCGATTGAATACCTTTGTTGTATACACCAAATTCTTTTTTCGTATACTTATCTATCTGGCCGGATTCTCTGGTCCTCTGTCTGGGAACTTCTTCGGGTGGTCTTGGGTTTATCTTGGTCTCCATGTCCACTTCTGTTCTTGTAAATGGACGCAAAGACTTTGATTTTCAACGTCTTTATTCATCCAAATTCCCTCGTCAACATATGGCTGAAGAAATAGACATTTTAGGCATCCGTTCGTTTCGGCCCCTGGACAACTCTATTCAACTCTACCTAACTGACCCGTTTTCACAAGTGAACCAACCAATCGGAGAACTGCTAAAAGGGTCAGCCAGGGGTCAAGTCTTGTCTATCATATCACTGGTTATTTTCCATGACTCTTCCTCTTACGAATTTCCAGATGACTTATGAATTCATATATTTTGAATTAAACGCTTACTTTACAAAATTAACAGGACACCTATTCATTACATTGATGGAGGTGCCCGTGGTGTAATTGTTATCGTCGTAGGAATTGGACACGGCGACACGAGTTCAAATCCTGGACGAGGCTGATTGCATTTCACATAGCACTAATACCCTTGGGAAAGGTATGAATCCAATTATTCTCCCTCCAGCTATGGGTAAATAGTAGGACAGACTGGGTTCTTCAGCCTTGGTGAGGCAACTAGTCTAGGAGAAGGAAAACTCTGAATTCAAACCTGTTAAACTCTGCTTAAAAATTGACCTTGTGTCATATCCTACCCGAGCAGAGGGGTTGGTAAATAGGACCTATTCATTACATAACACCTTCCCTACCACTAAGTATACCAATAAAGGAATGACTTCATAGTATACAAAATCTTGTCTGAAAAACAAGACAAAAAAAACTTTGTAAAAGTTATTGTTTATATGTGAGAGGTCAGCAAATTTTTCGGTGTTTCTCTCCTTTTTCAGCCGATTTTTCTTTGCTATTTCGTCTAATCGAATACCTTCCTCTGTCATTTTGTTACGAGGACAGGGTGAATGTTACAGTAAAATTATGTGTAACGAGTTGATAACGAAATGTAACTTAATATTGCAACAGAAGAGTCTTCCGGATACTGTGATAAAAAGGAAAATGCTGAAAGGGATTTTAAATAGAATAAGCAAACAGCAAAAAAATAAAAATAATAAAATAAATAAATAAATGAATGAAATTAAAATAAAAGCAAAAAATTTTTAAAAAATAAAAAATAACGACAGATTGATTTGAAACAGATGTTGTCTTTTTTATGAGTTGTTATCTTTTTCTTTTTTTTTTTTTGGTAATGCGCAATAATTTACAAAAGATATATTGTGTGAGTATTAATTGTTTTCTGTGGTGAACATAAATGCTTTTAGTATTCGTTTTAAATGCTTCCTTGCGTATCAGTCTTGAATTCCAGAGCGGCTAAAATTTACTCATCGTCATGAAATTTTGAGACTGAATTTTTTAGTTTAACATGGGGAATCTAATATTTGACTTCTTGGACAGCTATTAACTAGTATAGGATATTTGCTATATTCAAATTCACTTGCTTTTCGCTGGCAAAATAAGAAATTTTTTTTGGAATTTATGACACACGTGGGTCTTTTTCCATTTTTAGATTTTCTGGCACACACGTATATGACAGCATTCACTCGATGTGTGTTAAGCCGGCTTCATACTTCAAAATGACATCTCGGATCACTGCACTCCATGAGTGACAATTATCAGCACCTGTGTTATCGATGTCCAGCCATTGACAGTTCCATTGATGGATACCTTAAAGACGTGGGCTGGACATGAACTCTAAGTCCGATTTCACAGTGGCTAGCTAGGTATTCAGCTGGCCGCCTTGATGTTTTTTCTATCCTCGAAGAGAGATTGGTGAAATTACTTTGAACAGAGCCCGGGGCGTAGTAGCACGATTTGAAGAAGACGCAAGAGTTTACAGCACTGATGTTAGAAGTGTGATCGCAAGGGTGAACTTTCAGGATGCGGTGGAAGCAAAAATTGTCGAAGAGCACGAGACTCTGTGGGTCGACGAGACGCATGGGTTTGGATTCAGCCGTGTAGTAGAGTCGATCGGACTAGTGCTTGATAAATACAATCACTCCTAAAAAAGGTGGGAGGGGTGAAAAACCTGGGTTAGGGAACGTTACAATTTCTTCCTCTCGATGGGGAGGTTCCAATTACTAGCTGAAGACAATGAGAAAAATTGATCGGTCTCATATATTTGGTAATTTGGTTCAATGGCATATAGATTCTTGTAGGTTATGTAATGCCAAATCCTATATATATATATATATATGATTTGTAAACGATTAGTTTGTTGGTAACTTTATTTTCAAACTAGTTTGATTTCATTCATACAGTTAAATGGTTTTATGTATTGTTATCCAACACTAATAATTCTGCTTGATATTACTCATTTGTTTGCAGACATTTCAATGATTTCAAGTATTGCTATTCAACACTAATAATTCTATTTAATATTAATCTTGTTTGCACATAGTTTCATGGTTTTAAGTATTGCTATTCAACACTAATAATTCTATTTCATAATAATCATTTGTTTGCAAAGTTTAATGGTTTCAAGTATGGCAATTTAGTCAATAAGTCTATCCCAAATGAATCATTTGTTTGCACACAGTTTAAAGGATTTGAAATGTTGTCATCTCAGCATAATTGATCCTTAGCAACTTTCTTCTAACACCTTTAGGATAAAAATAGGGTTGGGTACTTGTTGGCCCAAAAAGTAATTTAAATAAAATCTCTGACGTTGCGAATCCAGCCCTGGCCGATGCGTCTAGTTCCGCCTGGGAATTTTCGCCGACATTCAATTCCTCGGCTCTGCTTGCCAATCTGAGATAACTGTTACCATTCGCCACGTTGTGTCCTTTGATCCGAATGGCAGTGTTCTAGCTACCTCAGATCGTTTCCAACTTTGGCTGGGATCCACGCCGAAATAAAATCGCTGCTGGGAGAGAGATTGTACCTGTCGCGGCTCACAAAAGTGCATAAGAAGAAGGAAAACAACGCTTTCAAATTTCTCAAAGCTATTGTTTTTATCTACGATATATGTACTTACAAAAGGGTGAAGAGTACAATAAGGAAGAAAGAAAAAGTAAATGTCTTACGAAACTTGTTCGTTTGTTCGGAAATGTGACAAATCAAACAGGTGTAAGGGAGGCAATTATCGTTCTTGGTTTTCTTAGCAGAAAAATAATCAGTTGTCTCGGCTTTTACTTCGAACTCCCGGTTCTAGACTAATCTTGGTTTCGAGTCGAAGTTCTAAGATTATTCTCGGATGGGTTCTGCACTAGACCTCTCTCTCTCTCTCTCTCTCTTGATCTCTCGTCTACCGCGATCTGATCTGTACTGATCTATGGGCGTCGTGCCTTGCTTATATAAATTGGGGGTGGAGTTTCGATGATCTCTGGGCACGCCTATGCATAATGATATGTAAATCGCCAAGCTGACCAACTTTTTCCACATATGGCCGACGCTGCGTTTAAAGAGATTCAGTACCCCCTGCTGATCCTGTGCAGACGGTCAGTACTTGAGAAAAGATAAATCCACTTATATGGTCTCACTCTTTAGCTTAAACTTATTCTTGCTTTGACCATACATACTTTTATTACTATCTCCACCGCAAGATACACTTAAGTTGTTTTCTTCTTTTGCTTGAATCTTCTTTCACTTTTCTAAACCATATGGTTTCTATAACCATCTCCACCATAAGATCCATTTAAGTTGTTTTTATTTCTCGCTTGAACCTTTTTTTTTACCTCTTTAGCCTGTTCAGAGTTCGTTACTGTTTTCTTTTTTATTATTGCAAGATTCACTTTCACAAATCTTAGGACATCGGTCGAAAGAATAAATAAGAAATGAATAAATAAAATAGGATAGGAAATGAAATAATAAGAAGAAGAGAGAAAGAAAAAAAATATGAATTTTCCTTAATTATTTCCCTAGAATCGTTAATTAATCAATCAGTCTGGGAGTGGGATTGAGTTCTCTCTGTCACAATCGTCAGGACGATCTTTTGGGTGCGAGGGCTTGACATGGCCAGCTGATTGGTCGGATTGAGCTTCACCGACTGTCCGTCTCGTCCAGTATGAGCCAAAGTGGACTATTCCAAGTCACTTGGCTTCTTCAGTTGCCGAGTTAAGGATCCCCTCCTCAAGGATTACGGGTCACCATTCACGGCCAACCCCGTTGGCGGTGGATCTTACCTCTCTGCAGTCGGTGTATTCTACAGCTCCAGCCGACAGGGCGGAAACTTTAATATTCTAGTAATGGAGAGTTGAATCAAGTACAAGTTGAAGAAAGCAGACCTTCCAATGGATTCAAAATTAAGAAAATAAACAATAAATAAAATGGTTGGTGTGCGATAGAACGGAAAGAAAAAAAAAGTCTTATCGCCATTTTTGACAGGTGTTACAATCAATTTGTACTGAATGACATTATACATATGCCAAAATACTCTTTTTGAAATTGCAACGGTGCCTTGTGCATATCCACCAACATAGACTTTGTGACATTGTTACAATGGAGTATTTTTACGGAATATCGATAAGTTAAATAAATGGAGAAATCTTAGCGTTCAAAAATAACAGCCGAGAAAATCGAATGAGACAAGAAGTCAGGTAGCGTGGATTTTGAACCAAAGACTGCGAGCTTACATTACACAGAAAAAAAAATCCTCTGTTTTAAAGATTATTTCAAAATTAAAGTAAATAGCCATCTTAAAAATTTAATTAGAAAAAAATGTATTACTTAATCCGGAGATTATTTAATTAGGCGGTTGATTAATTGATTGATTTTAGCGGCATAAAAAAAAATTGCATACAAAGGTGCAAACAGGTTTAAAACTAATAATATCCAAATGAAGTGCTTTTAAAATATAGGGAGAAGAAGTTCCATAGTGTAGTGGCTAAGCGAGTTCAAACTTCAGTCGCGTCATAACATTCACTATCGGATTAATGCTCTTTGGAAAGGTATGAAACCCTTTATCTCTCCAACTATAGGTAAAACAATATTACTACTGTTCTTTTACATGGATGACTTTGATATTAAATACTCTACGAAGGTTGATATGCCATTAAGCAAAGAAACCAAACCAAACCTAAAAATCTGTTACTTAAAGTTTCATGTGGATCACACAATGATCTGATGGAAATAGCATAATTAACTACTCTCTCTCTCTCTCTATATATATATATATATATATATATATTGAGAGAGAGAGAGAGAGAGAGAGAGAGAGAGAGTGATTGAAAAGTAATTCCCTATTTCAAAATTCTAATACTTTATTTCTTAACAGCAATCTTTTTAAGAAACGAATATGAGAAGAAAGTGTAATCGTGAGTTACTTTTTAATCATCCAATATATATATGTATGCATATATACACACACACACACAAAGACTCACCTGAGGTCGATATTAAATATATATATATATATACATATATATATATATATATATATATGTGTGTGTGTGTGTGTGTGTGTGTGTGCGTACATATATATATATATATATATATATACATACAGAGTATACACATATATATACTCTCTCTATATATACATACGTATATATTGACAGAGACACAGAGAGAGACACAGACAGAGATAGAGACTGTTTTTCTATTTTTGAGACAGAATGATTGGCGACAAATCGAGGACCACAAATCATAGATTAAGGAAAATTACATTTATTAACAAGTAAGTAAAGTTGGTGACCGAAGTCGAGGGCGACCCGATGCTACTCTTTTCTCTGCATTGCTCCACTTACCTTTGATCCGTATCTTATAATGCCGAGTGTTAAGCAAGGAGGCTTTAAGTAACACTTTTTCAGTCGTTAGTTGGACTCGACATGGGATTGAACTCCGGTCTCCAAGACCACTAGTGAACGCTAACCATTATGCCAATGGACTGGTTTATTTGTAAAAGAATAAAATTCTAGGATCTGCCACTATTTAGTCTCAAATATTAATTAAATAAATCCAGACGCGCCCAAGATAAATGCAACAGATGTCCACTGTTTAGCAGAAGACTTTATTCAATGCAACCTGCAAAGAAGTTGCTGACTGACCCTTGAACCCAGGTGACATTCTAGTGTGTTAGGATTGTTATCGGAGGCCCATGTGGTGAGGAACCCGTTGCCCTGCGATTTCTAAATGATCCATGAGCTTCGAAGTTCTTGACCAATTTGAAAATCTGACATCTGTTTGAAAATGTGTTGAAATTGAACCTCTTTCTGCATCTTGCTTGAAAAAAGAAATGACGAAAAATGGGTCTTTGGTGACATTGTTCAACACAAAAGTCATTGAATTGATAAGGATGGATCTTTACAGCCGATCCCAAAGGTGAAGCTTCAAGGAAGAAAAGTTATGTTGTGTCTATGGCGGAATAATCATGGAATTATTCTTTTGGAATTTTAAATCCACAATCAGACACCCAAAGCAGGTTTATACACTCAACAGCTGCAGTGTGTGCAAGAAATTCTTCTTAGAAAATGTCCTGCACTCGTCAATAGGAGAAACGTTGTGCTTCTCTTTGATAACGCAAGGTCGGATTTAGCAAGAAAAAAAAAAGGATTTTGGCGAGTTTGTTCTATCACATCCACCAAATGCACCTAACCTTGTGATTTCCATCTTTTTCTTCTTCTACAAAAATGCCCTGAATGACACAAGATTTTCTCGAGAAGAACAAGTGAAAACGTTTCTGGATAAATTTTTGAGTTCGAAACCAATTGGTTGAATTAGTTCATTTTTGAATTATTCATGAATAAATTATTTCACTAAAACGGAAAATATTTATGACTCTACCGAATCGAATAGAATATCCAACAATTTCACTTCTGCAAAGAGTTTAAATTTTGTCGCCAAGACAATTGAATCTCTGGCTAACTCACTGAACAACATGTGCATTTGCAGCCTCACGAAAACGAACTGTCCATACTAAAGCTTTTTTAATAATAATTCATGGGATTAAAAAAAATTTCAAGAGAGAATCCCATAGCTTCACACTATATCAGAAGAATGGTTTTAAAAGTAATTTGATCAATGAAAACCTTGTTGGCATAGGTGTGTTGAATGCCAAGGGTAACTATTTCGAAGAAAATCAATTTTTCTCTCATTGTTAATTTCCCTCTGGGTAAAATATCTTCCATTCTTTATCTTTTTACCTACGATACTATTTTCCCTATATAACTATAATATAGTATAGTTTATAAATTAGATACACTAACATATTAACAATATTAATGATAGAAGAATTATGAAAATATATTGAAATAAAAGTTATGTAATAGAATAGCTGTTCCTATTACGCATCTTAGTAACCTCAGCGTTCTTTTCTCCTGATTAAATTAAAATCTTTCACCATTTCACTGAAAGGAAGCACTTTACAGCTCTTAGGTTTGGAAGTCTAAATTGACAATATTCTTGTTCGATTGTCTTAGGATCATTATTAAGTTGATAATGAATTATTTATTTTGGAGGCTCGACGAAGTTAATTGAACCTATGTATAAACTAGTAGTGTCAGTGACCCTGAGTTTCATGCATGAAACCCAAGGTCACAGACACTACCAATATATATATATATACTAGCTGTATCCGGCCACGCGTTGCTGTGGCTCAGTTTGTTTAAATGGGGAAAAAAAGAAAATACATGTTTCTAATATGTTTAATTTTCCAATTCTTGTGGATACACGATATTCTTGGTAGTTCCAGTTTCCGTGTAGATAAAGAGATTGTTTGGATTGCCGACTCTGGAACAGGCAACATATGATTGCCCAAGTTAACCAAAAAAGAAATAAAAGTGATAAAGGCAGAAAAAAAAAAATTCACGTGTAAAATTCTTGGAAAACGAAAGTAATGTTTACTTTCATAATTTGCGTTCTGCTTTTCTCGGAGGAAAAAAACGACTTATTAAAAATATTTTTTTAATTATTGTAATATTTTTGCATATTAAGTATATAAAAACACGCCCGTATTCGAATAGAATACTCTCAGAAAATTTTAAACCAATTAGTGGTATAAAACTGGAGATTATCGGTTAGTAACAAACATTTACATTTTCATCTATATAGATTTTTGGATATCAAGTATATAAAAACACTCCTGAATTCGAACAAAATACTCTCAGAAAATTTTAAACCAATTAAAAGAAAGAAAAGTGATTAAAGCAGAAAAAAAAATTCTCGTGTAAAATTCTTGGAAAACGGTTTAAGAAAGAAAACTTTTTAATGGATGTCTTTCGTTGAAGAATATTGAAAAAAGAAAAGAAAATATTTTGTAAACAATTCGTTAGAATAAAAAAAAATTTACTTACTACTGAACCAACGAAATATGGTTTAAAGTTTAGTGTCTCTGTTTAAGTTAACAAAAAAAGAATTAAAAGTGATAAAGGCAGAAAAAAAATTCACGTGTAAAATTCTTGGAAAACGGAAGTATTCACAATTCGCGTTCGGCTTTTCTTGGAGAAAAACGACTTATTAAAAATACTTTTTTTTAATGATTGTAATATTTTTGGATAATAAGTATATAAAAACACTCCTGAATTCGAATAAAATACTCTCAGAAAATTTTAAACCAATTAGTGGTATAAAACTGGAGATTATCGGTTAGTAACAAACATTTACGTTTTTATTTATATAGATATACGTGGTGAATTCAGTAAGTTTCCAGACTTTTTTGTACAGGCATTTAAAATTGTCGTAGACTCTTGACAATTCACTATGTTATTGCTATACATCTTATGAGATAACTGACCAATTTTTATGATTTGGGGTTCAAATGAACAGCTACAGCAAGAATTGGAATACACCCTACTAAAGCCTGATTGTCGCAGCTGGTGAATGTCAAAAATGCAATCTGGATGTGAAGAACTTATCAATCATAGCTCTGTATGGACACAGGATGTCATCTAGAGGACCTGCCAAATGCAACGGGCGATAGAGACAAATGGTGAGAGAAAGACAGGGAAATCCATGCTAGTAGTACGACATGATGATGATATATATACATATATATATATATATATATATATATATATATTGTCTATAATGTTGTGGTTTACAGCTATCACAAGCTCAGTAGCAGAGTTAATGGTGGACTAAATTTCGTGGTATTATCAAATAGTGCTCAATATTAACGATAGAGATTTTATACATATATATATATATATATATATATATATATATATATATATATATACGAGGGTCATTAAAAAAGTTTCCAGATTTCTTTCGTAAGGGCACTTTTATTGATAGTACACACATGAAATTCTTGTCCCCTTCGAAGTAATCTCCTCCGGCTGCAATGCACTTGTTGTACCATTCCAATTTTTAAAGTCTTTGGTATGACGTGACCTGGGATTGTACCCAGGTCTCCCAGACCATTTGTGAATACTCTACCCGCAAGGCCAATGAGCCGGTTCAATCCCAGGTCAAGTCATACCCAAAACTTTAAAAAGAGTACTTGACACCTTCTTGCTTAACACTCAGCAATATAAGGTACGTATCAAGGGTAAAGTGGAGCAATCCAGGGAAAGGAGTTGCGCTCTCCCCTACTCCTCGGTGTAGTAGCTATTGAAAAAGAAGCCTTCAGGCCACCCTTGATAACGTTCGCCAACACTGAAAAATATACTAAGCACAAATCTGAGAAGAATCATATTCTGTGTAATAGCCAAACTTTTTGACTTCTTGGAATATAACACAAATTGATTTCAAAAATTTA
>OY757932.1:4539197-4681697 GCA_963585895.1 Sepioteuthis lessoniana
TTTATGGGGCAAATATAACTGTTTTATCTTTTTATAAAGAATTAATATTATTTGTTATTTTAAACCATACATCTGTGTGCAAGTTGTTTTTTATTCAATAGGGACACTGGATAAATAGAATTATGAATGTTACATAACAATATTTGAAACTGTTTAATTGTGTTCATACAAATGGTTAATATTAAATTTAATTATTGGTCTTGGATAGAAATACTGGAAACCACATCACTGTATGCAAGTTAATGAGCCCTAACTTATTTAAAAATAAAGTTACCTACAAATTACTCACTTACAAATTCCTCACACACACATACACACACACACATACACATACACACACTTATATATATGTGTGTTTGTGCATGCATGCATGTGTGTGTGTGTGGAAACAGAATTTGGTATTAAACAATCATCAAGGGCTGATATGCCATTAAATCAAATTATCTAACTTCACCTAAAAGCATTTACAGAAATTCATCTGAAATTATTTTACTATAAAAATGTTTTCCAAATTATTTACTATAAAAATTATTCAGAAATTATTAATTAAATACATAAAAAGAATTTGATTCACTCAAATGATCACTTATTGCAAGGCACAACAAACACTAAAAGCATTTATTGAAATACAATGGAAATTATTTCATTCTAAAAATGTACTAATTTCTTTTGGCAATAAAAATGCATTAAAAATTATTTCCTATAAATCATTTTACTATAAAAATGCATTGAAAATTATTTACTTTTAAATGTATTGCAAATTATTTTCTATAAAAATACATTACATATTATTTTATGCCAGTTGGCTGGGGCTGTAGAATACATCAATTGCATTCTGATGTGGGGTAAGACCCTGTCCCAAAGAGTGTCCTGCTTATGACACTAATCAATTTGATGGCAAGGCTCCAGTAATGTTGTAGCTGTGGAGAATGTGGAGTACCTTTTCATTGCCATCACTCCCAGGTTCACTTTTGTCCAAAATGGTAGCACCTGATACAGTCCAATCTCTGGATCTAAGAGAACAGTTGGACATTTAAACTGAATGCAAACAAGGGACTTATGCTAAATTGAATTGTTAGAAATAGAACTGTTTGATCCTTTTACTGTGTTTACATACAAAATGTGTTTACAAATCATATATTTAATATGTAAAAGCAGGATTTGGTCTTAAATAACCAACAATAGTTGATATGACATAAAACCAAACCAAATCTAACATATTATTAATGATAAAGTTTTTAGATAAATCATTTACAATAAAAATTCTCAGAAAATTATTTGCAATAAAATATATAGCAAATTATAACAAATTTATATATTTTTAGTTTTTGAAAGAATTTCACATAAAATTCCTTTCATTTGTAATTCATTTAGAAGTGATTTACAAAGTTTAGTTTGGCACTCGGCTGCCTGTGTGAACTGAATTCATAAGAAATGGTCTGGTAGCCTAGTTCATATAACTATTACATTACAAAAGATGCCTTTATGATTTGTCAATATTATTAATCTCTTATTGTGCCTAGTTTGTTCATTAGATTTTATCAGAGGCACACACACACACACACACACACACACACACACACACACACATATATATATATATATATAAGGGTTAATCACAAGTTTTGGATACAGAGATGCAAAGCTTATCTGATACTCTCTGAGTGCTAATCACCAGATTCACTGCTACGGCTTGGAGTACAACCATTACAGTTTTCGGCCAACCTGACCGTGCTTTAATTGAGCAAAATTTGTTCTACTGTGATTCACTGCATCATTTCCTATCTGGGGTTTTTATTATGACATCTGTGATTGTCACATCCTCCGCGAACAAGCGTGAACACCTGTGATCAATGTGTGTATCTGCACGTGCAGGTACACACACTGAGCGCTGGTGTTCACACTCGTGCACAAAGCCGAATAGTTCTAAGCCTAACTAAGCCGAATGATAAGATATAACCAACAAAAAATGATAATATAAAAAAATCATTCCGCAATTATATAACACATTAGCACTGGTTGGAAAATTAATTCTGTTAAGTTTGGGTTTTATGTTCCTTATATGTAGTGCCTCAAGAAACTGTAGTTTTTGCTTGTTATTTTAATGTTCTAATATTGTTGTGTTTTCGGTGAGAATTTTCCGTAATTTTATTATTGACCATGAATGTTTTTTAAATGCTGTGCTATGGAACTTGTATTAGAAAGGTGCATTGTAAGTCTCCTCAATAGGGTAGTTGAGGTTAAACCAACATAAATATAATTATTTTCAGAGATACAATCTCCAAAAAGACATTTAAATTGATATATAACATCTAAAAAGGAAATGACCATCTTTAGTAACTGACACTAATTATAGAAACAAATATATATATATATATATATATATATATATTAGAGTTTTACAATATTTTGGTATGTGGTAGTTTGTAGTGTGCATATCACATGATTGAATCAATATATATATATATATATATATATATATATGCCCATTGGCATAATAGAGTGTTCACCAATGGTCTGGGAGACCGGAGTTCAATTCCAGGTTGAATCATACCAAAGACTCAAAAAATGGTACTTTATACCTCCTTGCTTAACCATATTTACCAACCCCTCCGCTTGGGCAGGATATAACACAAGGTCAATTTTTAAGCGGAGTTTAACAGGTTTGAATTCAGAGTTTTCCTTCTCCTAGACTAGTTGCCTCACCAAGGCTGAAGAACCTAGTATGCCCTACTATTTACCCATAGCTGGAGGGAGAATTATTGGATTCATACCTTTCCCAAGGGTATTAAGTGCTATGTGAAATGCAATCAGTCTCATCCAGGATTTGAACTCGTGTCGCAGTGTCCATTTCCTACGATGATAACCATTACACTATGGGTACCTCCTTGCTTAACACTCAGCATTATAAGGTATAGATGAAGGCTAAGTGGGGCTATCCAGGGAAAGGAGTAGCACCCTAATCTATAACTTGGTGTAAAAGCTATTGAAAAGGAAGCCTTTGCATCAACCTCAACAACGGGTGGCCAACTTACTATATGTATATATATATATATATATATATAAAAATAATTAGAGTCCATCCTCCCACTTATTTGTTGTATCAGATTTTATAGTTTCTGTTATGAAAGGTCAAATCCAGAAATAAAAAATTCATGAGATCTAATCTAATCCAACGTGATGACAAGAATTTGGTTTTATGAAAGAGAAGATGTAAAAAGATTAAAGAATAAAGTTATCAAATATGAGATGATCTTTCTTCCATTGATTTTGATAACCGATATGATTAACGATTTCACTTTTCAATGTTTATTTTATCTCTCTCATAGTTAATCTGCCCAGTGCACGCCACACTTCTCCCACAGTTAATCTAGCCAGTATACCACACAACTCTCTCATAATTAATCTGGTTAGTACACCATACACCTTTCTCATAGTTAATCTGGTTACTAGACCACACACCTCTCTAAAAGTTAATCTGGTTAGTACACTCTGCACCTCACTCATTGTTAATCTGGGTAGTAAACCTAACACTTCTCTCATAATTTTATTGCTAGATCCCACATGTCTCTAATACTTAATCTGGTGACTAGACCCTTCAGATATATAATCTGACCAGTACAAACCACACCTCTCTCATAGTTAATCTGGTCTGTACACCTCACAATTCTACCATAGTTATTTTGTAAGTACACCCTACATCTCTCACATTGGTTAGTACACCTCACACTCTCTCATAGTTAATTTTATTGATAAACCCCACATCTCACTCATAATTAAAGATACCACACCTCTCTCAGAGTTAATCTGGTTGCTATACCCCAGATCTTCAGAGTTAATCTGGTTGCTAGACCCCGTATCTTTCATAGTTAATCTGGTTAGTACACCTCATGCCTCTCTTATAGTTAATCAGCTAGTACACTTTACACCTCTCTCCCAGTTAATCCGGTTGCTAGATCCCACACCACCCTCATAGTTAATCTGATCAGTATATCACACACCTCTACCATAGTTAATCTTATTGCGAGGCCCCAGATCTCTCACATGGTTAAAACTGGTTATTAAACACCACACCTCTGTCATATGTAAACTGGTTAGTACACCTCATACCTCTCTCATAGTTCATCTGGTTGCTAGATCCCACACCTCTCTTATAGTGAATCCAATTAATACATTGCTGGACCCAACATTTATCTCATAGTTAATCTGGTTAGTACACCTCCTAACTCTGTCAAGATTAATCTAATTAGTACACCTTACTCTTCTCACACAGTTAATATTGTTAGCACAAATCACACCTCTCTCATAGTATATCTGGTTGCTAAACCCAACACCTCTCTCATAGTAAATCTTGTTAGTACAGCTTACAACTCTCTCATTGTTGCTGTCCAATTTAAGCAATAATCAGGCATATGTGCCTGGACCCAGATTTGGGTCCAAGACCAGCAAGGCTCATCAGGCCCACATTACACTTAGTGGGCCGATGACCAGCATAGACCAGCAGGGCGTGAGTCTTGGCTCATGCCGGACCTTCCCTTCCACTAAATCCTCACTATAATCGACCTTTGGATCATTGACCTTGCGTTGAGTCCTGTCTGATGGAAGGCAGTGACAAATAACACACACCTCTCTGAGTTAATCTGATTACCAGACCCCATATCCCTCTCTTAGGTAATTTGATTAGTATACCTCACATCTCTCTCATCATTAGTCTGGTTGCTTGACCCCACACCTCTCTCATAGTTATTCTGGTTCCTAGAAGCCACATCTCTCGGGGATGTCCTCGTGGTGTAATGGTTAAAGCGATGGACTGCGGAATCGTAGTAAGCGAGTTCATACTCCAGTTGCACTATTACGTTCACTTTCGGTCAAATACCCTTGGGAAAGGTATGAACCCCCTTATCCTCCCAGCAATGGGTTAAATAGTACCACTACTGTTCTTCTAGGAGAATGGCTTTGGTGTTAAATAACCTACAAAGGTTGATATGCCATAAAACAAAGAAATCAAACCAAACCAAACCACATCTCTCTCATAGTAAATCTGGTTTGTACTCTTCACACCTCTCTTATAGTTAATCTGGTAAGTACACCTAAAAACTTTCTCACAGATAATCTTATTTTTAGACCCCACATCTCTCTCATAGTTAATCTGGTTAGTACATCTCACACCTCCATCTTTGTTAATCTGTTTAGCTCACCTCACACCTCCCTCATAGTTAATCTGGTAAGTGTACCTCACACTTCTCTCATAGTTAATCTGGTTGCAAGACCCCACATGTCTCTCATAGTTAATCTGGTTAGTACACCTCACACCTCTGTCATAGTCAATCCAGTTGCTAGACCTCACACCTCTATCAGTGTTAATTTGGTTAGTAATCCTCACACCTCTCTCATAGTAAATCAGATTATTAATCCTCTCACATTTCCTACGGATAATCTAGTTGCTAGACTCCACATCTCTCTCATTGTTAATCCAGTTATTACACTTCATATCTCTCTCATAGTTAAACTGGTTAGTACACCTCACACCTCTCCAATAGTTAATCTGGTTGCTAGAATCCACATCTCTCTTATAGTTAATCCGATTAGTGCACCTTACACCTGTCTTATAGTTAATCTGGTGTCTAGACCCTACATCAGTTAATCTGATTAGTACACCACACACCTTTCTCATAGTTAATCTGCTTGCTGGACCCCACATCTCTCTCATAGTTAATCTCATTAATACATATCACACCTCTTGCATTATTAATCTGGTGGCTAGACCCCACATCCCTCTCATCGGTAATCTGATTAGTACACCTCACACCTCTCACATCGTTAGTCTGGTTGCTAGACCTGATATCTCTGTCATAGTTAATCTGATTAGTACACCCCACACCTCTCTCATAGCTAATCTGGTTGGTAGACCCCACATCTCAGTCATAGTTAATCTGGTTGCTTGACCCACCCATTTCTCTCATAATTAATCTAATTAGTACACCTCACACCTCTCTCTCAGTTAATCTGGTTGCTAGAACACGCATCTCTCTCATAGTTAATCTGATTAATGCTCTTCACGCTTATCTCACAGTTAATCTGGTGGCTAGACCCCACATCTCTCTTAGAGTTAATCTGGTTGCTATACCCAATATCTCTATCATAGTTAATCTTCTTAGTACACCTCATACCACTCTCATTGTTAATCTGTTTGCAAGACCCCATATCTCTCTTATAGTTAATCTGGTTGCCAGACCCCATATCACTATCATAGTTAATCTGATTTCTACACCTCACACCTCTATCATAGTCAATCTGGTTGCTAGACCCCACATCACTCTCATAGTTAATCTGACTAGTAAACCACACACCTCTCTCATAGTTAATCTGCTTGCTAGACCCCATATCTCTCTTATAGTTAATCTGCTTACTAGACCCCCACATCTCTCTTATAGTTAATCTGCTTACTAGATCCCATATCTCTCTCACATTTAATCTGATTAGTACACCTCACACCTCTCACATAGTTAATCTGCTTGCAAGACCCCATATCTTTGCAATTGGAGGGCCTTTCTAGATGCTCATCATATTCACCTTATGTTCTTTCTCACCTTGAAATGGCAGTTCCAGTAAATGAAACTGGTATGGTTCCTTGTATTATGTCTATAAGCAGTTTTTGACAATTCTGTTGTTTCAGAACCATTTTTTGCCAAAATTCAATGCAGACTCATTGTTAAGTATATTTTTCAATAAAAGAAATATAACATGCTGAAAAATTAATTAAATGATGTGTGTTCCATGGACTGACTGATTGATTTTTATGGCATATCAACCTTTCTTGGGTTATTTTATGCCTATACTTCATGGTTCATTTATATTTTCATTTCTGGTGTAGTTGTTTCTTAAGAGCATTTTTTTTTGTACACAGTCCTATTAATATAAATAATTTTCAAACAGAACTCCTTGACCAAATGACCTCTGGGTCAGAATGGACCGAGGGGATAGAGAAATGAAGGTTAATCTACACTCCTCAGATCTTTGAAACATGGAACACTCCATCAGATGCAGTTTAGCTTCCTATACAGGACACCCCTTTTTTGTTGGGGGTGGTATTACTCCTCTGTAGAAGTTACAGTGCATTCTGAACTTTGTCAACAGAGAGGGTACACAGCTGAGATGCTGCTATGATAAAGAGATGATGTTGAGAGATTTGGAAAAAAAATCTGGATGAGTCAGTACCAATTTTATGAAGCCAGGGGCAATGGGCTCATCTATATATATATATATATATATATACATGAGTAATGTGTATTCCTAAGAAACAAGGTACATATTGTATACCCACGGATATATATATATATATATATATATATATATATATATATATTTATGTAAATTAGTTAAGTGTATTTCTAAGAAGGAAGGTGCATATTGCTAACCCGCAAATATACATAGAAATATTGATGATGCGTGTCATTAATAAAATTACCAACAAAAAATTTCATAGAAAATAAAAATGTTTTTATATATTAAGTTTATAGCATTATTTATTTCAACTATATTATACAGCACTTTAAAGAGACCAAGTAAATATATATCTATCATAATAAACTCTTGAAACTTATAAGGAGACATTGACCTTTAAATATCTGTACCTTTGACAATTAAAATTCAATTTGTAATAATTTCTTCCCAGAATAAAAAGAGATAATACTTTTTGGAGAAAAATAGAGTAAATTTGTGTAAAACTACAGTGAGCAAATATGAAAAGCATTCAGCTGCTGTGAATTGGTAAAAGAAAAAGTGAGGCAATACATATCCTGTTTAAAGAGTATTTTTTTTTTTGCATACAGTAATCATTTTTTAAAATTCTATTTGTATTTGTATTTGTATTTGTATTCATTATTTATTAATAATTAATTATTGTATTTTTGACTTATTATTTGTTAGTTATTGTTTTCATTACTTATCTACTATTAATTATTGTATTCATTACTTATTTAATATTCATTATTTATTATCATCATTCTTTAAATATCACATTAACATAAATAATTTAATAATTCAAATAGAAATTATTATAAAAGGAGGTTAACATAATAATTTCTTTTATATTAAATTAATAGAAATAATTCATTTTTACCCAAGATCATAACAATGTATTTTGCTTAAACAAACATCTTTTACAGATCATGTTACTGATTATATATATATATAGGCCTATTGGTATAATGGTTAGAGAGTTCGCCAATGGCTCGGGAGACCTGGATTTAATCCTAGGTCAAGTCATACCAAACATTCAAAAAATGGTACTTGATGTCTCCTTGCTTAACACTCAGCATTATGAAGTACAGATCAAGTGTAAGTGGAGCAATCAAGAAAAAGAAGTAGCACCCTTCCGTGTACCTCATGTAGTAGCTATTGAAAAGGGAGCCTTTGGGTCACCCTCACCTATCATCAGCCAACTTATATATATATATATATATATGTGGTGAATTCAATAAGTTTCCAGACTTTTTTGTACAGGCATTTAAAATCATTGTAGACTCTTGACTATGTTATTGCTATACATCTTATGAGATGACTGACCAATTTTTATGATTTCGGGTTCAAATGAACAGCTACAGCAGGAATTGGAATACACCCTACTAAAGCTTGATTGTCACAGCTGGGGAATTTCAAAAATGCAATCTGGACATGAGGACACTTTAGAAGAATGATATGCAATAAAATTGTTTTGAACTTGGAAAAAATGCCACAGAAACATATGGAATGCTTCAGATTGCTTTTTGACCATCTTGCATGAATCAAGCATCAGTTTTTGAGTGGCATAAGAGATTCAAGGAAGGCAGGGAGTCTGTGAGGGATGATGAGAGGTGGGGGAAGAGTAAGGAAGTCAATACACCAGAGTTGATTGGCCAAAGGATTAGGGTTAGGGTTAGAGTTACTATGTTGAGGTTTTAAGGGAGTTCAGGAAGAGATTCTGTCGGAAGAGGCCAGCACTCTTCAAATTGGGTCAGTGGCATTTCCAGCAGGACAATACACCAGTCCACAACTCCATCCTTGTCACAGACTATTTGACCAAGATGGGCATCAACACAGTTCCTCAGCTTCCCAATAGTCCAGACCTTGCTCCCTGTGACTTTTGGTTAATCCCTAAGCTCAGAGGCTGTCGTTATGAGACAATTGGGGGGATAAAAGAGGCTGTGATGAAGGTCATTGACACGCTCACACAAGAGGACTTCCATGGAGCCTTCCAGAAGTTGTTGGAACAGTACAACAAGTGCATTGCAGCCGGAGGAGATTACTTCAAAGGGGACTAGAGTTTCATGTGTGTACTATCAATAAAAGTGCCCATACGAAAAAAGTCTAGAAACTTATTTAATGATCCTCGTATATATATATATATATAATCCAATATTTCAACTATAAAATAAAATTTGGTGCAAACACAGTCAAGAAATTGTACTATTTTATTTTGTAGATGAAAAATATTGATATTACTCAGCGGCATTTTTTGCATAGAGAGTTTATATTTTAATGATTTAAAAGACTTTTAGCCATAAGTTTTAATAAAAATTTTGTATGTGGGGTGTTGTGGGTAGAGTGATCGCCAGTGGCCTTGATGACTGGAGTTCAATCCCAGGTTGAGTCACACCAAAGACTCAAAAAATACTACTTGTACCTCCTGGCTTAACACTCTGAATTATAAGGTACATATCAAGTGCAAAGTAGGAAAAAAGTAGCACCCTCCCCTACGCCTCTGTGAAGTAGCTAGTAAAAAGGGAGCCTTCAGGTTGCCCTCGACTAAGGTCGCTAACTTTACTTATATATATACATATATATATATATATAGTTGAATAGGCAAATCATTTAAAAACACTTTTTCATAAATGAAAAGGATGCTCAAATACTGACCAGTAGAGCAGGATAAAAGCTAAAATGAATAAATATTTATTCCATTCTTTGTGACAATGTTTCATTACAGTTTGTCCCATAGACTTAAAAAAATAATACAATTAGATGAGACTTGCTCCAAGTTCATGAAACTGGCAGTAGAGGAATAAGTAAATATTCACTCATCTTAGTTTTTATCTTTCTCTCTCTCTCTCTCTCTATATATATATATATAGAGAGAGAGAGAGAGAGATTTGTCATTGTCATCTCATCAATTGATTAAAATCTAGCAACTGGCTAAAATTCCTTTCTTCTTAATTTCAATTGCTTTTCATCTTGTAATCAAAGGTTGATATGCCATTTAAAAAACCAAACAACCAACCATCTAGGTTGGTTGCTTGTTTTTTTTTAATGGCATATCAACCTTTGTAGGTTATTTAATGCCAAATCCATTTTTATACAAATAATCAGTTCTATTTCAAACTATTCAGTTTAGCATGAGTACACAGTTTAATTGTAGAAAACATTTCTATTTCAAGTTATTCAGTTTATTCAAACAGTTCTGATTCAGCCAATTCAGTTTAGTATAAATATAGATTTTGTTTACACACAGTTAAATGTCAAAACAGTTCTATATTAAACAAATCAGTTTAATGTAAGTAGAGTTTCAATGTCAAAAACAGTTCCATTTCAAGCAATTCAGTTTAGCATAAGTATGCAGTTTAAATGTAAGTTCACAGTTTAATTGGCAAAAATATTTCTATTTCAAGCAATTCAGTTTAGTCAAACAGTTCTAATTCAAACAATTCATTTTAGCATAAGTATGCAGTTTACTTCTATTTAAGCCATAGATAGGACCCTATCACGTGCTACCATTCTGGGCCAGAGTGGACCTGAGAGCAATGGCAATGAAGGGGTGCGCTGCATTCCCCAAAGCTCCAGCATCACTGGAACCTCACCATCAGATTGTTTAGTGTCATATCAGGACATTCATTGGTTGGGGGGGGGGTCTTACCCTTCTGCAGAGGTGCAAACACTGTATTCTGCTGTCCTAGCCAATTGGGCAAGTAATCTTAGTTGAAATATTATCAAGAATTTTTTTATTGGATGAAACATTGTCAACCGTGATTCATTTTTTACTTGTATTTCTTTCATCTTAATTTTAATTGCTTTCCATCTAGTAATATTAGAAGTAATATCATCTTGAATTTTTATTGAATGAATAATTGTAAATCTATATACATTTTTGACTTGTATTTCTTTCATTTTAATTTCAACTGATTTTCATCTAGTAGCATTACTAGTAATATTATGTTAAATTTGATAATCAAATGGAGCATTGTCAGTGGTTATCTATTTTTAACTAGGATTTCTTTCATCTGAATATCACTTGTTTTTATTATGATATTCACTTAAATTTTTAATAAATGAATAATTATCTTACATAAATTTTTTCTCTTGTATTTCTTAACTGTTAAAAAAAAAAGAATAAGGAAATGCCTCTAATAATCTTTCATCTGCAGATTTCCTTCTTAAAATCTTTTTAGGTCACACTTAAGAATGAAGGTCATATGTCAGAGTTCAAAGTATTTAGCATTGTATTAGTTACTTAGTTTAGAGAAGAATTACAAGTTACTAGTTAGACTCATGAATAACACAATGATTTGCTATATTTTATGGACAAGAAAATTAGGATAATATTTGATAAAACTTGTAAAACAATTATCCTAGAGCTTTCTCCAATATATAGTCACTTCTAATCCAAATTTGATTCTTTCTTTGCTTAATGGCATATCAACCTTTGTTGGTTATTCAATGCCAAAGTCCTTCTCCTAGAAGAACAGTTGTGGTACTATTTAACCCATAGCTGGGAGGATAAGGGTGTTCATACCTTTCCCAAGGCTATTTGCCCGAAAGTGAACGTAATAGCGCGACTGGAGTTCGAACTCACGTACTACGATTCCGCAGTCCATCGCTTTAACCATTACACCACGAGGACACCCCCGCCGTCACTTCTTCTAAGTCATTTTTCCAAGGTCCACTCTGACTTGAGGTAGTAGTACTTGTTAAGGTCTCATCTATGGGACAAAGATCTGTCTGAAAATTATTAGTATTAGATAGGAATACTTGAAAACATAATTGGGGGAAAATTATTTGTATTAAGAATAGTTATTTGTAGTTATAATTGTTTAAAAATTATCTTAGTTACTTGAAACCATATAATTAGGTACTTGAAATACTTGAAATTACATAATGAGGATTATTCATATTATGACATGTCTATTGATAAAATCCTAATTGTCTGCAATATTCACAAATTAAACGTTGCCCCCATAAAAAGGCTGTATACTTTGATAGTAAAAAGTATTTAGAAATTTTTCTTGAAAGCTGTTTTGTCATGTTTGTAGTTGAAGAAAAAATTCTTATAATGATGCAATGAATTAATACAAATAAAAGTTTTTTGATGAAACTTTGTAATTCTTATGAATTTTTAACTAGTTTATCTTTCATCTTATTTTTGTTTTCCAAGATTGTGTACACATAATAGTCATATTTCATCTAAATTTCTAAGATGAAGCATTGTCAATCTTATCCATTTTTAACTAGTTTTTATTTTTCATTTCATTTCAGTTTTGCTTTGTCCCATTGCATTCTATTGTCAAGCAAGAAGTCATTGGCTTAATGAGTAAAGTGTTTGCCAATGGTCTGGGAAACTAGGGTTCAAACCTAAAACTTAAAAAATGGTACTTGATGCTGCCTTAATTAACACTCAGCAATATAAGGTAAGCATCAAGGGTAAAGTGCTGCAATCCAGGGAATGGATTAGCACCCTCCTCTACTCCTTGGTGTAGTAGCTGTTGAAAAGGGAGCTTTCGAGTCAACCTTTATAACTCAAATGCTTGTGGATATAAAAGATTTGAAAATAAAAAGGAGGAAAACTATGCATTAAGTGAGTATAAAGAAGGTCACAGAAAGGTCATAGAAAGGTCATAGAAAGTTTGCAAAAATGAAATGGATGATTATGCTCAGAATTTTTACAAATAAAAGATTTTGTCAAAAAAAAAAAAAAAAGAATAATAGGTGAATATTTACAATAACTGAAGATATACTTCAAGCTATGAATCCCTCACACACTCACACGCACACATACATACACACATATATATATATATATACTCATAAATATAATAATGTATATATGCATGTATACATATATATCTATCCATGAATATTGCTAATGGCCCAGGAGACTGGGATTCAATCTGAGGTCAAGTCATACCAAGGACTCAGAAAATGCTTTTTGATACCTTCTTGTTTAACGCTCAGCATTATATGGCATCAATCAAGAGTATGTGGAGCAATCCAGGGAAAGGATTAGTACTCTCCCCTACACCTTGGTGTAGCAGCTATTAAAAAAGGAGCCTTCAGGTCAGCCTAGACTATGGTCGCCAACTTTTCTTACTTATAGAAACTTATGTATCTCATATATACGTGTATATAAGTGTATATGTCTATGCATGTATTAAAATATATACTATATACAAATGCATGTATCTGTATACAGCATATATATATATATATATATATATATATATATATATATACAGGCATAATCATATATACGTGTATATAAGTGTATATGTCTATGCATGTATTAAAATATATACTATATACAAATGCAGAGTAATCACACACATATATATATATACACATTGGCATATGAATCAATATCCCCCCTACATATGTATATTTATACACACGTGTACATATATAAAAAACCTGTATATATATGTATACACATGTGTACATATATATATATGCACATGCATATATATATATATATATATATATATATATATATATATATATATATATAAGCATGTATGCATATATGCATACACACTTACATACATGTTATACACACACACACACACACACATGTATGTATACATGTATATTTATATGTCGGTACCTAAATATGAATATACATACATGAACACATATTTACATACATGCTTATATACATATAAATATATATGCATATCCATATTTGTATACACACATATAGAGACATACATATAGAAGCATTTATGAACACACACACATGATAGATAGATAGATAGATAGATAGATAGATAGATAGATAGATAGATTCCCACTTGAGAATGTATTAGGACGTATGTATGTACACACATATATGTGTAAATGTATGCTGACTCACACACACACATATATATATATTTGTATATATATATACACACACAGACAAACTCATATATATATATATATATATATATATATATATATATATATATATAACTTTTCTCTTATATAAATATCAGTACACATTATTCACAATATATTTTAATGTAATTAAGGAATTCATGCTATGTATAACTTACATTAATTCGACTATTTTTTTGCATATACAAACATATTAATAAATATAATTACAATCGTATTTTTCGTAGTTTTATTGCATATGTCTGTTTGTGCATGTGCGCGCGTGTGTGTGTGTGTGTGAAAATTACAATAATTGTATTTTACAAATAAAACATTTTTCCTGAAAATACCATCAACGTTGGTCTTTTTCTTATATGGTTTCCAACTTTGGTCAATAAAATTCTTATGCTATTTCATAAACTCCGGATGATTCAATCGAAACCTGTTCAGAATTTATCAATCAGCTGAGTAGAAATACTGCACATATGCGCTTCCGTAGCATCAACGTCATTCGCTAAATGGCTAACGTTTGTCTCTGCCGCAAGTTTGACGGCCCTGAGTTTGGTTTTCTATTGGATCTATAATGTATGTTCTTGTTTTGTGTAGGAAGGATTAACTTCGTCGATGCGAGGGGGAGAAAAGCCACCCCGCGACATAATGGAGGGAATGTGTTTCGCTTGGAAAGGAATGACCTCTCTTGCTGGTTGACGAAAGAAGAGTAAGGGGTGTCTCTTTCTGATTATGATCTGTTCTTTCTCGTGACCACTTTATCAGCATCGATCTGCCTCTGTCTCTCTCGCCTTTTCTATTTCTTTTTTCCTCTCTCACATTAATGCGTAGACTTTTGGCTGTGGAGAAATCGCTACGGTGAAGTGTTTAGTGTCCAGGGGTCGGAGCTTTGTGCTGGCAAAGAAGGAAGGTATTACCAGAGGAAAGGTGTCAGAGTACTTCGTTTGGCGCCATCACCATCATCAGCATCATTGCCATTCATTCATTTTTATGTTTGTCGTCGTCGTTGTTGTTTAATTGCGGGTTTCACTCTGTATTTTTTAAAGAAAAGGTGGTAGATTTCTTTGTTTTTTGTTTGTTTGTTTTTTTTAGTGGTGTGTGTTTGTCAAAGATATTGTGAAAGAAAAGAAAAATCACTGGAGTTGTATTTAACAGAAAAAAAATCAAACTACAGGTTATTTTTACCCTCATTTTTTCAAATCACTTGTTATTTTTTTTCTGGTTATTGTTTCCTAATCAACGCGGGATAAAAAAAAAAAAAAAAAAAAAAAAAAAAAAAAAAAAGGCAACGGGTGTTTACCCTAGTTCTAATCCAACAGTTTAATTTTTTTTAAAGTGACCCACTTGACTGGAAAAAAAACACACACACACACACACACACACTAAAAAAAAAAAAGAAAAAAAAGAAGCACAAAAATAAAACGACAACAAAAAAAGAATATATGAATCGTTACGGATATTGAAACCAGCACTTAAAAATTTTTTCCCTCGACATGGACACACCAGTACCAACAAGTACTACAAGCACTAGTACAGTTACTAATGCCGTAGTAACAACAACACCAGCCCCTGTGATTCCACTCGAAACGGCATCACCACCACCGCCGCCACCAATACCACCACCTCCAGAATCTCAAGAAACAGCGACAACATCTTCAGCTGGTTTTATTTCACCCCCAACTCCGTCCGTGTGTCCGCCATCTCCGACTCCGTCGACCAGTACGTGGCCAGGCCCCGTTCCGACGGACCCTAATCCAAATCCGAGTCCCACCCCAAGTCCGAAACCCAGTCCGAAACGGAGCCCCAAACCCAGCCCGAAACGTAGCCCGAAACGTAGCCCTGTCCACACAGCTACGACAGGGGTGAACCCTGACGCATCCCCACCTCCCCGGGCTCCCTC
Organism: Sepioteuthis lessoniana; assembly: GCA_963585895.1. NCBI lineage: Eukaryota > Metazoa > Mollusca > Cephalopoda > Myopsida > Loliginidae > Sepioteuthis > Sepioteuthis lessoniana. The sequence continues at coordinate 4,555,207 of OY757932.1, forward strand.
TCCAAGGATACCTCATTCGTCTCCAGTGCACTCGGCTTCCCCTTCGGGCTCACCTCGAACTATCAGGGGTGCTGCCGGTGGGGCCATTTCAGGATTACTACAAAAAACAGGTAAGCAGTAATTCTTTTTCTAAAAAAAATAATAGCAAAAAACTACCTGTTGAGATAAACACGTTGTTTTTGTCGAATGCACATGTTTTTCTCTGTGTTGTCAAGATTTATTTTATTTTATTTTTTATGAACTGCAGGTTTAAAAGAACTACTTGATGCTTCCGTAAAAAACGAATATGGAACGAGTTGTGTTTGCATTTCTTAACACATTCAACCATTTGTCACTGCGCGTAAATAATTGAAAGACGCTCCTTACTCATAAAGTACCTATATACTCGTGTATAAGACAATCTTTTGTAGTTGTTGACGGAATCATTTTCGAAACTAAATGGTTTTCTAAACCTTCCCATTATTACGGGTTCAGAAAACCCTCAACCCTACCAAACCCTACACTTAGCAAAGTTCGACTAAAAAAAAAAAAAAAAAAATTAGTAAAAAAAATTACTAAAACCTATATCATAATTGATATTATATTAATGAGTTAGGGTTAGGAATAAATTGTCCTGGTTAAAAGCGCGCAGATGGTAACTCGAAGCCGAACATTTTTAGATCTTAGTTTTCCAATATAGGCATCTTTGGGGAACGAAAAAAAAGTTTTGGTAAACGAGGCTGGTTTTGGCTCATTTACCAAAACTTTTAACCTGGACTAATTAGTAAATATTTTTAAAGCTCAAAACTTAAAATCAAATAAAGAAGCGGTTAATGATTTTCAAATTATTTCCGCAAATGAAAAAAAAAAAAAAATAAATAAATAAAATTCAAAAAACTACTTGTAAATGTAGTCCATTCATTAATATAATCTTATATAATAGATTTAATTATTTCATTTATAAGATGATTAAGGAATAAACATTAGTTAATTAGATTAATAAAAAAATAAAATCTAACCAAAATTCTCTGATTAAAGGTTTGAGTCTCACTCCTGGTCATTTCCTTTGCTTTTTTTCCCTTCTTATTAGGAACTAACCAAAGAGCTGTGCTAATCTTAAAAGCTATTGTTAGTCAGTTCTTTTTATTTGACATTCAAGCTGCAACTGAGTTAGTCTAATTATCCAGTTCAGCTATGTTTTTGTTTTTGTTTTTTTTTTTTTCATAAAAAAAAAGATCGATAAAGTGGTCTAAGAACAAAAAATAAAAATTATGCTTTTAAAATTCTGTATATTATTTTTCTTGGAATAGATTTTTTTCGTCGCCTTGTGTTTTGTTGTAATCTTTGAGTTTCAAGTTTAAATTTCAACTTTAAATTATTTCTCATGCATCCTCAAATTTTTTTCCAAAAATCGAGTTCATCAGAATTCGACGTATACACGATCACTTAGGTTTTGGTTTTATCTCAAAGAGATAACCCGCTGCAACGTCACAATCTTGAATTAATTACGCTTATATAACGTTTTTAATAAGTAAGCATTAAAAACGTCGGTCTTGAAACGAGATCAACCACCCCGGTTCTTATATTGCGCTTTTAAAACTCCACTGACCTTGTTCCATTCTTGGCAATTCTTCATTGAACAGAAGGAATAAAATGTGTATATTTGGATACTAATTTCCAAAACGAGATATTCCATAATAAAAGAAAAGAAAATTGTGAAAGCTCTAAAAAAATAAACAAAAAAAACCCCAAAAACACGTGTACCCTGTTCATTTTCGTTCATTCAATTCTACCCTTTTTTCCTCTTCTGTCTTTCTCAATTCCCAAACCTTCAGGCTTGAGCCTATTCAGCGAAATAACTTTCCCTAGGATCGAACCCCAGTTATGTCGTTTCATAGAACAGATTCTTTAGTGAGTCAAACACCCACATGACCTATGGATATTGTCGTGGGTGGTACCAGTTGAGTGAAGTCTTTGAGATCTTCCTTACGTATATCCTCAACTAACAAAGTTACGTACGATGGATCGACCTTGAATAAAGTTAAAAGTCTGTCTCAAAAAGAAGGAAACGACTTTGTCCTTGGTGGTCAATTAATTTAACCTGGATTGGAGAAAGAGACTGGGCGCTTGGCTCCTTTCGCGGGATCCAATATTTAATTAGATTTTAATTCCAGTAGAAACATGGTAGACGAAGTACCATTTATAAATGAGGGGCTTAGGGGATCATTTTCAAAGTACATTCCCCCACCTCTATTGAGGGCCTTAGTGGATTATCTCTATTCTTAAAAACATGTAAATGTGGAGAACGATGGCATAATTTTGAACTTGTACTAAGATTTTTTAACAACTAAATTTTAAAAACGTAATTTAGATTTTTGCAAAAAATTGTTCTTCAGTTTTTTTTTTCTTGTTTACATTTTAGTCGGTAGCATTTTTCTTTCTCTCTTTTATTTTTTTTTTCCTCACTTTACCCTCTCCCCCGGCATCTCTCTCTCTCTCTCTCTCTCTATTTCTCTCGTGTTATTTTCATTCTTTTTTTTTTATCTTCAGTTTTTCAATTCTTTGTTGAGTCATTTTAAAAATCTTCTTTCTTTCTTTGGGCGTTTGATAATTATCAGCAAAAAAATTTTCAAAGAGAACAATTTTAAAAAAAACGTCAAGTCAATTTTAACATGTAAAGTAGACCCCCCCCCACCTCCTGTCCGCACGGCCAAAAGAAAGAGCTTCAATTTTCATAATCTACAATTAGATTTGGTGTTAAAAAAAAACAAAACTGACTCTTGAGAAATTAAAATTATTATTTCTGCCAATTTTAGTAAAACATTTAATTCGGCGTTTATAGATATTCAAAAAAACTGAAAAACGACTTCTTAAAAATTTTCACTTTAAAAAAAAATTTTTTTAGAAAGAGAATATTATTAAAACTAATAATGTTCTTTGGCAAAAAAGTTGCGCCTAAATTTCTCATACCATAAAATATTTCTTTTGATTGAAATGGAACTTTTTAAACGATCAAACTAAAAAAAAAATTACTCCAACTTCAGGATCGAATCATTGATTTACCAAATTTAAAACTGTTGAATTGAATTAAAGTTATGCACTTTTCCTCACTTTATTTCTGTCGTCACTTTTGTCCTATAAAATCTTATATTAAAATTTTTTTAACAATAAAAACTTCTTTAAAAAAAACACCCAATATTTATTGGTTAGGTGGGTAACGGAACGAGGTTTTCCAATTGTATTCTTGAATTATTAATGAAAGAGTCGACATAATGTTAAAAGTATACCCCTCCTCACTTCCTTCAGAACGTGTACATGGCAACAGAATTATTGGTTTTAACACTTTAGTGCATGCTCTCTCTCTCTCTCTCTCTCTCTCTCTCTCTCTCTCTCTCTGTGAAGAGTGCACTTGTTTGTTTAACTCACTCTATATTTATATATTTTATTTTTACCTATTGATTAAGATGGTTAAGTTACCCCAAATTGATTAGAAAAATACAAACAAATGAGGTCATAGTGTTCTTATCAGCTATGGTTGCCTGAAAAAAAAAAAAAACAACGAATAAATAAACCTGGAGTATATTCGGAATTAACCATGCGTAACACAGTCAATCCTATCTTCTTTTTACGTTGTGTCATATGGCAAAATTTTAATATATAAACAAAACTTCACCAGCTCGTTCTACTACTCCTGTTAACCAGTAAAAATCAGATTTAAATAAATCATTATATATATATATATATATATATATATATATATATATATATATATATATATACGAAAACAGAAGTAATAGTTGGTTCATATTGAATTTCGCTCGACAAATTGTTTTTCTTTAAACAAATCTTTTTATATAATTTCTCTTCCTATTTAATTCTATATCTGGATCTCGAATTCATCAATTACGGCCATCTCATGTGGTTAACGAGCTAGATTGGCCGGTCATCGTTAGTGAGTTCGATTCTCCCACTGTGCCCCATATTTCTGGCTAGGTTCCACTACCAAAGCTTCCTAAATAATTATTAATTCACGAATTAATTTTTGAAATCAAGGGTTTCTCCCAATCCGTTCCATCACGTTTGAATTTTAAGCACACAAAATTATTACCAGTGATTTGGTTGACATTTGATTTATGATAATAAAATCATTCATTTATGAAATTAATTTTTTTAAGATAATCGTCCTTTCCATTATGTTTGAATTTCAACTAGACAAAAGGTTATCGACAGCATTTTGCGTAATAATCAAGTCTTTAAAGTTCGACATGAAAATACCGCGACGTTTCTGAAGCATTAACTCTTTCAGAAGTCAATATTATTCCTTACTGTGGTGGAAGCAGGGATTATTTTAGCACCCACTCTTGTGTACACACACACTCATATAGGAGTGCTATATATATATATATATATATATATATATATATAAATGTGTGTGTGTGCATAATAATGTATACATGTGTATACAGGTACGCATGTATCATAATGTATGTATGTATGTATATGTATATATATATATATATATATATATATATAATGTATGTATGTGTATGTGTGTCATATATATATATATATATATTGTGTGTGTGTGTCATATATAAGCTGACACTTGATTTACGTTTAAAAATCATTAGTTTAAGAAATTAATTTTTCGAACCAAGCCCTGCTCCTCTTCCTTCTAATCATGTTTGAATTTCAAACTTTAAAATTATTTCTCATAATACGACGCTAATTTTCTTTTAACTGGATCCTCAAAGCAAAACTCGGCGTTTTTCCAAATTTTAACCTGAGCACGAAACACTTTAGTAGAAAATGAAAAAAATGTTCCCCAATCTTTAAAATTTACCTTACTCCACACATCAGAGTATCTAATTGGATAGTTTTGATAAATTTCATCCATTTTTTTTCTTATGATGCTTAGTTTAAAGCATTGTTTTTTGCTATGTTCATGAAAATTTTTAACAGTTTCCTTCATTGACCGAAAGAGGACACAAGAAATTGTCAAAAATAGTTCATAAAATACACTTTTAATATGAGACTTGGAAAAATATACAGTTCGCCCGATTTCTTTACGACACACGTTTCAGTAGATTTTCATTCAAACGTGAACCTGATTGATAATTTGAAAGACCCGGCATATATATGGGCTCCTTCAGTGGTTGCATTGATTGTCAATGTCAGGGAATTGTTTTAAAAAAACAAAAGACATAATAAAAAAAAACTTTAGCATTTATTTAATTAAAACTTTAACAAATAAGAACAAGAAGATATTCACGCATTTGCTAGTTTGTTGTTATTGTTTTTACCTTTTTTTAAACGTGCTCTCCTTTATCTTCCTCTTACTCTCCGTGCTGACTCTCCCCACAATTGAACAAGGAAACATCTCTACTACAATAGTTGTTGCTCTGTGTGTGTGTGTGTGTGTTTTCTAAGCTTCAGCGGGTAAATCTTGTGTCTCATTAGTCGATAATGACATAATTGAAGATTTAATTCTTGGTGTTCGGTTAGAGTTAGGCCATTAAGCAGGTATCGAAACCTTGAAAATTATTCCCCAGTCGACAGTAGTCTGTGATGATACTCCGTACTACTACTACTACTACTACTCACATAACAAAAGGATTTCTGGCTTCAGTCAGAGATGCATTTTACCTTCAAATCAGTAAATAAATACACACACGTGCGTCATCTGTCTCTACCGACGTACTTCGAATGTTCAAATGAACAACCAACTCTATCCTAATAGTCGTTACATTTAGTGTAATGTAATAACAATTCTTACAGTCGGGTAGTACTCACTATATCCTCGGACTTATGACGGAAAAAAAAGAAAACTATAAAACTTGTATGAAATTTGATTTTATTGTCATATTCTTTGTGTTATTAGCAAAAGAAAAGATTAAAGAGAATTCTTATAAAAGATTGTGTAAATTTTACTGAATTGAACACGTTCGTGGGGGAAAAAAATTATTAGTCGTGTTTAACAACGAACCAACTGAATAAGTTCAGAAAATTTTTTTTTAAAAAGTCATGAAATAAATACTAAAGTAATGAATAATGAAATGAATAATGAAATGCTGAAAGAGGTAATGAAATACTAAAATAATGAAATGAATAATAACATCATGAAATATTGAAATAAAGAAATGAGAAAATTAATTATGAAATCAAAAAATTTAGGCGAAAAACAATTCTGAGTTTAAGACTTTTTCATTTCAAATTTCGGAGTTCGTTTTTTTCTTCTTCTTCTTCTTCTTCTTCTTCATGTGTACCCAGATGTGTACCCAGATGAGTACACTGTCCATAATTTGATGATTTATTTCTCTTTTATTTTTATTTATTTTTACACATTTTAAAGATTTTTCTTGGAGAAATAAATTCAGGTGACCTTTTTTTAAAAACAAAAAACTGAGGATCCGTATGGAAGCCTTACTTTGGAATTTTAATTGATATTTTTTGAATTAAAAAATAACCGATTTTAGACGATACCAATCAAAGAATTTGTTAAATCTTCGTTACTTGAATTTACTCTTCTTCTCTTCTCATGGAACACGAGTCTTAGATTGCTTAGAATACCTGCTGATACTAAGTGGTTACTCATTTAAGTACTGAGCCGGCTCATTGTTGCTTAATTTCGGTAATCTGGAGAGTTATTGACAAAGTTTTGCTTAGTCTGGTATATAGGCCTAAAGTTGCTTCCAGTACCTTCTGTAATTAAGTGGTCACCCATCTTAGCACTGTGCAGATTTATCGCTGCTTAACTTATTTCATGAGCTTTGCTTCAATTGGTACATAGGCCTCAAGATTGCTTACAGTGCGTGCTGTTGCTGAGTGGTCATCCATCTAAATACATTGATGCTTAACTTTGGTGATTTGGTAGGAACCAGTGCTTTTAACGTGACCACACTGTAAAGCGTATAATTTGTGGAATTAAGAATAAAATGCTTTAGATCAAGATTCATCAATTGATCAGATGAGTCTCCGTGGCGTAATGGCTAACGTACTGGACTGTGACATCGTAGTACCCAACCCCTCCACACGAGCAGGAAGTTACAAAAGTTCAGTTTTTTAGCTGGGTTTAACAGGTTTGAATTCGGAGTTTTCCTTCTCCTAGACTGGTTGCCATAGCAAGGTTAAAGAGCCCAGTCTGCCCTACTATTTACCCATTGTTGGAGGGAGAATAGTGGGATTCATACCTTATCCAAGGTATTAGCACTTTATGAAATGCAAATAGCCTCATCCCGGATTTGATCTTGGGTCCATTTCCAACGACGATGACCATTACCCTATCGGCGCCTCATTTGACATCGTAGTAAGCGAATTCGAAATCAGTTCACGCTATTACGCCCATTTTCAGATTAATGTTCCTTAGGAAATGTATAACCCCCCCCTTTTATCTTCCCCAACTATGGGTTTAATTGTATCACCTTTTCCTACAAGGATGGCTTTGACATTAAATGACCCACGAGAGTTGATATGTCATTAATCAAAGAAAGTAAAACAAACTAATTGATTAGATCTTCCATCCCCTTTTCTGTTTGAGCACGTGTTGTTAAACACTGATTCTTTTCTATTAGATCAAGAAAAGTAATTATTCTTTACTAGTAAATTGGGCGCCTCCAGCGGTGTAATGGTTAGCAAGCTAGTCTAGCAAACCTTCACGAGTGAGTTCGAGTCTTATCGGGTGCCCCATTCATAGGGCCTTGTACCACGTCTCAGCAAAAAAGCTTAGTAAATTACTATTCCTCACTTGTAATAGTATTATGATTTTCAAACGTCGTTTTACGGGTTCGTTTGAGAGGCGTACTGAGCGATTGAGGAATCGAGCAGTGCCCGAGAGCACAAAGCATCAAGATATCTAAAAATGCAAAGCTTTGACTTTTGAAGAGGATCGGAAATAAATCAATGTGTTGTGGCTGAAATGTTTTAACAAAACGAATCACCACTGTTCTGTAAATATCATTCACTTGAAAAGCTTACAAACGGAACAATCGTATTCCACAACACTGGAAATAAACACTGCCATAGATTTTCTGTCTGTCTGTCTATCTATCTATCGTCTTAGAAACAAATGTCTAGTTAAGATTGTACATCTCTGAACGGAATGGATGGTAGGGTGGGTTTGGTTAAGAGACTAATAACACTTTTTGCCCAGAGGCCCAGATCATTGTAAGTCCGCCTAGAGCCTCGGAGATAAATTTTTTCAAAGCAAAGTATTTTGCAATAAAATTGCATTGCTAATGATTTCATTGTAAAACGCATTGCAACGGCGGTTTTTTTCTACGAAAATGCATTACAAATGATTTTACAATAAAAATGCATTGGAAATTATTTTTACAATAAAAATGTATTGCAAATGATTTTCTCTTAAAAAAAAGCTTTGCTGAGTGTTTTACTATAAAAATGTATTTCAAATGATTTTACTATAAAAATGAATTGTAAATAATTTTATAATGAAATGCATTACAAATGATTTTACTATAAAAATGAATTGCAAATTATTTTACATTGCTAAGGTTTTTACAATAAAAATATTGCGTTGCAAACGACCTTATATAGAAGTGCGTTTTAATGGTTTTATAAAATGTATTGTAAATGATTTCTCCCTAAAAATGTATTGCAAAGGTTTTACTAAAAATACATTGAAAAGGATTTTAAAAATTGCTGATTTGAGACCAAAATAAACCTTTAATGCTATACCATTAAATATATTTAAGATTTAATTGGGGATTAAAGTTGTAGCTTTTCTTTCTTGGTAGAAAAACATTTCTATGATAGAACAAAATCGACGGGTTTGGGTATATGATTATGAAAGTGTAATTAGATATGATGGCAAATTTGAATATGAGCAGAATGACCCCATCAAAATGAACTTCATACCAGAATGACTCCATAATAACATACTTTGTACCAGAAAGATCCCATAACAATAAAGTTTGTACTAGAATGTCTCCATAACAATATATATTTTATACCAATCAGAGAGACGAGTTTAGAGTAACGGTTATCGTCATAGGAAATGGAATTGGTGATTTGAGTTCAGATCATTGACAAAGTAGTTTACGTTTCCCTTCACGCTAATGCTCTTGGGAAAGGCATGAACCCATGTGTTCTCCCACTGGCTCTAGATAAAATACTCGGACAGACCGAGTTCTTTAGTGCGGAAACCAGTCGAGGAAAAGGAAAACTTCTTATTTAAACTAGGTCTACTCTGCTTAAAAATTGATTTTGTGTGGCATCCTGCTCTTGGTGGTGGGGTTGTATACATATATATATATATATATATACACACATATATATATATATATATATATATATATATATATACATATATATATATATATATATATATATATATATATATAAGTATAGTTTCGGCGGAGGTTGTAAAATACATCGATTGTGTCTCTGCAGTGGGTGGAGGGTTAAGGCTTCTCCAATGAATGTCCTGAATAATGACATTAAACAATCTGACGGTGAGTCTCCTATAATGCAAGAGTTTTGGGGAATGCGGAGTACTACTTCATTGCTATTGCTTCCAGATCCACTCTGACCGGAGTGGTAGCTCCTGATCCGGTCAAATAGGACTGTTTGATATTCAAACTGTACGCCAACAAATGACTTATGCGAAACTGAATTGTTTAAAATAGAACTGTTTGATCATTAAATTATGTGTTAACAAATGACGGATGTTTAATTGAATTGTTAGAGATAAATAGCAATACTTGATACCATTTAACTGTGTGCAAAAAAAAAATGAGATTAGGCTCGTTTAAAATTGTTCTCAACAAAATGTGTTTACAAATCATATATACTTAATATATATATACAAAGAGGATTTGGCATTAAATAACCTACAATGGTTGATATGCCATAAAACTAAACCAAACCAAATGTACTGGGACTCCGGATTCCTGGAAGCTTACAAGAGTATTTCGGAGCCATTTTTGTGATTTGATGAGTTTTTTAATTAAAATTGGTCGCTTTGTTTGAAATGCCGACTCAATTATATAAAAAGCTTTGTTTTCTTCGTACATACTGTCTGAATTAATAAATAATCATTAATTGACTTTCTTTTGAGTGCTGTCCCAAGTAAGTCCAGCTTAAAAAAATCACAAGCAGAGAAATTGAAAATTTAGTTGCGTTAGACTTTTGTTGATTAATTGACTGACTGGTTTTTAACGACATGGCAACCTGTCTAGGGTTATTTAATGCCTTGAGGTTAGGGAATTGTGTTCCTACAGTATACAAGTGATTTTTTATATAAATTTATTAGACCATAGATGGCACCCAAACAAGTACTGCCACTCTGACACAGAGTGGATCTGGGAGTAATGTCAATAAAAGGATACTCGGCACTCCCCAGGTTTCCTGAACTGTAGCCTCGTCACTGGATGCAGTTTTGTATCATAACCAGGATACACTTTGGGGGTGGGGTCTTACTGCAGGGGACATAGTCAGGATATTCGAAACCCCATTGACAGAGTGGTTTTTCTTTTGTTATAAACGCGTTGAGTCGAAAGAAGATTTTATGGTTTATGATTTTTTTTTCGTTGCTGAATCCGTCCTGTTTTTACTCTTCATTTTAGGGAGACAAAATTCTTTCCCTAAATCCTGTTTCATTGTTCTATTGGGTAGAGTATTCGCCAATGCCACAGGAGACCGAGGTTCAATCCCAGTTCGAGTCATATCAAAGACTCAAAAATGGTACTTGATGCTGCCTTGATTAACACTCAGCATTATAAGGTAGGGATCAAGGGTAAGTGGAGTAATCCAGAGAAAGTAGTAACACCTCAGTGTAGTAGCTAATGAAAAGAGAACCTTCGGGTCGCCCTCAACTACGGTCACCTACTTATATATATATATATACACATACATATATATATATATATATATATATATATATATATATATATATAATGTGTGTGTGATATGGAAGAGAATATTTTGCTGGTAAAATTATTTCTAAACGAGGCAGAGATCATTTTTTGAACCCAGTTAAATGGGTTCAAGTATTGCTAACACTAATAAATTCATTTAACGTTAATCATTTGTTTGTAAATAGTTAAATGGGTTCAAGTATTGTTATCTAATATTAATAATTCTATTCAATATCAATCATTTGTTTGCAATATTGCTATCTAGCACTCATAATTCTATTTGATATTATTTGTTTTCACATATTTTAAAAAGGGTTCACGTATTGTTATCAATCGCTAATAATTCGATTTAAAGTTAATCATTTGTTTGTACACCATTAAATGATTTCCTGTATTACTATCGAACACTAATGGTTCAGTTCAATATTAATCATTAGTTTATACACAGTTAAATGGTTTCAGATTTTGCTATCTCACTGCAACTGACCCTTAGCCACTGCCTTTTAACACCTTTAAGATAAAATAGAGTTGAGTTCTTTTTGGACTCGAGAGCAATTTGAAGAATACGGTCAAAACAATCCTATAGGTACTAGGACTACCGATTGATTGGATCCAAGTAACACAAAAATGGTCAAGGTACTATTTATCAACCCCTCCGCTCGGGCAGGATATGACACAAGGTCAATTTTTAAGCGGAGTTTAACAGGTTTTGAATTCAGAGTTTTCCTTCTCCTAGACTAGTTGCCTCACCAAGGCTGAAGAACCTAGTCCGTCCTACTATTTACCCATAGTTGGAGGGAGAATAAGGGGGTTCATACCTTTCCCAAGGGTATTTGCCCGAAAGTGAACGTAATAGCGCGACTGGAGTACGAACTCGCGTACTACGATTCCGCAGTTCATCGCTTTAACCATTACACCACGAGGACGCCCCTATAAAATGGTCAAGGTGGAGGGTTGCAAGTTATTTGACCACTTGGTTGTCCGGTCATTACGGGTCACCACCCACGGCCAAAAAGTAGCTTCGTTTCTAACCTCTTTTCAGAGGTGCAGTCGGCGTTTTCTATAGCCGGAACTGACAGGGATACCTCCTTTGGAGTGTCCAAATGTGAAGCCTTATGTGACAATTCTTATTCTCACTTGGTGCAGCCCTGTAGGGTGGGTGAAAAATTAATTAATTCCAGAGAACCTCCTCCTGGCAGCATCTGCCCTCTTGCCTTAAAGGAGTGAGGCTTGGGTAAGCAATTTTTGTACTTGTCCTTTGGGGGGCTTACTTTCTGTGGGACACTGCCGCATTAAATCGACTTTATTTCACACTTTGGCTTCGTGGGAAGCCGAATAAATTCTCAAATAACTACTTATATTACTGCCTTTTAGGATCTAGCTAAATCCCAGACCTCTCTCTCTCTCTCTCTCTCTCTCTCTCTCTCTCTCTCTCTCTCTCTCTCACACACACACACAAAATTTGGTACCTTAGTTCTTATTTCTGAAGGAAATGATCCCAGACTCTTAGTCAACATTTTCGCAGATGTTTGACCTCGGGGTGACATATCTGTGGCAAGCCATACTATTCTCACCCTGTCTAGCAATCCCCATCAACGTACTAGGGGCGGAATCAGAACCTATGAGAAAAGGGTTTTGCTAATGCATTTTTCCGGGGCTCGGCGAATTTCTGACAGCCCACTCCCCGCCAAAATATTTTGACTAATTGTTTATGATTTGTATAAAGTATGTATTTACCCAACCCCTCCATCACGAGCAGGGTGTGACACAAGGTCTATTTTTAAATGGAGTACAGTTGGTTTTAATTCAGAGTTTTCCTTCTCCTATACTTGTTGGAGGCGTATTTAGCGTAACAGTTATCGTCGAAGTAAATGGAATTGGCAACCTGCGTTTTAAATCTCTGATGAGGTTGTTTGCATTTCACTTTGTTCTGATGCCTTTAGGAAAGGCATGAATCCATCTGTTCTCTACCCTTCCAGCTGTAGGTAAATAGTAGGACATTATTTCTTTGGCCTTGGTTAGGTAACCAGTCTAGGATATGGAAAGCTCTGAATTCAAAAGCAGCATTATTCCGCTTAAAACTAACCCAGTGTCAAGTCCTGCAAATGAAGGAGGGGTTGGGTAAATATATACATAGATTAATATCGCTTTGAAACAAACATGAACGAATGAAAAAATAATTAGAGAGAAATTTTTGTTCCTTTTAGCAAGGGCATCGGTGTGTTATAATTAGAAGTAAAAAGGGTTCGATATGGTTAATATATGTCGATTGGACAATGAAGCATTTTTTGTATCTGACTAGTTAAAGCTGCATTTGTCAGGCGTTGAAAGTTTATGCTTATCAGATCGACGAGAAAGTAGAACAGGTACATAGATAACATGATCGATATCAAGGATTCCCAACCTTTTCAGCCCGAGGACCACAAAACTTAACTCTGGAGGACCTGATGCTGCGATCTTAAAAACAGAAAGAAAACATCTAAATTCACATGCAAGCAATTATAATTTATTGAAGAGACATCTGATGTTTGCAGTCACAAAAAGATGTAATATCAGGGTTAAATGAAGAGGTTAACAGAAGGAGCACGTCAAACCAGTGGAGATTTAACAATTGCAAATACAGTATACTCTTAGCGTGCTTTATTCTGGAGAACAATTATTCACTGCCGAATGTAGTTCCAAAAATGTTCATTACTTGCTGGGTGTGGGTGATAAGGTTGGAGAGTTGTCCCGATGGAAGAATGTAGTTTTGAGATGATAAATCAAGGATCTGGCAAGCAAGAAACTTGAACTTAAAAATCTTTTGAACACTGAAGATCAGTGAGTTCTACCTGCAGTTGTAATGGCACTTCTTCACAGTCAACATCAAAAGGCAAAGAGAAGATTTTGAAAAGTTAGGTGCCTGGTTGCACGGATGGGCCTTGTGAGCCGCCAGTCGGAGACCCCTGGTATACATTATGCTGTCAGCTTTTTTTTTCCACTGGTTCCACTAAAATTTTGACTTGCTTTCTTTTCTTTTTTATAATTTCTGGTCGGTTCTAAAAGGTTTCTAAAGCGAAGTGAGAATTGTAGATCGTAAATGATTAATTATTTTAGACCCGTTCTCTACGACATCCGAATTATATCAGCTGTAGTCTTATAGATATTTAAAAATAGGTTCCAGGCAATACATTTTTGCTTTGTGTGCTCAAACATAACGGTCAGAGCCATACTTGTAATTTGTAACCGATTTTTAAAAATATTTAATAATGAATTTTTATTTGTGAATTAGGAAGGTGCAGTTTCTTTATGCTAAATAGAAAGTTTTTGTCGATTTTTAGATTTTTCAACTTGTTTTTTTTTTTTTTTTTTTTTTTTTCTGACGAAAACTCTCGCGACGTTTACGGCAAAGTTGAATCAAGAGAGATTATTTATTTCTCGATGGAATTTTTAAAAATCAAAGCCTTTTTTTTTTTCACTTACTGTATAAGATTATGTTTGAAACCATGTAATTGTTTGCATTAAAGATTCTTCAGCATAAAATATAAGGTATGATATGTAATAAAATCAGTCATCATCATCATCAAGGCGTGTCAACGGTACAAATTCTTTTGACTCTCTCCTCTCTCTTTCTCTCTCATCCATCCTTATAGACCATCGCATTAGAAAGTTCCCCTAGACGGTAACCAGTATCTTCACAGAGCTAATCTATGTCTTTGCTGATTGACCAACACTGGTGTTTCCATTTGTAGGAATCCATTGAAGAGTGTCTCTTATGAGCTCGTCCTTACTTCAGCATTAGTACCCAGCATGTCTTGATCACTTTTCTTGGGTGGTTTGGGAGATGGGAGGTAAATGGTCATACAGCTGCTTTTTGTTAGGTGCTATTTCCCGGATTTGTTCAAAACAGCATGTAACATCCTTGTGAAGTCCCTATTTTTCTCCAAACGTTTCCTTAGAGTTTAAGTGGTTCACGGCTACATCTTGGAAGAATTTTCGTTTCCTTAGAGAATTTTCAAACAACTTTTCCAAATGATTCCAATCTGCTTTCCCACAGAACTTTTTCATTGTCTGACCGCGGGATAGAACCCTAAATTTCCTGGCAATTAAAGTTTTACCCACTTTTTTATCCACTTAGACAACCAGGCAATGGAATTTTTTTTAGATATAAATCAGATGCTTTTTTTTCCTAGTGTTGATGTCTATACTTGGTCTACTGATTAGATTATTTGAATATGACCAGCCTAGTCTCAGCCGAAGAATAAGATCTTCTCCCAACGAGTGTCTTGGATATGACACAAAACCATTGATGAGGCTTCGGTTCTGGAGTTCTGGGGGATGTGAAGTACCTCTACATAGCCATTACTCCCAGGTTTACTCAGAATCGAAGTGGGGATACCTGTTAAGGTCCTAAACAGGGGTCAAATAGATCTGTTTAAAAACCATTCGTATTCGATAAGATCGTGTGCAAAAAAAGCTCTCACGAAACGATACAGAAATATAAATATGAATGCGATTCTCTAACCTCTCAACATAAACTAACCCTAGATGGGTTGAGATGCCGTAAATCAATCCGAATAATTACATTCCTTTTCTACTCCCTTTTTTTATTTTTAAAGAAGACAAGATGAGTAAAAAAAACAAAAAAAATGTATATCTGCTCAATGTGTAAACAGAACATTTACTCAGTCGAAGACGGACACGTACAGACACACACACGTACAGACACACACACAGACACACATGCAGTCCATGAAGCGGAATATTTTAGCATCGAATAGATAAAAAGAAAAAAAAAAGTTGGAGGCACAATGACGTAACCATTATCGTCATAGGAAATAAACGTGGCTCTTTGCGTTTCACTTCGCGATAACATCCACCTGCACCCTATCAACCGGAAATAAGGATCTCCTGGGTATCTCACTAAACTGCATCCGGTGGTGAGGCTGTAGGTCTGGATTCTTTTCTTCAATACAATTGTTCTGTGCCGGAATGGTAGTACTTTTAAGCAATTAGATGTTTCAAGTAGATTTTTTTCTGATCCCCTCACCAGGTCAGATTTGACACAAAGTCATTTTTATTGGGAGTGACAGACACGAATGGAGACTCATGTGTAGCCATCACAAAAAAATGCTTGATCCCGTCGGCATTACCCTTTTGGGGAACTTCAGGTGGCAAGCTATAAATTCAGCCCTGTAAGGAGGTATTGTCTGGGGGACAGAACCCTAGGGACCAAACTATTAAATATTTAATGTAACAAATGATTATAATCCTTTTTAAGCAATTATAGTTTAAGTAACTAATTTTCATACAAATAACTTGTGCAAAGTTAGATGGTTTCAAGTATTCCTATCTAATACTAATAATTTATACACAATTATATGGTTTCAAGTAACTATTTCTAATCAGTCATAATCATTTGTTTGCACACAGTTATATGGTTTTAAGTATTCTTTTCTAATACAAATAATTTTCAAACTGATATATGGGACCCTAACTACTACTACTCTAAGTCAGAGTGGACCTGGGAATAATGGGAATAAAGAGGTGAATCTATACTCATCAGAGTTCCAGAACACCAACAGATGCAGTTTAGTGTCATACTTCGGACACTAATCTTTGGGAGGGGTATTTTTCTTCCGTTGGGGATAGTGTCTCGAGTATGACAGAAAACTGCATCTGATGATGAGGTTCCAGTTTTGGGAAGTGTGGAGTCACCCTTTTGTGTCATTACCCCTGGGTTCACTTTGACCCGGAGAAGCAGTATCTGTTATGATCCCATCTATGGGTCAAACAGACCTGTTTAAGATAATGTTTATACGTTTAAAAGGATTGTGAACATACATTACTGTATTGTATATAATTAGTCAATAGTTGTTAAACTGACTTCAATATAAAATAACCCAAAGAGGGTTGACATAGCGTAAAACCAACCAACCAACCATACAATCAACCTATCAATCAATCGCTTCTCCCATTCCCTATGAAAAGATAGCTTTGGTAGGGTAACACATATAAGAAAAGGAAAATTTTGAATTCAAGCCAAAATACTTCACCTTCGTAGATGCGTTAGACGTCAAGAAAAGTACCCGGCCTCTAAAATCATTTTAACTGTTAACATTTTTCTCTTTTTGCCTCATAATGATATGGACTACACTTGAAGAACCCGTACCAAAAGATACCTGAGAAAGGCCGGAGAATACACTGATCGAAATGTGAGCATAACTACCACGATAACAGTTCAGCTGGTGTAAAGAATACAAATAAAAAAAACTTTTCTACTCATGACTTTAGATCAATATTATGTTGCGTTTTGTAGCCGAAAACCTGCTCTATCGATTGGTGTTGTCGTGCTTTCTGTATCTATTGTAGTTTCCTCGGAAATAAATAGAACGCATTAATTTCGGAGCATCCATAATGAGACACACTGAAATGAATCCACTTGCTTGATCAAATCAACACAAAATTCACTTAACTCAGAGTTCTTCACGCCAAATCAACATTACATATCGATAAACGAAAGCGATTCTTACTTATTGAATTTGCTACGATTAGAGAAACAAGAGGCGTTGAGACTAACAAGATGGAAGTAGTATTTCATACGTACTTAAGCGTAGATAGATATCTTCACTTTCTTCTACTAAACACCAATAAACGATCGTCATACTTTAATCATATTCATATTTACCCAACCCCTCCACTCGGGCAGGATATGACACAAGGTCAATTTTTAAGCGGAGTTTAACAGGTTTTGAATTCAGAGTTTTCCTTCTCCTAGACTAGTTGCCTCACCAAGGCTGAAGAACCTAGTCTGCCCTACTATTTACCCATAGCTGGAGGGAGAATAATTGGATTCATACCTTTCCCAAGGGTATTAGTGCTATGTGAAATGCAATGAGTGTCGTCCAGGATTTGAACTCGTGTCGCCGTGTCCATTTTCAACGACGATAACCATTACACCACGGGCAACCCTTTAATCATATTGTTGTTTATTATAATTCACAGAATGTCCTCTTGTCCGTACAGCTAATACCCCACCATTTTTTTTTACTTTATTTCAACAAAAGTTTCAAAAATTATTAAAAACATCCCTGAAAAGATTTTAAATCATATTAGTAGGCCTAACTTGGACTGGATTTTTGGTGGAATCTAAATACGAATAATTTCCCTGAACTTTAATGAAAATGATTCAACTTTATTTTTAATAAGAACTACCTTACAACCTGTATGTAATATGGATAAATAGGGTTTACGATTAATTGTCCCAAGCTTCAATAAAAGTGACTCTACGTCCTAAATTTTTAAACATTACCATTTTACAATTCATATGAATTATCCGTGGCCGAAATGATGAAATTATCCGATTTCAAAGGCAATCCACAGTGGAGAGTGACGAAAGAAGTTAATTTGTTCTCAGTCTCTGCTATCTTTAACATTTAGGGCAAAATACAAGAAATCGGGTCGCTTGAAAAAAAAAAAAAAAAAAAAAGATGGGTCGAAAGAGGAATCAGTGTGTGGAAGCGACGTTAATTATGTGGTCTCCCCAATTTTGTGGAGGATGACATTAAAACACTAGAAATATAGACAACGCTGACAAAAAGAAATTTCACCACATAATATATAACACAATTTTATATACTTACAACTAAGCAAAAAACAATACAAAGTAGGAAAGATGTCTGAATATTGTTTGTTAGATATTCGTGTGTGTGTATGTGTGACTGATACAAAATATGTGAATATAAATGTGTTTTTGTTCGAAAGTAACTGTGTGTAAAAAAAAAAAAAAAAAAAAAAAAAAAAGTAAAGTTGGAGACCCTCAGTCGAGGGCGACCAGAAGGTTCCTTTTTCAATAGCTACTACACCGAGGTGTAGGGGAGGGCGCTACTACACCGAGGTGTAAGGAAGGGCGCTACTCTTTTCCCTGGATTGCTCTATTTTACCCTTGATACGTACCTTATATTGCTGAGTGTTAAACAAGGAGGTATCAAGTGCCATTTTTAAGTCTTTGGTATGACTCAACCTGGGATTGAACCCTGGTCTCCCGGACCATTGGCGAACACTCTACCCGCTAGGCCAATGAGCCGGTTAATCTGTGTGTACGTGTGCTAAAAAAAAATAAAAGATACATAGCTGCGGAGTATTCGTCTGTCAACGAGCGAAAAGTATGTATCCGTATGCATGAAGCTATTTTGAAGTTCAGATTATGGGAGTATGGCGAATATACCAATTTCACCGAGGCAATTAATATATTTTTTTTGTATGTTCTCCCATGTTGGCTGTTGTCTTTATATGTACGTGGCGAAATGCTTGAGGCTGTGCGAGCGCAGTGACAGTGAAAGCTGTCCAGCAGGCAGTCAGAACGTAAGAGAGCGAACAAACGAGTGCAACTATAGGCTTCCATATCACGTGACCGGCTCCAAACGCAGGATTCACTCTTGTGCTGGACAAAATCAAAAGGCGCGGACATCGTTGAAAGCACACGGCACGTGACTACTCAGTCTAATCAGGTTCCCGGAACTTATTTAATTTACAGACGACCCACTACTTTTGTTTCCAAACAAGTGAGTCATGGATTCTATTTTTCTAGAGTTTTTTTGGCTCCACGTGGTCATCGAAGGACATGTTGTTTTTTTTTTTAAAAAAAGGTGTGTAAATCCTATAAGTATTTATAACATAACTGTAAGAAATCGGCTAAATGAAATAGGATTTACGTACATAAAACCTGAACGAAATTTAATTATAATATTGCTATAAGAATTTATGGACGTGTGTGGTATTCATTGAGACAACCACAATCCTATTTCTATTATGCATTAGTCTATCTAAGAGATAAATAACATAGAATATTTCGGTGAGGAAAAACAAAGTCCATTTAGACTACAGCAACATACAAGGCTCATTAAATAAGTTTCCAGACTTTTTTCGTATGGGGACTTTTATTGATAGTACACACATGAAACTCTAGTCCCCTTCGAAGTAATCTAACCCGGCTACAATACACTTGTTCTACCGTTCCAACAACTTCTAGAAGGCCGCATAGAAGTCCTCTTGTATGAGCGTGTCAATGACCTTCGTCACAGCCTCTTTCATCTCCTCAATTGTCTCATAACGACAGCCTCTGAGCATAGGGAAAAACCAAAAGTCACAGGGAGCAAGGTCTGGACTATAAGGAGGGTGAGGAACTGTGTTGATGCCCATCTTGGTCAAATAGTCTGTGACAAGGATGGAGTTGTGGCTGGTGTATTGTCCTAGTGGAAATGCCACTGACCCGATTTGAAGAGTGCTGGCCTCTTCCCTAGGAATCTCTTCCTGAACTCCCTTAAAACCTCAACATAGTATTCCTTGTTGATTGTCAGTCCAGTGGGAACCCAGTGCATGTAGATCATGCCAGTGCTGTCAAAAAAAGGGATCATCAAAAGTTTGGGTGGATTTACTCTGTCTGGCCTTCTTGGGTCTGGGAGAGCCAGCATGCTTCCACTGGGAACACTGTCTCTTGGTCTCTGGGTCATAGCAGTAGATCCAGCTTTCATCGTAGGTCGCCAGAGCATCAAGAACTGCTGCATCTGAATTGATCAACTTGACCATCTCCCTGCTGTGATGACAACATCTTTTTTTCTGATCTTCTCTGAGCACCGTTGGTACAAACCTCGCGCAAATCTTCCGCATTTTCAGTTCCTCGCGAATAATTGTGTGTACAGTTCCCACACTGACATCAAACTGTGCACTTATTGTCTCTATAGACACACGATGGTCCTTATCCATGAAATTCTTTATTTGGCCTATCAACTCTGGTGTTTTGACTTCCTTTTTCCTCCCACACCTCTCATAATCCCTCACAGACTCCTTGCCTTCCTTGAATCTCTAATCCCACTCAAAAACTCATGCTCGATTCATGCAAGATGCTTCAAAAGCAGTCTGAAGCATTCCACACGTTTTTGTTGCATTTTTTTCCAAGTTTAAAACAGAATTTTATTGCATATCGTTCTTCTAAAGTGTCCTCAAGTCCATATTGCATTTTTGAAATTCACCAGCTGTGACAATCAGGCTTTAGTAGGTTGTATTCCAATTCCTGCTGTAGGTGTTCATTTGAAGTTGAAAGCATAAAAATTGGTCAGTCATCTCATAAGATGTATAGCAATAAGATACTGAATTTTCAAGAGTCTACGACAATTTTAAATGCCTATACAAAAAAAAGTCTGGAAACTTATTGAAGGCGCCTCGTACATTTTGTATACGTACGTAGTATACAAAATTAAGAAACATGACATGTATAATACACATAATTAAGAAACATGACATACTATCCCAAAGTGTAAAAAGGTAGATAAGAACCAACAGGCTGATAGCAGCGGTTAGAAACTTACATTTTTCTGGTGTAGAGGAATGCTCCACGAAGGATATTTTGTACACACGTATTGGTTGTAAAAGCGGAGACGAAAGACAGGTCCTTTCTGGCTGGTGTCTGCTATCAAAAAGAGTTAGAACTCGCTTCTCGAAATGTCACATGACCAAAAGTCACATCATTCTCGGAAGCTCCGCCTACAGCCCCCAAGAAAGCGAGACCACTATGTTTAGTTCCCCAACATTGCTACTTCTAATAATAATTCACAGTCCATTCAGCTAAGGCCCCATCATTTTTTCCCTGATTTCATCCAAACTTTTTTGAAAGTATTTGGATTTATGCTTAGAAAGATTTCAAATTGGAAGATTGTTTTTTTGTGGGATCTGTCTATTATCCTTTATGTCTTACTGTTCCCCACGCTGAAAAAAAGTTGTGTTCGTCTCGCTGTGCGCGTATTCACTCTGTGGGTAAGTACGAGAGGCAGATAGTTTCTCTCTCAATACCGATACTTACACCATCTACGTCATGACCAGGTGTTGTGCTAAAAGGAATCTATTTTACCTGGACTGTTGCCCGGTCTAAAAAGGCCACATTTTTTTAAAAATTACTACTCCCCCAAGAATGGAAAATAATGAAATCAAATATTTATCCAAAACGTTTATTAATTTTTCGGAGTTTTCGAGGCTATTTGAAATCTCCGAACGAACCCGAAGCCGTCTTTCATGCGCCAAGGATGGGCCTTGAGAACCGCCAGTTGGGACCCCTTGATTACATACTACAGTCATCTTCTTTTTGCTCCCTCTAGCTGCTCAAAAATTTTGACTTGCTTTTCTTTTTATAACTTCTGATAGGTTCTAAAAGAAAGAATTGTTAGATCGTGACTGAGTTTTTTTAATCAATTTAGACCCGTTCTCTCCTGCGTCCGAATGATAGCAGCAGCAGGAGGCTCCAAACGATTCATTTTTTGCTTTGTACGCTCAAACATAATGGTCGGTTGCCATATTTGAAGGTTGTTATCGATTCTTTTTTTTAATTTAATAATGAATTTTTATTAGTAAACAAAGCAGATAAATGTCGTAAATAAATGATAAAAATTAATAAACTGTTATTTAAATAAGACTATCCTAAACTTTTGTAAAAGTGACTGAATATCCTTTATTTTTGACAATAACCATTTTTACAACCCATATGTTATCTGGATAAGTACTGAAAGTTGTAAAAATTAGGAACAAAAACGAAGACTTAAATGTGAGAATCCTCGTGGCGTAGTGGTAAACGTTATGGACTGTGACTTCGTAGTAAGCAAGTTCAATCTCCAGTCGCGCTACTACTTTCCCTTTCTGACTAATGCCTTTGAGAAAGGTTTGAGCATCCTCACCTTCCCAGCTATTGGTTAAATAGTAGCACTACTGTCTGACTATAAGGATGGCTTCGGCTTTAAACAACCCACGAATGTTGATATGCCAGTAAGAATTAAGTACTATTTTTATGCTTCCTAGACGACCCGTGAATCTTCTGGGTTCCTGTCGTGACAGTGGTCCATGATGATATTGATGCTTTTATTCAGGAAAGAATGAAAAATTCTAAATAGATTTCATAACTGTCTGTTATATCGAAAATGTGGATGATTAAAAATGACAAATTTTATTATGCTCTCCCACGACCTCAAAGTCAGATGTTAGAACTATGACTGCAGAGGTTTAACTTTCCCACAATTAGCCAATATTATTTTCCCTTGTTAGGGATAGCGCCTGAGCGGCAGTTTGACCAAATGGCGTCGGACATGAAAGTATGTCCGAAGCAGAGGCGTATCACTGCATTTATCCACGCCGAAAAATAATTGCATCCACTGGTATTCAACGACGCTTGCTGAATGCTTTCAAAGACAAAATAGTTGGTTTGAGCACAGTTAGGCAGTGGGTAGTGCGTTTCAGCAGTGGTGACGGTGATATTGAGACAAGCCACGTTTTAGTGATTTCTGTAGAGCTCTTGATGGACTCATCCGTGGGAGTTGGATGATTACACCGAAAGGGCGGTGTATAGAATTGAATTTTAGTCTTCGTATGCTGGCAATGTTTTTCACAGGTGGGTCTCTTAGACAAAGACAGAGAGGCCAACGAATATACGAATGATAGTCTACCGGATACTATCATTCTTATGACGGAGATGTCTTATCACTACGACGAGGTCTGAATCAAAATGTGTTTGTATTTTTCCCAGCGATGATGAAAAAAGAAATTGAACCAATGGAGGCAACCCACTTTCCCCCAGCAACCATAACAGCGTCGTTGTCAGGAAAATGTTTTTTTCGTAGTCTATCTTTCATCGGTCCAATTCGTGCAGAGGAGCTGATCGAGACGCTCTTCCTTTCCCTGTTTAAAACTATGTTGAAAATAGTTTCTTGCTCACCGCGCTGAAAGACATTAACGACCCTTAACTGGATTTTAAGCTGCCGATTGAAGAAATAATTTGAATGAGCAACGTTATAAAACAACAAGAATTAGGAAGATAAGGACAATACAAGTCAAAATCATATATAATAAGCCTAACTTAGTCATGACTTTGAACTCAGTTTTCCTTTTCCAAAATTGGTTGGTAAGCGGTTTCAGTTCAAAGTTATATTTTTTTTACTTTTTTCGATCAGTTTACCAAACATCGAGCCGAGAGAGTTCAGTCTGCCATACGATAACCACATGGAGAAAAGAGAGGTTCATGCAAGGGCTATTAACGCGAACAGCCACGTCAAGGACTTGATGTCGGGTCGCCAAGTCCATTTCCATGCGAGCAGAAATGTTATTCTACGAGCACCTCCGATCTAATAACTATACACACCAAATTTGGTTACGCTACATTGAAACCTGGTCCAGTCAGCTGGAGCTGTTGAATATACCAACTGCACCTCTGCAGAGGGGTAAGACTCCTCCAACGAGTGTCCCGGATATGACACTAAACAATCTGATAGTGAGGCTCCAGTAATGCTGGAGCTTTGGGGAATGCTCCAATATCCTGTATATGACATTAAACTATTTGGTGAGGCTCCATCTCTGGAGTTTCGTGAAATGTGAAGTACCTCATTAACATCGCTGCAAAATCCACTCTGGCCCGGAGTGGTAACACCTGATAGGGTCCTATCTATGGGTCAAATAGAACTGTGTACTTATGCAAAACTGAATTGTTTGAAATAGAACTGTTCATATGTATAAAAATGGGTTTGGCATAAAATAACCTACAATGGTTGATATGCCATAAAACCAAACCAATCATCAAAACTGTTTATCCGTCTTGGTGCAGTTGTAAGATTTATACACGCAATTCGCTGCAAGAATTAACATACGTTCTTCTTTGAAAAAAAAAACAAGATAATTGGTACGATACAAAAGAATTGTTTGATTTGGTCACTTTGTTTAATGGCACATCAACCTTCTTGGATAGTTTAATGTCAAAGCCATCATTGTAGAAAAAGAGTAATATTACTATTTAACCCTTAACTGGGGCGGAGGTCAAAGGTTCTTACCTTTCCCAAATGTATTAGTCAGAAAGTGAACATAATACCGCAACATGAGTTCGAACCCGTTTACTATCATTATCAGAGAACAGCACATTAGCCACGATGTTACAGAAAGAGTCTCGATAAAAGAAGGAATGCTAAATAAGGCTATTATATAATGTAGTTTTGTTAACAGTAAAATCATGGTTAGTTGGCTTGGTTTTATGGCGTATCAACCATTGTAGGTTATTTAATGCCTAATCTTCTTTATATATATATATATATATATATATATATATATATATATATATATGATTTGGTTGGCTTTTATGGCATAATCAACCATTGCAGGTTATTTAATACCTAATCTTCTTTATATATATTAAATATATATGATTTGGTTGGCTTTTATGGCATATCAACCATTGCAGGTTATTTAATGCCTAATCTTCTTTATATATATATATATATATTAAATATATATGATTTGGTTGGCTTCTATGGCATATCAAGCATTGTAGGTTATTTAATGCCTAATCTTTATACATATATATTAAATATATATGATTTGGTTTGGCGAGGTTTTATAGCATATCAACCATTGCAGGTTATTTAATGCCTAATCTTTATAAATAAATATTAAATATATAGGATTTGGTTTGCTTTTATGGCATATCAACCACTGTATGTTATTCAATACCAAATCCTATATATATATATATATATTAAATATACGAGGGTCATTAAATAAGTTTCCAGACTTTTTTCGTATGGGCACTTTTATTGATAGTACACTCATGAAACTCTAGTTACCTTCGAAGTAATCTCACCTGGCTGCAATGCACTTGTTCTACCGTTCCAACAACTTTTGGAAGGCTCCATGGAAGTCCTCTTGTGTGAACATGTCAATGACCTTCGTCACAGCCTCTTTCATCTCCTCAATTGTCTCATAACGACAGCCTCTGAGCTTATGGAATAACCAAATGTCACAGGGAAGCCGAGGAACTGTGTTGATGCCCATCTTGGTCAAATAGTCTGTGACAAATATGGAGTTGTGGACTGGTGCATTGTCCTGCTGGAAATGCTAGTGAACTCGATTTGAAGAGTGCTGGCCTCTTCCCTAGGAATCTCTTCCTGAACTCCCTTAAAACCTCAACATAGTATTCCTTGTTGACTGTCTGTCCAGTGGGAACCCAGTGCATGTAGGTCATTCCAGTGCTGTCAAAAAAAAGGATCATAAAATGTTTGGGGGTGGATTTGCTCTGTCTGGCCTTCTTGGGTCTGGGAGAGCCAGCATGCTTCCACTGGGAACTCTGCCTCTTGGTCTCTGGGTCATAGCAGTAGATCCAGCTTGCATCGCATGGCATTTTTTCCAAGTTTAAAACAATTTTATTGCATTTCGTTCTTCCTCACGTCCATATTGCATTTTTGAAATTCACCAGCTGTGACAATCAGGCTTTGTTAGGGTGTATTCTAATTCCTTCTGTAGCTGTTCATTTGAACCTGAAATCATGAAAATTGGTCAGTCATCTCATAAAATGTATAGCAAAAACCTAGTGAATTTTCAAGAGTCTACGACAATTTTAAATGCCTTTACAAAAAAAGTCTGGAAACTTATTGAAGGCACCACGTATATGATTTAATCTGGTTTAATTTTATGGCATATCAACCATTGTTGGTTATTCAATGCCTAATCTTCTTAATAGGTTTTGTTGATAACATTTTAAAATAAGTTTGATCTCATTTCTTTTATTGCACACAGTTAAATGGTTTCAAGTATTTCTAACATGAACAATTCTATTTACAATTAATCATTTGTTTCTACACGGTTGAATGGTTTCAATTATAATTTTCTAACACTAATAATTCTATTCAACATTTTTTGCAGACAGTAAAGTTGTCACAAGTATTGCTATTCAACACTATTTATTCATTTGCATTGTTAAATGGTTCCAAGAATTCCTATGTGATACGAATAATTCAATTTAGACACACAGTTAAAGAATTTCAAGTATTGCTATTTAACACTAATAATTCTATTCCACATTACTCATTCGTTTTCCCACAGTTAAATGGTTTCAAGTATTGCTATGTATCACTAACAATTCAATTAGACGGTCATTTGTTTACGTACAGTTAAATGGTCAAAGACTCTTATTTCTAACAAATTAGTTTATCATAAATCATTTGTTTGCACTCAGTTTAAATGTCAAACAGTTCTATTTGACCCTATCAGGTGCTACCACTCCAGGTCAGAGTGAACTTTGGAGCGATGGTAATGAAGGAGTACTTCACATTCTACGAAGCTTCAGAGCTGGTGCCTTTTCATCAAATAGTTTAATGTCATATCCAGGACACTCGTTGGGGGGGGGGTCTCACCCCTCTGCAGAGATGCAGTCGGTGTATTCTACAACGCAAGCCGACTGGGCTTTTAAATCACGTTAAGTGTTGCCAATGAAAATAATATAGTGTATCTGAAATTAACTTGAGAGTTAATTCCTCCCTCTTTTTGTCCAAGAGCCTGGGCGACAGAGCTAAGAATGCGATAACTATCCTCTGCGTAGGGGTAAAACCGCGGAAAAAGGGGGGGGGGGTATCCTCGGTATGACACTAAATTGCATTTGATAGTATGGCTACAGTTCTGGATAACTGGGGATTGTGGAGTATCCTTTCATTACTCTCTGATCTACTCTGGCCTCCAGTGCGAGTACATGTTCAAGTCCCTATGGGTCAAATAGATCTGTGTGCAAACAAAAGATCATTATCAATGAATAAGAATATTTACTTGAAACCCTATGATTGTGTGAAAATTATTTGTATTAGATCGGAATACTTGATATCCTCTGTGTACTCAAGGAAAACCTCTTGAGGAATTACACAAAAATGTGAATATAAACGTAAAATATACGTGATTCCATAACCTTTAGGCATAAAATAAACCAAGACGGGTTAACATGCCGTTAAAATTAATATTTGCATTCTTTATTAATTTTTGTGCTTCTAAAATACGAGGTGTGATCAAAAAGTATCAAGACTAAAGCTTTACAATTTTGTTTATTTCAAAACTTAAATGAAGACGCATGCAAAACTGAAATATGAAGTGATGATGATGTCTAGACATCTAGCCAACAGTTTCTATGGTAACAACAGTTTGGTAACAAAGGTAGCTAAAATTTGATGACTAAGATTTGGTAACTACGGTGACTAAAGTTGATTAATTAACTTTTGTTAATTAAAGTTTAGTAACTACGTTTTGTTAATTATAGTCGTGGAATTTTGGTCACTATGTTAGGTGAAATTTAGTAACTAAATTTTGGTGAATAAGGTCACAAGATTTTGGTAACAAAGGTCGCAAAAATTTTGTGACTTAGGTAACAAAAGTATGGTTGCTAAGGTAAATAATGTTTGGTAACTAAGGTAAATAAATTTGTTACTAAAATTTGGTTGCAAATGATAACAAAAGATTGGCAACTAAAAAAGTTAAAATATGGTAAGTTAAATAAAGTTTTTTTTAACTATCGTAACACAAGTTTGGTACTAATAGAGTTACAATTAGTAAAGTAGAGTTTTGTAACTCAAGTAACGATTGTTTAGTAACTAAGACGGCTAAAATTTGGTAACTAAGATAACTATCGTTTTGTAACTAAGGTAACTAAGGTAAGTGACTAAAGTTTGGTAACTAAGGTAAAGGTTTGGTAACTATGGTAACTGAAATTTGTTAACCGAGTTAATAAAGTTGGTGACTAAGATAATTGAAGTTAAGAAACTAAGGTTTGGTAACTAATAAAAATAAGCTAAAATTTAATAATTAAAGTGAATAAAGTTTGGAAACTATGTTAACGGGAGTTTAGATAATAAGTTAGTAATAGTTTGATTACTAAGTTAACTCAAGTTTGGTAACTAAAGCAGCAAAAACATTGGTAACTAAATTTTGGTAATTTACATTTGCTAAAGTTTCCTATGTTAGCGAAAGTTTGGTAACTATGGTAACTTAATTTTAGTAAGTTTTGGTCACTATAGTAATGAAAGTTTAGTCACTAAAGTAACTAAAGTATTTGACAACTAAAGTATCTATATTCTGTTATCTATGCTTACAAAAGTTTATTAACTAAGACAAATAAAATTTGGTGACTAAATCAATCCGATAAAATGAAACGGTATTTCATTCAAGCTGAAATTGTGTTCATACTACTATATGGATGCACCACATGGACACTCATAAAAAATAGAGAACGAGTTAGATGGGAACTACACAATAAGGCTATGTGCTGTTCAAACAAACCCTGAAAGTAACACCCCACAAAACAGCAGCTGTACAGGTATCTCCTCCTCATCTCACAAACTATCCAAGCCGAACAAGGGGGAACAGCTGGAGAAATAAGGACGAACTCATAAAAGCGTCTTTCTCTTATAGCGACCAGTGTTGACCCACCAGCAAAAACTTCAGCCCTGTGCAAATACAGGAGTGTGGCACGATGTTGGGCATTCGTTGTGTGGGTGTGGGTGTGTGCCAGTCAGAAGATCCCCTTGTCTGTTTTGGCGCGAAATATATTCAAAGGGCTAGCGCGCGAGATCTCCCATGAAACCGGAAGAGGACGAGGGAAGGAAGGTCCCAGAGAAGTCAAGAGAAGAAACAAGTCTACAGAAGAGAGCAGAGTAGGGCAGTCAGCAGGAGAGAGCAGGTGACTGCTAGGATGTGTAGACTTAGAGACCGGGTTGGCCAATGTGAGAAGATGAGATAGCATTCCTGGTGACTTTTGGGAATTTCACTCGAATACACACTCACGCTAGCTCACAGATGCACAGAATGATAGGAAAGTATCACAAACTCCCCACTTCTTGCGCTTGGAGCCAACCCAAGTCTGTGTTTGTTCTCTTTTCTTCCACCCTCTCAGTTGTGTATGTTGTGTTTTGTGTGTCCGTAAAGAAATGTGAAATACTCCTGGCCGGAGATGAGAGAAACCACTAGACGATCTGATGGCTATGAGTGGTTTAGGAGGTTGAGATAGTGGGGGTCGGGCAGCGGTGTATTATCACAGGATGCAGCCTAGGTGACATACCAGGAGCGATGAATGGTAGGGACAGATGGCAAGATAATCAGGGAATTTTGTGCTATTGCTGCGACCTGCCTGCAAACATAAACAGATCGGATTACTCGTTCGTCCTAGAAAAATTACATCCGGGTACGGCCGGAAATGACGAAGCACTTTTCGACCCTAACCTGCCGTAACAGCGAAGAGAAGGGAATAAATAACGTTTAACAACATTTACAAAACACTTCTGCCAGAAATAACTTCGCTAGCCTATATCAGGCTAAAGAAGGACTTATTTTTTACGTCCTTTTTTTTGTAGGAGAACTTTCTATTTACGTGGCGCGGCAGAATTGGTGTTGCCTTTCCTTCATATGAACAAGACTTCGGCGGTGAGAAATTCAGAGGTTCGCGGACGCTTTCATGAGCCACTCGGCTCCACGAGGCTGAATCCAATATCATCGGTTGCATTCGCCTCACTTCTCGGCACGTTATTTGCGAAGCTCATTTAAGGTCGAATCCTACGTATCGTGGTTGCAATCACCTTACCATTACTTCTAGTGGTAGATTCCCACCTCTTTGTTTTCTACAAATCGCCTTGCTTCAAGGCTGAATCCCACTACTAGTGGTAGATTCACCCTCTTTTTTTCCATCACATTGATATGCACTAAAGGTCCTTTTGAGGACCATAAGAGGTTACCTTCTGCGGGTTGGAGTATCTCTGACAGTCCTTAACGACCAGTCGAAATAGACGGCCCGGAGGCAAACACGAAGAGGACTCTAAGACCAGCCGGTCTTAACCATTTCGATCGGTTCTGCTCATCTGTTTAGCCGCGGCCTCCTGGCCTGTTCGCTCGACAGAGCAGAGATTTGGTGCGGAAAAGCCATAGCTACCGTCTCCGAATCGTCCGCACAGATTTGGTGTGGCACAGCCATAGCTACTGTCCCGACCGTCCATACAGCTTTGGCGCAGCAAAGCCCTAGCTACCGTCAACGATAAGCCCGCACAGCTTTGATACGGCAAAGCCATAGCTACCGTCAAGGATACGCCCGCACAGCTAGGAGCACGACAAAACCCTAGCTTCACCGATTCGCTCGCTCGACTTCGTATGTGTTAAGGCCTAGCAAACCTTACCCACAGTTTCCCCGTCCGTTCACTTGGTCCGTAGTACTAAGACACGGCTCAGTCTTAGTAACCACGCCCGCTCGACTCTACGAGACCAAGCTGCCAACTCCGACTTCGACCACGACGCTCCAGCAATGCAGCATCCGGTCCACGTACGACACGCCGTACAGACTGCCCTGCATTGCAGCACCTAGCCTACGTACGACTCGCTGTACGGGTTAGCAACTACTTCGACACACCTCCGGTTAACTCAACGTACTGTCAAAACCGGGACGTCGATTTACCAATCTCGACCGACATCAGCTACCCGCAGCATTCGTCCAGCTGCGCTCAACAACTCGACCGACACCAGCCACCCGCGACGATTAATTGCTGCACTCAACGACTCGACCAACATCAGCTACCAGCAACGAAAGTCTAGCTGCACTTCTACGACTCGACCGATATCAGCTACCTGCAACATTCGTCCAGCCGTACACATCTACGACTCGACCTTACCAACTACCAACATCACCCATCTAGCAGAAGACACAAATACTACAACCACGGATTTTACACGCACGTTTGTAATTCCGAAAATAAATTGTCGCATTTGTTATATTTGTCACCTCGCCTTTGTTTCCTTCATTGTCTTTGACTGTCACTACTCGCGCGCTTTAACAAAAAAACATTTGCGGGATCGACGTGCTTATCGGCTCCGCAACACTATCAGTGTGACTTGATGATGAAGGCTTGGTAGTTTAGGTAACTATAGCTTGGTAACTAAATTTTAGCAACAAAAGTAGGTAACTAAACCTTTGTAATTAAGTTCCGGTGACTAAGGAAACAAAAAATTTAGTGACTAATGTAACTAAAATTTGGTAACTATTACTAAAGTTTAGTTTTTTTTGTAACAAATCTTTGGTAACTAAGGTAATTGAAGTTGGTAACAAAATTTTGGCACTTAAGGCGAGTTAACTAAGGAAGCTAAAGTTTGATTTGTAAGGTAATTTAATTTTGATTACTAGCATAACTAAAGTTTGGTAAATAAAATTCGCAAAGTAAGATTTTGATACCTAAGGTTGCAAAAATTTGGGAACTGTGGTTATGAAAGTTTGGTAACTATGGTAAATACAAAATCAGTTCCGTGAGAAGAGCAGAATTATACAGACGGCGAAGAAAAGATGCCGCGACCGGCCGACAAACCCTTGCCGCGACCTGCCGATAAACCTAAAACATATCAAATTACACGCCCGAGTTAGGACGATTATATCCGAGTACGACCGGAACTGACTAAGTCCTTTTTTCTTGCTAACGACCTTGACATCTAGTTATAGCTAAAAGAAAAGGGAGAATTAAAATTAATAACATTCACAAAACACTTCGGCCAAAAATTACCTGATAAGACTTGAACTAATAGTCGTCGCCAGCCTATAGCAGGTTAGGAAAATACTTTACGGCTACACTCATTTTTTATCAAAGAATTTTATATCCACGCGGCTGGAGCTGTGTGTCACAGCACCTTCGTAATATCAGCAAGCCCTTTTCAACCCTCGTTGGCACGCCCCCCGGCTGTTTAGCTGGGCCGTCTGG
Organism: Sepioteuthis lessoniana; assembly: GCA_963585895.1. Lineage (NCBI taxonomy): Eukaryota > Metazoa > Mollusca > Cephalopoda > Myopsida > Loliginidae > Sepioteuthis > Sepioteuthis lessoniana. The sequence goes on from OY757932.1 coordinate 4,587,599, forward strand.
CATTCGTGCCGGATGGGTGCTCGAAACCAAGAGCAGACTCGGGGCCGAATAGGCCCCCAGCTTCGGCTGGGCAACCTTCGGGTGGGCGAGCTGCACTTTTGTCCCCTTTGTACGGCACTAGACCAAGCGTCTAGTTTAAGCCGTAAACTGGCATACGTGCCCGGACCCACATTTGGGTTCGTGAAACTGCTTGCCTCATCAGGCTCACATTGCACTAAGTGAGCCGATGAGCAGCACAGACAAGCAGGGTTCGAGTCTCGGCTCGTTCCCGACCTTCCCCTTCCCTTTATCCCCACTTTAATCGGCCTTCGGGCTTTTGACCTTGTGTCAAGTCGTGTCTGGTGGGAGGCAGCGACAAATATATGGCACGCCCCCCGGCTGTTTAGCTGGGCCGTCTGGCATTCGTGCCGGATGGGTGCTCGAAACCAAGAGCAGACTCGGGGCCGAATAGGCCCCCAGCTTCGGCTGGGCAACCTTCGGGTGGGCGAGCTGCACTTTTGTCCCCTTTGTACGGCACTAGACCAAGCGTCTAGTTTAAGCCGTAAACTGGCATACGTGCCCGGACCCACATTTGGGTTCGTGAAACTGCTTGCCTCATCAGGCTCACATTGCACTAAGTGAGCCGATGAGCAGCACAGACAAGCAGGGTTCGAGTCTCGGCTCGTTCCCGACCTTCCCCTCCCCTTTATCCCCACTTTAATCGGCCTTCGGGCTTTTGACCTTGTGTCAAGTCGTGTCTGGTGGGAGGCAGCGACAAATATATGGCACGCCCCCCGGCTGTTTAGCTGGGCCGTCTGGCATTCGTGCCGGATGGGTGCTCGAAACCAAGAGCAGACTCGGGGCCGAATAGGCCCCCAGCTTCGGCTGGGCAACCTTCGGGTGGGCGAGCTGCACTTTTGTCCCCTTTGTACGGCACTAGACCAAGCGTCTAGTTTAAGCCGTAAACTGGCATACGTGCCCGGACCCACATTTGGGTTCGTGAAACTGCTTGCCTCATCAGGCTCACATTGCACTAAGTGAGCCGATGAGCAGCACAGACAAGCAGGGTTCGAGTCTCGGCTCGTTCCCGACCTTCCCCTCCCCTTTATCCCCACTTTAATTGGCCTTCGGGCTTTTGACCTTGTGTCAAGTCGTGTCTGGTGGGAGGCAGCGACAAATATATGGCACGCCCCCGGCTTTTTAGCTGGGCCGTCTGGCATTCGTGCCGGATGGGTGCTCGAAACCAAGAGCAGACTCGGGGCCGAATAGGCCCCCAACTTCGGCTGGGCAACCTTCGGGTGGGCGAGCTGCACTTTTGTCCCCTTTGTACGGCACTAGACCAAGCGTCTAGTTTAAGCCGTAAACTGGCATACGTGCCCGGACTCACATTTGGGTTCGTGAAACTGCTTGCCTCATCAGGCTCACATTGCACTAAGTGAGCCGATGAGCAGCACAGACAAGCAGGGTTCGAGTCTCGGCTCCTTCCCGACCTTCCCCTCCCCTTTATCCCCACTTTAATCGGCCTTCGGGCTTTTGACCTTGTGTCAAGTCGTGTCTGGTGGGAGGCAGCGACAAATATATGGCACGCCCCCGGCTTTTTAGCTGGGCCGTCTGGCATTCGTGCCGGATGGGTGCTCGAAACCAAGAGCAGACTCGGGGCCGAATAGGCCCCCAGCTTCGGCTGGGCAACCTTCGGGTGGGCGAGCTGCACTTTTGTCCCCTTTGTACGGCACTAGACCAAGCGTCTAGTTTAAGCCGTAAACTGGCATACGTGCCCGGACCCACATTTGGGTTCGTGAAACTGCTTGCCTCATCAGGCTCACATTGCACTAAGTGAGCCGATGAGCAGCACAGACAAGCAGGGTTCGAGTCTCGGCTCCTTCCCGACCTTCCCCTCCCCTTTATCCCCACTTTAATCGGCCTTCGGGCTTTTGACCTTGTGTCAAGTCGTGTCTGGTGGGAGGCAGCGACAAATATATGGCACCCCCCCGGCTTTTTAGCTGGGCCGTCTGGCATTCGTGCCGGATGGGTGCTCGAAACCAAGAGCAGACTCGGGGCCGAATAGGCCCCCAGCTTCGGCTGGGCAACCTTCGGGTGGGCGAGCTGCACTTTTGTCCCCTTGTACGGCACTAGACCAAGCGTCTAGTTTAAGCCGTAAACTGGCATACGTGCCCGGACTCATATTTGGGTTCGTGAAACTGCTTGCCTCATCAGGCTCACATTGCACTAAGTGAGCCGATGAGCAGCACAGACAAGCAGGGTTCGAGTCTCGGCTCCTTCCCGACCTTCCCCTCCCCTTTATCCCCACTTTAATCGGCCTTCGGGCTTTTGACCTTGTGTCAAGTCGTGTCTGGTGGGAGGCAGCGACAAATATATGGCACGCCCCCGGCTTTTTAGCTGGGCCGTCTGGCATTCGTGCCGGATGGGTGTTCGAAACCAAGAGCAGACTCGGGGCCGAATAGGCCCCCAGCTTCGGCTGGGCAACCTTCGGGTGGGCGAGCTGCACTTTTGTCCCCTTTGTACGGCACTAGACCAAGCGTCTAGTTTAAGCCGTAAACTGGCATACGTGCCCGGACCCACATTTGGGTTCGTGAAACTGCTTGCCTCATCAGGCTCACATTGCACTAAGTGAGCCGATGAGCAGCACAGACAAGCAGGGTTCGAGTCTCGGCTCCTTCCCGACCTTCCCCTCCCCTTTATCCCCACTTTAATCGGCCTTCGGGCTTTTGACCTTGTGTCAAGTCGTGTCTGGTGGGAGGCAGCGACAAATATATGGCACGCTCTTTAACCCTCTTCGGAGGGGTTGGGTTTATCGCCCGGCGCCTGAGGCGCCCCGAAAAGGGGAATGTCGACGGGGTCCGAGGCATTTTTGGAACTGCCTATCGCGTTGGGCTACGGCCCTGCGACAGGACCCACCTTAAAAACGGCCTTGTGCCATATTCGTACGTTGGTGGGACGTAGGATAAATACAGCACGCTCTTAGCGAAGCTCATTAAGGAGGAATCCTGCATTCTGTGCGGTCGCATTCACCTTAACTTCTGACGTTGATCCCACTTCTCGTGGTAGATCCCCTTTTTTTTCCCCACCTACATAGGTATGCACAAAGGTCCTTTTTAGGACCATAAGAGGTCTCTGTCTGCGGGTCAGAGCATCTCTGACTGGTCAGTAATGATCAGTCGAAGTAGACGGCCAGGCGGCAAACACGAAGATGGATTCTAAGACCAACCGGTCTTAACTCTCAGTCGGTTCCGATAGTCCGATAAGCTGCGCAGCGCTAATGGCACGGTCCAGCCTTTAGCTACTCCTTCGCTATCTGCGCAGCGCTAAGATAACGCCCATCTTAGCCTCGGCCTTCTGGCCTGTCCGCTCGACAGCTCGGCTTTGACCCAACAAAGCCTTCGCTCTCGTCCGCTCGTCCGCACGGCTTTGACCCGACAAAGCCTTCGCTCTCGTCCGCTCGTTCGCACGGCTTTAACCCGACAAAGCCTTCGCTCTCGTCCGCTCGTCCGCACGGCTTTAACCCGACAAAGCCTTCGCTCTCGTCCGCTCGTCCGCACGGCTTTGCCCCGACAAAGCCTTCGCACTAGTCCGCTCGTCCGCACGGCTTTGACCCGACAAAGCCTTCACTCCCGTCCGATACGTCCGCACGGCTAGGGGGCCCAGCAAGGCCCTAGCCCTTCCTCGACCTCGACGCTCTTGCAAGGTACAACGCAGTCCACGTAACGACTCGCTGTTACGGACGGTTCTACCACTGCAACACCTGACTCACGTACGACCCGTCGTACGAGTCAACAACCCGATCGACACACCCTTGGTTAACCACAACATACCGTCACAACCAGGGATATCGATCTACCAACCTCGATCGACCATCTAGCTGTACCCAACGACCAGCACCGACCATCTAGCTGAACTCAACGACTCGACCGACCTCAGCTTACCAGCATCCAACGTCTAGCTGAACTCAACGACTCGACCGACCTCAGCTTACCAGCATCCAACATCTAGCTGTACTCAACGACTCGACCTACGCCAGCGACCCTCGTCGAACGCCCAACTGCGAACACATACAACCGCCACGGACATTTACATTCACGCTTGTAAATACGACGAAATAAATTGTCATTTGTAATTATCATAATCTCACCTTTGTTCCTTCATATTGCTTTGGCTGTTCTCATTCACATAAATTCATTTGCGGGGTCGACATACTTATAGGCCCCGCAACAAAGACAAAGACAAAGAAACGAATAGCCTTTTTAACAGACCCTTATGCGTTCACAAAGAAAATATTCGGGGAAAAAACGAAGCGGTTATTTGGAAAGTACTCCCGCTGAAATTGACACATTTCTCCATAATAATCTTAAAGACCCAAATAGAGACAGAGACCTTACAGAAAAGACATTCCTGATAAGACCGGAAGCTCCAACAAGGGAGTTTGATTTAAAAGAACCAACCTGGGATGAAGTCAAAGCCGTCATTAAATCAACAAGATCAGCATCTGTATCCGGTCCGAATGGCGGGCCTTTTAACGTTTATAAACGATGTCCCCCAACTCGTTCGTTTCCTTTGGACGTTAATAAAAATAAGTTGGAGAAGAGATAAAATAGTAGAATATTGGAAATACTCCGAAGGAATATGGATTCCAAAAGACGAAGGAGCGAGGAAAATCGATCAATTCAGATTCATTTCTCTATTAAATACTGAAGGGAAATTTTTTTTTCAGCATCCTGAACAGTAGATTGATATCGTTTTTACAAAACAACAATTAGATTGATACGTCGGTGGGAAAAGGGGGTGTCACAGGCATTCCGGGATGTATAGAGCGTACAGGAGTCATCTCACAATTATTGAAAGAAGAAAAACTAATAAGGGTATTATGGTTGGACCTTAAAAATGCGTACGGAGCTATTTCCCATAAGCTAGTGGAATTAACACTTAACGTTACCATGTCCCCGACAGAATATTCAATTTAATCCTAGATTATTATAACTCTTTCAAGATGAGAATAATAACGAAAGGATCAATTTCGGCATGGCATAATCTAGAAAGGGCATCCCAACAGGCTGCACAATCTCAGCAACTTTATTCACGCTAGCAATGAACCTATTAATTTAAACTGCAGATTTGGAATGTTGAGACTCCGTTAACAGATCTGGTATGAGACAACCCTCGATAAGGGCTTATATGGATGATATGACCATTACAACCCTCGATAAGGGCTTATATGGATGATATGACCATTACAACCCTCGATAAGGGCTTATATGGATGATATGACCATTTCAACCACGTTAACAATCGGTGCAAGATTGGTTTTAAAAGGCATAGAAAAACTAGTCACGTGGGCCAGAATGAGTTATAACGCATCAAAGTTCCGGTCACTCGTTCTATAGAAAGGTTCGATCTCAGGTGTAATTTTAGAGGTGTATATTTCGTTTAGACGCTCTTATATCATCCGAAATCTGATTTATACAGGTCTTTTAATTTTTTTCAAAGCCAGTTTCATTCGAAGTAGGCGTTTTTTTAAATTTTATACAGTTTGTTTTTTGTTTGTTTGTTTTTTGTTTGTTTGTTTTTTTTTTGTTTTTTTTTTTTCATACTTGTTAAACGACTTATTTAGATCATTTTTAGAATATTTACTTTTAGAAGTGTACATTTTTCTTAGACACTCCTTAATATTTTATCTGAACACTGGTATATATATATATATATATATATATATATATATATATATATATATATATAATATATATATATATATATATATGTGTGTGTGTGTGTGTATGTATGTATTATGTTTTTTGTTATTTTTTTCCAGGAATATGAATATAAGAGGGGGAGTTTTAGTTTGTGTATGTGGTGTTTTTACCACAGTCCATTTTGTAAAGATAAACATTTTAAAATGAATAACTGACCTTACCACTGATCCTTCTCGTGCCAAAAAAAAGAAAAGTGTCATAGCCACGAAGACCTGGTTAAAACACCGACCCGTCAAACTGATTGGCTAAAGTATTAACCAATCAAATGCTTGGAAACCAGGGTCTTATTAGTCAAGTCTCCTTAAAAAGCAAACGGAACTAAGAGCGTTTTTAATTTTCGGGTGACGGGCCGGATGTTATCAAACCGAGTGGGGTCCAGCTGGCGAGGTGGGTATTACGTTGAAAGACCCGAACCCCCCCCCCCAAGACCCAGCAAAAAGACGTAACTAATGACGTTACCCAGCGTCTTTTTATAACCAAACAAGCTTATTTCTTACATTGCTAACTAAAGAAACTTAAGTTTGGAGACTTTAGTTCTGTAATTAAGGGAAGTAAAATTTGCTAAGTTAATGAAATTTTTGTAAGTATTTAAAGTGTTGTAATTAAAGCCATTAATGTTTTACAACTAAGATAATGATAGTAACGTAATTAACAAAAGTAAAGTTTTGTAACTAGAGTAACGAAAATTTTGTAACAGCGAGAACCAAAGTTTGGTAACTACAGTAACGAAAATGTGGTAACTAAAGTAACGAAAGTTTGATAACTAAGGTTTGATATTTTAGATAAATAAAATGTACTTACTAAAGTAGGTGTTATTAGATTTAGTAGTAAATAGTCTGATTTGATATCGTATCCCCGTCTCTAGACAATTGGTGTAATAAGATTCGGTTGTAAACAAACTGATTCAATATGGTTTATTCCTCAACAGATAATTGCTATTATTAGATTCTTTTGTAAGACAAGCATACCTGGCCAGTCCGCCAGAAATATTTTTAAGAAAAATTTCTCCATGAACATTTCTATAGTAAATAAGAGAAATATTTTTAGATCAAAATTCTCTAAAATAAAACAAAAAAACAAAAAGAATAAAGAAAATTTTATTTTGATTCAGTAGTAGAAACCTCTCTACAACCATTTGATACTATTAGAATGTGTTGGCGGTATGTGTGTGTGTGTGGGGGGGCACCTTGCTTTTCCTTCGGGACAGAGTTTTAAAAACTTCAACATCAAAACTACAACGGCAGATAGATCTCGCTTACTGAAAACACTAAAATTTTACATTGACGTAAAAAGAAAGGAGAAAAAGTTGCCGTTGATTCAATAGCGGATACTCCTCAATACTCAATTTGTATCCTTTGATTCCGTTCTAAACAAATGCACGTTGTTTGTTTGTTAAAAAAAAAAAAAAATTAAAACTACTTATTTAAAATGCCTAGCGTAGATAATGAAAACCCCACAAACAAAATTACTTTAAAATAAAGAGAAAGAAAGATAAAACGAGACTATTATTTGTTGGAATAAGTTTATTGACGGTGATAAAGTGTTTTAGTGAGATGTGTCTATAGTTCGTGACCAATGAATGCGAAACAGCTTACTGAAAAAAAAACTGAGTCTGGACTCGTTCTTTTTTATTGATTTAAACAACTGCTACATTCCAACTGATGGTGAATAAAGATACTCACCCAACAACAACAACGCCACAAAAAAACAAAAACAAACATCAGTCTGTGTTACAGCTTAGCAATACTTGATTTATTCATCGTCTTCAATAAGATAAATGAAATAAGTCATCTCTTTTAGGGTTTTCTTTACCTTACAAGAATTTATAATCGAGTTGAATGAATTCACTTTCATGTACAATCATTTCTATCTTGTTGCAAAGGCTTAAAATATGCAAACTATACCCACCCCTCCTGCAGGAGGGGTAAGACCCCATCCGAAGGAGTGTCCTGAATATTACTTGATGGTGAGGCTTATGTTCTAGAGATCTGACGAGTGTGGAGTACCCCGTCATTGCTATTACTCCCAAGTCCACTCTGACCCGGAGTGTTTGTACCTGTTGGGGTCCCATCTATGGGTCAGATAGATCCGTTTACAAATTATTCAATCAGAATACTTGAAATTCTGTAATTATTAGTATTAGGATTATTTGAAACCATAAAACTTTGTGAAAATTATTTGTATTTGATAGGAATACTTGAAACCATACAACTGTTCGCAAATTATTTGTATTTGATAGGAATACTTGAAACCATACAACTGTTCGCAAATTATTTGTATTTGATAGGAATACTTGAAACCATACAACAGTTCGCAAATTATATGTATTAGGAATACTTTACTTTTAATTATTTGTATTAAGCAGGAATACTTGAAACCATACAACAGTTCGCAAATTATTTGTATTAAGTAGGAATACTTGAAACCATACAACAGTTCGCAAATTATATGTATTAGGAATACTTTACTTTTAATTATTTGAATGAAGAATGATTACTTGAAATTATAATTGTTTACTGAGGACTATTAGTAGTTACTTGAAACTGTATAACTGCAGCTCAATCGGCTGGGGTACGCCGAATGCAATCTCTGCAGAGGGGTAAGAACCTCCCCAACCCCAACGAATGTCTTGAATACGATACTAAACCATCTGATGATGAGGCTTCAGTCCTGTAGCTTTGAGGGATGTGGGATACCCCTTCATTGCTATTACTTCCAGGTCCACTCTGCCCGGCGTAGTAGTAGCTGTCACAGTTCCATCTATGGGTCAAATAGAACTGTTTAACCATTTAACTGTATTCTAACAAATGAGTAATGTTGAATAGAATTATTTGTGTTAGATAGCAATACTTGAAACCAATTAATTGTGTGCCAAAAAGGAACTGTGGCTTATTTAAAATGTTACTTACAAACTATTCATTTACAAGTCATAAATACACATATACAAACAGGATTGAAGGCGCTCGTGGTGTAATGGTTATCCTCGAAGGAAATAGACACGGCGACACAAGTTCAGATCCTGGATGAAGCTGATTGCAATTCACATAGCATTAATACCCATGGAAAAGGTATGAATCCAATTATTCTCTCTCCAACTATGGATAAATAGTAGGGCAGACTGGTTTCTTTAATCTTGTTCAGGCAGCCAATCTAGGAGATGGAAAGCTCTGTATTCAAACCTGTTAATCTCTGCTTAAAAAGCAAAACTTGGAACCATTTAACTTTGTTGACTTATGCCATATTGAATTGTTAGAAATAGAACTATGCGTATCTATAAAATAACATATCTAATATATATGTAAAAACAGGATTTGGTATTGAATAACCAACAATGGTTGATATGCCATAAAACCAAAGCGAACAATTATATATAGTATCAAGTATTCCTATCTAATACAGATAATTTGCACACAATTGGTCTCAATTATTTCTTTGTAATACTAATAATTTATACACATTTATATACTCCAAGTAATTATTTCTATTCATTAATAATCCTTTGTTCACACACAGATAAAATGGCTTTGAATGACTAGAAATAATAATAAACTATAATTAGCAATGATGACTTCAAATGACTATTCTTAATACAAACAATTAACTTGTTACATGCCAACAAGTATTCCTATCCAATATAAATAATTTTCAAACAGATCTATTTGATTCGTGGATGGGACTTTAACAGGTACTAACACTTCAGGTCACAGTGGGCCCGGGAGTAATAGCAATGAAGAAGTTACTCCATACTCTCCAGAGCAACAGACCTGGAGCCTCACCACCAGAAACAGTTTAGTGCCATATATCCTTTTGGTGGAGGGAGGAGTTTCTTACGTCTCCCCAGAAGATGCAGTCGTCGTATTCAAAGCTCTGATGACAGTGTATTTTTTGTTGTTGTTCGTCGATTAGTGTACAATAATTCAATAAAAAGGTTTATCATAATTTTATTATTAATGTTGGTAATTTTTTTTATCTTGTTAACGAAGTCTCCAGATTTTTTAAATGAGTGGAATTGATTATGTGGAGGCTTTGATATCAAATTATTATACGTTGGACTTTCAGAAAAATATCTTGTGGGATGGGATCGAGTGGGCTTTGCTATCGACAACTTGAAGGTTGGTTCATGTCTTTGTCGTATCTTAATACTAAAAGTCACTGCCACAATTATTAGAGAATGAGGAACACAATTCGGACTCTTGTAGCAGAGGAAATGTGTTTCCTCGTGTCAAACATAAAGCAATTCAAGACGAATTAAAAACAGATCATTCATTCTCTGAGTAAACTTAATTGAAAGGATACAGGAATTATATGAAATAGTAAGTTAGTAAAGTTGTCTCCCTTTAGTCGAGGCCGACCAAAAGGCTCCCTTTTCAATAGCTAATACACCGAGGTGTAGGGAGGGCGCTACTCCTTTCCCTGGATTGCTCCACTTTACCCTTGATACGTACCTTATATTGCTGAGTGTTAAGCAAGGAGGTATCAAGTACCATTTTTAAAGTCTTTGGGATGACACGAAATACTAAAAGTAAATTATAGAGAGAAAATTGTGGTGTAAAGTCCTACGTCAAAGCGTAGTACCGTGGATAGTACGACACTAGGTTTTTTTGGGCACACTTGTGGGATTAACTCAACGCTGCAAAGCAGGAATAGCATGGCAGAAAGGACCCCTAAGACGAGACGATTAACTTATATCCACTCGGCATGCACGTCAGATTGTCCTGCCCGAAGACAGCCGGAACGAAAAGATAGGGTTTTGCAGCGCATTTTTCAGTGCCACTTTGGTCATGCTATTTAGTGGCCATTAGAAGAAGTATTTTGGAAAAAAAACCACAGAATTCCAGCTATCTCAAAAAACACATTTATAAAATTACCTCAACTAATAGTTGTAATGTATGTAGCTTCACAGATTTTAGCTAGTAGATGCGTTTCCGGTTAAGTTACACTGTCTGTAACCAGTATCTGCCAAGAAGCATAGATCAGCACACTACTAATGGTTGGCGATACTGTCGGCCATCATACTCTACTGACACCTGACATAGAAGACATCATAGCGAAATATTGCGATATCTTTAAGGATGAATTAGGCACACTAAAGGGTTTCACGGCAAAACTAAATATAGACCCGAAAAAAAAAGTAATACTTTTCTCTACTTAAAGACCTTGTTACACTATATAGCTTGAAAGACAAACGCTATGAGGAACTCCCGGAGACACTAAGGGAACAATGTAACCCAACACCCTCCGTCACAGTTGAGAGATTCAACTTTTATATGAGCCACCAACAACCAGGTCCGTCAATTTCTGATTTTATTGTACATTTAAAAAAAATAAGTAAACATTTCGAATTAGAAGACACATTGGAAAACATGATAAGGGGTCAGATAAGGGGTCAGATAGTTGTAGGAGTTGCTGACGACCGCATCGGCAGACGTCTGCTATCCGAAAGAAAACTGACATTTGCCAACGCTCTTGATATACCACTCGCTTTAGAAGGGGCTAACAAAAAACACGAGTGACATTGAACCCTGTGCAACGGCTACAACACACAGCCTATCACAAAAAAATGTCAACCAGGTGAAACAACCACTCAGTTTCGGAGACTGAAATCGAAACAAAAATCTTGTTTTCGGCGCAACGCTAAACCCTCTTTGCCACAAAAAACGGTCATATTTCCCCAACCTGTTTGACTCTGAAAAACGCGGGAAAAAAAACGAAAACAGGAGAAATCACAAGACTCAAAGCGAAGAAGCAGTAGATGAAGCTGCAGAATGTGAACCTACACACGTTACAATATTATTATATGTTTTGTATATTTTAAAGTTTTATTTGATTAGTCGCCTAAATAAAAAGTTGTCTTTTACGCTGACAAAATATACTTCTATTTTTTTAATAACAGCTTGTTTAGAATAGATAATTAAAAAGATGTTGCTTTCTTATTTCTCTCATAAATGTTATAAATATTGTTGTAAAAGTCCACTCTCCAGATCGAGACACAGACTACTTCGCCATGGTCGCAGATGTGCTACAAGGAGACACATTAGCCCCATACCAGTTTATCATCTGTGTAGACTACATGCTTAGACGTCTATTGATTTAATGAAAGATAACGGTTTCAAACTGGCAAAGGAAAGAAGTAGAAGATACCCCGCACCAGCAATTACGTACGCGGACTACGCTGATGACATAGCGCTTCTGACAAATACATGTCCCCAAGCCTAAACCCTTCTACATAGTCTGGAACGAGCAGCTGCTGGCATAGGCCTCCATGTCAACGCAGACGAGACGGAATACACGAGCTTCAATCAAATAGGCGACGTCTCTTCACTAAAGAGTGGGGCCTTTGAAACAAGTGGACAAGTTCACCTACCTCGAAAGCAGTGTCTCATCAACCGAGAAAGACATCAACACGTGACTAGCAAAGGCATGGACAGCTTAGATAGGCTATTGGTCATATGGAAGTCAGACCTGACCAATAAAATAAAATCCATTTTTTTTCCAAGTAGTGGTCGTGTCTATATTGCTATATGGATGCACTACATGGGCGCTAAGTAAACGTATTGAGAAAAAGCTTGACGACATTTACATTAGAATGCTGCAAGCTGTATTGAACAAGTCCAGGGGGCAACAGCCCACGAAACAGCAGCTGTGTGGCCACCTACCACCCATTAAGAAAACTATCCAACTTAGACAAACCAGACATGTGGAACACTGCTGGAGAAGTAAGAACAATCTCCTAAGCAATATACTCCCGTGGACCCCTTCACATGTAGGACGACCAGCTAGAACCTATATACAACAGCTCTGTGCCGATACAGGATGTAGCCTTGAAGACCTCCCAGGAACGATGGACGATAGAGATGGGTGGCAAGAGAGGGTCAGGGAGATCTGTGCTGGCTGTGCGACATGATGATGATGATGGTGATAAAAAGACTCCAAACTCATAATAAATATAATTAACAATACATCCAGTTCATCTGCAAGGTGTTTCTTTATTAATAGATTATTTATAATTATTTCATATAAGATATTGGCCTAGTGGATAGAGTGTTCACCAATGGTACAATCTCAGATTGCATCATATCAAAGACTTTAAAAATGGTACTTTATACTTCCTTGCTTAACGCAATATAAAGTACGTATCAAGGATATAGTGGAGCAATCCAAAAAATGGAGTGGTGCCCTTCTCTACACCTCAGTGTAGTAGCTATTGAAAAAGGAGCCTTCTGGTCACCCTCGACAACGGTTACCAACTTTACTTTACTTTTATATTCAAATAATAATAATTTAAAATAAAAAAATCCACCACCACCGATGAGGTCAGCTTATTCATTACTAGTAATGCATCCCTTTGGGGAAGAACCCGTGGTGAAATAGTTAAAGTCCAAGACTATGACCTCCAAGTAACCGAGTTCAAACTCCAGTATTGCTATTACGTTCACTTTTGGACTAAGGCCCCTAGGGAAAGGTATGAACCCCTTATTCTCTCAGCTATAGGTTAAATAGTATCGCAACAATTCTTCTACAAGTATAGCTTTGGCATTAGATAACCCACAAAGGTTGACATGCCATTAAGCAAAGAAACCATAAACATGCTACGAGTACATCTGTAAAGTGTTTCCTTATGAATAGATTATTTTATATTAAATATGTTTAAAATGAAAAAACTATGGGACCCAAATCTATGTCTAGAAATATATAAATATAGATACATACGAAATAATAATATTGATAATAATAGTTATAAAAACTGAATTTGAAAAAAAGAAACTTGCTGTCACCTGTTCTCTAGAAAAGGCCATGAGTTTTTAACTGCATAAAATATATGATAGCTAATATGACAACTCTTAGAATAAATTAAAGGGCTCTGGGTAATTAACAAATTATCAGTCACATTCCATCACCCTAATAAAATGCTAGGCAATTAGCAAAGAAAAACCCTTTGATCTCATGTGAGAGCTATCAGACAAAATGCTTAGTTTTTCTCAAAAGGATCAGACAAATGTCTAAAGGAAATCTTGATTTAAGACCCCTGCCACCCCCACCGTGTCACAAGTTCTTGTGCTTTGATTAAATTTTTTTTTTTTTTTTGCTTAGTGAGTTGTGTCTTGACTTCAGATATGTAAACAAAAAAAATAAAGATAAAATATGAAAGTAAGAAACAAAGAACTTTAAGATGGAAAATAGCCCAGCACGATCTAAAATTATCATCATCATCATCATGTCGTGCCGTCAGCACAAATATCCCTGACCCTCTCTCGCCACTCCTCCCTATCGTTCATTGCTTCTGGCAGGTCCTTAGGGCTACATCCCGTATCCTCACAGAGCTGCTGTATGTATGTTCGAGCTGGCCGTCCAGCTTTTGTTCGGCCATATAAGGGGGTCCTGCATGTCTGGTTCATCTAACTTGGATAGGTTTCATGATGGGAGGCAAGTGGCCATACAGCTGGTGCTTTGTGGGGTGTTGCCTCCATGATTTGTTCAATATTGCTCGCTGCATTTTTGTATTATTGCCGTCTATCTAGTAGTGCATCCATATAGCAGTATCGATACAACCGCTGCATGGAAGAAACTACGTTTCATTTTATCGGTCAGGTCTGACTTCTATATGATTTATAGACTATTGATAGCTGTCCATGCCTTCATTAGCAGCGTGTTGATGTCTTTTTCGGTTGATGAGACACTGCTTCCTAGGTAGGTGAACTTGTCTACTAGTTTCAGGGAGCTTCCGTCTAGTGTGGAAATGTCGCCTGTTTGATTAAAGCACATGTATTCCGTTTTATGTGCATTGACATGGAGGCCAATGCCTGTGGCGACTCGTTCCAAGCTATGCAGTCGTATTTTGGCTTGGTTGGGTGTATTTGCCAGAATCACTATATCATCGGTAATTGTTTTTGCGGGGTACCTTCTGCTTCTTTTCTTTGTCAGCTCGAAGCCGTTTTCTTTGATTTTATCAATCGATGTTCAAAGCACGTAGTCTAGAGAGATGATAAAGAGGTATGGGGCTAGCATGACCCCTTGCAGTACTCTTGCTACAATGTTGAAGTAGTCTGTGTTTCCATCTGGTGAACGTACTTTCCCTTTGGTGTTTCTATAGAGAATCATTATTGCTGCAACGGTCTCTTTTGGTATGCCGTATGCTAGTAAGATTTGTTCCATCTTCTCTCTGTGAATGGAATCAAAGGCCTTGGTAAAGTCGACAAATAGTAATGTCGCCTGTAGGTTTTTTGTCCGTACGCCTTCAAGGATTCTATGGATAGTTAACATTTGTGATGTCGTGGATCTATTTCTTCGGAAGCCATTTTGGTTTTTCCTTAGCATGTTGTCAATTTCGGGTTCTATGCAGTTTCGGAGTAGAGCATTGTAAATTTTGGCTGCTATGGATGTAAGTGTTATACCTCGGTCGTTCTTGGCTAATCCGAGGTCGTCCTTTTTAGGGAAGGGGAGGATGCATCCCTTCATCCATCTGTCTATCGGATTTTGATTATAAACTGCATTACAGTGTTGGAGCAGTATGTCATCGAATTGTCTGGTCTTCCATACTTCATGGGGAATTTCATCAAGCCCAGCGGCTTTTCTATTTTTAATTTTTTTAAGTACTGAGTCGAGTTCTAGAGTAAACGGTCCTAGTTTAATGTCTAATTGCTTACAAATAATTCTCATGATTGGTTCATGTGTAACTTTCGGTGGGTTTCCAAGTAGATTCTCGAAATGCTGTTTCCACAGTTTTATTCTTTCTTGTTGGTTTGTAGCTTTCAGTTTAGCTTTAGCTGTGCTCTTCCTTCTGCTCACTATGGGGTTCTATGCAGTTTCGTAGTAGAGCATTGTAAATTTTGGCTGCTATGGATGTAGGTGTTAAACCTCCGTAGTTCTTGGCTAATCCAAGGTCGCCCTTTCTAGGGAAGGGGAGGATGCATCCCTTCATCCATCTGTCTATCGGATTTTGATTATAGACTGCATTACAGTGTCGTCGAATTAAGGCCACAAGATTATAACCCACTAAAGGATTTTGTGAGTACAAGACAAAACTTTCTAAAACAAAATCATTTTAAAAACTAAAAGAAAACAAGTCACCTTTGTCTGTAAACCTTTCATTGTAAAATAATTATTTAGAATTCCTTTCTTTGCATAAAACTTATATATATATTTACAAATTCTTTTATTGTTTGTTAATGTGCTTATTTTAATTGACAAAAATCTATTGCTTTTGATATTTTTTGAATAAATATTGATTTTATTTTATTAAGAGGATTGTTCACAGCAATTTGCCTAATGAGTAGAGTGTTCGCCAATGGTCCAGGAGATTGGGGTTCAATCCCTGGTCAAGTCATACTAAAGACTCAAAAAATTGTATTTGATGCCACCTTGCTTAACACTCAGCATTATAAGGTAAGGATCAAGGATAAAGGGAAGTAATCCATGGAATGGAGTAGCAACCTTTCCTACACTTTGGTGTAGTAGCTATTGAAAGGGGAGACTTCGGGTCACCCTCGAGTAAGGTCGCCAACTAACTTTACATTTAATATAAAAGTATTTCTAACTTGGAGATATGAAAACAAAATTCCAATAACCAAACCCATCCGCTACAAGACCAGATGAACTCAGCAAAGTCATCACTAATAAAGCGTACCCACATTATGTAACAAATATAAATATTTTTAAATAAAAACATTTAATTTCAGGGACCTGTCTGTAGAACTTACAATTGTGCATTTTTTTAAAAATGCGACGTAATATTGAAAATATTGTTAAGATTACAATCAAACATCTAAAAATGAATCAAATTTGCACATTAAAGGAACCAAAACAAGTTGATAGCCATCGTCTTCTCCTCAGAACAATCAGTCCTGCACATCTTAAAAACTCTTGGGACTTAGTCAATAAAGCAAAAAAGATCAACATGAATAATAAAAGATACGTCAAACCTTGATATCAAATCATTATCCATTACGATTATTTCTAAAAATCCAATGGAAAATATAGTTACGAGTACAATCAAACATTTATGAATTACTTTGGGGGTAAAAGACTAGACTTCCCTGAATAAAAGAGTCCACTCAAAAGAGAGAAAGAGTTCTCTCACTTGAGTAAGAGTGTTGCTCGAGAGAGTAAAACATTCCACTCGCCTGAGTTAAAGAGTTTATTCCACCGAGTAAAAGAGAATAGTCAACTGAGTAAAAGAGTCCACTCCACTCCATTCTTCAAAACCACTCTTATACTCAGTTTAACAAAGAGTCCATCATCTCAGGTCGACTATTCATCAGTGTTGTATAAGTAACTGAGTTTAAGTTAAGAGAATATAAGTCTACTCAGTCATTGAGTGGACTCATAATCTCAGTCATTGAGTGGACTCATAATCTCAGTCATTGAGTGGACTCTCTTCCTTTACAAAAATGAATTCCTTGAATAAAATAAGAGAGTAAAAGAGTCAACTCTCTCACTCAGTGAAGTGAACTCTCTAACTCAAATGGACCTTCTTACTCAGTGGAGTGAGTTGAAACTCTTGAGTGAACTCTATTACTGTCTTAAGTGGATTAGGAGTCCACTTCATTAAATTATAAGGCTCTCGTAAGAGAGTAAAATACTCTATTCCACTGAGTAAGAGTGTCCACTCTATGCAGTAAAAAGATTTGAGTAAGAGAGTCCACTCCATTGAGTAAGAGATTCCACTTGAGAGAGAGAGAGAGCAAGAATCCTCTCCATAAAGTGAAATAGAGTTAAGGTTTGAATTGGTTTGATTTCTTTGTTTAATGGCATATCAACTTATGTTGGTTATTTAATGCCAAAGCTGTCCTCATTGAAGAACAATGGTGATATTATTCAATCTATAGCTGGGGGTATAAGAGGATTCATATTTTTCCCTTGGGCATTAGTCCAAAAGTGAATGTAAAAATGTAATTGGAGTCGAACCTGCTTACCACAATGTCACAGTCCAGCACGTTAGAGTAAATGAATCCCCCCACTCATGGAATAAGGGTTAAGGAATCAACTCTCTTACTCAGTGGAGTGGAATCTCTTAATTACATGGGACTGTGAAGTTGACCCTCTTACTCAGTGGAATGGAATATTTTACTCACTCAAGTGAACTTTCTTACTCAGTGGAGTGGACACTTAATCTCCAAAGTAAACTTTCTTGAGGTGACTCCATATGAACTCCATATAAGTAAAATGTGTCAACAGAAAGTTTACACAAGAGAGTGAGAGAGTCCATTCCATTGAGTAAAAGGGTTTATTTTAGAGAGTAAAACAGTTTACTCAAGAGAGTAACTGAGTGTAATTGTGAGAGTAAAAGAGTTCACTCAAGAGAATAAAGGAGTCCACACAAAAGAGTGAAATAGTTTTCTCTTGAGGATAAATGTGTGCACCTGAGAGAGTAAAGGAGTCCACTTTAAAGAGTGAAAGAGTTTACTTTAGAGAGTAAATGAGTACATTTGATTGAGTAAAAGAACTCACTCAAGAGAATAAAGGAGTCCACTCCAAAGAGGGAAATAGTTTTCTCTAGAGGATAAATGTGTGTACTTGATAAAGTAAAAGAGTCTACTCAAGAGAATAAAGGAGTCCACTCCAAAGAGTGAAAGAGTTTACTTTAGAGAGTAAATGAGTGCACTTGAGAGAGTAAAAGAGTTTACTCAAGAGAGTAAATAAATCTTGATTCTCTTTAGAAATCAGTTTTTCACGTCCACCTATTCTCTAAGAATGATTTTATGTCAAACACAAAGAAGTGAACGACAATGAATTCCTTTCCAATTGTCAGAAAAATAAATTCATGGCTAATAATGTTCCTTTTACTATTTCTATAATTTCTATATTAATAATCAACCAATGTCAGCTTTCACCTCAATTTATTGTGTTATTTCATTTCAATATCTTCTTTTAAGAATGAAGCAAATGTAGGAGTTATTCTCCTTGAACTCCATTAAAATGCTGATAATGAAGCTCTGTAGATCAATAACAAAGATGGCTGCCAACTGATATTCATTGCTGAAGCAATATTAAATCAAGTATCTTACTCAAGCCAATAATATCCTAAAAGAATTTGAGGACATCATCTTTTTATTCCTATAAATTCAGAGAATCATTATTCAACAAAATCGCTGAATGAATTTCTTGTGCAGGAAAAGATTTTTTCTCTATTCAAACAGTCTTTGCAACTTTTGTGTTGTAAAATTTGGTTTCTTTATTTAATGGCATATCAACCTTTGTGGGTTATTTAATGCCAAAGCCATCCTTGTGTTTTAAGATTTGGCTTTTTGTGTAGTGCAGTTGGGTATTTAGATAGATTTTAGTTTAATGAAAGAGAAAAAAATATATATGTATATATTGGATGTGCTTCATTTTAAAAGAAAATTTTTTATTAGCAATTTTTTTTCTTGTGGCCTCTAATGAGTTCCAGTACCATCAAAATGGAACCCCTTCCTTATTTGAACACCCCTCCCCACATAGCAGAGATGAGATCAGTCAAACAAATCAGGATCAAGTCATGTTGGCACTGATTTTAATGGTTGAAGGAAATGACTGCATGACCATTAGCAAGCATGAGGCTACCCACAGAAAAGGGGACAAAGAAACAGGAAATGAACATGTACTTACTGTTGTGGAATTGTCCAGAAGATTCTAGTGAATTCTATTTGCCAGAGATGGATATAAAAGCTGGTCCCATCCCAGAAGTGTAGAAGTCACAACTCTAACATGCAGAATAAACAACAAGAACAACACTTACCAGTTCAACAGCCCCAGCTGGCAGACAAAAGGTAAAATGGGTAGTAAAGTAAAATTGGTAATATCAATACCAAACTTGTAACATATTAAGTAAGCCTGTGTATATACACACTAATATACCCATTCACTGGACCAGCAACCAATCCCTGTCTAGAGAATGGACTTTGCCATTTGAGAGCCATGGAATGCCCCAATGTCCATATAATCTCACCTCAAGTCGTAGCATTGCTTTTTATGCAAACAAGTATTTACTCACAGCCAATGCGCATTATGAATGAATTCCAACAAGAAGTAGAAGAGAGTTGCTTCCAGCTGGCAGAGTAAAGTTTTGACCGACATGTTAAGTAGTGTAATTCCTGGCCCAAGGATTGGAGTCAGAATTTTTACCTACAGAATTCAAGAAGTTGACCACCACAAAAAAGTTTTTTAAGTTCCTTCTCTCTATTTCTCCCTCCAGGTTGATGAACACTATGAGTCATATCAAACTAAGAAATAAAACATTAACATTGTGAACCAAGTTTTTGTGTTTTGTTTGGAAGTCAGTGAGACAAAAAATGTACACTTTTGAAAAGAGACAACAGGTAATGAGAAAGAATACAGTGGATCGACTGACTGGGTAAGTCAGATGCAGTAGACATCTCTTCAGCACTCCTCAATAGCATTTGTTTAATGGCAACCTTATAATGCCAAAGCCATCCTTGTAGAAGAACAGTAGTGTTATAATTTAACCCATTGCTGAAGGGGAAAAGGAGGTTCATACATTTCCCATGGGCCTTAGCCTGAAAGTGAATGTAATAGCATGACTGGAGTTTGAACTCACTTACTATGATGTCGCAGTCCAGTAGGTTAGCCATTACACCAAGGGAACTCCCCCTTGTGTTGTAAGGGTTTATCAAAATTCTACCAAATTCATAAGAAAGAAAAGATATTTTCCACTCTAATACAGACAAAGGATTGCCAAAAGCGGCCTTTTTAAAAAAGCCGTAACTCATAAAACACCAATAATCTTTTTACTTCACAGTCAGCACCAAATTAATTTCAAGACCTTTTTTTAAAGCTTATAAGAGATAAAAAAAAAGATTTTCCAGAGTTCTGATCAAAATAAGATTTACAGAAAAAAAAATGTTGAGCTTTATCTACGAGTTAAGAATTACTCAAGCAGATGTGTTTTCAAGTCAACTCTAAATATTCATAAGGTTTAAGATGAATTGGTTGAAGGTTTAAGTGAGTACAGAATAGAAACCTTTAACATAAAAACTGAATGCTTTTCTTAAAGAGGAAAACAAAACAACTAATCTCTGAGCAACAAGACCAGAAGAAGAAAAAGAAGAAGCAAATGATGGTATTCTGCCATATTTACCGAAGGGCATTTGGCAAGAAAAACTAGTTTTCGATAAAGAACCAAAAACTAATCAGACCAACAATGAAAATTTGGTCAGAGCAAACAAATAATATTTAACAGGCAGTGAATAACCTTTAAAAGGATTGGAAATTACAAAATATAAATTTTGAAGATAATCGTCTTGACTTGATTAAGAGGTTGAACTAGAAAGTAATGTTTTTTTTTTATTTTTCAGGTTGGTAATGCTGAACAAGTCTGTTTAAATATTTTTTTATTTCTCTTTTATGTTATCTCATAACATCATCAGTTGATTTTGGTGGTACAGAAATAAAACTTGAAACCTCCTGCCAATAATCCATAAACTACACTTTGATCCTGGACAAAAGTTATAAACAAATGAAAAACAGGCAGAAAATATTACTGTTCATTATATAGATGGATATATGAGATATACTCACTAATGTTTATCCAACCTCTCTGCCAGGATATGACCAAAGTTCAATTTTTAGGACAGCTATTCTGACTTGCAATGAATAACCTTTGAAATGGCGGAAAATTACCAAATACAAATTTTGTTGTTAATAGTTTTAATTATTTTGGGAGGTTGATCGAGAAAGTAATGATTTTTTAATTTTCCAGAATGGCACTTTTGACTGAAAATTAAATTATTAATCTTAATTCATTTCCAATTATCTTTACAGTCGAATGTCTCTCAGATCTGATGAGAATTCTCGTTTTTATTTTATTTTCCTCTGTGAAATCACTGGTTGATCCAAAAAGGGCTCCACTTCTACAGCCGCCCAGTCACCCAAAATCACCAAGTACTACCTGAAGGCTAGAGGCCATGATAGAACTAGATTTTCATAAGCCTGTTTTAATTGGTTTCTGTCGTATTGTCTTTAAATTTAACACAGAATTTGATTTTCTATTTTATTTTCGTGACAAATTTAACCAAACATTTTTGTAATTCTGAGAGGCAAACATCAAGTGAATGCTTTATATGTATTGAAGATTATTATTGATCAGTTAATTTTCAATCAGGGTTGTTAACCTGAAAAAAAAATTTGTTACTACTTTCTATTTTAATCTTGTACTTCTAAAATTGTTCAAATTGACTTGACAAGACCAGAAGAAAAAGAAGACATTAATATAAATATTCTTTTGATGTATACATGAAATGAATTTTTGTTTGAATGATTTTAATTACAAATTTTGTCTAAGAAATTTATGCTTATAAGTTTTTAAAAAATATTTTTTTTATGTTAATTATCAAATTTTACAAAGTCTCATCTTTATTAATTTTTAAACATTTTTTAATTTTTTTTAATTGTTTAAATGAGCCGATGTATTAAGAAAGTTCACAATCATTTTAAACACTTCATACTTAGTTGCAATATCAATGTTTAAAGAGCCTATGTATTGATAAAGTTCACAATCATTTTAAATAAGTAAACTCTTCACACTTAGTTGCAATACCCATGTTTTCAGAGCTAATCCGTTAAAAGTTCACAATCATTTAAAACCAAATCCAAATAGATCTATTTGACTTATAGATTGTTCCTGAACAGGTATTACCTGTCAGAGTGAACAGAGAAATAATACCAATGAAAGAGTGACCATACTCTCCACAGAGCTTCAGAACTGGAACCTCACCATCAGATTCAGTTTAGTGGTGTACCTTGTAAAGGTCTTAACTATCTGCAGTGGTGCAACCAGTACATTCTAGGTCTCTCCAATTAGATGGTCAAAAAAATATATATATATATGGAACTGATTTAATTGAAATGGAGACAGCATTTAAATTAGAAATGATTCAATTACACTTAAAAATGGCTTTAATCATTTATCTAAAAGCTGTTTTTAAAGTCTATTCGTCTTTTCTTTTTATTCATTTTATTTTTTCAATTTTACCTTTGAAATATTTATAGTATTCTCTTAAAAGATTTTGTAAATTGAATTTTTACTAAGATCAATTTAGAAATTGTTGCCTAATCTGAAGATTTATTTGAATTCATCTTTTTGTTTAGAAGTTATCTTACAGACACAGCACTGATTGATAATGTTAGGCCATCTTTTATTTATAAACCAGAAGCAATGTGCATAATGAACAGTGATATTATTTGTTTATGCAGCGTCTGGGTGTATTTTTGAAGTAAAACAATGACTATGAGAAAACCAATGTTCTTCAGACTTGGGACTGGGATTAAAGTGTGATACCTGTCCATCTCTCTCGTCCCTGTTCTTGTCTTTGAATAGGACAAAGCAAAGAAAGACAGAGTATAACAGCCATCAACTAAATAAACTTAAAGACAAAATGAACAACAGTATCTTTTGTAAGATACTCTGGATCCTTCAAGGGAGGAACTCAAACAGATGGACATAAGAACAAGAAAATTGATTATGATGATGATGATGCTCAAGGCCTTACACTCGAGAGATGACATAGACTATAAGTCAAGAAAAGGAGGAAGAGAACTTGCCAGGATTGAAGATTGTCTGGATGTAACAATTTAGGGACTTGAAGAAAATACAAAAAATGAATAAAGAAAATTGATTATAGCAGACAACAACAACAACAACAACAATATAAACAGAATTAACTTAGAACAAACAAGATAACAACAAACAAAAAGTTTTGAAAAACAAAAAGAAACCCTACTGTATGGATACTTTAAGTGACAAACTAAAGAAATTGCATGTAATATGACACTGACATGGCAAAGTAGGGGAAACCTGATAAGAAAAACTGAATCATAAAATAAGGTCATAAGAATCAATTATATCAAAGTAAAAATTGATAATAAACAGAAGAAAATCAAGTGTTGGTTATGTGGTGACAGTTAATCACATAAGCAAGTGCAGAAAACTGGTTTAAAAGGAATACATGACCAGGCATGACAGGGTTGGAAAGGCAATCCACCAGGAATAGTGCAAAAAATTAAAATTTCATCATGTTAATAAATGGTATATGCACAAACCAGAATCGGTACTAGAAAATAACTCATAAAATTCTCTGTGACTTTGAGAGAAAAAGTATCACCTGAAGACGAGACCGAGAGTTAACAAGAAGCAAAGATCTTGGAAAATTGTAAATTTTCCATTTCAGCTGACCACAGAGAAAAAATAAAAGAAAGAAAAAATATAGACAAATACCTGGATCTTACTAGAGTTCCAAAAAAGTTGTGGATTGTGAAGGTGGTGATGATACTAATTCAAGTTGGTACCCTTGGAACATTCTCCAAAGTCCTAATAAAGAGACTGGGGGAACTGGAGATTAGAGGAAAAACTGAGACCATCCAGACCACAGCAGTGTTAAAATCTGAAAGAATACTTAGAATGGTCTTGGAGAGCTGAAGATACTTGCTGTCACTGTGAAAAACTAACAGTTAAAAATGTTATAAAAACATACAAGGGAAATAATAATGCAACCATGGCCTAGTGGATTCCACTTGTGCAACTGCATCGCCTCTATTGCTGCAAAGAATGAGGATCAGAATAGTCTTAACCCCTGTGTAACATGGGTGATAGAGATCAGGGATTTTTATAGCATTGATTATGCATGGGATTAAAGCGTGTTTTTCTACCTACTAAATCAAATGTGTCATAGTTGTATATATGACTATGTCTCTATCTGTATATGTAGGAAAGTATATATGTGTTTATATAAAAACTCTGAATGTATTGATATTTTCAATTCTAATTACTAACTTTACTTCAAATTAATCTCATAACTCTAAACTTATATATATATATATATATACATTTATGTGGATGACAATATGTATATGCTCCCCTACCCCTGTAGGGTTGAGCTCTCAAGCGAATGAAGTAATCGCGTTGCCATTAGCGTATATGCAAGGCTCTTCATATGAATTGAGCTCTTGGTAGCTGTTAAGCAGATGTATGTAAACAATAGTAATTGTGATTCATAACCGTTTAAAATTTACTTCGCTGCTGCTGGTTTCCTCATGGCTGAGGGTTAGAGTCTTGGATTGGCGTTTGAGTCAACCAGGTTTCGATCCCAGTTATGGGAATCTAGTATGTCAAGCCACACTGATGAGTTCTGATAGAACGAAACAAATCTGTCTGTGGATGACAATATATAAATTTATATATATGTGTATGTGTGAGTATATATATATATATATATATAAAGTATGTCAGCCAATTGTAGTCGAGGGTGACTTGAAGGCTCCCTTTTCAATAGCTACTAAACCAAGGTGTGGAGGAGGGTACTACTCCTTTCCTTGGATTGCTCCACTTACCCTTTATCCATACATTATAATGCTGAATGTTAAGCAAGGAGGCATCAAGCACCATTTTTTGAGTCTTTGGTATGACTCCACCTGGGATTGAACTCTGGTCTTCCAAACCATTCATGAACTCTCTCACCATTATGCCAATATATATATCCACAGACATTTGCTCACACACACACACACATACACATATATATACATATATACATACACTCACACATAGATATGTAATATGTTGAGGTACTCATAGTGTAATGGTTATCATCACAGCAACTTGAGTTCAAATCCTGGACTGGGCTGCAAACATTTTCACATAGTGCTGGGAAAGGAAGGTATCCATCCAACTATTTTTCCACCAACTATGGATTAATGGAAGGGCAGACTGGGCTCTGTAATTTTAGTATGGCAACCGGTCTCAGAAAAGGAAAACTCTGTATTCCAACCTGTTAAAGTCTGCTAAAAATGTTGACCTTTTGTCACATCCTGCTTGTGGTAGAGGGGTTGGGTAAATACATATATATAATACAAAGGATTTGATGCAAATATTTACCCAGTTTTTACTTTGAAAGTGCTAAATGATTTTATCAAAACCAAACTAAACTAAACCTTAAGTTTTTAAAATGAAAAATTCCATAATATTATAGAGTATCACATGTTTCAATATTATAGAGTATCACACTTTTTTTTATATTATAGAGTATCACGTGTTTGAGCTATAAGATTTTCATATAGATTATGTTGTTCACCTCTAAAAACCTGAGTGATGGATATGATTTGCTTTTTGATAAAGAAAATATCTATTCTTTAAATTCAGCAATGTGGTTGAAACAGTGAACTGTAGGAATCAGTTGATCTTGCTGTCACTATTCTTTGGTAAACTCTTCCTTAACTCATATATTGCAGTGTTATTCCATATGTTATAAGATTGTCATTTGAATTCACATCCACTTTTTCATTTTTATCTTTCAAACTAAAACAATAAGTAGGACTATTAGCTCAAGTTAGTATTGCTCAATGTCAAATAAAGATGACTGAATGACTGAACTCACTTTAATATGGTTCAATGCAAGATCAAGGCAGGTTGAATATATTTATTAAGCTCAGTTTAGCTTGATTAAATACCTGTTTAAAATAGTTGAATACATTCACTGAGCTCATGGCTGAATGCCAAATCAAGAGGGTTGATTATATTTACTAAGCTCAGCTTAGTTTGATTCAATGCCAGATCAACATGGCATAATATATTGACAGAACACAGCTTCATAAGGTTCAATCATAGAAGATTGTGACAATATATTTTAAGCTTAGTTTAGTAAGGTCCATGGCAATATTTACATGGCAGGTTATATTCAGTGAGCTCAGCTGAATCTGGTTCAAGTCTAGATCAACAGCTTCAACAATAATTACTCTGATGTGTGTAGCTATAAATAAGTTTATCTCTTTAAATTTTAGATATATATGGTCAATTTTATGGTGGATTTATTACTAAAAGGATAGCAAAATACACTTGAACATACAAATTAAATAAATTGGAAGTTTAGGAGGGGCCCCAGCTAAGGGTAGAAGGCTTGTAGTTTTCTCAGAGTTATGGGGTGAGTGACCAATAGATAGATACATACTTGGAATCAAACTCACAACCTCAGATCTACATGTTGGTTCAACCATGAGAAGAAAGCATGGGAGAATGAGCTTGATGATGTTGTAGGGACTAGAAAAATAAAAGAAATTAAATAAAATTAAAAATGATTATTAGAAATAAGCACAAACTCCCAGAAACCCCTGACAGGAAGAGGGTTGATGCATGTACAAAGAAAAGAAACCGTCCCGACAAAAGAAAGAATTTAATTCTCTTTCAGCAGTGACCAGCGGAGTGACAGCACCTAGGCCTTCCTTGCTGGTGGTGGAGGGTGCCATGCATTCGTCTCAGGACGACATGATGGCTAACCTTTCCACTGGTAGTGGCCACCTCTTTTACTTGCGACTCATGACTAAAAGGCACCGAATAGTGAACTCGTTGGAGTCGTAATTGGGACACCATGTGGCAGACTTAATGACTACAACTAGAAACACTGGATTTAGACATATCTTCAGGGGGTATCTAACACATTGTTGGCACTTTGAATACCAGATTTGGACGAGTATACCCGGGAATGACTAGCACATTTTAGCACCTTGACTGGGAGATTTAACCATTTCGTTTGTATTCAGGAAGAATTTCCTCACCAAATGAATAATTGTTGAACTGAGAAATAAAACAAAATATTCACTATATTTTACTATCTTCTTCTTTCATGTTGTTTCTTTGCGGCCTTTGCATCCGGGAGGTTGAGCCAGTGGAATAGCATGGGGTAGGAGTAGAGTGACCCAGAATGGAGTCAGATGACGAACAATAACATAAATTACCCTTGAAGTGTATTTAAGTAAAATGTCAACCCTAATTAATATTTCAAGTCATCTTACATGGTATTAACGTTATTAATGAGTTTGATTCTCACTGAGTGTATTTCTGGCCTTGTACTAAATTAAAGTAAGATTAATAAATGACTTATAATCATAATTCTGATTCAAACAAACAAAAATGGTGGAAAACAGAATTTTGCTCATAAACCAAAACTTGTGATTTTGTTTCCACTGTATGGCATCAAAATGTTCTTGGATTTCTGTTAACGGAGAGTTATCATCCCTAACGAATGATTGACTCTCCAGGGAAGCAGGGTAAGAATGGACAACCAGATGATTGTTTAACAACAGTTATATGTAGAGACAGTGCTAATCTGCCCCAATCCTATGGTATAATGGTCCGTGTGAAAATTAAAAGAATATTGTGGTGCTAAGAATATATTTAACTGCTTTTTTTGTAATATTTTGTTGTTCCTAAATACTTGGGATATGACAACTACAAATACAAATGACTCTGAAATACATTAGACTAACAATACCAAAATGAGCATGGTAAATGTTTATGTGTTGTAAAGGTGTACATATTTTAGTAATGATATATGTTGTAGAAGTGTTAGTTCTTGCATCAATACATAGATGTAAATCTGTAAATTGTTAAAAAAAAAAAAATGGTGAACAATTTGTAAAACGTGGTGGCATTGTCTTGTAATGGAATTTCTTTTTTGTTTTTGGCTCCTTAACACGTTCATTCTGACATAATAATGGTTTGTTTAATTTTTAGATACCCAATCACGCGCTCAGAATTCAAATGCTTCAATATGTCCTGAATTCTGCTTAGGTAGGTACTCTCTTTGATTAATACTTGAATATTTCCATACAATGTACATGACTTTTTAAAGAAATTTGACAGCATACTCATTTCTAAAAGGGAATGCAGAAAAATAAAAACATCAACATATGCACTGAAAAATATACAGGACATATATACAAAGATTTATATATGAATATATACATATATACAGAGATTTCTTTATGAATATATATATATATATATATATATATTCAAATTAACAATTGGATAAGGCTGTTTGCCTTCTAGAGATGAAAAATGGTTTGATGAAGAGCTATCAAATCTATAGCTATAACTAGAAGGAGTTTGTCTGTATATCGTAAATAGGGGGTCAAACATTTTGCTTTAAGTAAAGTTGGCGACCATAGTCAAGGATGACCCAAAGGCTCCCTTTTCGATAGCTACTACATCAAGGTGTAGGGGAGGGTGCTATTCATTTCCCTAGATTGTTCCACTTTAACCTTGATCCATAACTAATAATGTTGAGTGTTCAGCAAGGAGGCATCAAGTACCATTTTTTGGGTCTTTGGTATAACTTGACCTGGGATTGAACCCAGGTCTCCTGGGCCATTGGCGAACACTCTAACCATCATGCCAATATTTTCTGTAGAGCTACCAAATTATATCAATAATTGGAAAGAGTTTGTTCATTACTAAAATGGATCAAATTTTGGCATTAAATAACCCATAAGGAATTGATATGATGTTATACAAATAAGACAAACTAAACCATTCTTACATGCCTTTTTATATCTTCAATGCATCAACTCTTTTTCCTAAAACATTCATTTTTACTAATGTGAGTTATTGGTAAAAAATATCCTCAAACATGAAAAGGGGTTTGAAAAGAATAATCTGGTCATAAATCAAAAAGTATCTGAGTAGATTAATTAGTTTGTAACCAGATATAAACCATAATTGACTGCGTATAAGAATATCTGCTTTTTTTTTTCAAATATCGCTAAAAGATATGTCTCTGGTTTTATTTATGAATTTAAGGTATCTTATATGCTAATATTTAATCGGATGGTGTATAGGGCACCCAGTGAAAACAAATCACAAATAATAGTTTTTTTCATAAACACTTATCAAACATACCTTTGTTTGGTAAAAAATTAAAGGTATAGTGCACTCAGTGAGAAAATAACTCATGAGTAATGGTTTGCAAGCATAGCTCACTAATCATTGGCCACACCCAAGGCACCCTTTATATAATAAACTAATCTCAATAAGTAAACATTTATTCACCTTTGTTTAGTTATGACATAAGGCCAGAAATATGGGACACCATATGAGAACCAAATACAGTAACAAAGGCCTACTAGCCTTGCTCACTTAACATTATATATGGTGAAGCCCAAATATAGTTATTACCTGAATTTAGATTTAAAACTGTATAATAATTAATCCTTACTGATTGAATTGCACTGGCAAGGGAAGATTTTTGTTTTGTTTTGTTTTGTTGTTTAATAGCACATCAAACTTCTTGGGTTATTTAATGCCAAATCCATCTTTCTTGAAGTATGGTAGTGGTACTATTTAACTGGACATTGGCATGATGGTTAGCGTGTTCGCCAATGGCCCGGCAGACCTGGGTTCAATCCCAGGTCGAGTCATACCAAAGACTCAAAAAATGGTACTTGATGCCTCCTTGCTTAACACTCAGAATTATAAGGTACGGATTAAGGGTAAAGTGGAGCAATCCAGGGAAATGAGTAGTGCCCTCCCCTACACCTTGGTGTAGTAGCTATCGAAAGGGAGCCTTTGAGTCACCCTCGACTAACATTGCCAACTTTTACTATTCAACCCATAGCTGGAAGTATAAGGGGGTTTCCCAAGAGTATTTGTCCCAGAGGGAATGCAATAGCACGACTGGAGTTTGAACTCACTAACTACGATCCTGCAGTTCAGCACTTTAACCATTATACCACATGGACCACTCTCAGCAAGGGAGGAGACTATTTTTTTTTTAATTGAAGTTAAAAGCATTGGACTTTTCATCATAAGGGTTTGGCTGTATTACTTTACTTATATATATATATATATATATATATATATGTGTGTGTGTGCATACACATTGGTTTGTGTGGTGAAGAAATAAAATAATAAACTAATTGGTCTTAATTTATTTTAGTAATATTTCTTGACCATATTGTCAGTTATTGTCATCTGATATATATACATATATATATATATAAATACACACACACATATATACTCCTACAAAAAGAATATGTGCAGCCAACAAAGCATTCTTCAGATGATGACTTTGGTGGTCAGGCATGGTTTTGGAGCCAAAGTCTGATTCCTACTAAACTGGAGCACTCTAACAGTATCTTACAATACCATCAGACATTGTTGCTTTTCTGTCATATTGTATAAATGCCAAATCAAGATACAGCCTCTTATATATATCATCATCAACATCTGAGTTAATGTAGAGACCAATGCCTCTTGCTCTTGCTCAAGACTACGCAGCAGAGATTTGGCTTGAGCAGGTGTATCTGTAAGTAGTGCTTGATCATTTACGTAGTGTGCATAGGTAATAATTTCCACAGGATATGATTTACTTCTCACAAAAGTGAGAAGTAAATCATATCCTGTGGAAATTATTATTGTATGAGACCATTTTCTTTAATTAGATCTATTGACGTTTATAGTATGTAATCTTAAGTGTATGAATAGATATAGTGCCTGTGTTTCTCCTTGCAAGACTCCAGTAACAATGTCAAAGAAGTCAGTATTGAATGAACCAAGGCGTTTGTGTTCTTATAAAACATCATTATATACACTCTATACTCACACACGTACACAAAATTAATGACTTACTATAATACTGTAGATTTGCAACTTTTACGACAATACCAATTGGTTGGTTGGTTGGTTGGTTGGTTGGTTGGTTGGTTTTATAGCATTTCAATCTTCGTGTGATTATTTCATGCTGTGATCAATTTTTGTCTTTTTTTTTTTTTTGTAATCATGTAATTTCAAATTACTGTTTCTATTTAACAATGATAATAATCATTTTTTTGCATACAGTTCAATGGTTTCAAGTATTCCTATCAAATACTAATAATTCTTAGAGATTTATTTGCCCTTTACATGGTAGCCTAACTGGTACTACCAATCCAGGTCAGAGCAGACCATGGAGTAATGGCATTGATAACATACTTCACAATTTCCACAGTTCCAGAACTGGAGTCTCACCACTGGAGGCAATTTCATGTCATATCTAACATACTGTGCCAATGGAACTAAACGTTTCTAAGTGGTAAAAAGGGATTCTTGGCAATTCTTTTTTAGTGACAACTATATTTGTGTGTTTTAATGAATATAGATATAGATATATACGCACGCATGCATATATCTCTATACACACACACACACACACAGATAGATAGAGACGATAGATTAAAATAAACACATAGATAGATGGATAGATAGACTGAAACAGACTGAAATAGATAGATAGAAACAGACTGAGATAGATAAATATGAAAGAGATAGATATTTACTTAAATTCTGGAAAGTACCAATTCATTTTTTTTGTTTTTGATGTCTTAAGAATCTACTGGATGGCCATAAATTTAAACTGGGGGACTGCGGAATCATAGTAAGCGAGTTTGTACTCCAGTTGCGCTATTACGTTCACTTTCGGGCAAATACCCTTAGGAAAGGTATGAACCCCTTTATCCTCCCAGGTATGGGTTAAATAGTACCACTCCTGTTCTTCTAGGAGAATAGCTTTGGCATTAAATAACCTACAAAGGTTGATATGCCATTAAACCAAACCAAAAGAAAATAAATTTAAACTGGTAACAAGTGAACAGGGAAATTATGATGCATGCATGAAAAACGCTTTCCTATGTGGTAACTCAATCAACAAAAGACATTGCTGGGTGGGTGAGCATGTGTATTGTGTAAAATAAATGTTTTTCTCATCAATAGGCTGTGTTGACTTATTGATGCTCAGCAAATGTTCAAATAGTAAGAACTCTTTGTCAAACCATGCTGAAAGCATCAGTTCCCTACAAGATCATCAAAGTTAAGTAATTATGATCTTGTTCACTACTTGGATGGTTGACCACTTAGTAATCGTAGATAGTGTAAGCATTCTATAGCCAGTGTGCCTGACAAAGCAATGCTTCTTAATAACTACGAGAGATGATATTGTCAATCTTCTGAAAGATAATGTTCATCCACACTTTGTACAATAAACATAGACAATCAAATCTTTGGTTTGGCGTATTTTATAACATCTTCAGTTGCCTTTACACTTCTGTCTCTCCATTTAATTAGATCATCAATTTTATTGTGTGTGGGCTCACATATGACATTCTGACACGCTTTTTATTGTTGGTTGGTTGGTTTAGGGCAAGTTAACACTCCATGGATTTTTTAATTCTGAAGTCAGTCTTCATTATTTTGCAAGTTGTTATATGGCTTCAAGTATTTATTCTTCTTTAATAATAATGATAATGAAAGTGATGGTGATACCAATTGTAATTGGCATGCTTGATACAGTCACCAAAGGACTCATAAAGGGACCGGAGAACTTTGAAATAAGAGAACGAGTGAAGACTATCCAAACTACAGCAATATTGAGATCAGCTAGAATACTGAGAAGAGTCCTAGAGACTTGACGAGACTTACAATCACTCAGCCTCCAGACAAAAACCATCAGCTAACGCTGGTATGAAAAACTCTTAAATGAGTAAAATAATAATAATAATAATGTGAAAAGAGAGATAAGTACCTCAACCTTGCTAGAGAATTGAAAAAACTATGGAACATGAAGGTGACAATTATACCAATTGTGATTGGTGCTTTTGGCACAGTAACTAAAGTATTATCAAAGGGCCTAGAAGATTTGGAAGTTGGCGACCAAGTGGAGACCATCCAAACAACAGCATTATTGAAAACGGCCAGAATACTGAGAAGAGTCCTGGTGACTTGAGGAGACTTGCTGTCACTCAATCTCCAGTGAAAGACCATCAGCTTATGCTGATGTGTAAAACTCTAATGAGAAATGATAATAATAATAGAATCAGTTTTAGTGAATGAAACCGATAAAATTCTGTTTGATTTTGAAATGCAAATTGATTGCCTAATCCTAATTAGGAAAAAAATTAATGAATAAAAGAGAATTTGCTATCAAATGGATTTTGCGGTTTTGGCAGAGCACAAAGGGAACATAAATGATAATGAAAAGATAGACAAATACTTGGACCTTGTCAGAGAACTGAAAAAAAAACCCATGGAATATGAGGGTCAAGTTAATACCAATTGTTGTTGATTAGATCAGACAGTCCCCAGGGGTCGACAGAAAGGGCTGGACAAATTGGAAATTAATAGGAGAATCGAAACTATCCAGATTTTAGTAATGCAGAGATTGGATAGAATACTGAGAAGAATCCAGGAGGCCTGAAAAGACTTGTTGTCACTTGGACATCAATGAAAGACCATCGGCAAATGCTAGTGTGAAAAACTCACAAGGAGTAAAATAATAATTTTGTAACTAATCGTGATTTCAAGTAAATATTCTTAATACAAATAATTTGCATGTAGTTATATGGTTTCAAGTATTCCTAGTCAATACAAATAATTTGCATGTGGTTATATGGTTTCAAGTATTCCTAGTCAATACAAATAATTTGCATGTGGTTATATGGTTTCAAGTATTCCTAGTAAATACAAATAATTTGCATGTGGTTATATGGTTTCAAGTATTCCTAGTAAATACAAATAATTTGCATGTGATTATATGGTTTCAAGTATTCCTAGTCAATACAAATAATTTGCACATGGTTATATGGTTTCAAGTATTCCTAGTCAATACAAATAATTTGCATGTGGTTATATGGTTTCAAGTATCCCAATTCATTACAAATAATCTGCACATGGTTATATGGTTTCAAGTATTCTTAGTCAATACAAACTATTTGCACATGGTTATATGGTTTCAAGTATTTCCATTCAATACAAATAATCTGCACATGGTTATATGGTTTCAAGTATTCCTACCAAATACCATCAGTTCAACTCACTTTTTTCAATGACAAAGCAACACAATGGTTATCACAGTTGTACTTAATTTAAGATGAACAAGGCATGTGGGACACTGCTGGAAGAGAAAGAATGAGATCATCAGTGATGTTCTCCAATGGACCCCCATCTCATAGACATGCCAGTGTTGAACGACCAAGTAAAATATACCTACAACAGCTCTGTATGGACAAGGAATGTAGTCTGGAGGACCTGCTTGAAGTGATGGATGATAGGGACAGTTGGCACGAGAGAGTCAAGGAAATCCATGCTAGTTGGATGACATGAGGATGATGATGATGATGATGATTCACATCAATAGTCAGCATTGTTTTCAATAAACTTATTTTTTACATCAAAAATCATTTTGCAGCCATGTTTATAAATTTAGGTTCTGAGTTGCATTAATAGACTAAGTCACTTTCAATATGACAAATGAAGACTAGAAATAATTTTGAATTGATTTTAAGTTGGCCTTTAATCATTTAGATTTAATAAAGACCAAATCTCATTGCCCAGTCGGCTGGGGCTGTAGAATACACTGACTGCACCTCTTAGTAGGGTAAGATGCCCCCAACGAGTGTCCTGAATATGACATTAAACAATCTGATAGTGAGGCTCCAGTAATACTGAAGATTTGGAGAATGCAGAGTACCCCTTCATTGCCATCGCTCCCTGGTCCACTCTAGTCTGAAGTGGTAGTACCTAATAAGGGTCCTATCTATGGGTTAAATAGAATTAAACCATGGTTTGAGTTTACTTGTTTTGGCATTTAAACAGCATATTTATGCTAAATTGGATTGTTTAAAATAGAACTGTTTTGACATTTAAACTGCATACTAGTGCTGGACTGAATTGCTTGAAATAGAACTGTTTTGGCCTCTAAACAGTGTACTTAAATTTAAAACAGTTTTATTTTGGATAATTCAGTTTAGCATAACTCTGTGTATGGCCCAGTCAGTCGGGACTGTAGAATACACCTCTGCAGAGGGGTAAGACCCCCACCCAACGAGTATTCTGGGTATGACACTACACAATCTGATGGTGAGGTTCCAGTGATGTTGGGGCTTTGGGGAATGCAGAGTACCTCTTTATTGTCATTGCTCCCAGGTCCACTCTGGCCTGGAATGGTAGCACCTGATAGGGCCCTATCTATGGGTTAAATAGAACTGCATACTTATGCTAAACTGAATTGTTTGAATTAGAACTGTTTGACTAAACTGAATAGCTTGAAATAGAAAAATGTCTTTGACAATTAAACTGTGTACTTACATTTAAACTGCATACTTATGCTAAATAGAATTGTTTGAAATGGAACTGTTTTTTACATTGAAACTCTATTTACACTGAACTGAATTGTTTAATATCAAACTTTTTTGGCATTTATCTGTGTGTAAACAAAATCTATATTTATACTAAATTGAATTAGCTGAATTAGAACTGTTTGACTAAAATGAGTTGCTTAAAATAGAAATATTTTTGACAATGAAACTGAGTACTCATGTTAAACTGAATTGTTTGAAATAGAACTGATTATTTGTATAAAAATGGATTTGGCATTAAATAGCCTACAAAGGTTGATATGCCATAAAAATCAACCAACTCAACCCAACCCCAAAATTCTGAATGTACACAACAAATGAAAATAGAATTTAGATTTCATTCATTTATAGAGTTTGCAATTTTTGTGTTGATTTTTCTGAAGAAACGTTTCATTCTTTGAGTTTTGCTCATTATTTTAAGTTCCTTTTTTTCACTCTAATATGGAACGATATAACAAATACTAAAAACATTTCAAGAAATTTTGTGGAAATTCTTTTATGATAAAAATGCAGATTTTTATATTTTAATCAAACAATGTGTGAGAACATGTGCATTACCCTGTCCTCATCAGCCTCCAACTGAGGGTGATGCCACAGTTTTAGTGGATAAGGTGGTATTGCAACTCCTGGTTTCACCAGCAGCTTTTACCATTGGACAAGGCATGAAGACAAACAGAATGAAAGTTCCTATTTGTAGCTTAAGTTCATAATGATGTTAAATGTGTTTTTTCTTTCAGATATTTAAAAAAAAAATGCTTTTAACATCATAATGACTTTAATTTACAAAGAGGAAGTTTTCAACAGAAATGCATTAAACTTATTCATTACAGAAATGCATTAGAATAATCTATTAAATCCATCAACATTTTCATTCATTCTGATGGGTAGCATGTCATCGGTTTTCTTGGGATCTATCTTTATTAAGACTATTTTCTAAAGAATTCTCCTTTTTGGATATTTTGTATGTAAATCTGGTTCAATTTTTTTTATATTCCTTTGCTTTTTATGTGTTGGATCATGGGAGATATAAAGTTGTCACTTTATTCTGAACAGGATCTGTTGATTGTCATTTTTATTTCTTGGTGTTTCCGATCTCAGACTGGCTGTCATTGTGTGTGCAGTTTCAATTGCCATTTTTGTGAGAAGAAATTATGCTGTCTCTTTTACTTTCTAAAGTTTCTTCTGGATGAACTTCCATATCTGGTTAGCTCTGAAGTATGTTGAGGCTAACTGATCAAAAATCAAAATTAGAGAAAAAAAAATCTTAGTTTTCTTACTGAGGATGAAAGTTAAGAAACACATTTAGGAAGGAAGAAAAGGTCACATAGACTTGCATCTGGGAAGTATGGAGGTTGATGCACTCACATAATGCTGTGTCTCACTGAAAACTGTTGATCAAAAAGTATCAAGAATTAGCACTGATTTGTCTTGCGGAAGTCTAGATATTTAGACATTAGACTATTGTAGAAAAAAAAATCAATTGATTAAATTTACCCAAATTTTGATTCACTCAAATGATTACATATCATCATCATCATCAAGTCATGTTACTAGTGACTCTCTCACAATTCATCCCTAGTGTCCATCTCACTTGAAAGGTCTTCTTGCTTGCATTCAGTGTCTGTACAAAGCTGACAAATATAAGTCTTTCCTTTTTGGCCAAATCTTGTGCGTTGGGTTCCTCAGGAAAATGTCACTAATGAGTTTATCCTTACTTTTTACCAGCAGTACCCAGCATGTCTTGTTCATTTTACTTTGATGGTTTTTTAGATAGGAAACAAAGGGCTAAAAAGCAGCTATCTAGTGGGGTGCTGCTTCCTGGATTTGTTCAAAACAACATGCAGCATCATTAAATAGTTCCCATTTAGCTTTTTCTTTGAGCACTTTGTAAAAGTCCAAATAGTGCAGCCATACAATAGTACTGAGATTGTTACAGCTTGGAAGAATTATGATGACATTGAGAGACTCAAGAAATGATTAAAGCATTTAAAGAAATTCATAGGAAATTATTTTTCTATACAAAAGCATCGTAAATTATTTACTATAGAAATGCATAAGAATTATTTGTTATAGAAATTCATTACAATTATTTATCAAATCCTTCCAAACTTTGATTCACTCTAATGATTACATATAGTCGACCATAGTCGAGGGTGACCCAAAGTCTCCCTTTTCCATAGCTACAACACCAAGATGTAGGGGAGGGTGCTACTCCATTCCTTGGATTGCTCCACTTTATTCTTGATCCTTACCTTATAATGCTGAGTGTTAAGCAAGGCTGCATCAAGTACCATTTTTTTGAGTCTTTGATATGACTCGACCTGGGATTGAACCCCAGTCTTCCAGACCATTGGCAAACACTCTAATCATTAGGCCAATAGCCCAGTCTCATGATTGTATTTAGAGAGATGCAATTAATATCAAAAGCTTTTATAGAAATTTGTTGAAAACTGTTTTAATATAAAAATGCATTAAAATTGTTTACCATAAATCATTTTACTATAAAAATGCAGTGAAAATTATTCATTATAGAAATAAATGTAGTAAGTGGTTTCTTTGTTTCATAATATATCACCCTTCATGGGTTATTTA
The DNA here is from genome assembly GCA_963585895.1 of Sepioteuthis lessoniana. Lineage (NCBI taxonomy): Eukaryota > Metazoa > Mollusca > Cephalopoda > Myopsida > Loliginidae > Sepioteuthis > Sepioteuthis lessoniana. The sequence goes on from OY757932.1 coordinate 4,625,863, forward strand.
ATGCTAAAGCCATCCTCATAGAAGAACTGTAGTGGTACTATTTAACCTATAGCATGGGGAGTAGGTAAGGGGGTTCATGCCTTTCCCAAGAGTATTAGTCCTAAAGTAAGTATAACAACATGACTGGAGTTTCAACTCACTACTATGTCATAGTCCAGTATGTTTGCCACTATGTCTCCTATGATAGAAATCTATTTCTAATTAAAACTTTGATTTACCTTACACACCAAATACTCAAAGTGTTGTATATTGACATCCGACCTAGCCGGGCTGTCAAAATAGGAAATACCCCTGTGTAAATAACAAGTGCATCCGGTCAAGGAATATCAGAATATAACTTTGACCATGGACGGGTTGAATGAGTGCGATTTGTGACGCCCACAAGGAGAAGGTGGATGTCGAACTATTATATAACTCGGTGCACAGGAAGTTCAATCAGTTGGAGAAGATGCGGTAGAGAGAACCAGCACCCAGAGAGGCTAGGCCCCAGGCCCCCGGTTGAGTAGCCCAGGAGAATGGGAAAGAAACGCTGTTATGGTCATAAGAGTGGGGGTCACTATGTTGCAGTTCTGTTCGGCCTCCAACTCCCTCTCACACACAACCCTTTCAAATAAAGTGAGTGGTATATTTTTCTAAAGAACTGTGTTGCTCGTCTTTATTGTGTCGTTGTTATGATTCTACATGCATATAGTGTTCATGACTATACAACAAAAGCGTTTACAAAAATTCATTGCAAATTATTAACTAAAACTCATCAAATCACTTTTTTTCCATCTGTTTATTGTCACATCAACCGATTTTTAAAGGAGTAATATTCAAAGCTTAAAGACTAAATTGCTCAACTTTGACCTCGAAGTGAGTGAGTTCAAACTCCACTCAAGGTATTGTGTTCACTTTGGGAAACGTATAAACCCCCTTATTTCCCCAACTGTGGGCTAAATTATTTTGCTGTTGTTCTTTGGCAAAAATTGCTTTGTCATTAAATAATCCTTGAAGGTTGATATGCCACTGCATTCTGTTTCACTTTCAGGAGAGATTTTCATATGTAATGCTGACAGCGTGAGAAGGATTTGACATAAGGTCAATTTCAAGCAAAGTTAGACATGTTTAGATTTTCTTTCTCCTTGATTAGTTGCCAAAGAGTGCATTTTGGCCTACTATTTACTCATAGCGTGAAATAGAATTGTTGGATTCATACCATTCCTGAGGGATTTTGCAAAATTTTTGTACATATGAAAACAGGTTTCTTTTCCTCTTGTTAAACACTATTACAAGTCTATCAAAAAATTGAAACTTAAAATTTGACTAAAAATTTTATAAATTGGAATCTGTCAAGCGGAAGAGTAGACAACAAATAATTTCCTTACTATTGTATCGTGGTAAGGAAAAGATACTCAGTGAAATAGAGTTAATTATTTATTAACTGAAGTGGTACAATCCGAAAATGTTATAAGTCATGCGCTGTTGTCTTTATTGGGAATCCTTTTAAGATGAGGCTTCTTAATCCAAGAATTAATTTCTTATTGCGGACTTTTGTCCTCATCTTAGTAGTTTTTTGTTGTTGTTTTTTTAAATTTTATTTATTTATTTTTATTTTTATTTTATTTTATTTTTTTTTTGTTGTTGTTGTTTTTCTCACCACGTTTCGGCCAAATTTCACCTCTGGCCATCTTCAGGTGATTAACCGCGACCTCGGATAGGAATGCTGAGTTTTGTAACCGTATCCCCAGTAATTACTGCCTTCCATAGTTGTTGTCTATTGCACCACGTTCATTACTGTTGTATCGTGGTAAGGAAAAGATACACAGTGAAATAAAGAGTTAATTATTTATTAACTGAAGTGGTACAGTCCGACAAGTATTATAAGTCTTGCGGCTGTCGGTGTTATGTCCAAAGTTGGTCTAACTACAGACTGATGTCCTTTAGAGCTGTCTCTGCTTCTTTTATACTTCCGCGATACTGGAAGTCACGTGGTACGAGCCACTATTCAACAATTACTTTGTTATATAAGTTGCTCAACTGTGCACATGGATTCATGTTAATTTTAAATTTAGAAAAATTCAAAGATTCAGTCACAGTACTTTTTGATTATACGTCTTATATGTATAAAGTTACATTGTATTCAATGTATGGAATGATTATTGAGAAGGCATCATACTGGTTTTTATCAATATTGAGAAGACACCATGCTGTTTCTAATTCTGTACAAAGACAGTTTTAGGGAATAATGCCAAAAACATTTTTATCTGATCATTCAATAATAACTATGATAGCTTTCCTGTTGATAATTTGTATCTGATTCTTGTTGAGCTTTCTCGGTTAAAACTCTTTCCTTTACTTCAGATCATACGGAAAAAAAAGCATCGCCATTGTTTTCTGCCCATCTATGTTCTCATTTTCAAAATTTTGATTTTTTTAATACTCCCACCCCAAAGAGGCTTAAAGTTGCCTACTGCGCCAGGAACTTCATCTCCTTAATTCTACTAGACGAGTTGCAACCTCATCATACTGGTGTCCTGGCTATGACACTAATAAGCATTTCGTGGTGAGATTCCAGGTCTGGAGATCTGGTGAGTGTGGAGTACTCGTTTGTTATCATTACTCCCTGGTCCACTCTAAACTGAAGTGGTTGTACTTGATAGAATCCCAGCTATGGGTTAAAAGAATATCTTTTAAAAAAAGTTGGTATTAGATAGGAATACTTGAAACCATATAACAGTGTGTAAATAAATGATTAGTTACTAGAAACCGCATAATTGTGTGCAAATTATTTGAATTAGATAGGAATACTTGAAACCATAGAACTGTAAGCAAATTATCAATATTAAGAATAATTACTCGAAACTTTAATTTTTTTATAAAGGATAATTATAAGTTACCTGAAACCATATAAGGTGTTTCAAAATTTTTGAAAGAAAATGATTGGACACAAATCAAGGACAATAAATGATAGAATAATGGAAATTATGTTTATTAAAAGGTAAAAAGATATCATTTTAGTTTATACAACCATTTAGTCTTAAAAATGGGCCAAAAATGTCAACAGGTACCCTTGAATATATACAAGTTTTAAAAATCTGGATGAACTCTGGCCAACTGACTCTTGAACCTTATGACATTTTTGGGTATTCAAATTGGAGGCCCACATGTTGAGGAACCCATTGCTTTTACAAATTTTTCACAAGTGACATGAACTTCAAAGTTCTGGACCAACTTGAAAATCTGATTCTTGTTTGGAAATGTATTGAAATTGAACTTATTTTCTATATCTTGCTTGAACAATCTTAAAAGATCTTATTTCGTAATGTCTTCTTCTGTTCTATCGTCCAAAGAATAATTTCACTCTATTTGGTTAGATATATGAAAATGTTAACTATTTTCTTGCAATAATCTGAAAAGAGAAAGAGTATAAAGTCATCATGGAAGATTTCAGAGGATTTGTTTCAACATTTTTGAAATGCCTTGTACAATTGCTTGAATTACTTAACACCATATTATTGTATGCAAATTATTAGCACTACATAGAAATACTTGAAACGATATAATTATAAGCAAAGTAATTATTATTATTATTATTATTATTATTATGCAATAGTTATGTGAAACCATATAATTACTTGACCAAAGAGGACTTTGGCATTAAATAACCCATGAAGGGTTGACATGCTGTAAAATCGTTGAACCACCTTCAATAGAAGATTTTCGATAGGTGGGCTATACTAGATAAGCATGAATAATTTAATTCTTAGATGATCTCTTATTTTTGTCCATAATAAATTGATTTGCATTTTAATAATTGTAATGTAGTGGTCATCTCACACCACCAGAGTACCCAAATGCTTGACCAACCACAGAAAGTCAATCAGAAATAAATTGATTTGCATTTTAATAATTGTAATGTAGTGGTCATCTCACACCACCAGAATACCCAAATGCTTGACCAACCACAGAAAGTCAATCAGAAATAAATTGATTTGCATTTTAATAATTGTAATGTAGTGGTCATCTAAAACCACCAGAGTACCCAAATGCTTGACCAACCACAGAAAGTCAATCAGAAATAAATTGATTTGCATTTTAATAATTGTAATGTAGTGGTCATCTCACACCACCAGAGTACCTAAATGCTTGACCAACCACAGAAAGTCAATCAGAAATAAATTGATTTGCATTTTAATAATTGTAATGTAGTGGTCATCTAAAACCACCAGAGTACCCAAATGCTTGACCAACCACAGAAAGTCAATCAGAAATAAATTGATTTGCATTTTAATAATTGTAATGTAGTGGTCATCTAAAACCACCAGAGTACCCAAATGCTTGACCAACCACAGAAAGTCAATCAGAAATAAATTGATTTGCATTTTAATAATTGTAATGTAGTGGTCATCTCACACCACCCATAGCAGTTAGTTACTGGGAGAGGGACAAGTCATGACAAAAGTTTTAAGGTCTAAGCAAACCTCTCGCTGATTGGGATGGGCTATGATTTATTGTACCATTGATCGTTCCTTGATCGACTTGGAAATGAAACTTTCTGTCTTCCTACATTTGAGACTGGTCCAAAAGGAAACTTCTAACATCATCAATAAAATGTGTATAATTTTTTTTGACCACATGTCTGACTTTTCCTTTCCTGATATGAACAATCTCATCTCATCATCAGCTCTTCATCTTGTCTCCATTTTTCTTTGAGATGCCTGCAATACTTATGAGTCTTTGCAACAAATGAAACATTTCAATCAGACTTTCAAAACTTTTCTTCTTTCTCATATATATATGCAATATTTCATTACATAAACAAGTATGTAGTACAATCTAAAGACCAAAGATTACTGGCTACTGAAAAATAAAACCGAATGCTGACAATTGATAATTGTATATTGATTAAAAAATTGTTTAGATGAACTGCTTGGTTGTATCATATTCCGCAAGGAATAATCAAATACTGGTGTCTTCAGATAAGAAGTAAATTGAAAATTCTATTTAAAAGATTTGGTAGGTGTGTACTTATTTAGAGATGATATTATATATATATATATATATACACGTGGTGCCTTCAATAGGTTTCCAGACTTTTTTGTACAGGCATTTAAAATTGTCGTAGACTCTTGAAAATTCACTATGTTATTTCTATACATCTTATGAAATGACACACCAATTTTTATGATTCCAGGTTCAAATTAACAGCTACAGCAGCAATTGGAATACACCCTACTAAATCCTGATTGTCACAGCTGGTGAATTTCAAAAATGCAATCTGTACGTGAGGACATTTTAGAAGAACGATATGCAATAAAATTCTGTTTTAAAATGCCACAGGAACGTATGGAATGCTTCAGACTGCTTTTGGAGCATCTTGCATTAATCGAGCGTCAGTTTTTGAGTGGCATAAGAGCTTCAAGGAAGGCAGGGAGTCTGTGAGGGATGATGAGAGGTGTGGAAGGAGTAAGGAAGTCAATACACCAGAGTTGATTGGCCAAAGGGTTAGGCTTAGGGTTGCTATGTTGAGGTTTTAAGGGAGTTCAGGAAGAGATTCCTAGGGAAGAGGTCAGCACTCTTCAAATCGGCTCAGTGGCATTTCCACCAGGACAACGAACCAGTCCACAACTCCATCCTTGTCACAAACTATTTGACCAAGATGGGTATCAAGACAGTTCCTAACCCTCCCTATAGTCCAGTCCTTGCTTCTTGAGACTTTTGGTTATTCCCTAAGCTCAGAGGCTGTCGTTATGAAACAATTAAGGAGATGAAAGAGGCTGTGAAAAAGGTCATTGACACGTTCACACAAAAGGACTTCGATAGGGCCTTCCAGAGGTTGTTGGAACGGTACAACAAGTGCATTGCAGCCGGAGGAGATTACTTCGAAGGGGACTAGAGTTTCATGTGTGTACTATCAATAAAAGTGCCCATACGAAAAAAGTCTGGAAACTTATTTAATGATCCTCGTATATATATATATATATATATATATATTAAGATGAATAGGTCTGCAAATGATTTCAAATTTGGTATTTAGGGTTTTTATATTTCAAATACTTGTGCTCTACACTTGTTTTAGACTTTATTCCTTCTTTACGAGATTTTGAATGGTTAAGTTTTGGTTGTTGTTTTTATAGTAAAGATTGTTTTCGTTGGATGAAATCGTTTTTAATTCCAGGATTTGTCCCTGAAAACCTGTGGTCTATGTAAATGTTCTTTGTATATATGTGCATATTCTTTGTTTTTGTGTGTATGCGCATATATATGTCGGTATGTTCATGTATATATACACTAGATAGGTTTTGATGTATATTTTCTTTTTTAAGCAGAGGAATTATATTGTAAATTGAATTACCATCACCAGAAAATTCAGTAAACACTTGCGCACAACATACATAACCACTGAACAGCTGTTTCGACCTTATTAGGTCTCTTCAGTAGTGTATATATGATCTCCCTTACAAGATATCAAACCAACGACTACAGAATGCAGAGCCGAAACTCTACCACTGACCACCGGTTCACATCGCACACAAGCGATCCTAAATCACCTAGTCATGGCAATTGCACGGCCAATTAACAAAAATGTGTCTTGTAAGTTACATCCGTACTCTTTACAGAGGACACGTTCACCTCCAGGACCACGTCTTCCCAAGAGGATTTGAACTACGCATCTGTGTATTATTATAAACTCAAGTTGCCATGATAAGTTAATTTGGAGTCGATTCTGTGTGATGTGGACCGATGGCTCCATGGTAAAGTTTTGGCTCTGCATTCTGTGGTCGTTGGTTCTATCTCCAGTGGGGAAGATCACGGTATACATTGCTGCTGAGACCTAATAAGGTCGAAACAGCTGTCCAGTGGTTTCGTATGTCGCACGCAAGTGTTTTTTTTCCGGATTTTGTGGTCATGGTAATTCAATTTACAATAGATAGGTTTAGTTTGATTTTGTTTAATTCCACATTTGTATCTATAAATGGAGTTTATTGTTCATGGAGACTGCTGGTCTCAGTAGATGTTCTTTGTATATAAATGTATGTATTCTTTGATTGTGTGCGAGAGTATGTAAGAATACGTAAACATCTAAGTACATTCATGTATATATACACTTGATAGCTTTTGTTTCGTTTTGTTTAATTCCAGATTTGTATCTGTGAATGTCCTATTAATATACCTACACTATATATATATATATATATATATATATATATATATATATATATATATATATATATATATTCAATTAAAGGTAATAGGCAAGGATTTGGTGTGTTTTTTTTATTGGTCTTTTCTTATTGGTGATAGAGATTTTGCAACTGTTAATGAAGGTAGTTTTCAAATTATCTGAAGTCTCTAATATCAATTTTAAAACTGCATTCACCCACTGTTGTGACATCTTGCTTGCCAACAAGAAAAAGTCAATAAAAAAACTCCCTGTCTGTCACCTTTAATAAAATATGGCTACCGGAAAACCTGCCACCTTAGTACAAATACACACACGGTAGTGTATAAAAGCAACATCAAATCTTTGTCTGTCACCTTTAATAAAATATACAGACAAGAAAATCTGCTGCCTAAATGCAGATACATTATACACAATATATATATATATATATATATATATATATATATATATATATATGCACTTATATTTTAAAATGAGTAGGTCCACGAAAATATTTGATTCGTATTTTTTAGGATTTATTTATTTCGTTCTGACATAGGTGAATGTTTTCAGCCTGTTGCTTTCGTCAGAGAACATATATGGCACAAGGCCTTGTTAATGGGGTACTGCATGAGACTTGAACTCACTCGTATTTGCAGTTTGAATGGTTTTCAGTTAGTTATGGGTTTACACGGAGATCACTCCTCTCTTTTTCTTAGAGTGTGTTTAGCTTAGTGTACTTTACCCCTAATTTGCCTTTGATATTTGATACGTTTTTTCGTTGGGTGTTGTGTCTCTGTGTGTGTGTGTGTGTGTGTGTGTGTGTGTGTGTGTGTGTGTGTGTGTGTGTGTGTTAGAGTGGTTTTGGATTTCACTTTCAGTTATTTTTTCTCTGTGTGTGAGTGTTTATCTTGAGATTTTTGTGTGTGGTAGTGTGGTTTGAAATTTATTGGTAATTATTTTTTACCAAATAATTTTTTTTTTGTGTGTATGATTCATGTTTAATTCAACTTTGGTTTAAGTTTATCTATTTTTTTTTCTATACTTGAAGTAGCGTGTAGTCGTGAGTTTGGTATATGGACATTATTTTAAATTGATTTTGACTACATTCGTATGGGTGTTTCGATACAGTTATTTTTCTATTTTCTGTTTTTTTAATATTGTTCTTGTGAAGTTATATTCTTTTATTAAGGGCCTGTGCTAACCCTATGTATATTTCTTTGAAATTGCTACTTTCGATTATGTAGACTACGTTTTTTAAGTTACAGCTTAAGTTTTTATTTATTTTAAATTTTGTTTTCGGGTTTTTTAAAGGGACAGGATTTCTCTTCAATAATTATATCCCATATTTTACATTGTTTATTATTTCATTTGATAACTCCTTGTGTTGTGTTTTCTTCGAATGTAGAAGAGGCGAGTTTAACAGCAGCAACTGAGGCTAAAAATCAAAGACACGAGTCCCGTACTGATGAAGATGTATATCTTTATTTGCGCACGTGTTCAGCGTAAAAACAACCAAAAATTCTCCAACTATACATTCTCCAACTGAAAACTCTTTTTGCCTTACTAGTGACCCACAAAGAAAAACGTCAGTCTCGCATGCTGGTCAATTTGAAAAAGACCGAATTCGCGCCAGCCGGTGTTCAGGCCGGAAGTTCCTCCCGCACCTTCCACCCGGAAGTGACAGGTGCGGGAGGCAAAGTTCAATCTAAAAAACTATATCGGTTGAAACGCAAACTCCTACATTTACAGGTGAATATTCTTTTAAGATTTTGGGTTATCTCTGGCTTTTAATGATTTTTTTTGTGTCTAGTATTTCTTTCATTTTGTCATTGTTTTCAAGTTCTTCTAGATTTTATATTATTTCTGTAAATAGTTCTGGATTATTTTGTTTATAGGTTACAACGTATGCTACAGGTTTCTCGTTGTTGTATTTTTTCAGGTTTCTTATTTCTTTTTGTGGTATTTTTACTGCTAATTCGAATCCCTTATTTATTAGTTTTTTTGGGTACCCTCTCTGATGTAGGATAGTGTGTAGATCTTTAAAGCGAGCCTTTTTTATGTTTTTATCTTTGGTTATTGCGTGTATTCTACGTCTTTGAGTGTAAGGGATGGATTTTATACAGTTTTGGGGTAGTGGCTTTTGAAGTGGAGATATTGTTGGGTGTCAGTTGGTTTGTGGTAGATATCTGAGATGATTTGGCCATTTACATTTTTTATTAGGATGTCTAAAAATGGTAATTCTTTTGAGTTGTGTTCCATAGTAAATTTTATTTTTGTGGGGGTGTAGGTTTTGTCGTAGATTGTGTAATTCGTTCGGGATTTCCAGAGTATGAAGCAATCATCTAAATATTGTTATATTCTTAGTTGTTGATATCTATAATATGAATGTTGTGGGCGAGAAATGCGTATGGTTGCAAAACAAAGAACGTATAGGTACTCACAATAACACAGTAATGATGTAATAGAAAATTTTTATAAATAGATTAAGTACAGAGAGTAGAATGGAGAAATATGTTCACAGTTAAAGAATGAATTCAGTGGTAGTAGTTACAAAGTTCATGTACTGCCCTTGTCTCGTGGTGAAGGGATGGTTTTCTCGGAATTAGGGCAGCGTTCGTAGCGGCGGCGATCGTTTGATGTATCGGATGACAGGCGCCGGACGGTGGCGAAGAATCTTTAACACGAGTCGTGTGAAAGAACAAGTCTGGTGATAATTATTTGGTCCGTCTATTTATATATTTTCTGTAGGCTCAGAAACGGCAATTTTTGTGCCCCGCGGGAAGCGTTCCGATTGGATATTTATTAATGTATTTTTTTTTTTTTTGTTAATTTATAGCAAACGGAAGTTCTGCGCGGAGCCCATGCGTGAGCGACTAACTTTTCATTTTGAGTTGAGAACTCGAAGTGGTAACTTCCGTTTTTTTTTCTTCTTTTCTTTCTTTTTGTTTTTTCAAATCAAGGCAAGATCTCGTCTTGTAACAATATCTTTTCCATAATTTGGTAAATTCTTCTTTTATGTCGTTGCCGTATTTTTTCCCTATTATTTCATATAGTTTTAATTCTAAATTTGCTAGGGTTAAAGTTGCCTATGTTTGCGCCATTTTAATTCCCATAGCTGTTCCTAGTGTCTGGATAAAGTTCATGTTATTGAATTGGAAGGAGTTATTATCAAGGATTATTTCTATACACTCTATAATAATTTTTTTGTTAAATCTTGGGTGTAATGTGTTTGGGTATTCATCTATCTAAAGTGTGATGCCTTGTTTTCCTAATTCATGGAGGACATTGCTGTGTAGGTTTGTGACGTCAAATAAATGTGTTGGAGTCAATGTTTTCTGGAATGGAGTTTTAAAAAATCTTTGTCTCAAATATATCTTTTTTTATGTTGTTTAGGAAAGGTTGTAGTTAAATGTCAATTAGTTTGCTAAGTCTGTTAGTCGGGCACGGCAGGCCTGCTACAATGGGTCTAAATTTGAGGTCACTGGGGTTTGGAATTTCAATGTATTAGGATTTTTTTGTTTCTATCGTTTTTTTTTTTATTTGTTTGGACATGTGAAGTTTTGGTAGTTCGAAGAACTTACTAATTTTAATTTGTTAAGAAGTCTTTTTTCTTTTTTACTTAGTGATTTTTGGTGTATTTTGCAGAATTTTGTGATTGTTAATATGATATTATTGTCTAGGTTTGTATCTATTAATTTGTAGTCGGTTTCATCTTTTAATATTTCTTGGATTTTTGTTTTGCAATACGTTTTATCTAAGATGACTACGGCGCTTCCCTTGTCTGCTTCTTTTATAAGTATGTTTTCATTTTCCTGTATATTTTTAAGGCTTGTTTTTGTTTTTGTGAGAGGTTATTTTTTTTTTTAGGTTGATACTCCATAATTTCTCGAAATATGTATTTGGTTCACTATTGTTGTTTTTGCCACAAAGATCTCAAGACACACACTCACACACATACAGAGAAAAACAACTATAAGTGAAATCTAAAACCACTCTAACACACACACACACATACACACACACACAATGACAAACACATCTCAAATATCAAAGACCAATGCGGGATAAAGCAGACTAAGGTAAACACACTCTACGAAAAAGAGAGGAAGACCTCCATATAAACCCATAACCAACTGAAAACCATTCAAACTGCAAATACGAGCGAGTTCAAGTCTCATTGAGTACCTCATTAACAAGGCCTTGTGTCGTATATGTTCTCTGACGAAAGCGAGCTGGAAACATACACGTATGTAAGAACTAAATGAATAAATAAATAAATCCTAAACAAATACAAATCTCTACTCATTTAAAAATATTTCTTTCTCTCTTTGGATCTACTACAAAGATTTTTTTTATATATATGCATACATACATACATATATATAGATAGATATATGCACACACACACACACACACACACACACACACACACACACACACACACACACATGGCCCAGTTGGCTGGGGCTGTAGAATACACCAACTGCATCTCTGTAAAGAAGAGAAACTCCCCCAACGATTGCGCTGGATATGACACAAAACAACCTGATGGTGAGGCTCCAGTAATACTCGAGCTTTGGGAAACGCAAAGTACCCCTTTACTGCCATCGCTCTTTGGTCCACTCTGGCCCGGAGTTGTAGCCCCTGTCCGATCTATGGGTCAAATAGAACCAAACTGTGTGTTTACGCTAAACTGAATTTTTTGTAATAGAATTGTTATATGTATAAAAAGGATTTGGCATTAAATAACCTACAATGGTTGATATGCCATAAAACCAAACCACGCACACACGTATATATATATATATATATATATATGTACACTACTACTTTGTAAGAAGAGCATGCGGACCGTTACAGTGTGTAGCGTTTACTGTTAAAATTGTTCTATATTCCGATGATGGCCCAAAGTCGGACAGAAAGTACTTGGGAAATAAACAATTATGGAAAATATATCAATCAATTCCCGCCGAATACTATAAAATCAATACGGCAATATGAAAGGATCAACAAGAAAATGTCTATTATGTTCAAGGAAATTTGTATTAATGAAGAAATGCTGCCAATATATATATATATATATAGTCATCCACAGACAGATCTGTTTCGTTCTATCAGAACTCATCAGTGTGGCTAGACAGTATCTCCCCGTAGCTGGGATCGAAACCCGGTTGACAGAAACACCAAGCCAAAGCTTCTAATCATTTAGCCACGAGGAGATATTAGCTACGAAGTACATTTTAAATGGTTATGTATCACAATTACTATTGTTTACATACATCCGTTCAACGGCCACCGAGATCTCAATTCAAATACGAAGAGACTTGCAAAGGCGCTAATGGCAACACGATTACTTCTTCGCTAGAGAACTCAACCCTACGGGGGTAGGGGAGTATATATATATATATTGGGGATGTTCTGAAAGTAGTGCCTCAAATTTATTTCTCTGGAAACTTCTACAAATACAGATAGCACATTAAAACCATTGGATAGAGCAAACCCTCACCTACTAAACACTATTTTTTCAACATATTCTCTACCTTTTGTTCTACAATCAATTGACGTGAAACAGCGGCAACAATTCATCTCCAGGAAAAGAAATAAATCAAAATTTTTAAATATACAAAGAAATGAAATTTGAAAATGTTCAAATGCAATTTTAAATACTACCAAATTAATCATGCTCTGTCGGCTGGGGGTGTAGCATAAGCACTTCAGCAGAGTGTACTGGTTATGACACTAAGGCATCTGATGGTGAGGCTCCAATCCTTGAGTTTTGCGGGAATGTGTAGTACCCCTTCATTGCCATTACTCCCAGGTTCAATTTAACCTGGAATGGTTGTGCTTGCTTGAGTTCAACCTAAGGGTCAAATTATTTTTTAAATGAGCCAGAGCTCATTTGTTTGCACACAGTTAAATGGTTTCAATCATCACTATTTAATACTAATAATTCAATTGAATATTAATCAATTGTTTGCATTCAGTTAAATAGTTTCAAGTATAGTAAATGATTAAACTGTTCTATTTGATCCCTAGATGGGACCCTAACAGGTACTACCCCTCTGGGTCAGTGGATATGGGAGTAATGGCAATGAGGAGGTACTACATATTTCCCCATGCTCCAGAACTGGAGCCTTGCCATCAGATAGTCTAGTGTCATATCAGGATTTTCATTGGAGGGCTGTCTTACCCCTCGGCAGAGATGCAGTTGGCATATTCTGCAGCCCCAGCCACCTGGATAGATGAGTATTAGATTGTAATACTTGAAACCATTTAACAGTGTGCAAACAAAAAAATTATTATTGAATAGAATTATTAGTATTGGATAAAAATCCTCGAAACTATTTAACAAAAGTTTAATATTGAATAGAATTATTAATATTAGATAGCAATACTTTAAATCGTTTAACTGTGAGCAAATAATAAATACCAATACTTGAAACCATTTAACAGTGTGCAAACAAAAAAATTATTATTGAATAGAATTATTAGTATTGGATAAAAATCCTCGAAACTATTTAACAAAAGTTTAATATTGAATAGAATTATTAATATTAGATAGCAATACTTTAAATCGTTTAACTGTGAGCAAATAATAAATACCAATACTTGAAACCATTTAACAGTGTGCAAACAAAAAAATTATTATTGAATAGAATTATTAGTATTGGATAAAAATTCTCGAAACTATTTAACAAAAGTTTAATATTGAATGGAATTATTAATATTAGATAGCAATACTTTAAATCGTTTAACTGTGAGCAAATAATAAATACCAATACTTGAAACCATTTAACAGTGTGCAAACAAAAAAATTATTATTGAATAGAATTATTAGTATTGGATAAAAATTCTCGAAACTATTTAACAAAAGTTTAATATTGAATAGAATTATTAATATTTGATAGCAATACTTTAAATTGTTTAACTGTGAGCAAATAATAAATAACAATGCTTGAAACCATTGAACTGTGTGCAAACAAATAATTAATATTGAATAGAATTATTATTGTTGGATAATAACACTTGAAACCATTTACCTGTGTGCAAGCAATAAACAGCAATTTTGAACCATTTAACTGCAAACAAAAGTTTAATATTGAATAGATGTGTTAATATTTGATAACAATACTTGAAACCATTTAACTGTATGCAAACAAATGATTGATGTTAAATAGAATTACTAGTGTTGAATAACAATGCTTGAAACCATTTAACTGGGTGCAAACAAATGAGCTCTCATTTAAAAATAATGTTACTAACTTTTTGCTTACAAATCATATATATATATATATATATATATAGTGGAAAGAGTTTTTTGTTTGTTTATACTTTATAGATGGCCAGTTTGATTTGGAGCCACAAAGCTTGGCATATATATATATATATATATATATATATATATATATATATACTTACAGGAATCAGGAGAAGATTTTAATGCAAAATATCTTGTTTCTTATGAACAAGTGCAAAAGGGCTCTCGCCATGAGCGTTTCTATATAAAATAAACAATATGAGCGAGAACCCATATATTATTCTTGTAAAAATCTGTATTTTACTGCAGCAACCCAGTTTTTCATGGTAGCAACGATGGAACTTTGTCAGTGTAGCCAATCTTTCATCTACTTGACATACACAGATGAGCCGAGATGCTACTTCTTTTCATAAGTTGACAGCTATGTTAAAACTAGCTTTTTACTTACATCACAGAAAAGCATTATCCAGCTCTGTGAATACCAATGGTAAACAGTAGCTGCCGAAAACTCCCCAATTCTTTGGCTCTGTGGACTATGAAGTATTTCCCCATGGACATAACTCCCAGATCCACTCTGATCTAGAGTAGTAGTGGCTGTTAATATTCCATCTAGTAGTCCAATATTCCTATTTGAAAATACAAATACTTAATACTTTATGACTATGTGGCAACAAATGATTACTATTGAGGATGAATAGCCACTTGAAACTATATTGTGTCTTGAGTATGTAAGTTAACTGCATCTGTTAGTGAAGCTCCTGATCTGAAGCACTGGAGAAGGTAGAGTACTCCTTCATTGCCATTACTTCCTCATCCACTCTAACAGAGTAATGATACCTTTTAGGGTCCCATCTATCTGTTTGAAAACTATTAGTATTGGATAAGAATACTTAAAACCATTTGACAGTAAGCAAATTATTTGTATTAATTAACTTGAAAGTGTGAATGTTTACAAAGGATTTTAATTATTATTATTAGTAACAGGAAATTCTAATATTGCTTGTAAATTATTGACGTTAGATGAGAATACTTGAAACCATATAACTGTAAAGAAATATTATAAAATATGAATTGTTACTTTTAAGCAATTGTATAAATTATTATTATTAGATAGAAATACTTGATACCATAAATGATTTTTTATAAATTATTTGTAATAGATAGGAATACTAGAAACTAATTCTGTACAAATTATCTATGTGAGACTGGAATAATTGATACCATATATAATTGGGTATGGATTATTTGTATTAGATAAGAATACTTGATATTGAATAGGATTGTGCATAAGTTATTAGTATTAGATAGGAATACTCAATATCCTATATAATTGTGTATAAATTTTTATATTAGATAGGAATACTTGATATCTTATAAATGCTTGAAAACAAACGATGAGAGACAAATTAAAAAGTGAAATACAAAATACAATGGAACATTGAAAATACAATTAATTATTTACAAATTAATCAAAAATTTTAGCTCTAAATAACCAATTAAAAGTTGAAATGCTGTTACGTAAATAGTAAACCAATAAATGCCAGCTTTCATGTCAGATGCCATTTTGGAACAGAGCGGTTAATTTTATGAACATGCATTTCCACCTGGCTAGTATGAAATTACTGGCCTAGAAAAAGTATCAAGGTATTGAAGGAAGGAAGGAAGAAAGACACAAATCTTCTGTGCTTATTAAGTTTGTTTGGAGGTGCCCGTGGTGTAATGGTTATCGTCGTAGGAAATGGACACGGCAACACAAGTTCAAATCCTGGACAAAACTGATTGCATTTCACATAGCACTAATACCCTTGGGAAAGGTATGAATCTAATTATTCTCCCTCCAGCTATGGGTAAATAGTAGGGCAGACTGGTTTCTTCAGTTCTTCAGCCTTGGTAAGGCAACTAGTCTAGGAGAAGGAAAACTCTGAATTCAAACCTGTTAAACTCCGCTTAAAAATTAACCTTGTGTCATATCCTGCCCGAGTGAAGGGGTTGGTAAATATGATTAAATTTGTTTTAACCAAAAGCTCCCGAGACAATGTTTATCGCAACAATTTCTATTGTTCTTAATGAGAGAAAAAAGTAAAAGTAAGGTTGGCGACCCCCCCCAGTCGAGGGTGACCAAAAGGCTCCCTTTTCAATAGCTACTACACCAATTTGTAGGGCGCTACTCCTTTCCCAGGACTGACTCACTTTACCCTTGATCTGTACCTTATAATGCTGAGTGTTAAGCAAGGAGGCATCAAGTACCATTTTTTGAGTCTTTGGTATGACTTGACCTGGGACTGAACCCAGGTCTCCTGGGCCATTAGAAAAAAAAACATCAGTAAATCCTCGCCAAACTTCATAAGAGTGTGCCAGGGGTCAGGAACTTTTTTTTATCACGCTATATATATATGCCTCCCACCAAACAGGATTTAACACAAGGTCTTTTTTATAATGGGGATTTAGTGGAGGGAGAGGTTGGGAGTGACATAAACTTGTGTCCAGCCAGATTATGTTGGTCATAGTATCACAAGGTGCCATGTGAACTAAGCTAGCCTTTGATAAGTCTCCCCAGCACGTATGCCAGTAGACCTTGCTGGTTATACATTGTCTACTTAATTATTCAGCTTATTTTAAGGGCGAGTAAAAGGTTTTGGAATATTTTGGTAATGTGGGGCATAATTCAGCAGCTCCAGAGGTTTTTCCCCTAAGTTCATACGAGACTGTGAGATGCTGAAACTCTCAATCACTGGATTTACATCTTAAGCCTATGTGAACTCACCTGATTTTTGTCGAGGTTATTCCAACCGGAACAAAATTTCTGGAACTATCTGGTCACTGTACCGTGATCAACAGTATTTTCACTTTTTGCACAGCAAATATTTTTAGTTACTGTCACAGCGTTATGGCCCTCTTTGAACTTATAAAGCATAATTATTTAGTTAGATTATGTTGCATGCTTACCTGTGCAGCTTTCAAATCACTCACAGAATGAAGCAATCCACAACATGTCAGTGCACTAACTACCACTGGTACTACCAACTCAGGGAATACCGTCCACAGCTTGAATAGTTTTGGTCACATAATATTACAAAACCTTTCACTCTCCAAAGTATTAATCAGAAAGAGAGAAATGTCAGGTAAATTCTCCCAACCCCAGCCCTCGTAAGAATATGACAGGGGTCAGTGCTCGGGTCATAAGTTGTCTACTTTATCATTCAGCTTATTATTTTTTCCTGATCCAATTTGATTGTACCTGATTGAATATTTCTTGGCAATCCTGCTCAAAAATGAGTGACTCTTGGTGCCAGAAAGAAAGAAAAAAAAAAGAGAAAAAAAAGTAAAACTTTATTTGATTGATTTACAAGGTCAAGAATAATTTTATTAATATAAGTGATTGGAATAGCTACTTTTTTTTAAATTTTTAATTTTTTCTAGTTTTCCTACAAACTGGTTCAAGGTTTTTCTCTATCAGAAAAGACAAAGTTTTGGTGGGAAGAAAAGGAGGAGGCTGTTTGCTGGGTGGAGTGGTGATGGCATCTGGTTAGATAAATTAATACTATTGGAAGACAGATAAAACGACCATACGAGCCACGTTCAGTGTTCAGAAAAGTATCGACACAAAGGAACAATGAAAGGAATTTTTTTTATCACACCATATATATATATATATATATATCCATGCCTCCCACTTGGCAGGATTTGACAAAAGGTCTTTTTTATAATGGGGATTTAGTGGAGGGGGAGGTTGGGAGTGAGCCAAAATTTGTGTCCGGCCAGATTATGTTGGTCACAGGATCACAAGGTGCCATGTAAACTATGCTAGCTTTTGCTAAGTCTCCCCAGCACATATGCCAGTTGACCTTACTGGTTATTGATTCACTAGACCTGAAGGTCCAGTACAATGAGAATCTATGCCTGTTATTGATACATTACATATGCCAAGTGACTCAGCTGAGGCAGAGTACCCTGGAAGAAAGCTCCAAAGGTGGGTAAATATATGTATATATATATTGGATGTGGGAAGGCAGTTCAAATGAGAGATCTGCAGAAATGAGACACATTTTGTGTAAGAGTAATTGTAATAGTCAATAGAATTAGGGACTTGAGTTCAAATCTGAATTCAAATCAGCTTTACTCCACTTAAAAATTGACCTTGTCTATAATGGAGGGATTGTGTAAAAACAAACTCAAAATGAATTGATGTATCTGCAGTTCTCTAATGAGCTTTACCTCAACAAAAACCCCGTATTATAGTGGTTACTCTCTCTCTCTCTCTCTCTCTCACACACACACATTACTAGAAATAAAGCATATTTAAGTAAGCAGAGTAGATGAGAAATAAAACTGAAGGCTTAAATAAAAAGCAAGTGAAATAAGATTGATAAATTATCTGTTTGGACATCTGAGAAAAAAGGATCTCAGATGAATTCTTTTTTCTTTCAATATGCAGAAAGGAGTCAATTAATATTCTTACATGATGAAAAAAAACCTAGTTAAAAAATTAATCATAATTTATCATGATGCATTAGTACAAGAATATAATGAGATTTTTATTGCTGAAATGCAAACTTCAGTATGAGGAATATTGCCAAAAATATATCTATCCTTAGATAAAGTACAAATGAGGTTCATGACGAGTGTTGAGTTATCGACATAGGTTTTAATAGTTCATCATATTTAATTTATTCTGACACAAGGCTAAAAGTTATGGGCTCCTGGTGAAGATTTATCTCATTATAACGATAATGGGAGACAAGATTTATTTGATTACCTCTGATACTCAACAAAGTACCTATCTTTGCTAAATTTTTTTTAGTCTGACACAAGGACACAAAGTACAAGTCTATGAAAATTGACAGTGTTACAATATAAGGTACTTGGCATTGCCTGAAAAAAAAAAAAGATAAAAGACAAAACATTTTGAGGAACTAATTCTGATATATATTTTAGTAAAACTCTTTGGATACAGAAATGTATTTACCAAACCCCCTTACAATAAGCAGGATGTGACACAAGATCAGTTTTTAAGTAGAGTACAGCTAGTTTGAATTCAGAGTTTTTCTTCTGTAAGGGTGGTTGCAATACCAAAGCAAAAGAACTCAATCTGTCCAACTATTTACCTATAGCTGTGGGGGGGGGGAAGAAAAGATGGAGTTCTGCCTTTCCCAAAAGCATTTGCACAAAGGGAAACACAAACCACTTCGGTCAGGATTCGAACCTTGGTTCATTTCCAACGTTGATAACCCTTACACTATGAGTGTCTCTACACGAAAATGTGAGTATAACATGACATGCTGAATAAAAAATGTTTTAATTAAAAGAAGATTCTGATTACTTTCTAAAGAATCTTTCTGTTTACAGTATTTCTACTTGGACGAACGAGTGTTATTTTATTACTTTTTTGTTCAAGTTGTCTTCTATCCTTATAAATGCGGCGAACATGAATTCCTCTGATTGCATTTTCTCTTGTTGATGAGAACTGTTATACTGGAGGAAGAGCCTTTTAAATGACACCGACCTTCTAAAAGTAAGAGGACATTTCACCAGGAAATTGTGGTGTGTTCTAGGGGTAGTACGAAGGAGCAGGTCGCACAGAAGAGACTGCTTAACAAGTTTAAGAATTTTTTTTTGTCGTGTATCACCGGACTTGTTTCTTGTACCAAGTTTTCTTCTGGACTTTTTATACATGTGTCTACGTGGTTACTATGTTTGTTTTGTTTTTGAATTCCTGCTGTTAGATGTCATTTGAACTGTCGAACAGGATTCACCCACTTTTTAAATTAGGACAGAGAGGTTTCTTTCTTTCCTGTTTTTAAGATTCATTCATCTGGTCATCGTGTTATTGCTAGTAATGTTGAATGTTCTTAATTTTTACCAACATGGTTTAAAGTTACAAAATTCGGCAACTACTAAGTTTGGCGTCTGGCTTAGAAAGTCAGTAAACAACGTGACTTTGAAAAGCAGAGTTTTAACCAGAATTCCTATGGGTAAATTGATAACTGGCTATATCATTATTAAATAAGGTTTTATCGATGAAATTAGTTGACAGTCTACAAGAAAGTAATTTATTGATGTCTATAAGACAAGTGGTGGATGGTTAGATGATGTTAATATACATTGGAATATTATTAACTTTTCTTAGCGGTTTTTGAACTCTGTTGGAAAAGCTAAAATTAACCTATTGAAAATCAACTCGTTTGACATTGCAAATAACTTCAATGTTTAAATTATAAGATTTTGAAAATTTCATACGTTATTTCCTAGTTCTGTCAACTTGCTTGGGATTAGAATTCTGGATAATCATCATGATATATACCTATATCATATATATTGATTAGAGGAGCTAATCTTCCAAAAAAGAAGACCCAAGCATTTCACTTGTTTTCACACCATTATATGCATGTATTAAAATGCTGGGTGGCAAGGAAGATATCATATCATATTTACCAACCCCTCCACTCGGGCAGGATATGACACAAGGTTAATTTTTTAGCGGGGTTTAACAGGTTTGAATTCAGAGTTTTCCTTCTCCTAGACTAGTTGCCTCACCAAGGCTGAAGAACCTAGTCTGCCCTACTATTTGCCCATAGCTGGAGGGAGAATAATTGGATTCATACCTTTCCCAAGGGTATTAGTTCTATGTGAATTGCAATCAGTCTCGTCCAGGATTTGAACTCGTGTCACCGTGTCCATTTCCTGCGGCGATAACTATTACACCACGGGCACCTCCAGGAAGATATTGTAAGGAAGATATAGAGTCGACTAACCACTCTTCACTGATCAATATTAGCATTCATACATCCGTGATATACTAACATGGTACTCAGTTGAAAATAAGAGACGATAAACTCCTAGACACATATAATAACATTTAATATATACAATATACATACCATCACTGGTATGTATAAAGAAATAATGCACGAATGTCTCCGGAGGTGAGTAGCGCAGTGGCTAGAGTGCTGCATTGCAGGCGCGAAGTAAGTGAGTTCGAACTCGAGTCACGCTGTTGGGTTTGTAAAATGGTAATTCCTGTGTATGGAGTGAGTGAGGGAGAAGCTCTCTGCGATTGGATATACTAATCACGTGATGAGCCCAGAAGTCTTGGCGCAAAAATACAAAATCCAGTCAGACAGATTTCACCAGTCGTTCCGTGAGGCGGAGATGTTAAAAGCTCTCAGAAAGACAAACCTAAGATACCTGGTATGTTCTTCCGAGCGCCGGTAAGTCCCTCAAACACAACTTTATACACAGGAAGGACTGTATATTGTTATTAATTGTTTCACGTGTTGATTAATAAATTGTTAGAATCAAACGAAGTATTAATTCATTTATTTGTTGCTGTCAGACTTAGAATAAATGCTATACTGACACAATAGTACTAATACATTTACTTTCGGATTATTATCCTTAAAAAAAAGGCATGAACCTCCCAATCTATGGGTCAAATAATACCATTGCTGTTCTTCTACAAGGATTGTCTTGGCATTATATAACCCATGAAGGTTGATATGCTGTTAAACAAAGAAACCAAAACAATCAAATGAGTGTTTCTCAACGAATACGAATAGACACATATTGTTTCATGATTTGGTTTCTTTGTTTTTAATGGCATATAAACCTTTGTTGGTTATTTAATACCCAAACCATCCTAGTAGAAGAATAGTAGCGGTACTATTTAATCCATCTCTGGGGGATAAGGGGGTTTATAACTTTTCCAGAAGTATTAGTCCGAACGTGGACGTAATAGCGCCACTGTTTTGTTCCCCGGACAAGCAGTATTTAATCCCTCTCTGGGGGATAAGGGGGTTAATAACTTTTCCAGAAGTATTAGTCAGAACGTGGACGTAATAGCGCCACTGTTTTGTTCCCCGGACAAGCAGTATGTAGAAGGAGTACAAAAAAAGGAAAAAGGCTTACTTGCATTAGAGACAATTTGGCGCACTGAGCCCTCTGTAAATGGTCCACTTGACAAGCGCATGCGTTACGTCACTTACAGTTTTAAAACTACAAATAATTCGTTTACAAATCATATATATATATATATATATATATATATATATATATATATATATATATATATATATACAGGATTTGGCATTAAATAACATACACGAGGTGATATCCCATAAAATCCAACCAACCATTTATACTTAGTAATTCCAGCAAAATTCTTTACTTAGAATCAATGCCATAAAATCTTTTATTAATCATTAATTCCGTTGATGTAAGACATTGCCAAAGCATTTCTTTTTACTTACGCTTCTGCGCCACCATATTTCTATCCGTATCACATTTAACATTTTTCTCAGTAGTTGATGTTTCCTTCCTTTTTCATCCATTCCCTTCCTTTCGGAAGACTGTATTCCGTCAACACATGAAATTTTTAATTATAAAACTGCGAAGAATACTGAGGTAACAATTTGAATTTTTATAATGCTCTGCTTGTCGGCATACGGGCACTGTTTTATAATCAATTCAGCTTTTGTTTTTCGTGAATTATTTTCCTTTCATTACCATCATAAGATATATGTATAGTAGATGGATGATAAAAAAGACAGACGTATGATTGTTGATTAATAAAAGTCATTAATTTGTCCATTTGTTAAATATCCATATTTACCAACCCCTCCGCTCGGGCAGGATATGACACAAGGTTAATTTTTTTAGCGAAATTTAACAGGTTTGAATTCAGAGTTTTCCTTCTCCTAGGCTTGTTACCTCACTAAGGCTGAAGAACCTAGTCTGTCCTACTATTTACCCATAGCTGGAGGGAGAATAATTGGATTCATATCTTGCTATGTGAAATGCAATCAGTCTCGTCCAGGGTTTGAACTCGTGTCACCGTGTCCATTCCCTACGACGATTACCATTACACCATGGGCACCTCTATATCCATTACCCCACGGGCACCTCCATTTGTTAAATATAAGGTTTGATCAAAGAATATTGAGATTCAATCTTTAAAATTTCGGAACTTCCAGTTTTAACATTTGAAATTTAAATAAAGACGTGTGCATGGTTGATCAACTTATATGATAATATTGTGACAAAATCTTTTTAGCGAAACACAAGCTGGTTCAAATGTAGCATTCTCCATAATCAGCAGATGCAGCTCAGTGTGATTTTTTTGCTTCCTCGAATGAAAACTCGTCTTAAAAGATTTGAGGAGAATGCTAAAAGAAATACAACAGCGAAGTTTTGTACTATATTAAAAGAGAAGTTTCAGGGGCGCTTTGACCAATGGAAGATTTTCTCGAATGTTGAATGCCAAGGAGAATATTTTAAAGAAAATTAGTTTCATTCATTATTCATTTCTGTCTTTGTAAATACAACTTCAGTCTGGATACTTTTGAAAAACGCCATGTTTGTATATAAGAAATTACTGATTACTATTATATCCAATGCCATTTCTTTAAATAAAATTGTTTAAAAACAGTCAAAGCTTTTTTCATTATTTCCTAAGCTTTAATTAGTCTGGAACAAGGTCTTGAGTTACTTGTACAGCTCTGTTTGTTGGATTTAGAAGACACTGACTATATTCCCTGCAGAAGGGTAATACACTTCTCACAAAAAAGGGTGTCCTTGTATGATATCAAACTGAATCTGATGGTGAGGCTCCAGTTCTGGAAATCTTGGGGAGTGTGGAGTACTCCTTCATTGCCATTACTTCCAGGTTCATTCTCACCAAGAGTAGTCATACCTGTTCGGATCCCACCTATAAGGGGGGGGTCAAATAAATGTGCTTAAAAATTATTCGTATTCGATAAGAATACTTAATGCCGTTTAAATGTAAATTATTTCTATTCTATGGAGATTGTGTGTTTGTAAGCGAAACGACGTCAAAATTTCTTATTTCTATTTGGAACTCGGTTATCAAGAAAACTGTTTTCTATTCAAAGACGAAGGTGAGATAAGACTTACCGAGATCGAATCGGGACTTGGACCAGTTAGAGAAAGAGATGATTTCCCGGCGTGCATGAACGGATAACGGCAACACATGTGTTAAGTCGACGACATCTTTTTTCTACTGAGGTTTTGCTGTCCTTTCTCTCGGACCGGAAGTGTTCTCTACCAAAACTCCGAGTGAGTTAACTGTACATTAGTGTATGTATACACTAATGGTTGGTTGGTTGGTGTTCTGGGGTTTCTGTAGGTGGTGTGTTTGTATTAGGAAGGGGAAAATCCTGAGGTCTTGTGATAATGGGATGGCTTTCAGATGTCGTCTGTTGCGACGGAGTTTTCGGCCATTCTCTGTTAGGATGAGATACCACCTAGGGTGATCACATCTCTTGATTACCTTCCTCTTTCTTGACCAGGTCACGCCATTGTAGCAGAAAGAACTTCGTATTTTTGTTTGGCGCGTAAATTAATTTGACCGTTATGGTCGTCGCATGTTTTCACCCAATGAATATGCCTTATCCTATTCAGCCCGGACCATTTTCCAGGACAACATAAAAATGGGGAAAGCCCGCCAAACTATCTCTTCCTCAGAACTTTTCGAACAGGACAGTCAAATTAATTTACGTGCCAAACAAAAATACGAAGGTCTTTCTGCCACACCATCATGAAGACGGACCTGGTCACCGATGTTTTTGATGTCTGCTTACAGATCTTGTCCTGGTATGTGAGTTCTGTTACCCTAGGTAGCTCATGTTTCATCAGTTTTGTTGCTAGTAATCCTAAGTATTTGTCGTCTGCTGATTTCAAGCATTTCAATGGGGTTTTTTTACAGCTTGTATGGCTCTCTCTACCATGCAATTCGATTGGGCAAATTCTGAGCAACTGGTATCGTGTTCAAAATCCCACTTTGTTGAGAATTTTCTGAATTCTAACGAGGCGAATTCCTGACCATTTCCTGAAAGGGCTAGTTTGGCGATTCCATGTCTTGCGAACATTGATTTCATATACTTTATCACTATTGGTTAGGTGTAGTTGAGGAGTTTGCTGATTTCAAAATACTTGGAGTAATAATCCACAACAATGAGGTAGGTTCTCCCCTGTATTTTTAACAGGTCTGTTCCAACTTTTGTCCATGGTTTGTCTGGAATCTTGTGGTTTATGAGAGGTACAGCACCTTGACAGTTTTTGTATTGTTGGCATACCTCACAGTTTGATATCGTATCTGTAATATTCGCACTCATGTTTGGCCAGAAGAGTGATCGTCTGGCTCGAGATTTTGTTCAATTCCCAGGTGGTCTTGGTGTACGATTTTGTGCATTTCCGGTCGGAGTGTTGAAGGCACTATGATTTGTTGACTCTTAAGAAGAAGCCCGTCTTGATATGTGACCTCTAAATTGTGGTAATGATATGGTTTGAGACAGGGGTCGAGGTTGAGATAACGTTCTGGCCATCCTGCCGAGATTTGATGTCGCAGTTTTTGTTGTGTGTCATCTTTTGCTATTTCAGTTACTAGTTTCTGGCGACTCTTTTCACTGACTGGGAGAAATGACATGACAAAGTGGACAAAGTAGTTCATTTCTTTATCGGAGATTTTAGCAGTGTTGTCTTGTAATGAGGTCCGGCTTAGTGTGTCCGTAACCTTCATTAAACTGGCCTTTTGTAAATTCCAACTCGAGATCATATTTTTGGAACCTTGAAAGGAAACGCTGTATTCTAGGTGAAGATTTGGTTATTTGGTTGAGGGGTTTGTGATCATTGTGCATAATGAAGCGTTGTCCATATACGTATTCATGGAAGTATTGACAGGCGAACAGAATTGACAGTATTTCTAATTCTAGAGGACAGTAATTTATTACTGCCGATGTCAGGGATCTGCTGGCATAAGCTATCGGAGGGTATTCATGGTCATGCAGCTGTACTATCAGGGCTCCTAATCCTTGGGTAGATGCATCAGATGATACTTTGATTGGGAGTTTAGGGTCAAAGTACTTTACTGTTGGTTTCTGAGTGATCATTTTCTCTTGGAGACTTGTCAAAGGACCAAATAGTGTACTTCTTCAGAAGAAGATGTAAGGCTGCTGTCTTGGTTAAGAGGTTTAGAGGAAATTTCCCCGGGTAAGGGATCATGCCTAAGAAGCGTTGTAGTTCCTGTTGGTTGGTTGGTTGGTTGGTTGGTTGAATCAGGCATTTGGGGCTATTTCTTTCTTGGATACTGTGCATCCGAGAAATGTCAATTCATGCTGGTTAAATTGACTCGTGGACCCGTTCAGTTTTAATCCTGACCGTGAGACAGCTTGCAGAACTTCAATTGTTCTTTTTTTAAACAGTTCAGGTGTATCTGCCCAGATGATGATGTCATCCTGTGCATTCTGATATCCCTCAATGGATTCTTTGATCGCGACTATGTGGGCTTGACACACCCCTCACTGGCACTGTGAATCTCATATGGAATGCGTAGGAATCTAATACAGCCACAGGGAGAGTTGAAGGTGATGAGTTTGAAGCTTTTTTCATCCACTTTGATTTGCCAGAAGGCATCCAGCTTGGTGAAATACTGTGCTCCTGCCATTTCCTGAAATATGTCAGTAGCTGTTGGTCGGCAGTAGTGTTCTCTTTTAATTGTCTTGTTTAAATTTCGATGGTCTAAACAAACACGCAAGGGTCCTTTGGGTTTTTCTATCACTACTCGAGAAGAAACCCAGTCTGTTGGTTCATTCACAGGAACAATTATGCCGAGCTGAGTCATTCGTAACAGCTCATGTTTTAGTTTCTTTTTTAGGGCAAATGGTACTTTGTGTGGTGGGTTTATGATGGGCTTTACCTTTAAGTTCATTGTAATGTAGTAATACCCAGGTAATGTCCCTAGTTCCCCAAAACAGTCTTTAAATTTCGAGAGGAACTCAGGTTCTCCTTTTGAGATGCTGAGAACTCTTTGTATGAGGGGCATGTCAGCAGGGGATTTTAATCAAAAGTTTGGAGACATCAGTTTCTGCTAGAATTATTGGGATATCATATATGTTTTTTTGTGGAATTTGTACGACACATTTTTCTAGTAGAGGTGTCGTTGTTGACTGTTAACCTTGTGCGGTTAGGTTTTAATCCAGTTTTAATTTTCAGTAGCTTGTAGTCTTTCTCTAGAATGATGTTTACTTGACTACCTGAGTCAATTTTAAATCTTGTTTTTGTGTCATTTACTTCTAATGTGACAAACCAATCTTCTGGCGTTCGTTTGTGTATTGGTGACTGTTTTGGCTGTGATGCAAACGACAGAAGTTTGTTCATACTCTGATACTCGTGGGTTAGACTTATCCAGAACGTGTTTATTTGAGGGGCAGATTTTTATTAAAGTGGTTGCGTTTTTTGCTGGTGTTGCAGGTTTAGTTGTATGCAGGGCAGTTGCTTCGAAAGTGCAAGTATGAAGAAAATTTACACTCTCTTTTTTTTCTTTTTTTTCTGTTGGAATTCTGTCTGTTGTGAGAAAGAGTTTCTTCGGCCTTTTCTTTATTGGAATTCCATTGAAGACACGTGCAAAGGCCCAAATTGGCCAATCACGGCCCTTCTGGTTGTCACATGAGGCTGGCTATAAATCAAAGGGGTCACAAGGAATCGTCCTATTTTTGCTGCTACCAGGGCTAGCAGTTCTAGCTAAGACCGTATCGTACAAGCCTCAGACGGCGACGATTCTGGAAGCGAGGCCACCACCGAGCAGCTGAGAGCAGACAAACACAACCACTACAACGAACCTTGCGAAAGTGTCTTAACAAGTTACCAGAAACAACTAAAAAGCTAAGTTTCCGGAGGCATATTTATTTTTAACCTTTACCCAACCAAACTCTTTTAACTCTTTTGCTTATTTTGCATGTTGTATCTACCTGTTGTATATTGCGTATATGTACAGTAAACCTTTTGTAATAGGTGAAACTCGTTTGTGTTCTCTCTTCAAAAGCGGCACCCATCTCCTCACTGCGTTCTAAGTACAGTTTATTCTCCTACAAAACTTAGGGTTGAAACAGTGCTTTTTCCAGGGACAAAAATCTCCACATCTTCGCCGACTGGCTGGTTTTTTTTTTCAGTTTTTATGAAATTTA
Source organism: Sepioteuthis lessoniana (assembly GCA_963585895.1). Taxonomy (NCBI): domain Eukaryota; kingdom Metazoa; phylum Mollusca; class Cephalopoda; order Myopsida; family Loliginidae; genus Sepioteuthis; species Sepioteuthis lessoniana. The sequence goes on from OY757932.1 coordinate 4,654,247, forward strand.
TTTCCTTGGGCTTTTTTTGTAGGATTCCTATTTGCTGTATTGTTGCCTCAGCAGTTTGTACTGCCTTTATTGTTATTTCTAGCATTTAATCTGTTTCTGATAATTTTCTCTGAAGACGGTGGTCATTTGTTCTGACATGTCCCTGATGAGGCTGTCTCTCAATTCACACTCATGATTTGGAATTTTTAGTTTGTTTTCTAAGTCATCGAATGTTTCTGTTTCATCTTGTCAAGATGGGAGAAATTCCTACCTCGATAGAGTTAAATTTCTTCGAGGAATGCAGTATTCCTCAAATTTTGTTATAATTATATCGTCATTCATTTCATCATTGACGGACGAAAATTTAAAATTGTTATATATTTGGTGGCCTTGTTTTCCTATGGACGTGAGTATAATGCAGGTTTTGACATCGTTTGGTTACTTTAATTTTTCTTTGACTATTAAGTAAAGTCTCAATTTTTGTTGGAAAACTTTCCAATTTTCAGAAATATTTCCGTTAGAAAAGTCTTGGCGTCCCTGGAAAGTAAACTGAGAAGCCATGTTATCTCTTGTCCGACTACTAGAATGGGACTTTCTGAGAGTGAATGAAAGTTTTAGGATAGAAAAAGGTTTAAGATTCTGACATCGTGTTATATTCAAAGATGAAGATGAGATAAGGCTTATCGGAGTCGACTTGGACCTGTAAGAGAAAGAGATGAATCATATATATATACATATATATATATTTATTTATTTTCTTCTTTTTAATAAAAAAAAATGCTGATTGAATGATTGAACGGTTAAATGATCTTTCTTTGGATATATTCTTCTTTCCCTCGTTTTTGCATTTTTTAAACATCTATCGTTCTTCTATCAACGTCTGTTTAACCATTGTAAAGTCCTGATGAAAAGTATATTACGAATACTTGGACAAAATAAGGATAAAGGCAACAGAAAAGAAAGCAGGGCACGAGACCTTTTTTTAGCAAAACAGTGTATTAACAAGGTATGTCAACATTTGCAATAAACGTGGTGTTAATTGTAATAGAATGTGCGTATTCCAGTATAAGTGAATTATCAATGAGTAGTGTGTAGGCTGAAGAATAAATGGGTTATTAATAAGTGCTGTATAGGGTTGAGAAAATTCTTTGGTAGAATCAAAATGGTTTTCGGAGAAACCGATCCACAACATCACAGATTCTAACAATCCGTCGAATCTTAAAAGGAGTTCATGCAAAAAACCTCGAGGTGACACTCTTATTTGTAGATTTCTCCAAAGTATTTCACTTCATAAACTGAGGAAAGATGGAGCAAATATTTCTGGTCTATGGTCTCCCCCCAAAAACTGTCACATCAATAATGATGCTCTTTAAAAACACGAAAGTAAAAATTCGCTCATCGGATAGAGACACAGACTTTTTTGACATTGTTGCTGGTGTTCTAAAAGGGGATACATTAGCCCCATATCTGTTCATAATCTGCCTCGACTACGTATTTAGAACATCTATATATTTAACGAAAGAAAATGGTTTTATACTAAAAAAGACAAGATGCAGATGATATACCGCAGAAACTTTGTAATCACACACTCAAAGAGTGCGCAAGATCGCCTCGTCAGTGATGTTCTTGGGGGTCCTTATAAGTTTCGGGTCTTCCAACATCATACTTGCTCTCCCAAGCGACCCTACCGAAACTATTATTCTGGCTGGTGATCCCACAGTAAAAAAGATCGCTAAGTACGCAATACCGCACATCACACACCTGAAAAAGTCAAAACGCTACTCCTATTCAGCTTTAAACTGGAAATGGCCAATGAGAAATAACATACGTCACTTACCTCATAGTTGCAACGATTTAAAAAGGTAAACAATCATTTGCTCGTCTTTTCCTCCAGGATCTTGTCGGAGTATACTCACACGCACTGAGCAAGGTTTGATCCAAGATAAGAGGTGTGCAAATTCCTACTAGCGCAGATTCGATCGGTAATATATATATATATAATCGCGCAAACTAAGTCTTCACAACACACACACACACACACACACACACACACACACACACACATATATATATATATATATATATAACAATAAGTAAATAAAAACATAAAAACTCAAACCATAATAAATACTCTACTAGACAGTCGTAGTAAGACACTGACAGCAATAATTCTACGAGCAGATATAATCTTCTTAGAGGAAAACAAATCTTGTTACGGCAAGCAATAGGATTTTTTTCGCTTTTCCTTACCGTTCTTTTCTTCTTTTTTTTAATAGGAATCTTTGTGCAAATAATTACACACAATTATATATATATATATATATATATACATTGGGAAAACTAAGTTTTTCTTTGTTTTTTCTCTCTCTCTCTCTCTTTATTTACCTCCCCTCATTTCCCCTCTCTTCCAAACCCTTTCTATTTTATCATCAAATACCTCAACACTTGTTAGTCTCTGTTGTGCTCCATGGTTCTGATCTTTTAATCCATAACCATCTCGACGCTTTTTCCGCCAATTCTGAAATCGCTCAGATGGCCTTTCTCATTTTTTCTCCTAGTTGACTCAGAATTTTGTATAAAGATCTTCCTGCGAAACCCCGGTAGCCAACTTCTATCGGATAACATGCTGTCCGCCATTTGTTGGATTTGCATTGTTCTACTAACTCCTAATATTTTCCAAGCTTTCTTTCGTGGGCCACTTCGGTATTTTCTTCCCACGGAATTGTCAGTTCTATCAGCACAACCTGCCTTGTTTCGGTTGATCAGAGTATTAAATCCAGATACAGGGTAGTTGCTGCGATCTATTCCAGAACTTTCAATCATTCCTCTATTTCTACTCTCAACTGCCAGTCTCGGCCGGTAGATAAAAGGCAAGAATTAATTTTACATGTAGGGCGGGGGGGGGATTCGCCGGCTTTAACGAAGTAAATCGACTTCGCCTCCAGCTTGAAGTTGTGCACGCGGATTGCAGCGTCCACTGTATCGGCTACCGTCCTAAGTTCTTGGTCATGTCTCTAACGGTACCTCCTATCACCTTAGACAGGCACTCATAATGTGTCTTAGTGTGCCTTTTCCGGCACAGAGTGGACACGAAGGTATTCCGCTATTCCCCCAAGTAAGTAAGTTTGCAGGACTCGGTAGTACGTCATACGCTGATTGTACAAGAAATTTCAACCGACTAGCGTCGGCGTATCAAATCTCTTACCAACTTATTCTCTTCTTCATAAAGTTCTCCCATCGCGTCCATGCACCCTGCTGGAATAGTCCCACCATCTTGCCTCTTCTTTCTTCCTCAACACAAGCGTGAATCTCTTACTGGATTAGATTCCGTCTCTGCTTTCCCTCAGCTTTGTGAATTTGGATATTTGGAAAGTAGCCCAGGCCAACTCGACCTATTGCCACTGTCTCTACGAGAGCCTTCTGCCTTAATCGATCCTCGGCCTTCCCCAGTTCTTTCTTTGCACTCCATTTCCTTCCAGTGCGAAATTCGATGCCAGCTGCCGCAACTTTTAAATATTTAGAGTCTATACAGCATTGCTTCTCTCGTTCGTGAGACTACAAATTCCTTCACCAAGCCTTTAAAGGGGAGTTGCAGTGCATTTGAGGTGTGATATAACGTGGCACTGCTCAAGCTTCTAGGAAGCCCTGGCCATCTTCGAAGGCAGCTGTTAATTTTCCTTTCCATAGCTTCCACCATTGTCATTGGGGAGTCATAAACAAATAACGGCTACTGAATCCTGGGGAGTACCGCGTGCGGATATGCACACGCTTTGAAACGGCCCAGGAGACCGGAAACTATTACAGACGACACAGATAACGTAGCGTTTCTACCAAATACACCTACTCAAACCGAATCCCTGCTGCACAGTTTAGAACAAGCGACAGGTGATATTGGCTTCCATGTCAATGCTGACAAAACGAAGTACACGTGTTTTAATGAAAAAAAAAAGAGACCTCCACACTAAATAATTGCTCTCTGAAACTAGCGGATAAGTTCCCATACCTCGAAAGCAGCGTCTTATCTACTGAAAATAACATCAATAAGTGACTAGTGAAGGCACCGACTGCTATCGATAGGTTGTCAATCATATGGAAATCAAACCTATCGGATAAAATAAAACGCAATTTTTTCCTAGCAGCGGTCGTGCGATTCTATTATATGGATTCACCACATGGAGGCTGCCGAAGCGTAAAGGGAAAAAACTAGACGAGAATCGCACAAAAATCCTGGAAGCAACATTCCTCAAAATAACAGCTGTACGGACACTTACCTCCTATCTCTAAAACCATCCAAATAAGACGGACAAGACATGCGAGACACTACTGGAGAAGTAAGAACGGCCTCATAAGCGACGTTCTTCTATTGACCTCATCACACGGACGTGCAAGTGTTGGACGACTAACTAGAATTCATCTACAACAGCTCTGTACAGACACAGGATGTAGTCTAGAAGACCTGCCGGAAGCTATAGATGATAGAGACGAATTGCACACCCTTATCAAGTAATGGTTAAGGGGTCGTCACAGTGATATGGTTTGTTTTTTAGGGTCATTAAGAGCAAAACTTTTAACGTCGAATTTTCATCGTAAAACTCATGACCTTTGGATTACTTTGTTTTTTTCAGTTTTCTCCATATATATATATATATATATATATATATATATCTGTACATATGTAATATATATACAACCAAATAGTGGTTTACAAAGTGATGCGACGACTAATTTGCATATTGATTTTAGAAATTTGATTCTAATAAATGTGTGCTTGCTATTATTGATTTCTAACTATTTGGCTTTATTTTGATAAATATGAGCAAAAACTTCGTCGATAAATCTTAAAGCAAATCCATTAACAAGAAGAAATATATGTAACTTTATTCTATACTGTGTAATTGAATAGTTAATTATGACAAGCAATGAGAGTCGGCAGTAATAGGAAGAGCAAGCATCTAAGCCGTTCTTTTATTCGATCATAGCCCTTCTTTTTCAAAGATTAACGCAACAATTTGATTCTGAATAATATTTTTTATTATAAAAAAAATTGTATTAAAAGAAATCCTCTGTATGATTTGTACAAGTAGAAATCAATAAAAATAAAAATAAATCTTTTTATATGTTCTTCTTGAGCTTTATTAGTTTTTCTAATTCAATAAAATATTTTATAACGTTGAAGTTCAAATATTTGCCTCTGGAGCGCGCTTATTTTTGATGGTTTGTATTAAGAATAATTATTTGAAGTTATAATTGTTTGCGAAGGATAATTTTTTATTAGTTATACGAAATATTATAACTGTGTACAAACAGATAAATATTATTAAATAGAAATAAATACTTGAAAACATAATTATTTGTATTACATAGGAATACTTGAAAGCATAATAATTTGTATTAGATAGGAATTCTTGAAAGCATATAACTGTGTAAATTATTTATAACAGAAAGGAATACTTGATATCAAATAACTCCGCAAAAAGTTGTAAATAACTATAAAAAATGTAAATGTACACTATTTCTTAACCTCTTGGCAAAAAATAACCCTAAACGTATTTACATGCCATTAAAATCAATCAGTCTGGTTGCTTACAGTACCCATCTGAGTAATGAACAGGCTTATTATTGCTTAACTGCCATAAGTATAGATTGCTATTTAAGTTTTGCTTAGTGTGACCCACTGCCACCAGGTTGCTTACTGTACTTACTGTTCCACATTGGTCACCCAACTGATCAGCAAATGGGCTCGTTGCTTCTGTGAACAAATAAGTACGGAAGCTTTTTTTATATTTTGATAACAAGTAATACCTTAAAAAGCCACTTTGAGAAAAAGTTGTTTAAAAGAAATATTGTCTAATGACAGAAAATTAAGTTCACCTTTCCTTTGTTTTATACTTGACTATGCTTAGTAGTCATTGATTATCAAGTTGCGCTGCTAGCACAGATTTTCTTGACTCTCTCTCTCTCTCTCTCTCTCTCTCTCTCTCTCTCTCTCTATCTATCTATCTCTCACTCTATCTCTCTCTATATCTATCTATCTATCTATCTCTCTCTCTCCATACGTCCCTAGTATCCATCGCTCCCGGCCGGTCTTCCAAACTACTCCTTAAGTTCGCACAAAGCTGATGTAAATAAATTCTTGCTGGTCGACTAATACTGGCTTGTCCATATGTTGGAGTCCATTGAAGAACGTCACTTAGGAGTTCGTCCTTGCTTCTCTGGCTGTGTCCTACAAGTCTTGCTCTTTCTAATTTGGATGGTTCTAGAGATGGGAGGCAAGTGGTCGTACAGCTGCAGCTTCATGGGATTTTACTTCTAGGATTTGTTCAATATGTCATAGCATTCTTGTACAGTTCCTGTTGAGCTTTTTCTCTTTGCGTTTTGTCAGAAAAAATCTGTTCATTGATGCCTCCATGATGTAGTCATAATATTTGTAAATAAAGTGCATTGGATTATCTGACTTGGGTCACACTTACACCAAAGCACCTACTGTAAACTTATCTGCTTTTTTTTTAAATAGACAATAAATTGGCACTTTTTCAGTGATCTAATTATATTTGTATCAGTTTTTCAATAATATTGGATTGACCTAGAAGATCTTCTTGTGTTTTTGATTAGATAGCATTTTCAATTAAAAGTTAGTTCTGTGTTTGGCATCAGATGGTATTAGGGGTGTTTAGTTTTAATTAACTTCAATTAAAAGTTAGTTCTGAGTTTGGTATCAGATGGTATTAGGGGTGTTTAGTTTTAATTAACTTCAATTAAAAGTTAGTTCTGAGTTTGGTATCAGATGGTATTAGGAGTTGTGTCACTACCTAAAGGTATATACACCCATTTGACCTGAATCCTGACTGTGGAATTTCTATTTTACTCAGTAGCAATTAGACAGTATCATAACAAAGTAAAACCTTGAAAGGACGGAGTCTCTGTGGTGTAGGGAGATGTCTCCATAGGATAGAGGCTAACATGCTAGACAGAAGCATTATAGTGAGTGAATTTGAATTTCAGTCGGGTTATTATCTCCCTTTTTAGACGAATACTCTTGCAAAAGGTATTAACCCCATATTCATCCTGCCCAGTTAGCTGGGGCTGTAGAATACACCAACCTCTAAGAAGAAAGATCCCACCACAACGAGTGTTCTGGTTATGACACTAAACCGTTTGATGGTGAAGTTCCAGTCCTGGAGCTTTGGGAATGTAGAGTACCGCTTTATTACCATTATTCTAAAGTCCACTCTGACCTGGAGTGGTAGCACCTAATAGATCCCTATCTATGAGTCAGAGAGAATAGTTTAATTACTTATTATACTTGAAACAATTAAACTGTGTGCAAATACAATTATTAGTCTTGGCAGAACATAAAACCATTTTACTGTGTACAAACAAATGAACTTCATCTCTTTTAAAAATACTGTCACCCACAAACTCTTCACTTACAAATCTCATATAACAGGATTCAGCATTAAATAACCCAAAAGGGTTGGTATGTCATAAAATGGAATTAATCTAAACTGAAATCCTCCTGAAAAGATCTGTAGTGAGGAAGAAAATCCCACACAACAAATCTTAGAAGTCACAGCTTAATTTGCAAAAAAGCAGTGCTCCTAATTGAAAACAGAGACTTGGAGTAGAAAGAGCTGGCAAATGATGGAGCCTTGCACTAATCCAAAAGTAGAGTCGTCTGTAGGCTTCACAGTTGTGCCTTTTTATGGAGATTTGGCCTCTTTGTTTTTTCTGAATAGTCCAAGATTCATCAATCACAAGTAGGTTCCATTTGAATGGGTCTGCCAAGTTCACACCACTTCTCTTCTCTCTCAAGAAATGGCCCAGTTGGCTGGCGCTGTAGAATACACTGACAGTATTTCTGCAGAGGGGTAAGACTCCCCCAATGAGTGTCCTGGATGTGACACTAAACAATCTGATGGTGAGATTCCAGTAAAACTGGAGCTTTGGTGAATGTGAAGTACCCCTTTATTGCCATCGCTCCTTGGTCCACTCTGGCCTAGAGTTGTAGCACCTAATAGGTTCCTATCTATTGGTCAAATAGAATTAAACTTTCTACTTATGCTAAACTGAATTATTTGAAACAGAACTGTTTATATGTATAAAAATGGATTTGGCATTAAATAACCTACAATGGTTGATATGCCATAAAACCCAAGCAAACCAAATCTCCTAAGAAATTAACCTGCTCTCAAATGCCTGTCTCAGAATGAAGAGTGTTCGTGCTCATATTGTTACATGTGAATTTTTTTGTTTTACTCTTTTATTTCTTAACTCTGTGATATAACACATAAATAAATCTAACAAGTGTCAAATTTATTTCTCAATCAGATTTTTAACTCATTGTTCAGCCACTCACCATCACTCTCATAACAATACAAAAATAAGTTCATCCATTCATTTAAACTTAATTAATATAACGAAGCCAGAATATTAAATGCTAATTTTCAAGACAGCAAGCAGTCTTCTTTCACTTGAGATATTAGCACAATCTTCCCCAAGCCCAGTTGGCTGGAGCTGTAGAATATGCTGACTGCATATTAGCCAAAGGGTAAGACCTCCCATCAATGAGTATCCGAGATATGATACTAAACCATTTGATATGGAGGCTATAGTATTGGTGCTTTGGGGAATGTGGAGTACCCCTTTTATTGCCATTACTCCTATATCTACTCTGACCTGGAGTAGTAGTAACTAATAGAGTCCTGTTTATCGGTCAAGAAAAACTGCTTGGCTATCTAACTGTGTATAAACAAATGACTGATGTTAAATTGAATTGTTAGTGTTGAAAAGCAACACTTGAAACCATTTAACTGTGTGCAAACAAATATGCTCTGGTTTGTTTAAAAATGTTTCCTTCAAATTACTCATTTTCAAATATTTTTAATATCTATATGTATAAAGAGGATTTGATATTAAATAACCTACAAAGGTTGATATGCCATAAAAGCCAACCAACCAATGATCTTTTTTGTTTTATTTCCATCATTTGTTCTTGTGCCATACAAAGCTAAGTTTATTAAATACTCAAAGCTAGAATTTTAAATACAGATTTTCTAAGCAAGCAGAGTGGACTCCCTCCATTTGAAATAATGCTGTTCAAAGTTTTCTTTTCTATCATTTGACTTAGAGTAATACCAAGCTAAATTCATTAAATATCAAAAAGTAAGAATTTCAAATTGATTTTCAAGCCAAGCTGGGTGGTCCTCTCCCAGGTGGAATATTGCTGCAATATAATCTTCTTTTCTATTATTTGGCTTTGCTATATTAAGCCAATTTATTGAATATAAAAAAAACGGCATTTAAATAATGCTTTGTTGTCAAGTGTTTAGAATACATTGACTCTATCCACAGCAATTGGGTGAAATCTCTCCTCCCCAATAAAAAAAAAAAACTGGTGCCCTGGGTATGATATTAAATTGCATCTAGTTCTGGAGATCTTGGAAATGTGGAGTATCCCTTCATTATCATTACTCCCAGGTCCATTCTGACCCAGAGTGGTAGTACCTGTTTGGGTCCAGTCTATAGGTCATATGGAACTGCCAGGAATATTTGATATTGCAATTAAACAATTGCACCAAACACATAAATATGATCATTCAGTAAACCCAATTCCCTAACCTCTTGGCATAAAATATCACTAAATGGGTTGATATGCTGTTAAAATCAATAAGAATTTTAAACTGATTTTCTAGACATGCAGAGTGACTCTCTCTACTTTGATTATTGCTGCAACACAGTCTTTTCAAGTTGATTCCACAATTTTTCCCTTGTACCATAAGTAAGGAGGCGCTTATGGTGTAATGGTTATCATCATAGGAAATAAACATGGTGACCGGAGTTCAAATCCCAGATAAGGCAGTCTACATTTTACATAATGCTAATACTATTGGAAAACGTCTGAATCCAAGGCAGCTGGGCTCTTTAATTTTAACTACTCTATGAGAAGGAAAACTTTGATTCAAACCTATAAGTAAAGTAAGAAAAGTTGGCAACCGTAGTCGAGGGCGACCAAATGGCTCCCTTTTCAATATCTACAACACCAAGGTGTAGGGGAGGGCACTACTCCTTTCCCTGGATTGCTCCACTTTACCCTTGATACGTACCTTATATTGTTGAGTGTTAAGTCAGGAGGTATCAAGTACCATTTTTAAAGTCTTTGGTATGACACGAACTGAGATTGAACCCTGGAAAAATTGACTTTATGTCATAACCTGCCTGTGGCAGAGGGTAAGTACATAGTCAAGTTTTTTAAGTATCCTAGTGGTTAAAAGCATCTAGAAACTCTGCAGAAAACAATCAGACTGTCTCTTTCCAGACTGGCATCCAAAGTTCTGTTGACACAGATATCGTTGATCAATGAAGACAGACAACAATTCTTGCTGATCAGGCTACTGATTTTTCAAGGACGTAAACTTCTGCTAAAAATATAAACTGAAGCAGGTAATTTGGTAGAATTTGTCTGAGAATGCTTGTATTTACTTGGCACTGATGCCATTAAGAAAGGCAGGAATCTGCTTCCCTGCACTCTCATCACAGCTTAGTTGACAGGGGTTGTAGAATACACAGACTGTATCTCTGCAGACAGATAAGGACAATATCAACAATAGTGCTACAAAAAATAAAGAAATTTATTTCTTTGTTGGGAGCTGAAATATAGAAGTGTATACAGCAATTTGTGTATCAAGTTATGACCGTAAAGGCCAGTTCTGGGACCAGCATGGATAAAGATCTTTCTCCAACTTGAAATTGTAATATGACGCCGTTGTTTGAAGATCAAACGAACACAGTGCCACTGAGAAAAGTTAGTACGTATCACTCCGGGTTGGCGTGAGTAACTGATCTGTGTTGTCAGGAAAATTGTGTTTTAATTGCATCAAGGTGAATCCCACGCGCACGCATTGACTTTCAAAAATTCTTTGGGTGCGTATTTTAGAGACCTTCTATTGGTCCTAAAAAACATTTTGAATTGTTTATTTTTTTTAACACCTGCGTGGGCGTTAGTTAGAGATCTTTGCACCATTTTGATCCGTTTTTTTCCAGAAAATTCTTTTGACAAGGAAATTGCATCATTTTCTATACCTAATAGAGCTACTTTGAAACAATTGTGTTTATTCCTGACCACTGACAATCTTTTTCTTCCTGATTTTCAATGCATTTCTATTATAAAATTGTTAGTAATGATTTTATATGATTTAGATCATAGCCTCATTTCTTCAATAATGTTTATATTAATTTCTGATCTCTGACAATCCTTCTCTTCTTGCTTTTCAGTGCATTTCTATTATAAAATCATTAACATTGCATATTATTGCATTTCTATAATAAAATCATTAACATTGCCTTTCTCTGTTAATATCATTGCCAGTTCCTTTGTACTAAGCACATAACAACCTGATTCAGTCAGACATGTTTGAAATTCTATTTTAACATAAACACTTGAAAGCTATTCATATTCTGTTTTATATACTTTTTTCACACGTATTTTATGCTATTAACTACTTGCACAAATATAATGTCCTGTTTATCAACAGACAAGTTTTAATGTCTTATCAAATATCCATCAGTCATGCTGGAGAAATTCAAATAATATCTATCCTTTGATGCAGTTATGTTTTAATTCACTTGCTTCTTCATTTGTGACAGGTTTTCTATTAAATTTTAATTTTTTGAAAAGATTAAATTCCAAGGGAAGATATTGGAAATTTATAAAATGAACAAGTTAATGCTTTCATATTATCACAGATTCCAAAACACCACAGACTTGATTTTTTTTCTTTTTCAGCATGTTCTTGTCTATTTCTATTATTGATCTATTGGAGGAGCTTCTGATGCAGCAGTTATCATTACAAATGATAAAAATATGACACAAGGTTAACTTTTAATAGGAGTTTAACAGGTTTGAATTCAGAGTTCTTCTCTTAGACTGGTTGCCAAACCCAAGCTAAAGACTGCCCTACTGTTTACCCATAGCTAAAGGGAGAATAATTAGAGTTATACCTTTCCCAAGAGCTTGCAATGAGCTTCGTCCAGGATTTGAACTCGTGTTGCTGTGTCCATTTTTTATGATGATAACTATTACACTACAAGCACCTCCAATCATTGGAGAAAGGAGGCTCACTGACCAAATCCTGAATGAGGCTGTTTGCTTTTCACATTGTGCTTATACACGAGGGAACGGTACAAATCCAACTATCTTCCCTTTGTCTAAGAGTAAATAATAAGGTTGACTGGGCTCTTTAACCTTGGTATGCCAATCAGCCTAGGAGAAGGAAAACGAATGCACTCGGGAAAAGTATCAATACAACAATTCTCCCTCCAGCTATGGGTAGATAGTGGGGCAGACTGAGCTCTTTAACCTTGCTATGTCAACCAGTATAGGAGAAGAAAAACTCTGAATTCAAAACCAGCTGTAAACATGTAGAGGGATAGGTTCTATTAAACTATTCCTGCCCAAGACACACTATATGAATCATGCCTGCACAACCAAAAAAATATGACACAAGTGAGTGTCTATTTCTATTAGATTTCCAAACTTTATTTTCATTAACATTTTTATTCATGTTCCTCATTCACATTGGTGCTTAACTTCTCATTGCATCATGCGGGGAACAAATGACTTGCCATTACTTTTTCTCAAATAGAGCCCTAAAGCTGCGAATTACTGTTGATTTTTAGATTGATGAGCTGAAAGACATAAATGTTTTTGATAATTTATACACTTTGTGTTGGCTTGCAGTTTGCTATCAAAAATAAACTTTCAGAACTTCTATTTGCAAATCATTGGTCTTTTTTCGACACATATATCTCAGATAGTGAAAAGACTGTCTCCCTTTTTTGTCTCTCCAGTCTCTATCACATGATATTTCACCTATCATGTGATCAGTCCCTTACTAATCAGGCTCAATTTCTGGGAGCAGGAACAATATCTTCTTTTGTAATGAAGAGGCCACCTTCCAATGAAAATGAAACTGGTATCCTGCTGCATCACTTCTAACAAAATCATGGAAACTCTTTGCTGTAGATGCAAAAAAATGGTCCCCCAGAAGAATTAGGGAATTTTGAAAAGGCTCAGTCAGTCAGTAACTAACAGTGACAAGGAACAAATTAAATTTTGGGGCTATCAATCCCTCTTTTGGTGGTGGGTTATGAGTTAACAAGCCGTAAATCTTTCCTTCATAGATTTAAAAATTCTTCATGTGTCTCTATTTTTGAGAACGGACCAGAGGAATATCCTTACTGTGATGTGAGTGTTATTTTTCAATGATCATCTATCGAACTGTTTCTTTTTTTTTTCATCATCCTCTTTTTATTTTGTTTTTATCTCTGCCAACTTCTTTCTTCAAAATCTAGCAAAGCAACACTTTACAAATACCTTTCCTCGAGATTTTCACTTTTTTTTAAATGCATACCCAAAGACACTGAGGTCAATTCTAGGTCACTACACCACACAGGTGACACAACACAGTTATTTTGCTGCTTCTTTTGTATCACCAACACGTTATCATTGGGTGCTTTGTGTAGTAAAATGGTGAGAGATAAGCTGGTTGAGAAAAATTCGGAATAGACTCTGGTGGAATAAGAAAGAAGACAGTTTGGAAGATCAGACTGATCCGAGAAGATTAGCCTAATCAGAATTCTAATTTATTTCCTGAATCAAACTACCAAATTTATAGAATATAATACTCTAAAAGACATAAACAACAAAAAAGGAAATTATAAAATTGATTGATACAGTTAAAAAAATAAATTAAATGTCCATATACACTATAAGGGGAGTCTTCATGATGTAGAGGCTAATGTCTTGGACTGCAACACATAGGAAATATCCATATACACTGTGAGGAGAGTCTTCATGATGTAGAGGCTAATGTCTTGGACTGCAACACATAGGAAATATCCATATACACTGTGAGGAGAGTCTTCATGATGTAGAGGCTAATGTCTTGGACTGCAACACATAGGAAATATCCATATACACTGTGAGGAGAGTCTTCATGATGTAGAGGCTAATGTCTTGGACTGCAACACATAGGAAATATCCATATACACTGTGAGGAGAGTCTTCATGATGTAGAGGCTAATGTCTTGGACTGCAACACATAGGAAATATCCATATACACTGTGAGGAGAGTCTTCATGATGTAGAGGCTAATGTCTTGGACTGCAACACATAGTTAATTCAAACTTCAGTCACACAATGATGTTCAATTTCAGACTAAAAATCTTAGAAAAGGTCTGAACCCACTTATCCAGCAGCTTAGTTCAGTTGTACCACTATTTTTGGACAAGGATGACTTTGGCATTAAATATCAAATGTTCTAATGTACAAATGATGTAGTTATTTACTAAACTTTGCTTAGTTGTGGCACAAGGCCAATGTTTGAATGCTCAAATGATGTACTCTCTTTTTATGACGAGGTGTCTTGGTACACAGTGCTAATAATTCTCCCACTGGGTGTCAGTATGTTTGAGGATCCAACCCTAGAATAATCAACATAGAGCTGATCATGGAAAAACCAGAGAAATTCTGGTTGATGTGAATGATCTTGAGAGATGGCCCCTGTATTTTAGAGATAGTTATGGCAATTGAGGTTTCAGAAGAAAAAAATATCAAAAACACGTATAAAAATTGATTTTATTAAAATATATCATTTTGTGATTTATATATTTTTTTTCAAGTTGGGTAATGCAAGATCAGAGAGAATAAAAGAGAGAGGAAGAGGAAAAGCTGATTTGACCAGGAACATAATACTAACAGCGAGATAGCAGGGTCTAGAATAAACAGTACAGACTTAACTAAAGGGATGAAATTTATATACAGAAATAGGGAAGACGATTTTTAAAAATCTTTTTTGATAAAGAAACTTTAGAGATGATTTTAACTTATTGAATAGCTGAGTTTTTGGTAAATGTTGCAGAATAAACTGACTCATTGGGGACTGTTGTTTATATATGTGCCAGGTGAAGTGTCTTAGTCTTCAAGAGATATGTAAAAACTGCTAATCTATGCCTGGTTGTCAAGGCAAGCAAGCAAACTATTACATATTGTAGATGTATGACCTATATCTCAAGTGGAAGTTTTGTAAGTTTTCGTGCCAAAAATTATATCAACAGGCCACATCAGATAAAAGTGGCACAAACAAATGGCTTATTTATTGATATAGATTTATCAGCTACACACCAGGTTTCATTGTCTTAGTAAGACAAAACTCTATCCAATTAAAGCAAATCTACTTTGTGTTTCTGTAACAACAGAATTTCTAATTGATCAATATTGAAAACAAGTTGCTAATATATTGCAAAAAGTTTCATCTTTAGCTTCGAAATCAATTAAATTTGAACCAAAGATTTAATATTAATACAACAGCAAAAATCTGATCCCATTTCACAGTACTACTGTATGGTTGCACTACATGGACTCGGAGAAAAAGCTAGATGGGAATTATAAAGAAAGCTGTTTTAAAAAGATCCTGGAAGCAAGACTTTTCAAAATAACAGTTGCACGGCCACTTACTTCCCATCTCAGAAACCATCCAAGTAAGATAAGTATGATATGCTGGGCACTGCTGGAGAAATAATGACGAATTCTTCAGCAATATTCTCCAGTGGGGTTCTACACCAGTGTTGACTGGCAAACAGAAAATTACATTAATTGGCTTTGTACAGACACTAGGTACCATCTTGACGACTTACCTAGATTTATTGGGATGGATAGCAAGAGAGAGTCAAGAAAATATGTGATGTTGGCACGTCTTGATGAGGAGGCTCAATCTTTAGTTCAATTTGAAAGCGAATAAGTTGAACTTTAAATCTTCTTATTAGTTGGTTGGTTGGGTTTTATGGCATATCAACCTTTGTTGTGTCGAAGTTATGTACTTGAGTGTAGTTCACATGTTGAATTATGCGTCAAAGTGAATAGTGACTTGAGTATCAGGAAGGGAAGATTATATGCGCATTGGGGCATTCTACGATGCACAGGTGGTGTCGACTATTCCCAGTGTGGTGATTGGCTGCGAGCCCGTTAGTGGCCATGCCAGTGTGCATATATGCTGGCCTTCTCATTGGAATATTCGTCTGTTAGCTGACGCCAGCCGAGCTGCGGAGCTGGTAAGTATTGTTTATTATTTTCTCCTGTGCGTTAGGACAGTAGCTTCTTCATCTCTCCCCGCCCCACACATGTAGGTTGGGTTGTATGAGGGCTGTGTCTTTCTTTGTGGCCAGGTCTGTTATGTGGTAGTAGACTGGATAGAGCTCTAGGGATTTTGGACGACCGAGGGTGTGTAAGTGCATGTGTGTTTTTTTTAGGGCGGTCATTACTAGAAGATGTGGGGGTATCAGGATGTAGAAGTGGAGTATTAATTGTAGGGGTTATGGCTGCAGGTGTTGCACTTGGTATTGGTTTTGGTGCGGTCTTGAATTTACACTTTCTCAGGAAACGACGGTTCCTAAGAGTGATTCTTCCCAATCCATCAACTCTTATTTGGTATTGGCAGTTTGGTAGGGCAGTAATGACTTTTCCTGATGTGTTCCATGGGTGGTTTAGTGGGCTTTGTATGGCAACTGTGTAGCTAGTCTGTAATGGGGGGAGGTTGTGGGTGTGTCTATTGTACCTTTCCACTATTTTGCTGTTTCAGTGGTGGAGGAGTTCATCGTAGCTGGAATTATGGAGTCGGCGGTGAAGTTAGAGTTGCGCCGGTGATAGGCCAATACCTTGAATTGGGATGTTTCGGTATTGTACAATGGCCCATGCAACATTGTCGTTGCTCAAGGAACCTTGGGGGCCTGTGTTTCCATTCACTATCCTCTTCGTGGTTTTCACCACAAGTTCTTCATGTAGGTTATATAATGCCAAATTCATTTTTATACAAATAATCAGTTCTATTTCAAACAATTCAGTTTAGCATGAGTACAGTTTAACTGTCAAAAACATTTCTATTTCAAGTTATTTAGTTTAGTTTGACAGTTCTGATTCAAACTATTCAGTTTAGTATATGTATAGATTTTGTTTACACACAGTTAAATGTCAAAACAGTTCTATATTAAACAATTCAGTTTAGCATAAGTACAGTTTCAATGTCAAAACAGTTTTATTTCAAACAATGCAGTTTAGCATAAGTACACAGTTTAAGTGTCAATAACATTTCTATTTCAAGCTATTCAGTTTAGTCACACAGTTGTAATTTAAATAATTCAGTTTAGCATAAGTATGCAGTTTAGTTCTATTTAACCCATAGATAGGGCCCTATCAGGTGCTACCACTCCAGGCCAAAGTGGACCATGGATCAATAGCAATGAAGGGGTATTCATTTCCCAAAGCTCCAGCATCACTGGGACCTCACTATCAGACTGTTTAATGTCATATCCAGGACACTCATTGGGGGTGGGGCTTACCCCTCTGTAGAGGTATAGTTGGTGTATTCTACAGCCCCAGCTGACTGGGCAATACACTGAGTTGAATGTAAAAACAGTTTTATTTCAGATAATTCAGTTTAGCATAACTATGTTGTTTAAATGCAAAAACAAACTCAAGAAACCACAGTTTAGTTCTATTTAACCCATAGATAGGACCCTATCAGGTGCTGCCACTCCAGGTCTAAGTGGATCTGGGAGTGATGGTAATGAAGGGGTACTCTGCATTCCCCAAAGCTCCAGAATTATAGGCACCTCACCATCAGATTGTTTAGTGTCATATCCAGGGTACTTGTTAGGAGGGTCTTACCCCTCTGTAGAGATACTGTCAGTATATTCCGCAGCTCCTGCTGACTAGGCTAAAGTCTTGTTGCCAATATAATGAAAATTTATTCAAGAATTTCAAATGCTGCCTTTTTTAAATCAAGCAAGTTATACACAGTTTAAAGATCAGCAAAACATAAATTTTCTAACTTTATTACCTCCTTCTCTTTTTTTTTCTGCTAAAAAAAGAAAGCCCTCCCCACTCCATATGCTCAAAGTAAAATGTACCCCTTACAGTCCAACACATTCTCATAAACTGTGACAAGTTTAGACAAATTTGCTCAAAACACTAAAAGACAAACAACTTAAAGGACCTCTTCAAAAACACCAAACCAGAGAAAATCTTGAACTTTCAAAAATAAACAAAACTTTTCATTAAAATCAAATATATTAAAACATTATAAAAACTCGTACTCTCAATTTTAAAACATACACAAAGACAAAACCAAACCTTTCTGGCATTATATGACCCACAGAGGTTGATATGCCTGTTAAACAAAACTCAAACTTTTTTTTTCCAAATGCAGTACTATGTAAATTAAAGATCAAGAAAGAAATTTTATAAGTGTATGACATCTATTCTTAAGTGTTTGTGCTGAAAATGCTAAGTAGGAAAAAACACACACACTAACACTAGGAAAAAGTATGACCTCTGTCCTATAATTATGGGTGGAAGAGTCCCTTTATGCAGTTGCTAGTGTGCCAGACTATAATATCATAGCAAGTGGGTTCAATCTCCAGTCTTGCTATTACAATCATTTTCAGGCTGATAACATAGGAAAAGCAATGAACCTTCTCATCCTCCCAAAAAAAGAGTTGAATTGAACTATTTGTCACATGGTCTACTACTGAGAGAAGAGAAATAAGGAATTTCTACAATCCTCCGTGTTTGAACTAGCAGGCCGCCAAAGATTGACCGTTAAAAGAGAAATAAAGAATGTAGGTCAACTTCGGCCGGCCGTTAAAGGAAGAAAAAAATATGGGTCAAGCTATCTGTACCCCATAACCTCACTCGGGTGAAAGAGATAGTAGTCCGAATGGATCGCCTACAAAATGAAAGCCAACAGATGTTTGCACTCTGTGAATAGGGAAAGGAAGAAAAAAGGCAAAATGATTGGCTAGAATCCTAAAATGGAAATAGCCCCCTTTTTCGTCAGCGGAAATAGGGAATAAGAAAATCAGTTTTGAAGAGAGATGTCGCCGTGAACAGATGTGGTGAATCTCGGGCCAAGACTCCGGGTGAAGAAAGTGGAAAGAATCTTGGACAAGAAGTACCTATGCCTTCAAGCCAGAGCATTATATATATATAAAATTCCACCAGCCTATAAAAGAGAAAATACTCTCCGAAGGAACCCGTCGAAAAGATAAGTAAACATTAAGACTGTTTCTCCCTACACCCAATTATGTACTCTCTCTCTCTCAATTTAAAGAAAGACTAAAGAAAAGGAAAAAAGGAAGAAAGACATTTATAGTTATGTATTATCCACTGATAATCTAGCCGATACGCTGAATATGGGTGTCCGCATGTGTATATTAAAAAGATTGTTATATTTTAATGTCCCCACGTGTTGAAGTTTGTTCATTGTGTTGTCTGCTGTCAAGTTGTTTGATTCATGTTTGTTTTCAGCTTCTTTCGCCTTATGTTATTCTCGCCTAAATTGTCCTATTCTCTCCTTTAAAAATATTATACGGGAAACCGAAGTTGTCGACTACTATAGTTAATATTATTATATCAAAACCTATAGGCTCATATCTTCCTTTATCCTAGGGGTAGGAAGAGCTTGTGGCCTGGTGGGTGTGTGTGTAATGGGAAATTTGGAAACCCCTTGTCAGCGGCGGTCAGTCTAGCCCCAAATTAACTCCCACATATGCCAGTTCCTATATGCCCGAGAAAGGACTCTGAACAAGGACTTATTCTACGAGGGATCAAGTGCCAGACCGCCCCGTCTCCACAGTGCAAAAAAAATAAACTTCCCGTTTGGTGATAACAATATTTAAATGCACCAGTTCCCATATGCTTTTAAATGGCTGCTCATCGGGGGATCTTCAATATTTTAATTTGCTGTCACATATTATTGTTTTTCTACAAATGGGGAGTCTCCATGCCGTAGTAACTAACATTGTGGGCTATGGCATCATTGCAAGTTTCATTTCCTGTCTCATTATTATGTTCTTTGTGAAAGGAATGATCTCCCTCATCCAACCCAGCTATGGATTAAATTATACCACCACTGTTCTTCTACAAGGATGGCTTTGGCATTAAATGACCCTTGAAGGTTGATATGCCATTAAACAAAGAAATCTATTATAGTAGACACTTGTAATATGAAAAACCTGTATGAGTTGTGAACAAACCGCAGCAAGATAGAATCTTTAAATTTAGAATTTAAATAAAAATATTTGCATGACAAAACAACTTATATAATAAAGTGACTAAAAGCAAGTCTCAATGTTTTCTGACCAAAATCTTTTGATGAAATACAAAATTATGCAAGTGAAGCACTCTTTGTACACATCAAACCTATCTCCATCCATGACTTTCTTAACCGAAAATATGTCTTGATGATAATATTTGAAGACAAAGAAATAAGATGGCACCGCTCCACACCGTTTCAAAAGAGAAGATTTCAGAGATGCTTTAACCAATGGAAAATTCATTAGAAAGATTTTGTTAAATGCCAAGGTGACTATTTTAAAGATAATTATGTTTTATTCATTGTACGTTTCTGCTTTGGTGAATACAGCTTCAGTCTCAATGTTTTTAAACATACTTTGTATGTAATTATATTTCTCTATTTCTTGCTTAAAAAGAAGAAAATAACGATTTAAAGCTTTAAATTTGGTTTTACGTGATCTTAGTAGCATATTAAATAACACTTGGGATGTGAAAGAAAAGAAAAATTATTCTTTATTTCTTGTTTAAATAGAAGAATATTATCAAGCTTTAAATCGAGTTCTTATCATTCTAATTTGAATACAAGCCAATAAATACCTGATCAATATTCTGTAAACAACAGATACATTTATTAATCAATTCCCATATGGAAACTCATTGCATGCTTTGCTAATATGGTTAACTTCAAAGGTTTTCTGATCTTAAATATCAATTGCCAAATATTTGGCAGTGCTATTAGAATGATTAAAAATAAAAGCTGTCTAAATTCATTGCAGCATCACTCTATCCGTTTGTAGTAATGATGAAAAAATGGTTAACTGGTGTTCCATAATGGGATGAGACATGATGATAAGCAGAAGATATAAGAAACAAGAGCTGGGGGCACATCATTGGCCAGAGATGGAGAGAAAAGAAAAGACACCAAGTTTTCTCAACAATTATATATATATTTTTTATTGGACACATTCATGATGTAATAATTACCATTGTAGGAAGTGTACATGGCAATCAGAACCCAAATCCTGGACAAGGTTGTGTGCATTTCACATAGCACTAATGCCCTTAGGAGAAGTATAAATCCAATTATTCTCCCTCCAGCTATGGGTAAATAGTAGGGCAGACTAGGCTCTTTAACCTTGGTATTGCAACTGATCTAGGAGAAGGAAAACTGAATTCAAATATGTTAAACTCTGCCTAAAAATGGACCTTATGCTTAATTCCCAGATTTTTACTCCAGATAATTGGAACCATGACCTCTTGCTTCCCCCTCAAGTCAAATCTGTTAAGGGTATCTTCACT
This sequence comes from Sepioteuthis lessoniana, assembly GCA_963585895.1. NCBI lineage: Eukaryota > Metazoa > Mollusca > Cephalopoda > Myopsida > Loliginidae > Sepioteuthis > Sepioteuthis lessoniana. Next base: position 4,675,653 of record OY757932.1, read on the forward strand.
ATAACTAGACACAGGCACACATATATATTTATCGAACCTCTCTTAGCCCAGTCAGTTGCAGCTGTAGAATATGACAACTGCATTTCTGCAAAATGATAAGAACCCCCCACCCAATGAGTGTCCTGGATATGACATTAAACAATCTGATAGTGAGGCTCCATTCTGGAGCTTTGTTGAATGTCGAGTACCCCTTCGTTCCATTAATCCCACATCCACTCTGACTCAGAGTGGTAGCATCTGGTAGGGTCCTATCAATGTGTCAAATAGAACTATTTGAAATTTAAACTTTGTGGAAACAAGTGGCTGATGCTAAATTGAATTGTTAGAAATAGAACTGTTTGTTCATTTAACTGTGTGGAAACAAATTACTGTTGTTTAATTGAATTGTTAACTATACATTGCAGTACTTGAAACCACTTCACTTTGTGCAAACAAATGATTGATATTGAATAGAATGATTAGTGTCAAGTAGCAATTATTGAAACTCTTTAACCATGTGCCTAATTTGAATAATTAATATTACATAGGAGTACTTGGAACCCTTTAACTGGGTAGAAACAATTGTAATACCAGTGTGCAATCAAATTAGTTTTAACTTATTTAAAAATATTACCTATAAACTATTCACTTACAAATTATACATGCATATCCATTTAAATGCGTCCAAACAAATGACAGATGTTAAATTGTTAGAGTTACACAGCAATTTTAGAAATCATTTAACAGTGTGCTAACACTTGACCAAACGTAAATAGAATTATTTGTGTTAGATAAAAATACCTGAAACCATTTAACAGTGTGCAAAAAAAAATGTGCTTAGGCTCCTTTAAAAATGTTAACAACACAGTTTACAAATCATATATATATATATATATGTGTGTGTGTGTGTGTGTGTGTGTGTGTGTAAACAGGATTGGGCATAGAATAAGATACAATGGTCAATATTCTATAAAACCCAACCCAACCCAACCAAACCAACTATTTTTTAAGTGTATGAAAGCTAGTTTTAATTCAGAATTTTCTTTCTTCTTTCCTGGTTGCCCAACAAAGGCTAAAAAGCCCAGTCTGCACAACTATTTACTCATAGCTTGGGTGAGAACAGATGGATAAAAGCCTGTTATAAGAGCATCAGCAGAAAGTGGAATGCAAACAGCCTTGTTCAGGTTTTGAACTTTGGTGGCTGACAGCCCAGTCAACTGAGGCAGCAGAATATACAGACTACATCTCTGCAGAGGGGTGAGTCTCCCCCAACAGGTGTCCTGGATATGACATTAACCAATCTGATGCTGAGGCTCCAGTCTTGAAGTTTTGGGGAATGCAGAGTACCTCTTCATTGCCATTGCTTCCAAGTCCACTCTGGCCCAGAGTGGTAGCACCTGATCGTGTTCTGTCCATGGCTCAAATAGAACTGTATGATATTTAAACTGAGTGCAAACAAATGATTTATGCTTAATTGAATTGTTAGAAATAGAACTGTTGGATCATTGAATTGTGCATAAACAAATGACTGATGTTAGTGATACATGGCAATACTTGGAACTATATAATTTTGTTGACTTATGTTTACAAATCATATATATCTAATATATGAATATTTGGCGTTAAATAACCTACAATAGTTGATATGCCATAAAACCAAACCAAACTCTAGGGTGGCCGATAACTTTTTCTATGACAATAATCATTCACTTCCTCCACATACACACATACACACACACACATATATATGTATATATATATATATATATAGTGTATATATGTATTTATATGTACATATATTTGAAGAAAAATTTGGGCATCTCAGATTAGTCACCGAGAAAGATTTTAATAGCCTGAGACCGATACATGGATGAATGTGAATAGATCTAAATACTTTGAACAGCATAAAAGTTTAGATAGTGTGGTTGAAGGAATTGTCTGGGGAACGATTTTTATTGATGACTAATTTTGAAGATGACTAGCACCCATCTCTTTATTGTTCTGGATTTGCTCTCTCTGCCTCCATTCTCCAGCTATCTTGAGTCTCTGTCTCTCTAAACCCTGTCAGGTGATCTGCATTTAGGGTATTCAGCTTCTGAACATCCTGCATACGTACAATTTTGCCTGTGTTTTTCAATGGTGTTTGCAATTCTCTCACACTGCACCTGGCTATATCAGGGTCACTCCCAGGTCACCTCATCCCCTAGTTGCTTGCACGAAGGCAGTGCAACAGTACTCCTCTTAAATAACATTTTAAAAAATATAAAGCATAGTCTAAAACATGTCCCAAACATACTGACTATTTTCTCTGACAGCTTACAAATGAGAGTATATTAGTTTTGGAAAATTCAAAAACTATGCTCACTAAAACAAATTGTCTCTTATTCACTTAATTATTTCTGTACTGTTGTAGCCCTGAGGACAAATGGCAGTGTGACTTGTTACTGGACTACTATGTTAGGTGAGAGTTTTTCACTGAAAGGCTCTTTTATCTTCTTTTTTGCAAAGGGTAGTTTAATTTTCATTCCTTCTTTTGTTTTCCAGGAAGCAAACAGGTGACCAACTTCTTTCTGGATGCAAGATATTTCTCTTGCCATGTTAAAACCAACATCAATACAAGGAATTTTTATTATTTGTTTGTCAATAAATAATCAAAGAGTCTCTTGGGTAGTGTAATGGTTAACAAGTTAGACTAGCAAACCTTCATGAGTGAGTTTGAGTCTCATTAGGTACCCCTTTCATACAGCTTTGTGCCACATCGAAGCAAAAAGTTTAATAAATTACAATTGTTAATCAAAATACGATGGAGCTTTGAAGCAAGACGGAGAAAGAAAAGAGAGGTTGACAATTAGATATTTCTCATAGATTGCTTCTGATACCAACTAGACTCTTAGATTTGGGAGATCAAAACATTCTCACTGTCCAACTGCCCTGTGGGCTGGGGCTGTTAAATACACTAATGCACTGCTGCATATGAGTAAGACCCCCCCCCTCCCTGCCAATGAGTCTATTTGTTGGTCATTGGTGGCAACCCATAATACTTGAGGACTGGATTCTAGAGGCTGAGCAGTCCACAATCAAGTAACCACATTGGCCATATGACCTGCAACACCTCTCTTTGGTCCTTACTAGGCTAAATTGGAGAGGCCTGATTCATTCAATTGGCTGGTGATACCAAGCCCTAGAGCCTATATCATTGTCCTAACCAAATTCTTCAAATTGTTCTAGTGGAAAAAACAAGTACCCAACTCTATTTTATCTTAAGGAAGCTAGAAGGCAGTGGATGAGGGTCAGTTGTACTGAAATAGCAATTCTTGATACCGTTTAACTATGTGCTAACAAAGAATTAATAATAAATAGAATTATTAGTGTTAAATAACAATACTTGAAACCATTTAATAAATAGAAGTATTAGTGTTGGATAACAAAACTAGAAACAATTTAACTGTGTGCAAACAAATGAGCTCTTATTATTCATTTAAAAATAAAGATACTAACAAACTATTCACTTACAGAGCATATATATATATATATATATATATATATAAACACAGAACTTGGCATTAAATAAACTACAAGGGTTGATATGCCATTAAACCAAATGACCAAACTAAACCATCAAAGTTGATGATCGAATACACTCTCTTTCACTCAAATTCACACTATTCCTGGTTATCTACTCTCCAAGCTTTTATTCAAGAAATATCCTCTTACTACAAACGGGCCAGGTCAGCTGGGGCTGTAGAATACACCGACTGCTTCTCTGCTGAGGGGTAAGACCACCCTCAATGAGTGTCTTGGATATGATACTAAACAATCTGATGGTGAGTTTCCAGTAATGCTGGAGCTTTGGGGAATGCGGAGTACCCCTTTATTGCCATCGCTCCCAGGTTCACTCTGGCCCAGAGTGGTGCACCTGATAAGGGTCCTATCTATGGGTTAAATAGAACTAAACCATGGTCTCATGAATTTACTGTTTTTTGCATTTAAACAGTGTATTTATGCTAAATCAAATTGTTTAAAATAGAACTGCTTTGATATTTAAACTGCGTACTTATGCTAAGCTGAATTGCTAGAAATAGAACAGTTTTGACATCTAAACTGTGTACTTATGCTAAACTTAGAACTGCTTAACTAAACTGTATCGCTTTAAATAGAAATGTCTTTCACAATTAAACTGTACTTACATTTAAACTGCATACTTATGCTAAACTGAATTGTTTGAAATAGAACTATTTTCATAAAAATGGATTTGGTGTTAAATAACCTACAAAGGTTGATATGCCATTAAACCCAAACAACCAACCAACCATCTTACTACAAACAAACAAAAAACCTTCTCCTAAATGTTCAGACAAGGATGGCTTCTATGCTGTCTACGATTTGTAATTTATTTTGTGTGTGTGAGTGTGTGAGAGAGAGAGAGAGAGAGAGAGAGATTCTGACCCAATTCTTCATAAAACCAAATAGTCTCATCCACCTCTGACATACTGTTACAAAACTCGTGAAGATTTTAGCAAGTATAATATTAAGCTGGAACCTTACTTGGTGTCTATCAGGTTTGCTAAATTGAACCTTTATCTTTTTGTTTTGCCATATAAAGTAGACATCCAGCTTAAATTTTCTTAACTAGAAAAAAATGTTATGTTTTTTTCTGAATTTTTTTCCAGTTGTGATATTTTTCACAACTTAAAAAATTGTTGTTGGTTTACATACATAGCACAAGTAGTGGTCACCAATTTCCATAAACATTTATCTTTTGATGACATTAATTAACTTTTAAGTCCTCACAAGAACATAGTTCAATGTTACTTGTTTTAGATCTAACCTGTAAGGCAGGTTTTCAGCTAGTATGAATAATATAGATACATTTTTTGCTTTACCACTTTCTTTTCATACTTCAGATTAGCACCCCTTCTCTCTGCCCATTTCTTTTTCTCGATTTTACCCATTTTTTTAAATCTTAACTCATAATTCTCTTTCTATTTTTATCTCTTTTTCAGTCTGTCTATTTGTTTCTATCTTTCTCTATTCACCCATATCTTTCTTTATATTTTATCTTCTTTTTATCTAACCATTTCTCTCACTACGTCTACAGATTTCATCGATGTGCCTATCTGAAAGTTTGGCATGACTCTAAATCCCTAAACATGTCTGTCATGTTCTTTCATTCATAGTAAAAGCCATGACTTTTGGCCCGGTTCAAGGTCCACATCCTTCCCAGATCAAATCTACGTAAAGACTTGACATTACAATTTTGATCTCTCAACAAATCCAGAACATTTCTGCAATATCTAAAAAAATATTTGATTTCTGTTCAGAATTTCTTTTCAAACTTGAAAACTTATCCAGAAATTCTAAAAATGTGGCTTACATTTAGTTTGATTCAGTTGTGTTTAATGGCATATCAACCCTTATGGGTTATTTGATGCCAAATTCTGTTTATACATAAATATATTACATATGATTTTTAAGTGAATAGTTTGTAGATAACTTTATAATTAAACAAGTTAGAGCTCATTTGTTTGCACATAGTTAAATGGTATTCTTATTTATTATTTCAAGTATTGCTATTTAACATAAATAATTCTATTTTTCAAGTATTCCTCTCTAATTTAATCATAATCATTTGTTTGCTCATAGATGGTTTTAAGTATTCTTGTTTTTTATTTCAAGTATTGCTATTTAACATTAATAACAATCCCTAATAAAAGATTTAACAGTTCTATTCAACCCGTAGATGAGACCTTAACAGATACTACCACTCCAGGTCAGAGTGAGCCTGGGAGTAATGGCAATGAAGGGGTACTCCACATTTCCCAAAGCTCTAGGACTGGAGACTCATTTATCTGATACTTTCATGTCATATCCAAAATACTCATTGTGATGTTCTTACCCCTCTACAGAGATGCGATCAGTGTTTTCTACAGCTCCCCACTCCCAGTTGACTGGGCTTGTGACTTATGTGTAAGGTTGAATCAAAAAGTATCAAAATGAATAGTTTCAACTTTTAAAATTTTTCAGATCCATGCTCTTGCAATTCTAAGACGTGTGCCCTGGCTTGTA
>OY757932.1:4686697-4799197 GCA_963585895.1 Sepioteuthis lessoniana
GTCTCTCTTTTGATCAATCTTTCTTCTTTTGTCTCTCTTTTGATCAATCTTTCTTTCTTCCTCTGTCTCTCTTTTGATCAATATTTCTTCTTTTGTCTCTCTGTTGATCAATCTTTCTTTCTTCCCCTGTCTCTCTTTTGATCAATCTTTCTTCTTCTGTCTCTCTTTTGATCATTCTTTCTTTCTTCCTTTGTCTCTCTTTTGATCAATCTTTCTTCTTTTGTCTCTCTTTTGATCAATCTTTCTTCCCCTATCTCTCTTTTGATCACTCTTTCTTTCTTCCCCTGTTTCTCTTTTGATCAATCTTTCTTTCTTGCTCTATCTCTCTTTTGATCAGTCTTTCTTTCTTCCTCTGTCTGTCTTTTGATCAATCTTTCTTTTTTCCTCTGTCTCTCTTTTGATCACTCTTTCTTTCTTACCCTGTCTCTCTTTTGATCAATCTTTCTTCCTCTGTCTCTCTTTTGATCAATCTTTTTTTCTTCCTCTGTCTCTCTTTTGATCAATCTTTCTTTCTTCCTCTGTCTCTCTTTTGATCAATCTTTCTTTCTTCCTCTGTCTCTCTTTTGATCAATCTTTCTTTCTTCCTTTGTTTCTCTTTTGATCAATCTTTCTTCTTTTGTCTCTCTTTTGATCAATCTTTCTTTCTTCCTCTGTCTCTCTTTTGATCAATCTTTCTTCTTTTGTCTCTCTGTTGATCAATCTTTCTTTCTTCCCCTGTCTCTCTTTTGATCAATCTTTCTTTCTTCCTCTATCTCTTTTTTGATCATTCTTTCTTTCTTTGTCTCTCTTTTGATCAGTCTTTCTTTCTTCCTCTGTCTGTCTTTTGATCAATCTTTCTTTTTTCCTCTGTCTCTCTTTTGATCACTTTTTCTTTCTTCCCCTGTCTCTCTTTTGATCAATCTTTCTTTCTTCCTCTATCTCTCTTTTGATCAATCTTTCTTTCTTCCTCTGTCTCTCTTTTGATCAGTCTTTCTTTCTTCCTCTATCTCTCTTTTGATCAATCTTTCTTTCTTCCTTTGTCTCTCTTTTGATCAATCTTTCTTCTTTTGTCTCTCTTTTGATCAATCTTTCTTCCTCTATGTCTCTTTTGATCAATCTTTCTTTCTTCCCCTGTTTCTCTTTTGATCAATCTTTCTTTCTTCCTCCGTCTCTCTTTTGATCAATCTTTCTTTCTTCCTTTGTCTCTCTTTTGATCAATCTTTCTTCCCCTGTCTCTCTTTTGATCAATCTTTCTTTCTTCCTCTGTCTCTCTTTTGATCAGTCTTTCTTTCTTCCTCTATCTCTCTTTTGATCAATCTTTCTTTCTTCCTTTGTCTCTCTTTTGATCAATCTTTCTTTCTTCCCCTGTCTCACTTTTGATCAATCTTTCTTCCTCTATCTCTCTTTTGATCAATCTTTCTTTCTTCCTCTGTTTCTCTTTTGATCAATCTTTCTTTCTTCTTCTGTCTCTCTTTTGATCAATCTTTCTTTCTTATTTTGTCTCTCTTTTGATCAATCTTTCTTTCTTCCTCTGTCTGTCTTTTGATCAATCTTTCTTTCTTCCTCTGTCTGTCTTTTGATCAATCTTTCTTTTTTCCTCTGTCTCTCTTTTGATCACTCTTTCTTTCTTCCCCTGTCTCTCTTTTGATCAATCTTTCTTTCTTCCTCTATCTCTCTTTTGATCAATCTTTCTTTCTTCCTCTGTCTCTCTTTTGATCGGTCTTTTTTTCTTCCTCTATCTCTTTTTTGATCAATCTTTCTTTCTTCCTCTGTCTCTCTTTTGATCAGTCTTTCTTTCTTCCTCTATCTCTTTTTTGATCAGTCTTTCTTTCTTCCTCTGTCTCTCTTCTGATCAGTCTTTCTTTCTTCCTCTATCTCTTTTTTTATCAATCTTTCTTTCTTCTTCTGTCTCTCTTTTGATCAATCTTTCTTTCTTCATCTGTCTCTCTTTTCCTTTGGATAAGATTCATCTGATAATGATTTGGATTTTTGTTTAAATTTTAGGAAAATGATTTACGAACATTTCAACAATCTGTGGTTTTCATATCAACAGAATTGATAATGCCAATCCTTATGAAGCATTAAAAAGTGGGAAAGAAAAAAACATTTCAAATTTGTGTCTATGTCTGTTGTTCAAACTATCAATTAAAGGATCTGAAAATATTAGTTTTTTAATTGAGAACATTTTAAGGCCAAAAAAGCTATTTTCTTCTTGTAGGAAGAAACACAGTTATTGAATCTTTTCAGGAATTGTTCTCATAAAAGGTTGGACTATTTAGTAATGAGACTGTGAAAAAAGTTTTTTTATCAACTTACCTACAAATCAACTTTATCTCCTTCAAAATAGTTCTACTGAGATGTACCAGGTCGATTTTCTTTTAAAAAAAGGAATGAATCAGCCTCTCTCTGTATTCTAAATGTTCAATTAAGTAATGATGATTCTCTTTTCGTATCAACTTAATAACAAATCAACTTGGGGGGGTGTCCTTGTGGTGTAATGGTTACAGTGCTGAACTATGGAATCGTAGTAAGCATGTTCAAACTCTAGTGGCATTATTACATTTACTTTCGAAAAAGTTATGAACACCCTTATCCTCCCAGGTAAGGGTTAAACTGTACCACTACTGTCTTATAAGGATGGATTTGGCATTAAATTACCCAAAGAAGTTTGATGAGCCATTAAAAACAACAAAACAACAACAAATCAACTTGGGGGGGTGTCCTCGTGGTGTCATGGTTAAAGTGATGACTGCGGAATCGTAGTACGCGAGTTTGTACTCCAGTCGCGCTATTACGTTCACTTTCGGGCAAATACCCTTGGGAAAGGTATGAACCCCCTTATCCTCCCAACTATGGGTTAAATAGTACCACTACTGTTCTTCTAGGAGAATAGCATTGGGATTAAATAACCTACAAAGGTTGACATGCCATTAAACAAAGAAAGCGAAACCGAAACAAATCAACTTTATCTCTTCCATTCTCTGAAGATTTCACAAAATGAAAAAAATGTATACTCCCCGCTATTCAACTGGCATTGTTTTCATTTGATTTATCTGTTTATACTCTCATTGCTTTTTGAATTTTTGGAAACAGGAACTCAAATCAAGGAACTGAAGGGTCTTGTGATACTCCACACAGGTATTCTTCTTCTCAGATTGTGTCTGGAAAGCAATGAAATAGATTTTTTTTTAATTTCAGGTTGACAATCCTGATTGAATTTTCATTCATTATCAAACATTTTCACCATGAAATTGTAATCAGTTTTATGGCATTTCCCTCCTCAGTTTGTGAAGAAGCCACTTGACAAAAATGAGTTTCACATTCTGCCAGCGGTCTGAAAATACTTTGGGCCATTCATATTTTTGTACCTCTGATAGAATTGGATCTCTATCATCATCATCATCATCATCATCATCATCATCATGTCGTGCTGGTAGCATGGATATCCCTGACCCTCTCTCGCCACTTTTCCCAATCGTTTATCGCCTCTGGCAGGTCTTCTGGACTACATCCCATATCCTCACATAGTTGCTGAATGTATGTTCGTGCTGGTTGTGTTGCTTTTGCTCGGCCATATGTGGGGGTCCATAAGAGTACATCATTTATGAGTTCGTCCCTGCTTCTCAAGCAGTGTCCTGCATGTCTGGTTCGTCTAACTTGAATAGTTTTCGTGATAGGAGGCAGGTGGCCGTACAGTTGGTGTCTTGTGGGGTGTTGCCGCCAGGACTTGTTCAAGATTGCTCGCAGCATTCTTGTGTAATTGCCGTCTAGCTTCTTCTCCAGCCGTTTTGTTAGAGTCCATGTAGTGCATCCATATAGCAGTATCGATGCGACCGCTGCCTGGAAGAAACTGCATTTCATTTTATTGGTTAGGTCTGATTTCCATATAATCGATAGCCTATTGATAGCTGTCCATGCCTTCGTTAACCTTGTGTTGATGTCCTTTTCGGTTGATTCGACGCTGCTTCCTAGGTAAGTGAATTTGTCTACTAGTTTAAGAGGGGTTCTGTCTAGAGTGGAGATGTCACCCGTTTGATTATAGCACATATATTCCGTTTTATGTGCATTGACATAGAGGCCTGTGTTAAATTCTTAAATGTTTAAGTTGCAGTTATATGGAGAATCTTGAATACTATTAATACTACAAGTAATAAAGTATATTTAAATAAATAGGGCAGATGAAAAATAAAGAATAAACCTTCAATAAAAAGAAAGAGAAATAAGATGAAAGAAATACAAGTGAAAAATGTCTAATGCTTCAACTAAGAAATTTCAATACTATTAATACTACAAGTAATAAAGTATATTTAAATAAACAGGGCAGATGAAAAATAAAGAATAAGCCTCGAAGAAGGAAGTTACTTACCAAGTAACAGAAACTCACCAAAAAATGAGCGGATAGAAAACGCTCCTTTAGCCATTGACAATGCTTCAAGGAAAATATTTCAATTCTATTGATATTGGTAAAATGAAGCATATTTAAAAAAGCCGGAGAGATAAGAATTAAAAATTTTTGGTAGTAAGCATTCTCAAAAGAAGACATATTCCTGGTTATTCCTTGTCGCAAATGAAAGCAGATAATTTTGCTTGGTCATGATACACCATTCATGGTTGGTGTGACTTACAACATAAATATATTCTATTTGGGGTCAGCAGTGAGTAGGGAAAATATCAACAATCAATCAAACAGAAATATATTCTATTTGGGGTCAGCAATGAGTAAGGAAAAAATCTGAACAATCAATCAAACGGAAATATATTCTATTTGGGGTCAGCAATGAGTAGGGGAAAATATGAACACTCAATCAAACGGAAATATATTCTCTTTGGGGTCAGCAATGAGTAGGGAAAAATACGAACAATCAATCAAACGGAAATACATTCTATTTGGGGTCAGCAATGAGTAGGGAAAAATATGAACAATCAAACGGAAATATATTCTCTTTGGGGTCAGCAATGAATAGGGAAAAATATCAACAATCCAACATAAATATATTCTCTTTAGGGTCAGCAATGAGTAGGGGAAAATATCAACAATCAATCACACATAAATATATTCTCTTTGGGGTCAGCACTGTGTAGGGAAAAATACGAACAATCAATCAAACGGAAATATATTCTCTTTGGGGTCAGCAATGAGTAGGGGAAAATATCAACAATCAAACATAAATATATTCTCTTTGGGGTCAGCAATGAGTAGGGAAAAAATGAGCCATCAATCACACATAAATATATTCTCTTTGGGGTCAGCAATGAGTAGGGAAAAATATCAACAATCAAACATAAATACATTCTCTTTGAGGTCAGCAATGAGTAGGGAAAAAAATGAGCCATCAATCACACATAAATATATTCTCTTTGGGGTCAGCAATGAGTAGGGAAAAAATGAGCAATCAATCAAACGGAAATATATTCTCTTTGGGGTCAGCAATGAGTAGGGAAAAAATGAGCAATCAATCAAACGGAAATATATTCTCTTTGGGGTCAGCAATGAGTAGGGAAAAAATGAGCAATCAATCAAACGGAAATATATTCTCTTTGGGGTCAGCAATGAGTAGGGAAAAATATAAACCCTCAGTCTAACCTAAACAAAAATTCCGTAGCCAAAAAGAGACAAATTTTCAATGATCATAAATATACAAAGAAATAGTCATCTGTTTATTTTTGCACCAGTTTCAACTGAATCTTAAGTGACAGCTTGTTTCCTCATATTTTCAGGACTTTTCTACACATTCTTGCACGTCTTGACAGTGCTGTGGTCTGGATGATATTGATTCTTTCTTTGATCTCCAATTTCCACCAGTCAGTTTCTTTTTCAGTTCTTTGAGGACTGTTCCACAGGCATCAACTAAAACTGGTATGAATGTCACTTTCATGTTCCACAGTTTGTTTTGTTTTTTTTTTGCTCTCTGGCAAGATCCATGTATTTTTCAATGAGAGACTCGTAGAATTCGGAGAAGACAGGACCAATTGAAATCCTGTCAATTGCTGGTGGAATCATAAAATGGGATTTTTGTGATACAGGTAAAGATGAGCTTTTCAAGAATTTTTGGTTGTATAGTCGGTGGAAGAATTGAGGTGGAATTATAGACGTTTTCTATTATCATTTTAACATGTCCCACATCGAAAACAAATTATTCAAACCTATAATAACTAAACCCATGATATACATCCGCTATGTAGACGACATTTTCATAATAACGCACTCCTATGACGAAATTAACAAACTTAAACAATCTCTAGAAAAAAAATCTGTACAAGACTTTACCACCAAACTCAACATTAATAAAAAATCCCAAACTCAAACAATTTCAACATGACTAGATATTTTCAAATAACTAATAATAATTATCCTTAGTAAAAGATTGAACAGTTCTATTCATAGATGGGAACCTAACAGATATTACCACTCCAGATCAAAGTGGACCTGAGAGTAATGGTAAGGAAAGGGTTTAGCACACTCCTCAAACTCCAGGACACAACATATTGGACAAACATGAACCAATAACCTTCATCAATAATCAATATTAGTATATCTCTGATATACTAACCTTTTTCAAACTCAGACAACTGCTTACTCGCCATTAGCAAAGGACAAATCACAAATTAGGATATCAAATTAAAGAGAATATAATTCTAAATAATTTCTTAGTTTTTGGTATATCTAAGAATTTTCTTTTTAGAAAATGAAAACTTTTTGCTACAACTAAGGGAACTTTATACCGACTCATTGGCCTAGTAGGTAGAGTGTTCACCAATGGTCCAGGAGACCTGGGTTCAATCCCAGGTCGCGTCATAACAAAGACTTTAAAAATGGTACTTGATAGCTCCTTGCTTAACACTCAGCAATATAAGGTACGTATCGAGGGTAAAGTGGAGCAATCCAGGGAAAGGAGTAGTGCCCTCCCCTACACCTCGGTGTAGTAACTATTGAAAAGGGAGCCTTCTGGTCACCCTTGACTATGGTCACCAACAACTTTTTAAGGGAACTTTAGCAATAATAATCAAGAAAAATTATTACATTTTATGAGTGTCAAAGCTCTTTGAAGTTTCTTTAAAATCAGTGGTAATAATTTTTTTAAGTGGTTCAGTTTTTTCATTGTTATGTTTTCAGTTTGGTTTCTTTGTTTAATGGCATATCAACCTTTTTAGGTTATTTAATGCCAAAGCCATTCTCCTAGAAGAACAGTAGTGGTACTATTTAACCCATAGCTGGGAGGATAAGGGGGTTCATACCTTTCCCAAGGGTATTAGTCTGAAAGTGATTGTGACATATCAAGGTTTTGGTTTGGTTTCTTTGTTTAATGGCATATCAACCTTTGCAGGTTATTTAATGCACCACGAGGACACCCCCCTGTTATGTTTTCCTTTTAGCAGGTAACTGCTGTTTTTCCTTTACACACTAAACAAACCTGTATTACACCACACAAATATCTACATTTTATACTTATTTTACTTTACTTACATTTTTTATGAAAAAACCATCTTTCTTTTATTGGAAGAAGAGTATTTTAGAAAATACGGAGTCTTTACAAACCAAAGAATGATAACAGTGCTAGAAATCTATGATATACCATATTTACCCAACCTCTCCGCTCGGGCAGGATATGACACAAGGTCAATTTTTTTAAGCAGAGTTTAATGGGTTTGAATTCAGAGTTTTCCTTCTCCTAGACTAGTTGCCTCACCAAGGCTAAAGAACCTAATCTGTCCTACTATTTACCCATAGCTGGAGGGAGAATAATTGGATTCATACCTTTCCCAAAGGTATTAGTGCTATGTGAAATGCAATCAGTCTCGTCCAAGATTTGAACTCGTATCGTCGTGTCCAATTCCTATGACGATAACCATTACACCACGGGCACCTCCACATATCTATGATATACTAACGCTAAACACAACTGATGGAAAGACAAGATAAACATATTTGTATATATAAGAACATTTAACCTTTTATACACATACCAATGGTATTAAAAAGATAGAATTCAAAAATATTTTCTAACAGCCAGAAATATACACATATTGTTCCATGGACAAGCAGAATATGGAAAGGGTTAAAAAATACTTACTCGAAGAGAAAAAATAAAATAGTCACTTGTAATCTACAACATAACTGTATTTAGAATGGACAGCTGTTTTCTACTGCATGGGAGGTAAAGTGTTAAATCCAACACCACAAATAGCCAAATAATATTATTTGCCTAATGTCTATTTTTGAATAAGAATCAACACAAATCTGAACACCTCATCCCATGACTTACCATATTCTTCACTTATCAGAATGCCTGCCACATTTCCAAAGAGCCGTTAATTCTTCTACTCAGTGGCTGGCATTTTGCAAGTAACTCAGTGTTTGAGAAGCAATGGAAAATCTTCCGTTTGAGCATGATGCCTCTTGTCTGATAGGATTTATTACTTTACGATGTACTTAAAGATAGAAATTACATGTGCTCTTTACAGTGTTCTGTCATGTTATGCCAAAACCCATGAGTGATAAATGGGTTGCTGTAGATATACAAGTAGAAAGATTGGCCCTGGCATTGATATTCGAGCTTGAAGTTGGCTAGAATTTGAAAATGAGACTGTGAGTGTTATATGAATAATTTATCATGGCTTTCACTCTATTTTTTATTGAGCATTCACAAAACCAACCTTTATAACTGGATCCCAAAGATCCTGAACTTTGAGAGAATACAGTTTTTGTTATTCAGTGTATGAGAATTCTCTTGTGGAATGTTGATTTTTTTTTTTATTAAGCCAATGAATCATTATTGGTAAAGTTGTTGAGTCCAGAACGACTCGTTTCAAGAGCCTGCAAAATGCTTGTCTATTCAGTGGGAGAGCCGAGCCTGAAAAGAGTGGATTATAGGATATTTTATTTTTGCATTTAATTACATTTTTTTTGTTTTTATTTAAACTTTATTTTTTTTATCCCAACAGTTATCCTCATCATCATCATCATGTCGTGCCGCTAGCATGGATATCCCTGCCCCTCTCTTGCCACTTCTCCCTATCATTCATTGCCTCTGGCAGGTCTTCAAGGCTACCTCCTGTATCCTCACATAGCTGCTGTATGTATGTTTGAGCTGGTTGTCCTGCTTTTGCTTGGCCATATGCGGGGGGGTCCATAGGAGTACATCACTTATGAGCTCGTTCTTGCTTCTCCAGCAGTGTCCTACATGTCTGATTCGTCTAGCTTGGATAGTTTTTGTTATGGGAAGCAGGTGGCTGTATAGATGGTGCCTTGTGGGGTGTTGCTGCCAGGACTTGTTCAATATTGCTCGCAACTTTCTTGTGTAATTGCCGTCTAGCTTCTTCTCCAGCCGTTTAGTTAGCGTCCAAGTAGTGCATCCATATAGCAGTATCGACACGACCGCTGCCTGCATTTTATCAGTCAGGTTTGATTTCCATATGATCGAAAGCCTATTGATAGCTGCCAACAGTTATACTCTGATAAATGATACTGTTTATTTCATTGTAAAATATTGAGTCTCTTTGAAATCAGGAGATAGTTTCAAAAATTGATTAAAACCTATTAAAGATATTGACTCTCATGACACACGTGGCAATATCATCCATGACTCATTGAGTTTTAATCGCTAAACAACCTCAATCCAAAATGTTTCTTTTTAAAAAAAAATTGGTTGAAATTTTACAAGGGTTATTTGAAAAATTCTAAGCCTCACCAAGGGCATAGCTGAAAATTTTTGCTGGAGCAACACACTAGTACTTCTTGGAAAGTTCTAAGCCTCACCAAGAATGAAGATAGAGAAGCATTTTAGTTGTTGCAGCACACTATGACTTCTTAAAAAACTAGAAAAATCTGAATTAGTTTTTCTTTGAACTTTTTGAATGACCCTTCTATAAGCCACAGGTCAGTTCCTCTAAAAATCTCCCCCAAAAACAAAAAAATTCCTGAATACATACTTTGAGAATGAAGCTGTATTTACTAAGATAGAATTGGACAATGAATGAAACATTAATTTCTTTCAAAATAGTTTCTTTGGTATTTTATCCGCTTATTCCAGTGTATTTTCATGAAACTTCTCTTTTCATATCATTTGCAGATGTGCCATGCAACTTTTTTTTAAACTGAAAATTCATCTTAGTTTTGATATTTGAAAACATTGAAGTTCATTAAAAGAAATAAGATGACTAGAGATTCACACCATATAAAAAGAGAACTTTCAGAAGTGCTTCAACCAATAAAAAACTTACTGGAGTAAATTTGTTGAATGTCAAGGAGATAATCTTAATTGAAATTAATGTTTCCTTTACTGTTCATTTCTGTCTTGGTAAATACAGCTTCAGTCTCCATACTTTTTAATACATTTTCATAGGTTTATTATAAACACTACATCATGTATTCCTCAGATTTATTGAAATCCTTATGTTTATGAGATGTGAAACTTCTATTATCATTATGGTGTGCCAGCAGCATGGATTCTTTTAACTCTCTCTCAACATCTGTCCCTATCAACCGTTGCACTTAGTAAGTCTTCTAGATGGAGTTCAGTGTTTGGGCAGAGTTGAAAGATGTAAGTTTTTGCTGGTTAGTCAACACAGGTGTATTCATGGATAGAAACCCATAGGAGAATGTCTCTTATGAATTTGTCCGCTTCACTTCTCCAGTTGTGCCAAACATGTCTTGCTCCTGATTCTTGAATGTTTTGTGAGATAGGCGGTAAGTGGCAATGCAACTGCTGTTTTGTAGGGTGTTGCTTCTAGGATTTGTTCAATACATCTTATAGTATTCTTATGTAGTTCCAATGTCGCTTTTTCTCCAAGCATTTTGTTCGAAGCTTAGTAGTGCATCCATACATTAGTACTGACACAGCAACAACTTGGAAGAATAACAGTTTTATTTTATCAAAGAGATTGATATGAAATAGAATAATTTATGTTAGATAAGAATGCTTGAACCTGTTTAACTGTATGGAAAAATTTAATTATTGATATTACATAGCAATTTGTATTAGCAAAACTTGAAACCATTTAACTGTATACCAGCAAATGATTAATATTAAATTGAATTATTAGATTTACATAACAATATTTGAAAGCATTTATGCTGAATAGAATGATTAGAATAAAATAGCAATACTTGAAACCATTTAACTGTGTGCAAACAAATGGTTGATATTAAATTGAATTATTAGTGTTAGATAAGAATACTTGAAACCATTTAACTGTATGTAAACAAATGATTAATACTGAATAGAATTATTAGTGTTAGACAGAAATACTTGAATCTATTTAACCGTGAGCAAACAAACGATTAATATTAAGTAGAAGTTTTAGTGTTAGATAGCAATACTCTGAATCATTTAACTGTATGCAAAAAATGACTAACAGTAAATAGAATTATTTGTGTTGGATAGGAATACTGTAAACCATTTAACAGTGCTCACTTAAAAAAAGTTATCTACAAACTATGTGTTTACAAATCATATATATTTGATTATATATACAAACAGGATATGGTATTAAGTAATCTTCAAGGGTTGATATGCTGTAAATCTAACCAACCAACCAATCAACCAACTGAAATAAAATTGAAAAAATAATAAAAGAGTTAATGTCAACAACAGAATAGCAATTATTGATCAAAACAAACTGCCCCCCTTTTGTATCTTATCCAGTTGAAATCATTTCTGAAACAAATTTTCCTAATGTTTTTTGACAATGCCATATTGGTTCTTTGCCCTTTCAGCTATCAAGACATTTTTATGATCAGTCCTATAATTATAATTGACTGAATCATTTTTAGTCTTTAAAGGTTTTTCGAGTCCATCATATCATAATCATGCAATTATCATTTGAAAATTAAGCATTTATTAGGAACAAAACATTGTTCCAAAAAAATGAATTTTCATGTTGACTTGTTGGACGACCATTTTCAATTGTAATTAAATTCAATAACACTTCTGCGAGGGACAGTTTATAAGTTGTATGGAAATCTGATCTCTTTGATAAAATAAAACTGTTATTCTTCCAAGTTGTTGCTGTGTCAGTACTAATGTATGGATGCACTACTTAGCTTCGAATAAAATGCTTGGAGAAAAAACTACATTGGAACTACACAAGAATATTACAAGGTGTATTGTCATTTAACATCAGTGGACCTGGGAGAAATCGCAACAAAAAGGTTCTCTTCATTCTCCTGTACTCTATCATCAGATAGTTTATGGCCATTTCTTGGACACTTGTTGGAGGAGAACAACCCCACTGCAAAGATGCTGTAGGCGTATTCTACAGCTCCAGTTGAATGGGATATTTTATTGCAGAGAAAAACAATCAAGTATTTGGGAATCAATTTTATATTAATATTTTGCAAGATGAAGGTAATGACTGGAACATAGTCAGATAAATGACATTAGCTGGTTGGGTGCAGATTAGGAGTCGGAAATGACTTGGGAAAACAGTTAAAATCAGCACATCAATGTGATTCATGAGAGAATTGAAACTAGATTAGCCAGCTGGGTCATCAGCTTACTGAATAAGCACCTTGTGACATATTGGACCTTTGGGATTTTGTCCAACATTTGATGGCCAAATCCAACACTGAACGTGGCTTTCCAATTATTTCTTCTTGGTAATCTAATTGCTGTCTTTCTCATATATATCATCATCATGTTATACTGCTACCACAGATTTTCCTAACTCTCTTTCTCTCCATTTGTCTCTTTTGTCCATCACATTCAGCAGGTCCTCTAGACTTCATCCTGTGTCCATACAGACCTGTTGGAGATAAGTTCTTGCTGGTCGTCCAACACCTGCTTGTCCGTATGATGGGGTCCACTGGAGAATGTCATAAGTTCATCCTTACTTTTCCAGTAGTGTTCCACATATCTTGTTCATCTGATTTGGATGGTTTTAGAGATGGGCGGTCGGAGGCAGTACATCTGCTGTTTTGTGGGATTTGTTCAATATAGTTCGTAGCATTCTTGTGCAATTGCCATCAAGCTTTTCGTGTGTGTGTACTTAGCAATTTGTGAACGTGTGTTCTTGTGGTAACAGCAGTCCATAATTATATTGATGCTTCTATTTAGGAAGAAGTGAATGATTCTAATGTGTATTTCTTAGTTGTGTCAACAATTTCATTGATTAAAATATGACATTCAGCTTGAATACTGACCCTACAATAAAAGAAAACTGTCTTTCCTATAACATTGCTCTCTATCCAAGAAAGGGTTATGTTGAATTTGTATGTTGAATTTTAAAAATGTAAATCGGTATTTACCATTCTCTCAGCATGAGCAGGAAGTGACACAAGATCAATTTTTAAGCAAAGTTTAATAGATTTGAGTTTTCCTACTCCAAGACCATTTACCTTACTGAGGTTGTGTCCTTGGTTTGACACTAAACTCCATCTGATGGTGAGTATTCAGCCCTGGAGCTTTGGGGAATATGGAGTACCCCTTCATTGCCATTACTCCAAGATCCACTCTCATTTGGAGGGATGTAATCAGTTAGAGTCCTAAGGATCAAATAGAACTGTTTAACCATTTAATTGTGTGCAAACAAATGACTGATGCTAAATTGTAAGTGTTACATAGCAATACTTGAAACCATTTAACTTAAATTAAATAGGACCGACCCTTTGTGTGAGAATCTATTGGAGAAAGTCATCTATGTATTCCTCTTTACTTCTCTAGCATGTCTTGTCTATCTTACTTTGATGGTTTATGAGATGGGAGGTAAGTATTTTCTGTTATTCATTCAAAACAGAATGTAGAATTCTTGTGTAATTCCCATCTAGCTTTTTCTCCATGCATTTCATTAGAGTCTAGATGGTGCATCCATATAGTAGTTCCAACAAGGACACAGTTTGGTAGAAATCCTGTTTTATTTTATTGGAGACATCAGATTTCCATATGATTGGTAACCTGTCTACACCTTCCCTATGTATATGCTGACATCACTTTCAGTAGCTGAGATATTGCTGCCAAGATATCTGAACTGGTCTGCTAATTTCAAAGTCTTGCCACATAAAGTGGAGATGGCACAATCTTATCTAAAACACATAAACTCTTTTTTAACTTCATTCACAACAAGACCAATGCCTTTTGCTGTAGGCTATGCAGCTGGGATTTGGCTTTGGCAGGTGTTACATTATCTGTGTGGTCTGCTGTTGTTATAGTTTTTGTCAGATATTGTCCATGTCTTGACTTTTTTAATGTGAAACTATTTTCTTATATTAGATCAATTGATGTCAGTATTATGTAAATCTAGGCATATTATAAATAGAAATAGTGTTAATGTCGTTGGAGTCTTGCAAGAAGTCAGTGTTACCATCAGGCAATCAGACCACTGGTTTCATCTTTTTGTAAAGAATCATTACAAGGGTAACTGTTTTTTAAGGAGACCATATGCAAATAGAATTTGCTCCATTTTTCTTCTGAGTATGGAGTCAAATGCCTTGCATAAATCTACAAGCAATTGTGTTGCCTCAAGATTTTTTGCACGTACTCCTTTAAAGAGTAATCAGAATTTGTTTTGAATCAATTTCTCTAAAAGCCATTCTGGTTTTATCCAAGAATTTTCACATCTTCAAGTCAGATATGATTGAGAAGCAGGGTATTATAAATCATAGCATCTATATCAGTAAGAAATATGTCTCTGTAGTTCTTTGAGATTCCAAGGTTGCCATTTTTGGAAAAGGGAAGGATGCAGCCTTTTGTCCATTTCTCTATTGTGTTTTGTTGATACATAGCATTGCATAATCAAAGAAGTATGTTGTCACTAGCCCCGAAATTTAGTTGCTTATTTGTGCTCTGCCAGTAGCTCACTAACTGACCCTTTTCAAAAATCCTCAACTCTTGTGTGTGACCATTTTTTGCACTTACTGTGATAGTTTTCATGATTGTCCTTTTGTCAGTTACACTGCTGTACACCAGATGCCACTGCATTACATTTAGATGGATGAAAAAAAGGTCTTTTCATTTGACAATTTAATTCTAATTAAAACATTTTCTACAAATTTAGCATTTGGGATGTTAAAATATGATTAGATATATCAAGCTTTGTTATATTGATTCAAATTTAAATTGGACTCTTCTTGTGTAATGTTCCTATTTATTAACTCTCAAAATCAAGGGATTAAAAATTGTCTGTCTGTTCAAATACTTTCGAGCCATCAACCCCTCGCAAAAAAATGGAACTTTAGAAAACGTTTCTTGCATTATTTTTGATCTATGAAAAAAAAACTGACAAGTAGATTCCCTTGATAGGGAGATATTCTTATTATTGATTCAGTCATGTTTTTTCTTAATAATTTAGTTCTATGATTTGTTCCTATTCTGATTTTTAATTAAAATAAATTATTTTAAGTAATTTAAGGTAAGTTCCATAAACCCAGGAAGTTTAGCTCTCAAATAAAAATGGTTTTGTCTCAGATTTGCATTTAGTTTATTTTTCATTAATTAAAAATAACAGAAAAAACATTTTCTAAGATTGGTGACTCCATATTTTCGCCAGCGGTTGACTTGAAAATGTTTATTTAAAATTTTCAAAACATCAATCCTCAATTTCATTAATTAAGCAAAATCAATCATTCAAGAAAGCTAGAAAATCTAACCAATCATCTTCCTATCAATATTCAACTAATCAAGCATTATTGATATTGAACTTTAAAAATGGACAATTTATTTCCATTTCCTGTTTTCTGGGAATTCTTCCTCTTTATCAATACTAATTCTGTTCTGGAATCTAAATGAAATCACATCAGGGAGGAAATTTTTAATTTCCATACAGTGTCACTTCACCATAAGAGGTTTTTTTTTTGGAGGGGGGTTTCTGCCCTATTGGCTGGGGCTGTAGAATCCACTGACTGTACCTTTGCAGAGAGGAAATACCCTACCAATGAGTATCCTAGGTGTGACACTGGGCCATTTAATAGTGAGGCTCCAGTTTTAACATTTTGGGAAATGTGGAGTGACACTTTATTGCTCTCTGTTTCATTTTGACCCTGAGTGATGGTACCTTTAGGGTTTTATTTATGGGTCAGGTAGAACTGTTCAATCATTTCCTAAAGATTGCTATTATTGGTTATTTGAAACCTTACAGATGTGTGGCAGTTCGTTCATGTTAGATTGGAGTGCTTGATGGATGGAATAGCAAAGCTTGGAACCATTTACCGGTTTGCAAATGATTGATATTTCAGAGAATTATGAATATTTGCTATACTTAAAAACTGAATTGTTTGAAATAGAACTGTTTTACATTTAACTGTATGTAAACAAATAACAGATGTTTAATTGAATTGTTAGTGATATGTAGCAATACTTGGAACTATTTAACTTTGTTGACATGCTAAACTGAATAATTTGAAATAGAACTATTTTTACATTTAACTGTATGTAAACAAATGACTGAAGTTTAATTGAATTGTTAGTGATACATAGCAATACTTGAAACCATTAAACTGTGTGCAAACAAAGGATTAATAATAAATAGAATTATTCATATTAAATAGAAATAAGTGAAACCATTTGACTGTTTGAACAAATGAGATCATGCTCATTTAAAAATGTTATTTACAAAATGTGTTTAGAAATCATATACTGAATGAATATGTTTTAAAAGGATTTGGCATTAAATAACCTTTAATGGTTGATATGCCATAAAACCCAACCAAACTAAACCTATACTTGAAACCATTTCAATAGAAAGGAATACTTGATAAATAGAAATACTTGAAACCATCTAAACTGTGTGCAAACAAATGTTTAATATTCAATAGAATTATTAGTATTAGATAAAAATACTTGAAATCATTTTACTGTGAGCAAACAAATGAGCTTTGGCTCTTTTAAAAATTATGTTATCAACTAACTATTCACTTGCGGTACATATATAAACAGGATTTGACATTAAATTATCCACAAGGATTGATATGCCATATAGCACAACTAAACCAAATCTTTTTTCAACACTTCTTTTTAAATTTTTAATGTCATCATTTGTTGTGAGGGTTAACTCAAGAGACCAATGGCGAATTCAATCATAAAAATAAGAACCGGAAAATTCAGAGATTTTTGGCTAATTCTCAATGAACAATCACTTGAACAGAGCGAATGTTTTAATTATGAGCAAAGCTGAGAGATTGAACAACAAGTTGAGTGAATTAGGTGATTTCAGAAAGTTGACTCGGTCAACTTTTTTAATTTTGTTGTAACATTTTGGGCAAAGTGGAAAAAAAGCTTTTGGAAAGATTTATTTTTTTCTTTGTTTCTTTTTTCAATACATTTCAATCTTTCTCTTTTTCTGTGTCTCTTTCTTTTTCCTAATTTCTTTTCTTTCTCTCTATAGTTATTTTCTCTCTCTCTCTCTCTCTCTCTCTCTCTCTCTTTCACCATCCTCTTACTCTTTTTCTCCTTGTCTCTTTTTTCTACCAGTCTTTCTCTTTTATTTTCAACTTTTTTCTTTCTCTCTGTATCTATTTCTTTTTATCTTTTTCTCTGTTTTCTTTTTTCTATCTATTTCTTTTTTTCTACCTCTTTCTTTCTGTGTTTCTTTTTTCACTCTCTCTTTCACTATAGCTCTTTTTTTTTTTGTTTCTTATTTTCTCCTTCTTTCTCTCTTTTTTTTTTCTACTTCTTTCTCTTTCTGATTTTTCTTTTTTGGTACCCAAAGCAATCTCTCTTTTTTCAATATCATTTTTTCTACCAATCTCTTTTTCTTTTTCTCCATCACTCTTTCTTTCTTTCTTTCTTTCTTTCTTTCTTTCTCTCTCTTTATATATATTTCTCTTTCTCTCTATCTCTTTCTATTTTTCTAATATCTTTTTCTTTCTTTCTTTTTCTACCTGTCTTTTTTTTCTTTCTGACTCTTTCTTGTTTTTTTCTATCCCTCTCTCATTCTATTTTTTTGTTTCTTTCTTATTCCTCTTTTTGACAAAACCAAAGCACAAATGACCCCTGTTAGGTTTCATGACCTTATTATGCCCTGTACCATTGATGATTTAACGAAATCCAATTAAGGATTCATTAATTGCAAGTTCTGCATATTTAGAAAGCAAGAATGACTATAAAAGCACAGGGCCCTTAAGCAGCTTTTTTAAGTGTTTATTTACTAAGCTTTTTGCTTAGATGTGGCACAAGGCCATGTGAAAGGGGCACCCAATGAGACTCAAACTCACTCGTGTAGGTTTGCTAGTCAAGCTTGCTAAAGCAGCTTTTTTAAGTGACTGAATGCCATCAGCAGTTGGACAAAAATAAATTATATTCGATGAACTTAGTTTGGTTTGTTTAATGGCATATTAACCATTGTAGGTTATTTAATGCCAAAGCCATACTTGCAGAAGAACAGTAGTGGTACTATTTAACCCATAGCTGGGGGCGGAATAATGGGATTCATACCTTTCCCAAGGGTATTTGTCTGAAAATGCATGTAATAGCATGACTGAAGTTTGAACTTGCTTACTATGACATTATAATCCAGCACATTGGCCACTACGTAATGGATATTACCCCTTGAATGAACATGAAATGAAATATATATATATATATATATATATATATATATATATATATATGTTTTTAATTCCATGTTTTTATGTTTTTAAGATTCCATCTTGTTAACGGCCTGATGATTGTTGTTTTGCAAGAAACTCCATGAAACCCAGGGTTGCAGACTATTTTCCATGGCTTAAATATATATATATCTAATATATATTTATTTATTATTATTATATAATAGCTCTATCCAAGATATTGAGCACTCTCCATATTATATTGCACTTGGTTTGACACATAACCACAAAGTGGTTTAGAGACAACCAACACTCTTATAATATATATATATATAAGGATTATTAAATAAGTTTCCAGACTTTTTTAGTATGGGCACTTCTATTGATAGTACACACATGAAACTCTTGTCCCCTTTGAAGTAATCTCCTCTGGCTGCAATGCACTTGTTGTACCGTTCCAACAACTTCTGGAAGGCCCCATGGACGTCTTTTTGCATGAGCATGTCAATGACCTTCGTCACAGCCACTTTCATCTCCTCACTTGTCTCATAACGACAGCCTCTGAGCGTAGGGAATAAGCAAAAGTCACGGGGAGCAAGGTCTCGAATATAGGGACAGTGAGGAACTGTGTTGATGCCCATCTTGGTCAAATAGCCTGTGACAAAGCTGGAGTTGTGGACTGGTTCATTGTCCTGGTGGAAAGGCCACTGGCCAGATTTGAAGAGTGCTGGCCTCTTCCCTAGGAATCTCTTCCTGAACTCCCTTAAAACCTCAACATAGTAACCCTAACCCTTTGGCCAATCAACTCTGGTGTACTGACTTCCTTACTCCTCCAACACCTCTCATCATCCCTCACAGACTCCCTGCCTTCCTTGAATCTCTTATGCCACTCAAAAACTGATGCTCGATTCATACAAGATGGTTGAAAAGCAGTCTGAAGCATTCCATACGTTTCTGTGGCATTTTTTCCACATTTAAAACACAATTTCATTACATATCATTCTTCTAAAGTGTCCTCATGTCCAGATTGCATTTTTGAAATTCACCAGCTGTGACAATCAGGCTTTAGTAGGGTGTATTCCACTTCCTGCTGTAGGTGTTCATTTGAACCTGAACTCATAAAAACCAGTCAGTCATCTCATAAGATGTATAGCAATTACATACTGAATTTTCAAGAGTCTATGACAATTTTAAATGCCTGTACAAAAAAACTCAGGAAACTTATTGAAGGCACTATATATATATATATATATATATATATATATATATTGCCCAGTCGGCTGGGGCTGTAGAATACACCGACTGCTTCTCTGCAGAGGGGTAAGACCCCCCCAACGAGTGTCCTGGATATGACACTAAACAATCTGATGGTGAGGTTCCAACAATGCTGGAGCTTTGGGGAATGTGGAGTACCCCTTCATTGCCATCGCTCCCAGGTCCACTCTAGCCCGGAGTGGTTGCACCTGATAAGGGTTTTATCTATTGGTTAAATAGAACTACATGCTTCTTTCACTATACTGATTTTTGCATTTAAACTGCGTATTTATGCTAAACTGAATTGTTTAAAATACAACTGTTTTGACATTGGAACTGCGTACTAGTGCTGAACTGAATTGCTCGAAATAGAACTGTTTTTGACGTCTGAACTGAATTATCTGAAATAAAACTGTCTGACATTTAACTCTGTGTATTGCCCAGTTGGCTGGGGCTGTAGAATATACTGACTGCACCTCTGCAGAGGAGTAAGACTCCCCCAACGAATGTCCTGGATATGACACTAAACAATCTGATGGTGAGGTTCCAGCAGTGCTGGAGCTTTGGGGAATGTGGAATACCCCTTCATTGCCATTGCTCCCAGGTCCACTCTGGCCCGGAGTGGTAGCACCTGATAGGGCCCTATCTATGGATTAAATAGAACTAACAGCATACTTTTGCTAAAATGAATTGAGTAAACGAATAGCTTGAAATAGAAATGTTTTTGACAATTAAACCGTACTTACACTTAAACTGCGTGCTTATGCTTAACTGATTTTTTTCTAATAGAACTGTTTTTTGACATGAAAACTATTTACACTTAACTGAATTATTACATATAACTGCTTGAATAGTTTGAAATGGAGATGTTTTTGACAATTAAACTGTGTACTTATGCTAAACTAAACTGTTTTCAATAGAACAGATTATTTACATAAAAATGGATTTGGCGTTAAATAACCTACAAAGGTTGATATGCCATAAAACCAAACAAACCAAACCTATATATATATATAAATCTTGATTCTGGCATATATATATATATATATATATATATATATATATAGCTGAATCAAGATTTATACGGTTTCAAAATATACAATTTACATAGAATTTAGAGCAAAGACAAAGATAGGTTCATCCAAAAATGTAACAAACTTTTGGCAAAAATCATGTTCCCAATTGAAGAAACAATTTATAAACAGACGTTCCAGACAGACATTCTCTGTAATGATATAAAAAAAAAGAAATATTTGTTACACATTTGTTAGTTTAGACCAGAAGCATTACTTACTTTCAGTGATATATGAATATGGCGTCAGTTGTAAAAGAAGCTAATAATTAGTTCTTGTGAATAATACTCAACTCTAGCTTTTAGGCTTAAAAAGTATATATTACACGTGAATAATTGGAGTACGAGACTTCTGAAAATCAAGCATTAATAAATTTTGAATTTTGTAATGTTTTGGAAATATTTAAAAAATAAAACTTGGCTAACGAGAAAGTCAAAAAATAATGCATACACATCTAATGTCAATTGTAGTTTTTTTTTGCAACATTCTCAGATATCAGTCTCCGAGGAAAAAGTTACATAGGATCATGGAATAATGGTTATTGTCTTAGGATATGGACTGTGAGCGGAATTCAAATTTGATTTACATTTCACTATGTACTAATGCCCTTGGAAAAGACATAAATTCATTTCTTTTCCCACGAGCAATGGGTAATTAGTAGGGAATACTGGTCTCTTTATCTTTGGGATGGCTCCTGCTGCTAAGCCACCTTTTAAAGCCACATGGCTAACAGACTTTCCAAGCCAGGTACTGACTATAGCAGTGGCTAAAATTCATCACTAAAACCTAGGCAGGCAAAATTAAGAGCAACAACCACAACAATAAATAGAGACCAGATGAATAATGCTTAATAACTAGAAGAAAAGAAACCTTGACTTTAATAAATAAGTGGGTGACTTTTGTCCAAAGGCTGCTGGCATTATGAATTTGAAAATAAAGTAGATACAAGAACAACATAGACACACAGAAAAAGAAATACAATGACATAAATCAAGAGAACGTTCAGAGGTATTTAACCAATGCAAAATTCACTGGAATAAGAGAGTTGAATAGCAAAGAGATTATTTTGAATAAAATTAATGTTTCAATCATTGTTCATTTCTGTCTTGGTTAATACAGCTTCAGTCTCAATACATTTGAACATACCTCAAATTTTAAATAAAATTAATGTTTCATTCATTGTTCATTTCTATCTCAGTAAATACAGCATTAGTCCTGATACTTTTTGAACAAACCTCAACATTTTTTTTAAGTTTGTCAAGCATTAATGGATACGCTTCGATCTTTATGTAGTTGCTGACTAACAGGAACCAGTTTAACTGTTTTATCTTTTTTTTTAAAGCCGATATTAAATAGGAAAATTTTTTAAAAAATTTGGTCTTATTCTGTTTATAAGAATTTTTTTAATTAACTGTTCAACTATTTGTTTTTCTGATACAGAGTATTTCATTGCACATGCTCTCAGTGCTAATCCCATTAACCTACTCAGAGTATTTCCATAAAATTCTCAGTTATCTGTCTGTTCCAAAAGAAGTTATTTTTAACACTGGCAGCAACGAGCAATACTAGTTTGTTTTTTTTTAGGGTGGGGTGCTAATCAATGTAAATTGTGTTGATCTTCTTGTGAAGAATGTAAGTAAAATGCAAATGAGAATTTAGACTTGTTGAGTCCATTTCTTTATGATAATAATCATTACTTGCTTCATAGTTCTGTTTTCAAGGATTCTTTCATAATCATTTTAAACAGCTAAACGCTTCATACTTAGTTGCAATATTAATGTTTTAAGTGTCAATGTATTAATAAAGTTCACAATCATTTTAAATAGATAACGCTTCATACTTAGTTGCAATATCAATGTTTTAATAGCCAATGTATTAATAAAGTTAGCAGTCATTCAAAAAATTATCTAAAAAAAAATAACATGTCATAAAGTAATGCGGTTTCAACTATTCAAATACTAATAATTAGTAAGCAATTAAATGTATCTTCAGTCATTTTAAACATATAAACACTTCATCCTTATTTGGAAAATCAATCTTTTAAGAGTCAATGTATCAGTCTATAAATGCACCTACCCACTTTACAGGGGTAGGATATTACACAAGGTCAATTTTGAAGCTGCGTACAACTGGTTTAAATTCAGTTTTCTTTCTCCTTCACTAGTTGCCATCCCAAGTCTGCCCTACTATTTACACATAGCTGGAGAGAGAAGAGATAGACTCACGCATTTTCTAACAGTATAAGCGCTATGTAAAATGTAAACAACCTTGTCCAGGGTTTGAACTTGGATTGCCAAGTTCATTTCTTCTGTCAATATCTGTTATACCGTAAACCCTTCCAATACATTTAGTTAACAATCATTTCAAACATTGTCTTAAACAGATCTATTTGACTTATCTCCCTCGCTATGGGTTAATTAGTATTATTAGTGTTCTTCTACAAGGGTGGCTTTGGCATTAAATGACCCATGAAAGTTTGATATGCCATTGAACAAATAAACCCTAAATAGTAACACTCATGTTCTTCTACAAGGATGGCTTTGGCATTAAATGACCTATGAAAGTTTGATATGCTATAAAGCAAAAACACCAAACTAAATCACTGCCTAGTTGGCTGGGGCTGTACACCAACTGTATCTCTACAGAAGGATAAGACTCTCCCCAACCTCCAATAAATATCCTGAATATGACACTAAACAATCTGATAGTGAGGCTCCAGTCCTGAAGCTCTGATGAATGTGGAGTGCCTTTTCATTGCCATTATTCCCAGGTCCACTCTAACTCGGCCTGGTAACACCTGATTGGGTCATATCTATGGGTCAAATAGAACTGTTATGTATATCCATTTACAGATGTTTAATTGTTACTGTTATATAGAAATACTTGAAACCATTTAACTGTATGCAAAATAAATGAGCTTAGGCTTGTTTAAAAATGTTATCTACCAAATGTGTTTACAAATCATATATATTCAATATATATGTATCATGAGTATTTGGCATTAAATAACCTACAATGGTTGATATGCCATAAAACTCAACCAAACCAAATCTATTTGACCAATAGATGAAACCCAAACAGATACTACAAACAATCTGGGTCAGAGTGGATCTGGGAGTAATGAAGAAGTGGCTTTACACTTTATACTTGAACTACATAAAACATTGTCTTTGATTTCCATTTCTTTTTATGGATTGATGGGATAGCTTTAAACATAGGTGTTTGTTCTCTGCTGTAAAGTTTGAATGTTTATTGGGCTTGAATAGTTTTGAGAATTTTCTGTGCTCACACCAAGTTAGAGATAAAAAGGTAGAAAAAAAGCATTCTATTTTTTAACCATGGATATTTAGTTTCTTTATTTTATGGCATATCACTCTTCATGGGTTATTTTATGCCAAAGTCATTCTCGTAGAAGAACAGTAGTGATACAGTTTAACCACTGGCTTGAGTGCGCATAAGGGGGTTCATACCTTTCCTGAGGGTATTTGTTCAAAAATGAATGTAATGTCTTGCCTGGAGTTTGAACTCACTCACTCTATTGTTGCAGTACACCATGTTAGCCAATACACTATAGTTTCATTTGGTTCCTTTAATGGCATATCAACCTTTGTGGGTTATTTATTACAAAAGCCATCCTTGTTGGAACAGTAGTGGTACTATTTAGCCCATAGCTGAGAGATGGTGGAGGGTATAGGAGAGTTCATGTCTTTCCTAAGGGCATTAGCCCAAAAGTGAATGCAATAGCACAAGTAGATTTTGAACTTATTAGCTACAATGTTACAGTCCAGCACATTAGCCACTGTATCATAGGGGCCCCTCTCTTAGAAAGCATTCATATACAAAATAGAAATAAAAAATCAATACCCAACATAACTGAATAAAAAGCATAATTTTCTATCATTGAATTCTTATATCAAAACACACCTTGGGGTCCAGTAAAGTATGTATACCAAATTTGTTAACTCTACATCAAGCTGTCTTGGTTATTAATAAAAGACTGAAAAACAAACTAATAATATGAATAAATTTAATGTCACTTGTAGCCAAATGCTATACATAATCTTTTATTATCTAAGCTTTTCAAATGCGACATCAAAATGCTTACAATATTCAAACTAGAAATCTATAAGAGATAGAATATTGAGATATTATTGATTTTTTTTTTCTCAAATCTAAAACTTCCTTTTAGAGTTTGAAAGTGGTAGATCTGTTTTGTCACTTTTCTCTTGTCCTGTTGTATTAGGCTTGAGTAAAAATTCTGACTGTTATATGGTGAGGTGTGTCAAAAAGTGGTTCTCAAAGGGGATGCAAAGAAGTTGACAAATATGATTTGTAAGAGGTTCCCACGTTTATTTTAGTGTCTAAGACATCCATCATCATTTTAGCCTACCCTGTCAGCAGGGCTTAGAATACACTGATTGTATCCCCTGCTGAGGGTTAAGACCCTCCTCCCCACTAAGAAAGGTGTCCTAGATATGACACTAAACTGCATTTGATGTTAAGGCTCCAATTTTGGAGCTCTGTAGAGAATGGAGAACCCTTTCATGCCATTACTCTCAGGTTGACTCTGACCCATAATGTTAGTACCTGTTTGGGTCCAGTCAATGGTTCAAATCAATCTGTTTAAAAATAATTCCTATTCAGTAGGACCATGCGCCAAAAACACCCTTAAGAAAGAACTACATATAAAATGTAAATATCATCATACAATGAATGTGATTCCCTAACCTCTATGCTTGAAATAACCTTAGATGGTTTGACATGCCATTAAAATCAATCAGTCTGGTGAGTGAGATGAAATACAATTCACCTCAAATGGAGGACCTTTTATTATCTTATTCTCTTTGTTCAGTTACACTGATCCTGGACGAGATTGATTGCATTTCACATAGCACTAATACCCTTGGGAAAGGTATGAATCCAATTAGTCTCCCTCCAGCTATAGGTCAATAGTAGGACAGACTAGGTTCTTCAGCCTTGGTGGGGCAACTAGTCTAGGAGAAGGAAAACTTTGAATTCAAACCTGTAAAACTCCGCTTAAAAACTGACCTTGTGTCATATCCTGCCCGAGTGAAGGGGTTGGTAAATATGGTTACACTGATGCCATGGAAATACATGGAAACAGATAATAGACACAATGTCTGGGGTAGATTCGCAGGTCATTTTTCATTCTTATGGGAACCAGGTCTTTTCTGATCTTTCATTGGTTTTTTTCTCTATCAGTCTATGCTTCTGCTGGTCTTGCTATCCACAAAAGATTTTGAATCTAAAAAACTAGTTCCTTATAAAAAATTCCCCATGTATACCATTTATACACCCACACATATTCTCTCTTGGATTGAACATAATATCTCATCATCATCAAGTCATGTTGACAGCATGGATTTCCCTGACTCTCTCTTTCCATTCATCCCTATCATCCATCACTCTCAGCAGGTCTTCTAGACTACACCCTGTGTCCACACCGAACTGATGTAGATAAGTTCTTGTGGGTTGTCCAACACAGGCACGTCTATATGTAAAGGTCCATATTGTATTTGCTGCAACTTTTTCAACAATGATTTTTCAATGTTACAGTTGTATAGTCACCAAAAACTGTTATATCAGTGATGGTGAACATCTGATAGACTAGTAGATTAAGAAAAACATAAAAAACACAATTCCTCAAGAGCCCAATCTTCTGTTGTTTTATCCGTTTTGTTCATTTTATGAAGCTGTGGAAATACATGAAAATGGATGTTCAGAGGAAATTCACAAGTCTTCATTGTTTGAGTAGGAAGTAGTTCTTCTCATATCTTTGGGTGGTACTTTCTCTCTCAGTCTATGCTACAGCTTGTCTTATTTATATCTCCAACCACAAAAGATGCCAAGGTGAAAAACCCAGCTTCTTTTATTGGGATTCTCAGAACTCTGAACCCACCTGCATGGGTGGCATGGCTGACCAACTTTTGTAAACACTTACCAATGACAACCAAAAGAGACACCTAAAGAAGGTTGGAAAGTATAGTGGCTGAAACATTGTGAGTATGATAACCAAGATGAGGACAAGATGTTTTAGTATTATAAATAATAATTCCTTTTCCCTGAAATTTAGACAAACATAGCCTGAAATTTTCTTGGAAAGGTTCAAAATTTCTTCAATTAGCTCACAACACAGAACTAACTTTCCAGCCTGTGTGGCAGTATATCTCAACGACCTCTCATGACCAAGTACAGAGATGTTGGAGTTTAGGA
Organism: Sepioteuthis lessoniana; assembly: GCA_963585895.1. Lineage (NCBI taxonomy): Eukaryota > Metazoa > Mollusca > Cephalopoda > Myopsida > Loliginidae > Sepioteuthis > Sepioteuthis lessoniana. Next base: position 4,713,716 of record OY757932.1, read on the forward strand.
ATTTTGGCAAATTTTACTAAATTATCGTTTTCAGCCTTTTTGTATACCATTGTTTTTTCAGCCTTTTTGTATACCTTACCTGCTCATTTACAACATTATAGTAATGATCATTCTTCTATTTTGATCAGCCCAGTCGGCTGGGGAGGGGCCTGTAGAATACACCAACTGCATCTCTATAGAGGTGGTAAGACCCCACCACCACCAACAACAATGAGTGTCCTGGATATGACACTAAACAATCTGATGGTGAGGCTCTAGTAATGCTGGAGCTTTGGGGAATGCAGAGTACCCCTTCATTGCCATCACTCCCAGGTCCACTCTGGCCCAGAGTAGTAGAAACTGATAGGGTCCTATTTATGGGTCAAACAGACATTTAAAATTTAAACTGTACTCAAACAAATGACTTATGCTAAATTGAACTGTTAAAAATAGAACTGTTTGACCATTTAACTGTGTAAACAAGTGAATGATATTTAATTGAATTGTTAGGGTTACATAGCAATACTTGGAACCATTTAACTTTGTCTTATGCTAAACTGAAGTGTTAGAAATAGAACTGCTTGAGCATTTAACTGTGTGTATCGATAAAATGTGTTTACAAATCATATATATACATATATATTAAATAATTAGCATTAAATAGCGAATAATGGTTGATATACCATAAAACCAAACCAATCTATTTTAATCTGGCATAAGGCCACAAATATTTAAGAAATATCTATTTTTAATGATTTGCCTTTTTATTGTGAAATGTTAAAAGCTATCAAAAAATATCCTTTATATTTTGGTCAACAGCCTCTTGATCTGTTTTGTGAGTAAATCAATAAGTTCATGAACTAATGATTAATAAAGAGGCATTTAATTAACACAACAAAAGTCTATTTTCAACTCTAGCTGAAAACCTACCCATTGTTTGAGATTTTAAGTTACAAAAAACTCCTTCCCATTTTTTATTGCAAAGATGAACATTGATAAAAAACTGAACTCTGTGAGGAATCATAAGTTAGTAAATGCCTTTGAATGGTTCATAACTGTGTCCACTAAGTAATCATTATTCCTAATACAAATGTAAACATGATTTTTTTTAGTGACTGGAAAAAGACTCATTGAAAAGAATAAATGTCATATCTTTGATTTCGGAAAGTGTTACACTTGAACCATCCCAAACTTCACTAAAAATGGCTGTTTAAAAAATATTTTACAAAATCAGAATGATAACCTTCCCATCATCAGAAAGAAAAAGCACAGAAAGTGGGTATTTTAATTTAAAACTTTTTTGTACCACAGCCTTAAATGATAGAGCCAAAAATCTTTGGAGGAAAGTCCAGTGGCCTTATGGTTAAAGTGCTGGACTGCAGCCTCAAAGTAAGCGATTTCAAACTCCAATCACAGTACTATGTTCAGTTTCTAATTAATACCCTTAGGAAAGGTCGTAACCCCCCACCCCACCGTAGCTATAGGTTAAATAGTATCACTGCTGTTTTTCTATAAGAATTGCTTTGGCATTAAATAACCTACAAAGGTTTATATGCCATTGAAACAAAGAAGTTAAACCAAACCAGAAGTCTTTTGTTCTACAACAAAGTTAAGTGTTGAAAGACTTAATCCTGACAAAGTAATTATTATTCAAAGTTTAAATGTTAAGGAATAGACATTTTTCAGTGAGTCTAGATTGGTCAGGATTCTCCCTCTCCCTCGTACTCCCTGTATTTCCATTGTAGAAACATTGATCACAGTTTACCCCTAATGGGTGGTATTAATCAATTCAAACAAGAATATTGTAGTTTGAGATCGAAATATTCATATTTTGCAAAGAGTCTTTAGAAAACTAATTAGAATGAGCAGGACCTGCAGAAATTCCTTGGAATGACAAAATTAAAAACGAATTTTTTTCACTATCAACAAAAAAGAGAAACTTTATTTCCTGAGTTGTATGTTCATTTGACAAAAAAGAATAATTTTTCCCAAAACAACTCTTTCGTTATCTGCCTCTTTTTGGTGCCAGTGTATGTATGTACACATATCTATGTATAACCCAATCCAATCAATACAACAACATTCATTTTTATGTGTTCTAAACCACACACAACTCATACTACTCTGATGTAAGTGGGAAAGAGAAACTTACATCAATTTTTTTTCTTTTGATTTTGAAATATTTTTAAAAAATTCCTTCATATCTGTAAGATGACAGTGAACATTTTTCAAACAGCTTGCAACTGTCTTACTTATAAAACCATGGGCTAGGCTGAAAATACTGAACGAGTGTGAAGTAAATACGTTTTTTGCTTTAATTATGATATACAAAAAACTTGTACATACAACACAGCAATATATATATATATTCCAATTGATATAGTGGAAGGTGGAAGAATATCCCATTTGGCTGCAGGGAGAAGATGGCTGAATGTAACATACAAACAAGTAAACAGAATTATAAACTCATTATAAACTTTGAACTCATTTTGTTGTATATACGAGGCATATTAAATAATTTTCCAGGCTTTTTCTTATGGGCATTTTTATTGATAGTACACACATGAAACTCTAGTCTCCTTCGAAAGTAATCTCCTCCGGCTGTAATGCACTTTTTGTACCGTTCCAACAACTTCTGGAAGGCCCCATGGAAGTCCTCTTGTATGAGCGTGTCAATGACCTTCGTCACAGCCTCTTTCATCTCTTCAATTGTCTCATAACGACAACCTCTGAGCGTAGGGAATAAGCAAAAGTCACAGGGAGCAAGGTCTCGACTATAGGGACAGTGAGGAACTGTCTTGATGCCCATCTTGGTCAAATAGTCTGTGACAAGGATGGAGTTGTGGACTGGTGCATTGTCCTGGTGGAAATGCCACTGGCCAGATTTGAAGAGTGCTGGCCTCTTCCCTAGGAATCTCTTCCTGAACTCCCTTAAAACCTCAACATAGTAACCCTAACCCTTTGGCCAATCAACTCTGGTGTACTGACTTCCTTACTCCTCCAACACCTCTCATAATCCCTTACAGACTCCCTGCTTTCCTTGAATCTCTTATGCCACTCAAAAACTGATGCTCGATTCATACAAGATGGTTGAAAAGCAGTCTGAAGCATTCCATACGTTTCTGTGGCATTTTTTCCACGTTTAAAACACAATTTCATTACATATCATTCTTCTAAAGTGTCCTCATGTCCAGATTGCATTTTTGAAATTCACCAGCTGTGACAATCAGGCTTTAGTAGGGTGTATTCCACTTTCTGCTGTAGGTGTTCATTTGAACCTGAACTCATAAAAACCGGTCAGTCATCTCATAAGATGTATAGCAATTACATACTGAATTTTCAAGAGACTACGACAATTTTAAATGCCTGTACAAAAAAACTCAGGAAACTTATTGAAGGCACTATATATATATATTGCCCAGTCGGCTGGGGCTGTAGAATACACCGACTGCTTTGTCTGTGACAAAGCTGGAGTTGTGGACAGGTGCATTGTCCTGGTGGAAATGCCACTGACCCGATTTGAAGAGTTCTCGCCTCTTCCCTATGAATCTCTTCCTGAACTCCCTTAAAACCTCAAAATAGTAACCATAACCCTAACCTTAACCCTAACCCTAACCCTTTGGCCAATCAACTCTGGTGTTCTGACCTCCTTACTCCTCCCACACCTCTCATCATCCCTCTCAGACTCCCTGCCTTCCTTGAATCTCTTATGCCACTCAAAAACTGATGCTCAATTCATGCAAGATGGTCGAAAAGCAGTCTGAAGTATTCCATACGTTTCTGTGGCATTTTGTTGCATCGTCATCTACAGCATCATAACGACACAATAATAAATAGATACACGCAGGAAGACATCTTTAACAAAATATTTACCTCTCACTTTATTGTAAGGGTTCGAAAAGGTTATTCAAGGTTTTATGGTGAGAGGGAGCTGGAGACCGAACATAAACTGTAATATTTTGACCCCAAATCTTATGGCCGTCAACGTTGTGTCTTTCTCGTTCTCCAGATGCTCAACCAGAGGCCCTGGGGTCCACTCTGCTGGGTGCTGGCTTTCTTTACTGCATCTTATCAGCATCTTCTCTGGACCCCAACTCATCAGGCTTCCCGAGGTCCCCTTCAGCCGAGTGTGGCTTTCCCTACCACATCTCGACTATCACTCCGTCTCCAACTCTACTGGAACTAGCACTGGAACTCGAACTTAACTGTCTTGACTGCATTATATAATAGTTCAACGCCCACTCGATCTTTGAAATCGCATGTTTAATCGTCATCAAGCGGAAATAACTGTCATGCAGTTCAGAGGTAACTCTCTTCCGGTGCTTCAGTCTATGAGAGTATCATGGGATTTTTTTAGCTTGTCCCATTTTGTAAGCCAATTTCCTCTCCTAACTGCCATTGGAATGTGTCACTTCCTTCCAGTGCATCACCTTGAATGGCATTTTGGGCCGGGTCGAAGGTCAAAATATAACAATTTTTTCCAAGTTTAAAGCACAATTTTATTGCATATCGTTCTTCTAAAGTGTCCTCACGTCCAGATTGCATTTTTGTAGTTCACCAGCTGTGACAATAAGGCTTTAGTAGGGTGTATTCCAATTCCTGCTGTAGCTGTTCATTTGAAGCTGAAATCATAAAAATTGGTCAGTCATCTGATAACATATATAGCAATAACGTAATGAATTTTCAAGAGTCTACAACAATTTTAAATGCCTGTACAAAAAAGTCTGGAAACTTATTGAAGTTCATCCAATTCCCCTCTGTTAGCTAGGGCTGTAGAATACTTCGACTGCACCTCTAAGAAGGACACTTGTTGGCCGTGGGTGGTGACCTGTAATGCTTCAGGACAAGTTCCTGGTAGCTGAGCAGTCGGTGACTAATATATCCCAGGAAGTGATATATTTAATGGAAGTAGCAGAGTGGTTTGGTTACTGTAACAGGTGTAGTACAATCGAGCAGGTTGGTAATTGAATTGGTATTTGACGTGTGTTCCTACTGACACTGGACGGTCGTAGTCGTAGATAATGTACCTCTGCATTGGCCTGTATTTATGACTGACACCAGTCAATCATATTACAGTGAGTGGGGACCCAAGTGTATGCATGTTCATTACATGAGTGACCCTGTAACCAAACGGGTCATTTGAGTTACAACATTCCACTTTGGCCCCGAATAAGTTTGATGGGTGATCACAGAGATCTTGATCCGACCAATCGGCTGGTCATATCAAGCCTTAGCATCTATAACACCAATACAGTGAAACAGAATATTTTGTTTTTGGGTTGTTTTTTTTTTTTAAGGAGGGGGAGGTCCGAAAATATCTATATTTCTCATTCGAATTTGTTTATATATATTATATTGATTTGTTTGCATATTAATTGAATATCTGTAAATAATCTGGCATTTCCTCCTTGATAATTTCAATTTATTTACTGATTTACACATCGAGTCATTTCATATGTATTCTTAGTATTCAAATTATTAGTATAAAAATTGTGAAATTTTTGGTGTTATAAATAATAAGAGTTAAGGATATGTGGAAGTCACAAAAAGCTATTATACATACAATTGTGGGAAGCTGGCAAGACTCAAAACGAGACAGCTGTCCAAGTGGGATGCTCTCCGTCTGTCATCTTGAAGATAACAAAACCAACTTGTTCAAAACGGTTCAACTGCAGTTCCAAACCGAAGACAACAGCTGGAGATGAACGTCAGCTGAATAGGATCCTTATTTCCAATTGATTTGGTAATTATGGTGAAATTTCCAAAGCCTGGAATCATACTGGTGTAAGTGTTTCTCGATCCACAACTATACAGAAACTCTATCAGCTCGAATATGATAGCTAGATACCGATTTTGAAGCCACTAACAACATTTAAACAGAAACTAAAGCGTTCAATGTGAGCAAGAGATCATCAAAATTGGTCTTTTAATCAATGGAATATAATGTTCAGTGATGAATCAAGATTCTGTATTTCCTTCGGTGATTGTAACCCTCGTGTCTGGAGAAAGTCAGACGAGAGATATGATGTGAAATGTTAAAAAAAAGCAAAAAATTCCCTCAATCTGTAATGGTTTAGGGAGACATATTACCACCAATGTTGGAAAGATATGCTTCTTGAAAAGATCGATTAATGCTGCTGTCTCTCAAGATACTTTCTTTATCCCATACATTGAGGGCAAGTTTAGGGACAAAGAATTCATCTTCTAGCATGACCTTACTGTAACCCACACAGTGAAAGCTACAAAAGAATGGTTCAAGGGGAAGAGGATACATGTTTTTCAAGGGTCTTCCAATAATCCAAATACAAATCCAAAAGAAAATTTATGGACAATCCTCAAGAGGAAATTAAGAAAACACTATCCATCAAATCTTAAAGAATTGAAGCGACTCATTACTAAAGTGTGGGTATCGGTGTCACCAGAGACTTATCATGATTTAATCTATTTGTTAGCAGAACGAATGAAAGAAATAGTAAATTCAAAGTGTGCTACAACAATGTATTGAGTTTACAAATACAATTCTTAAAAAGTGTGTTCATTAATAAATACATTTTCTTAAAAAAAAAGCCCAACTTTTTTGTTTTGTTTGTAACTTGATTCTTTAAATAAAAAAAGACTGTTTTTTAAATAAAATACTACAAGATTATTTTCATGTATTGAAGTGATATACTATTAAAAATAAATCGTCAAAATCTAAGCAAATTCTAACGAGAAATAGCAAAGCTTTTCGCAACCCCCTCCTCCTTGAATATTTCATTTCACGGAATTCGTGTTGTATATGATTGTCTTAAATATATTCTTTAAATTGCTTATGTGACAAACAAGGACCATTCTTATTTTATGTTAAAGGTACTAGAAGGTGGTAGTTGAGAATCAATTGTGCTGAGAGGGCAATATTTGAAACCGTTTCACTGTGTGCAAACAAATAAACGATGTTGAATCAAATTATTAGTGTTAGCTAACGATGCTTAAAACCATTTGATATCTTGGCTCCTTCATAAAACTACATCTGATGGTGAGGCTCCAGTCTTGGATTTGGGAGAGTGTATAATTCCCCCTTCATAACCTTTACAATCATGTTCACTCTCACGTGCAGTGATAGTAGCGGTTAGAGTCCTATCTATCGGTCAAATAGAACTGGTCAATCATTTACAGAGGATTATCATTATTAGTTATTTTTAAACATAAAGTTGTATGCAAATTGTTTATAATACTTTTTTGTTACTTGATATAACATTCTTCAAATAAAAAAAAACTGGTTTGTCAGTGGAATACTACCATATAATCTTCATGAATTGATATATTATCTTGAAAGTAAACTGTCAAAATATAAGGAAATTCTAATGAGAAATATAAAAGTTATTCATAAAGAACTGAATATTTTATTTCATTAAATTCTTTTAGTTGCACTCAGAAAGCATCTAGAAGCTCGACATTACACATTCCAGTGCCATTTGTGACATTTGCAATCTTAGCAAAAGCATTCAGTGCTGCCGTATTGCACTTCGCATACTACTAAAATATTGCAAAACATTTGACTCATCGTTGTATTCTATCTTCGTTCTAGCTAGCCTCGACTACAGTGCTTAGCTACTGAGATATACATGCAAGCATTTTCCTTCTCATTATCTATATAAAGGTATTGATTATTTGTCCAAGGAAAGAGTAGAAACAAAACTGCCTTATTTTTAGCATCAATTTAGACTTTAGTGGGCAAGTCATTTTAAAATAAAAAACCTTGCATAAGACTGGCTAGTCACAACTTTCAGACAATTGTGTGGGTGTAAGTTTGTATAATAGTTCGGATACTCAGAATTGTTGGTGGGGGGAGATTAGACAAAATGTTTCACCAAAATGTATATATCTTAAGATTTTATGGATGCTTGTTTTGGTTGAGTGTTATGGGATATCAACCCTTATGGGTTATTCAATGCAAAATCATATATATATATATATATATATATATATATATATATATATATATATTGTAAGCAAATAGTTTGTTGGTAGAATTATTTTTAAATGACCAGAGATCATTTTTGCTCTCAGGTAAACTGTTTAGAGTATTGTTATTCAATTCGAATATTTATTTTTTGATATCAATCATTTGTTTGCACTCACTTAAATGGTTTCATATCTCAGTTCACTGGGGCTGCAGAATATACTGACTGCATCTCTGCAGAAGTGTAAGACTCACCCAAACGAGTGTCCTAGATATAGCACTAAACAATCTGTTAGTGAGGTTCCAGTAATGCTGGAGCTTCTGGGAATGCGGAGTACCTCTTCATTGCTATCGCTTCCAGTTCCTCTCTGGTAGCACCTGATAGGGTCTTATCTATGGGTCAAATATAACTAAACTATTTAATTACGCTAAATTGAATTGTTTGGAATTAACTGTTTTTACATTTAACTGTGTGCTTAAACTGCGTACTTATGCTAAACGGAATTATTTGAAATAGAACTGTTTTGACATTTAACTTTGTATAAACAAAAAAAATATACTTATACAAAACTGAATTGTTTGAAAATTTTTATCAAAATGGTTTAATTCGGCATTAAATAACCCGGTAAGAGTTGATACACCGTAAAACAAAACAGCCAACCATCCAACCTTAAATACTTTCAATTATTGCTATTTCACATTAGTAATTCTACGATGGTGAGTCAATAATAATACATTTTTTTTAGTACAGGAATTATCACCGATTCAGAAACATGTATCATAGATTTAAATGAAACTGGTCTTCTATGGATCACATCCCCACTTCACAACATCGTCATCATTTCTCAGCCTTGGTTAGGCAACTAGTCTAGCAGAAGGAAAACTCTGAATTCAAACCTGTTAAACTCCGCTTAAAAATTGACCTTGTGTCATATCCTGCCCGAGCGGAGGGGTTGGTAAATAGTATTGTCATCATTTCTCTCAATATTCCATATTCGAATGAGAGCATGTATCTCTGCCTCGTAAAATTCTGTTGACTGTTCTGGGAACCATTTCATCAGTGCAGTTTTTGATTCCTCCTCACAGGCATAATGTTTGCCTCTTAGACCCTCTTTCATGGGATCGAAGAGATGATAGTTTGAAAGCGCCAAATCTTGCCAATCGATAAGGTCCACTTTCTGCTTGACAATGCTTGACCACACATAAGCATCAAGACAAGGGAGACAATTGTCTCATTCGAGTGAACAAGTTTACTGAATCCTTCACACTCACAAGATTAAGCACCTTCTGTAAAGTGGCTCAAAGAACACTTAACAGAATTTTACGAGGCGGGGATATATGCTCTTATTCAAAGGTGCTGCATAACTATTGATAGAAACGATGGCTATGTTGAGAAGCAGGAATGTGGTCCACAGAGATACAACTTCATTTTCATGTATGATTCATGTTCCTGTGTCGATAAATATTTCTGTACTAAAGAAAAAAAGCATTGCTTTTTGACTCTGTAGGGGGACATGTTGTAATTTACTAAGCTTTTTTTGCTTAGATGTAGCACAAGGCCACATGAATAGGGCACCCAATGAGAATCGAACTCACTCGTGTAGGTTTGCCAGTCTAACATGCTAACCATTACACCACCCGAGGTGCCATGTTATTTGATAGTTATGCTTAGTCCCCCAAAATTTAATGTTGAAGTTTTATATAGTGTTTAGTTTATGTTTAGAAAAAAGTAGAATAGGCCCATGAATAAAGCAAATGAATGAACATATGAAACAAATGAGTAAAGATATGAAACGGCGCGGATAAAAGGAACATTCAAAACGAGGCGACAAACAAAACAAATTTCTACTCATAACAAAACATGCATTGATACATTAAAATATTGCTAATTCTACATTGTTAGTAATATAGTCCTCTGTGTGTGTGTGTGTGTGTGTGTGTGTGTGTGTGTGTGTGTGTGTGTGTGTGTGTGTGTGTGTGTGTGATTAACACAACTAAAAACTACAGAAAAGGTTAAATAATGAAAGCGTCCTATTAAGGTTGATTGCATATTTAAAATGTCTATTTCTTCTTGTGGTTCGAAACAGTCGGTTTCTCCGAGACTGGAAAAAGTCTCTTAGTTATAGTGTTTTGGAGAAATGAATGTCTGCGAGGCTTATCCATTTTGGGGGCTTTTTACTTCTATTGGTGAATAAGAGAGTCACACTGAATATTTGTGTGCGTCCGCCATCTTTGTTGTGGGAACAAGTGGCATACCGCCCAAATTAAATTATAGGAGTGTAAAGTCCTATAACTCATCCTCGTATCTATCAAGTATCCCTCTCTAATATGAATAATTTGCATACAACTTTATGTTTAAAAATAACTAATAATGATAATCCTCTGTAAATGATTGACCAGTTCTATTTGACCGATAGATAGGACTCTAACCGTTACTATCACTGCACGTGAGAGTGAACATGATTGTAAAGGTTATGAAGGGGGAATTATACACTCTCCCAAATCCAAGACTGGAGCCTCACCATCAGATGTAGTTTTATGAAGGAGCCAAGATATCAAATGGTTTTAAGCATCGTTAGCTAACACTAATAATTCGATTCAACATCGTTTATTTGTTTGCACACAGTGAAACGGTTTCAAATATTGCCCTCTCAGCACAATTGATTCTCAACTACCACCTTCTAGTACCTTTAACATAAAATAAGAATGGTCCTTGTTTGCCACATAAGCAATTTAAAGAATACATTTAAGACAATCATATACAACACGAATTCCGTGAAATGAAATATTCAGGGAGGAGGGGGTTGCGAAAAGCTTTGCTATTTCTCGTTAGAATTTGCTTAGATTTTGACGATTTATTTTTAATAGTATATCACTTCAATACATGAAAATAATCTTGTAGTATTTTATTTAAAAAACAGTCTTTTTTTTATTTAAAGAATCAAGTTACAAAAAAAACAAAAAAGTTGGGCTTTTTTTTAAGAAAATGTATTTATTAATGAACACACTTTTTAAGAATTGTATTTGTAAACTCAATACATTGTTGTAGCACACTTTGAATTTACTATTTCTTTCATTCGTTCTGCTAACAAATAGATTAAATCATGATAAGTCTCTGGTGACACCGATACCCACATTTTAGTAATGAGTCGCTTCAATTCTTTAAGATTTGATGGATAGTGTTTTCTTAATTTCCTCTTGAGGATTGTCCATAAATTTTCTTTTGGATTTGCATTTGGATTATTGGAAGGCCCTTGAACCATTCTTTTGTAGATTTCACTGTGTGGGTTACAGTAAGGTCATGCTAGAAGATGAATTCTTTGTCCCTAAACTTGCCCTCAATGTATGGGATAAAGAAAGTATCTTGAGAGACAGCAGCATTAATCGATCTTTTCAAGAAGCATATCTTTCCAACATTGGTGGTAATATGTCTCCCTAAACCATTACAGATTGAGGGAATTTTTTGCTTTTTTTTAACATTTCACATCATATCTCTCGTCTGACTTTCTCCAGACACGAGGGTTACAATCACCGAAGGAAATACAGAATCTTGATTCATCACTGAACATTATATTCCATTGATTAAAAGACCAATTTTGATGATCTCTTGCTCACATTGAACGCTTTAGTTTCTGTTTAAATGTTGTTAGTGGCTTCAAAATCGGTATCTAGCTATCATATTCGAGCTGATAGTTTCCGTATAGTTGTGGATCGAGAAACACTTACACCAGTATGATTCCAGGCTTTGGAAATTTCACCATAATTACTAAATCAATTGGAAATAAGGATCCTATTCAGCTGACGTTCATCTTTTAGCGTTTCGGGGAATTATTAATTTCCCTAACACTATATTTTTTAGGCATACAAATGAATTACAAAACTTCTTTTAACAACACAACAAAGTAAGGTTTATTACAGTAGCAGGCGTGAAGGAGTGAGAGTGAGAAAGTGTCTCTTTTGCGTCGCTGGTCTGTATGCTGGTCCTTGGTTCGTAGGAAGCGTGTTTAAAGCTAGAAGTGAGCGAAGTGTTCCAAGTGGAATCAGTGCAGTCATGTGAGAGAGATATGTTCCTTCTGCTAGCTCCAGACTCTCTCTGACGTTGTCCGTTCTACAGAAAAGGGACCAGAAAAAATAGTTCCTGAGAGGGAGAAGGAATTAATGCGCTCTGCCAGTTGATTGGTCAGTGAGTGACCGATTCTCTTAACAGGGGCATTGATTCGCGAAAAGAAATAGATCTGTGGCTGCTACAATCTCCAGCTGTTGTCTTCGGTTTCGAACTGCAGTTGAACTGTTTTGAACAAGTTGGTTTTGTTATCTTCAAGATGACAGACGGAGAGCATCCCACTTGGACAGCTGTCTCGTTTTGAGTCTTGCCAGCTTCCCACAATTGTATGTATAATAGCTTTTTGTGACTTCAACATATCCTTAACTCTTATTATTTATAACACCAAAAATTTCACAATTTTTATACTAATAATTTGAATACTAAGAATACATATGAAATGACTCGATGTGTAAATTCAGTAAATAAATTGAAATTATCAAGGAGGAAATGCCAGATTATTTACAGATATTCAATTGAGTTATTAAAAATCAATATAATATATATAAACAAATTCGAATGAGAAATATTAAAGTTTTTGAACCCCAAAAAAAATTATCAAGGAGGAAATGCCAGATACTTATAGATATTCAATTGAGTTATTAAAAATCAATATAATATATATAAACAAATTTGAATGAGAAATATTAAAGTTTTTGAACCCCCCAAAAAAATTATCAAGGAGGAAATGCCAGATTATTTACAGATATTCAATTGAGTTATTAAAAATCAATATAATATATATAAACAAATTTGAATGAGAAATATTAAAGTTTTTGGACCCCCCCAAAAAATTATCAAGGAGGAAATGCCAGATTATTTACAGATATTCAATTGATATACTGTTAAGAGTAAAATGTTTAATTTAACAAATTCAAGCAAGAAATATGAAAGTTTTTTTTAACCCCCCCCCCCAAAAGAAAAAAAATCAACCAAAAAACAGAATATTTTGTTTCACTGAATCGGTGTTGTATTTCCCAGGTTTGTCTGTTTGACTGTGAGGACAGCTTTGCTATCTGATGTTTTTTGGCTTTCCCTGTTTTTCGAGGTTCTTGCAACCCCTGCAATTTTTTTTTAACTATCTGTTGATTGTACTTTGATCATTTGCTCTTTCACCTTCCGCACAACAAATATTTGTCGTCGCTTCCCAGGTTTTAAGCATTAAGCATTAGTTCCCAAATTATACTGTGTTTCATATTCATCTCTGCAGCTTTCAAATCGTACATGGAATGACAGCACACCAACTAGCACAATACTACCGACCGCAGCTGGCACCTTACAGAGCTTGAATTGCTTTAGTCACATGATATGCTAGCACATACCGAAATTTTTCAAGAATTTTGACTCGCTCTAATATTACTGGCAGCTTTTTGTTGATAAAATGTTATGCAAAAATGTTATCTTGCGTGGCTGTAGAGACCAATTTTGGATCGTCATTTTTTGTGATATCCCCCACCCCACTTTTGGGTTCTTGTGTCACTTATTTCCGGAGAGTTTGGTTGGGAGCAATTATTTCCAATGATTGTATCAACGTTACATATTTTCATGTCACATTTACATAGATTCTTGATGTATCGTAGGAAACACCTTCTGCTTCTAGTGCTAACAACTCTGCAGACAGTAGATCCTTCAGAGTGAGACTGTCTCCACCCTTTGAAGGTGACACTCCGTCAGCATGAAATTCTTTGTCGTAGGAGTGTGAACATAATTAAGAGAATGTCATTATTTCTCACCTTGTACTGGCATATAATTTCTCGATTTTGGTGTAAACATTGAACTCTTGAGGTTTCCTTTCTTGTATAGGATAGATGAGGTGATAAAGGAAACAACTATGTAATCTCCCCCCTACTTTCTGCGAACAAATTGTTCCCCTTTGTTTAAATCCTGGTAGGCGGCTATTTTATCCGTGACTACCTTCAAGACCAGTTCTTAGTTGAATAAAACTTTTTTAAGCTTATCTGACTCAGACTTCTTCAATTAATCACAAGCTCTAACAGATTATTTTACTCGATATCTAATACAACAGAATATAAAAATCTATATAAATAATTGAAAAGTATTTGTTTGGCTTTCCTCTATTGATGTCCCAACGGATTCATGCAGAGCCACAAAATCTGACATGCATGAGCCCTGTGACTGTATCCTCTTCTGCGGGGTAAGACCCGACCTCAAATAGAGGTGTCCTGGATATGGCACTTTACTGGAGCTGATGGGGAGGTTTCAGTTCCGGATCTTTGTGGAGTATTGCGTACCACTTAATTGTTATTACTCACAGGTCCACTGAGACTTAAAATTATAGTAGCTGTAAGCGTCCGATCTTTTGGTCAAATGGATCTGTGAAAAAATTATTCATATTTGATTGAACCATGTGCTAAATAACTCTCAAGAAACAATTACCAAAAAAAAGGTAAATAATTGGATTTTAGCAAGGCATTCGATATGGTATCTCATTATCATTTACAAACGAAAATGAAAATCTGATGTATTTTTTAAAAAATAGTAAATATTGTAAGATATTTTTTGAGAGATAGAACTATGAAAGTCAAAATTGGTAACAGTTATTCTGAAAGACAGAAAATGCCTTCTGGTGTTCCTCAGGGATCCGTACTGGGACCTTTGTTATTTTCAATATTCATTAAGGATTTACCTGATGATATAAAATCAGAAATAAAACTATTTGATGATAATGTGAAAGTATTAGTTAGACTATTACCAAAATAAGTAACACAAAGGGATCTAAATAAGTTTTATAATGGGAAAATATTTGGAAATTGAAATAAATTATTGATAAATATAAAATATTACATACTGGATCCCAGTATGGGCTTCAGTGTCGATACATGGAAACTGGAGTGTAAGAGTTTTTGTATGACACAAAAAAGAGTGACAAAAACAATAAAAAGAGTAAAAGCTTACAGTTACTCGGAGAGATTAGGATTAACTACTTTACTAGAAAGAAGACTGAGAGGTGATTTAATTGAAACTTTCAAAATAATTTATGGAATTTCTAATTATGGCTGACATTTTTTAAAATATTTCTTCTTGTACTGATAACTTATTATCAAGGCAGATTTCAAAAACCAAATCTATTAACAAATTGTTTTGGTTTTTTTTTTTAGTTGGGTGGGGTGCCAATAGAGTAATATATTTTTGGAACAAATTTCCTTATCAAATCAAAAACAGCAATTGTGTCAAAAGGTTTAATATTAAATTGGATAGTTTTAGAAATAATGGTAAGTAAAAGAATTTAAGACAGCATTTTTGGGAACTATTAGATGAATTATTATGCAGAATTTGAATTTTATGTTGATATTGTATTAATAGTGTGTACATTCTTTGCAAAGAGGCATAACAAACAAATAATAATAATAAATGGTCTGAGTGAGTCGAGATAAAAAGCTCTTAAACTATAAAAAGTTGAAAGAAAATACTAATGAAAATTAATGATAATGATTGACAATATTTTATCTAAAAAATGAATGAAATAAGCTATTAATAGAATTTTTAAAAAATGACAACTAACATGAGACTAAAGAGATTGAGAAAAAATGTATTGGATAAATAATAGGTGCGATTTACGTTTATGTGATACCAGTGGCTCTTGTAGCAGCCACAGATCTATTTCCTTTTGCGAATCAATGCCCCTGCTAAGAGAGTCTGTCACTCACTGACCAATCAACTGGCAGAGCGCATTAATTCCTTCTTCTTCTCAAGAACTATTTTTCTAGTCCCTTTTGGTAGAACGGACAAAGTCAGAGAGCCATGAACCAACATTTCGTTTGCCGCTATTCTAAATGTTAACAAATCAAAGAGTTCTCCATTGCTAATTATGGCTTTGCCATTATGAGCTTGAGTCAAAAAGACAGTCTGTGGAGTGGAAACACACTGACTTTCCTGTAAAGAAAAAGTTCTAGGCGTAGTGGACAATAAAGGTCATGCTGATAGTCTTTTGTTATATGAAAAGACCCATCATTATTGATTTCTTTTAAATAGCTACAAGTGTAAACAATGCTTCCCATTGCCAACTCCTTAGGCATTGAATGAACCTTATATGTATATAGTTTTATGGTTTGATAGATTTACAGATATGCAATAAGTCCTATGATGTTTTATTATTTCTGTTACGAGGGGCAGAAATCTTTGAAATCTAGTTGTATAAATAAACAGTTTTTGTTTGAGTTTTATATCATACAACCAGTCTATAGTTAATCTAATATTTTTCTGGTGTTATTCTTAGTAAGGAATTCATTTTTTAAAAGTTTGATGTCAGAGGATAGTTAAAAGGGGAGATAACTATGGAGGCATAACAAACAAATAATATAATTTTGCTTATTATAGTAATTTACAAAGCTCTTGGCTTCGATGTGGCACAAGGCCGAATGAATGGGGCGCCCAATGAGACTCGAACTCACTTGTGTAGGTTTGCTAGTTTAGCTTGCTAACTGTTACACCACCCACTTATTGTTGTATTTTATTAGTCTGCATGTAGAGATTTTTTTCTAAAGTATTTTTTTCATGGTCTTTTAGTGTTAAAAAATGGTCTGTTTTTGCTAAGCTGTTTATGCAATTATCAAGGTAGAGTTTTCCAACTATTTCTTTTGCTTTGTGGCTTATTCTAATTTCTCTATTCTTAAGCGCTTTTCTGTAAGTTTTAGTGATATATATCATTTTTTAAGTAATTTACTATGTAGTAGCAGATTTAGTTTTTATGTGTTTCCTATTTTATCAACCAGATTAAAGAAGTTAGATATATTTTTTATCATATTATGTATAGGATATTTATATAGGATATTTTATATAGGATATGTATATTGAATATTTTATAAAGGATATTTATATATTTATATAGGATATTTATATAGAATATTTTATGTTGGATATGTATAATGAAAAAAGTTATCTAACTTCTGGACTTTCCCCTGCAAAAAAAACAAAACAAATATATCTCTGTAGATGTAAACTAAAAACAGTATAAACTAGACAGCCTTTACCAGGATGCCCTCAAAACATGCTTATACTTTGATTATGCCCCCCACACAGATAACAATAAATAAAGGGACCTCCATGGGCTAGCCTGTTGATGGAACCTTGAATATGCTGACTTTATCACCTGCACAAGAGTAAGAACCTCTAAATAAGAGGTGTCATGGGTACGACACTAAACTGTATTGAGTGATGTGCAGTAGCTGTTCATTGTCATTACTCCCGAGTCAATTCTGACCCGAAGAGATAGTGTCTGTTTGCGTCCCATTTATTGGTTATATTGATCTGTTTTCCTGTCTTGTTGTCTGGATTTATAGAATATGTTGACTTCACCTCTGCAAAGGGCTAAGACTCCTCCTTCCAACGAGGCCACCTGTTGGCTGTGTGTGGCAACCCCAAATACTTAAGGACAAGGTCCTGGTGACTGAGCAGTCTATGACTCAACAACTATAGTGGTCACATGGCCTGTGACACTCTACTTTAGCCCTTACTAGGCAGTCAGAGAAGTCCAATCCAATCAATCAGCTGGTCATGTCCTAACTGTATTCTTCAAATTGCTATTGATGCTAACAATTATTCAACTCTATTTTATTTTAAAGGTGTTAGAAGGCAATGGCAAAGGGTGGATCAATTGAAGTAAGATAGCAACATTTGAAACCATTTAACTGTGTGCAAACAAATGATTAATATTAAATATAATTTTTAGTGTTAGATTGGAATAATTGAATCCATTTTACTGTGTGCAAACATATATATATATATATATATATATATACATATATATATATATATTTATATATATATATATATATATATATATGTATATATATATAAATAAACAGGATTTGGTACGAAATAGCCATCAAGGGTTGATATACCATTAAACCAAACAACCAAACCAAACCAAACCTTTTTCTCCAGCACAAACAATTTGTTTAAAACATAAATTTACCTACAAACTTTTCACTTATGATTGGTACATATAAAAGGATTTGTCATTAAATTACCCACCAGGGTTGATATGGCATAAAACACCAACCAAACCACCAAAATCTGTTTCAAAATATTAGATAGGAATACTTGATATCATATGACTCCTAAAATATCAATACAAGGAATAGTTACTGGAAGCTTATTTATTAAGGATTATTATTAGTTGAAACAATATAACTGTCTGAAAAAATGACTTATTAAATAGAAATATTTTCTTGAAACCATATAATTTTTAGTATTAGATAGGAATACTTGAAACAACACAACTGTGTGCAAATCAGATTATCTTTTTCTCTGTAACAATGCTAAAAATAATTTTTTTCTGTACCGTTTCCAAAGGACAATAATCAATATCTTTTTGATGAAAAAGAAAAGTGGTATCACTTGCAAGCACATCTTAGTGATAAGAATTGGATTAGAGATCCCAAAGGTTTTGGGTCTAATCAACTATGTCATATCATGTTGTGAATGAAGTACTTTATATCAGGTGCTAAAAAATCTTAAGAAACATCTACAATCAGAAAATATAGATGTACAAAGAGTCAATTCCCAAACCTCTCAGCATAAAGCAACACTAGACATGTTGATATACTTTTAAGATCAATCAATCATTATTCATGTTTGAGCCTCTTGTCCTGATGATCACATTGATAAGAAACTGGCAGTCACCAATTGCCATTCACCCTGTGTCTATGATATTCAAATTTGGACCTCTCTCTCTCTCTCTCTCTCTCTCTCTCTTGTATGTATATGTAGTTGAACATTACAATTGGCAATTGAATGATGTGAGTTTTCTCATTTTTCATTTCATTTTAATGCCTTGATTGAAGTTTGATATAAAAACCAAAATGTTTAACATTGTTGAATAATTCAATTGTAAATAAACTCATTCTCTGAATTTGTTGTTTTATACATATAGATATATATATATGGATATTGAAAAAACATTCAGAAGATGTATTTATAGATGAATAAAAGTTAACATTTGATGTTTTGGGTTTTTTTTTAAAACCATCTTCAGGCTGATGTTAGTATATCAAATTATGTCTGATCTGAAAAATTATTTTAAATGATAAAATGACATGAAAATACGAGAAAAATCTTTATAGAATGGCAAGAATTTACTCATTTTTTTCATTTGAAAATAATTTCTTGGATGAGAGATAACCTGCCTGAAGATGGTTTATCAAAAACAAAACATTAAATATTGTCATGTTATTCATGTATCAATAAATAAATAGATATCTCTTAACTTATTGTTTTTTTTTTTCATATCTTATGTTTACATACATTGGATTTATTCTCATTTTACTCATATATATATATATATATATATATACAAATTTCGTTGAATATAATAGACATATAAAAGTTACATCACTTTTGTAATATATCCTTCCCTGATGATGGCCCAAAGTCAGGCAGAAAGTACTTGGGAAATAAACAATTATGGAAAATATATCAATCAATTCTTGGCAAATACTAAAAAATGAATACGGCAATATGAAAGGATCAACAAGAAAATATGTAAACAGAAGATGTCTATTATATTCAACAAAATTTGTATTAATGAAGAAATGCTGCCAAAATATACATATATATACATATATAAGAGAGAAGGCACTCATAATGTAACAGTTATTCTTGTAGAAAATGGACAGAGTGAGCCAAGTTCAAATCCTGGACATGGATGATTGCATTTCACAAAGCACTAATAACCCTTGCGAAAGGCAGACATCCAACTATTCTCCCTTAAGCTATGAGTAAATATTAGGGCAGATTAGACTCACTAACTCTGATATGGCAACCGGATTTAAACCTGTTAAACTTCTCTTAAATTTGACCTTGTGTTCATTTGGAGGGATTAGTAAATACATATATATAAGAAGGGGAAGTCCATAAGGTGCAGTGGCTAACCTGCTACTCTACAATTTTGAAGTAAGTAAGTTCAAACTTAAGTTATGCTATTATGTTCACTTTTGAACTAAAGTCTCTTGGGAAATGTATGAACCCCTTTATCTGCTCGGTAATGGGTGAAATAGTATCACTGCTAGAGTTCTACAAGAATCACATTGGGATTAAATAACCTACATAAGTTGATATACCATTAAACAAAGACACCACACCAAATACACATACACACATATATATATATATATATTTATATATTAAATTCAACCCAAATACAGAAAAGATTCTGGCCTAATACTTCCATTCATAACATGATATGATATAGTTGATTAGACCCAAAACCTTTGGGATCTCTAATCCAATTTTTATCACTAAGATGTGCTTGCAAGTGATACCACTTTTCTTTTTCATCAAAAAGGTATTGATTATTGTTCTAAGGAAACGGTACAGAAAAAAAAATTATTTTTAGCATTGTTGCAGAGAAAAAGATAATCCAATTTTGTTGGGAGAAGAGACTCAAATTTTTTTTCATTATTTTGGAAAGACTCAAAAACTTTTTGAGCTTAAAATTAACAAAGAAAAATTGAAAGTAAGGCATTTTGAATTCTTGTCAGAGGATTTTTTTTTCCTTAATTAGTATGAAAAGGAAATTGACATTGTGACATCTACATGAGTCAGTTAATGATAAGCACCAGACTTCTGAATTAAAGGGGATAATCAATATCAAACAGCTGCAAATAATGTTAAAGTCTTTCATGAACAAAGATCCAAGATTAATTAATTGGAACTTCATGGTGATGATGTAAAATAGTTTCAATCTGAAACGAGGAATTATCTTTATTATAATACACTGATCTATTCACAGATTAGTATCCTCATCTTGGTTGTTATAGTCACAACATTTCAGCTGTTTCTTTGTATAAGGAATAATAATAATTATTATTATTATTATTATAATACACTGATCTATTCACAGATTAGTATCCTCATCTTGGTTGTTATAGTCACAACATTTCAGCTGTTTCTTTGTATAAGGAATAATAATAATTATTATTATTATTATAATACACTGATCTATTCACAGACTAGTATCCTCATCTTGGTTGTTATAGTCACTATAGGTCAACCCTTGATTTTCACAGAATTAATTTTTTGAAGATTTTACTTTGTGTCTGAATCTTAAAAAATTATCATTCCTGTTTACCAGGTATTGTCAAAAGCACTTTTTAATTTAAAAGAATTTTTTTTCAAATTCAAATTTAAATGAAGGTTAATTCATTGTGGATTCAAACCTGTTAAACTCTGTTTAAAAATTGGCCTTGTGTCACATCCTACTTGGGCAAAAAGATTGGGTATAATTATATTTCATCAATGGTCTGGGAGACCGAGGTTCAATCCCAGGTCAAGTCATACCAAAGACTCAAAAAATGGTACTTGATATCGCCTTGCTTAACACTCAGCAATATAAGATAAGGGTAAAGGGGAGCAATCCAGGGAATTGAGTAGCCACAAAGTGTGGTAGCTGTTGAGTGATGTGTTGCCAACTTTATTTTACTTCTATATATGTGTGTGTGTGTATGTGTGTGTATATTTTTTGTTATATTTGTAAATAAAGTCTGCTCAAATGTTGGAGCATAATGAGATTTAAGTTTTAATAGATTTAAAGATGCTAAGCGACTTTCATTTTCTAACCTATGAAATAATCTAATTAAGAGGCTCCCACTTTGTGGGTATACTTTCATATATTGTTTTGTGATGAATGATTAGATGGACAATTAAGTTTGAGGCATTCTGGGAAGGATGATCGAGTGATTCAGGAATATATTTGCTCCATGATGTTTAATTTATTCATTCATTATTATAATCGTTATCATCATCATCATGAGCAAAGTGATGAGGTTTTGATGTCTAGAATGTGGCTTTGAAAAAGTGTGTTGAATGTCAAAGGGACTATTTTCAAGAAAATTAATATTTCACTCATTGTTCCTTTTGTTGTATGGCGATATAATAACCATGACCATGATTAACTATACAAACACATAATACATATACATATATACATATATATGCTGAATGAATCACAACGACACAATGATAAAAGACGAGCGAAGACTCCTTTAGAAAAATATACCTCTCCTTTATTTTAAAGGTTTGCGTGTGAGAGGGAGTTGGAGACCAAACAAACACTGCAATATATTGACCCTACTCTTATGGCCATCAGCGTTGTGTCTTTCTCGTTCTCCTGATGTTCAACGGGAGGCCCGGAGGCTCAGCTTTCTGCTGAGTGCTGGCTTTCTCTACCACATCTTGTCACCAACGGGGCTTCGAAACTACTGGGGACCCCGAGGGCCCTTTTGGCCAGGAGTGGCTTTCCCTACCACATCTTATCAGCAACTTCTCTGGACTCCAACTCAATCAGGGGCCCCGAGGGCCCCTTCGGCCTGGTGTGGCTTTCCCTACCACAACTCATCTCTAACTCCGTCCGATTTCTAACTGTCTGACTTCTTGTCTTGACTGAGTTATATAATAGTTCAACACCCACTCAATCACCCACTCAATCTTTGGAATGGCATGTTTGATCGTCATCAAGCGGAAATAACTGTTATGCAGTTCAGAGGTCACTCTCTTCCGGTGCATCAGTCTATGAGAGTATCAAGGGCTTTTACCTTGTCCTATTTCATCAGCCAAATCTGCCCACATGATCTCTTTCGATTATTGGCCATTGGAATGTGTCACTTCCTTCCGGTGCATCACTTTGGAATGGCATGTTTGCTCGGCCGAAGGTCAATATATAACACTTTCTCTCAAGATAAATACAGTTCAATCTAGATATTTTTTTAACACACCTCGTATTTTGAAGAAAATTAATGTTTCATTCATTGTTCATTTCTGGTTTGGTAAATACAACTTCAGTCTTGATACTTTTTATTAGCTTACACATGTATATGACTCATTGGATTCATAATGAGAAAATGCAGGTATAAACTAAAAAACCTTTTGGAACATAAATTTTCACCTGCTAATTGTGCCTTCATTTCTATAAAAGATATGAAACTTTTATAAGAAGGTGAAATCTTTAGTGTAATTTTTATCTAGCTCTACTTATCAGCATTTGAGCACTTTTTGATTTATCAAATGCTTTTTAAATAATTGTTTATTTTCATAAACTGCTGAAATTAGTAGACCTTGGTTGTAATATCTCATCTGCTGAAAATAATGTCAATATATGCATAGGAAAGGCATCGACTGGAATTGGCAGGTTGTTAATCATTTAAAATCTGATCTCTGATAAGATAAAATGGGATTTCTTCTGCTGTATGGATGCACTAATGGGACTAATAAAATCCACTGAGAGAAAGCCAGATGGGAATTACACAAGAATGTTATGAGCTGTCTTGAACAAATCCTGGAAGCAGCACCCCAGGAAACAGAAATGGCTACTTACCTCCCATCTCACAAACAGTTCAAGTTAGATGAACAAGACATGCTGGGCACTGATGGTCATGTAGGAATGAACAAATAAGCAACATTTTGTCATGGACTCCAAAACATGGACACACCAGTGTTGCTGACTAGCAAAAACTTACACGCATCAGCTCTGTACGGACATTGGATGCAGTCTAGAGGACCTACCAGAAGTAATGGAAGAGAAGGACAGTTAGAAACAGAGAGAGTCAGGAAACTTTCTGCTTTCAGTATGACTTCATGTATATCATAGATAGGTTGGTGTAAACAAGCAGATTTGCATTTTTGAATTTTGGACTTTTCTTACCTGCATTGTGTATTGCTGTCTTACCTTAAGGAAAATGTCAGATTTGAATAATTTGATAAATAAAAGATTTGATTGGTGAATACAACCATAAAGATAAATATCTACTTACTTCAAATTTGTAATAGAAATGTGACTAAAAAAGATCTTTGCTGTTCAGTTGAATCTAACAAAACTAAACATTATTGTGAGTTTTTTCTTGTTTTACTTTTGTGTCCATACTACTGTATGGATGCACCACTTGGACGCTGACTAAGTGTATAGAGAAAGCGCTTGACAGCAATTGCACAAAGATGCTATGAGCTATATCAAACAAATCCTGGAAGCAACATCCCTCAAAACAGTAGCTCTATGGTCACCTACCACCCATCTTGAAGGCCATCCAAATTAGACAAATGAGTCATACAGGACACTGCTGGAGGAGCAAGGATGAATTCATGAGTGACATTCTCCTATGGACCCCTTCACATGGACATGCAAGTGTAGGACAACCAGCTAGAACGTATTTCTGTACGGACATAGGATGTAGCCTGGAAGACTTACCGGAAGTGATGGATGATAAAGATGGATGGTGAAAGAGAGAGAGTCAGGGAAATACGTGTGAGCAGCGCGACATGATGATTATATATACATATATATTTTAGATGTTGAAATCTTATTAATAAAAGCATTTTGTTCCACAGTATGATTTGCGTAGAAACTGAACAATACCTTCCAACTCAAATACACGAAATAGAAGAAAGTTTAACTGCAAATTAACTTTAAAGAAAAGGAATTTGGTGAAGCGTCTTCAAATGTTGGCCTAGTTAGTTTATTTGCTACAACAAGTACTGTAGTGAGTGAATAGTAATAAGAACTTGAACAAGGAAAATGGTTTTTGAAAGGAATTAATTTGGAATACTAATTAGGAAAGAAGATAATAGTTGGAATTTAACAGGCTTAACTTTGTAAGATAAAACAAAGCTAAAAAGTCAATAATTAATTGTTGAAAAAGATTCGCTAGTTGCTGAAAGGAGTAGATTAAGATATGCAGTAACACCAACTCATAATGGGGAAATGAACTTAGAGTAAAAAAGGCAACAATTAAGAGTTAAAGAAGCAGTTAGCGGTCATGTGGTAAGCAGTAGGATATTGGTGTAAATGGAGAGAGAGGGGAGAAACAAAATAGGGCTTTGCTCAGCTGGAAACCCGACAGTGAGGTCTTTGAGGTGTCATAAAAATCACTTCCTTAGATTGGAGTTACAGTTACCAATTGCGACAACTTCTTTGTTTTTGTTGGTTGGTTATACTGGGGAAGAAAACTAGAAGATATTAATCAGTCTGCCATTATTGCTTGTCAGTTTTTCCATCAGCATTTACAATAGCTATTTCAGTTTATCAACTAAGCTCATATCCATTGCATCAGAGATTGTTCATATCTATCTTATTTATCTAATTTACTTTTCCCAGTGTGTTGGTTGGTTGATTAGTTGGGTTTTATGATATCAACCTTTGTAGTCAGTTCTATTTCAAACAATTCAGTTTTGCATAAGTACACAGTTTAATTGTCAAAAACATTTCTATTTCAAGCTATTCAGTTCAGTCAACTAATTCTAATTCAAACAATTCAGTTTAGTATCAGTATAGATTTTCTCCAAGCACAGTTAAATGTCAAAACAGTTCTATATTAAGCAATTCAGTTTAGCATAAGTACAGTTTTAATTCAAACAATTCAGTTTAGCATAAGTATGCAGTTTGAATGTAAATACACAGTTTAATTGTCAAAAACATTTCAATTTCAAGCAAATCAGTTGAGTCAGACAGTTCTAATTCAAACAATTCAGTTTAGCATAAGTATGCAGTTTACTTCTATTTAGCCCTATCAAGTGCTACCACTCTGGGCCAGAGTGGACCTAGGAGCAATGGCAATGAAGGGGTGCTCCACCCTCCCCAAAGCCACAGTATCACAGGAACCTCACAATTATATTGTTTAGTATCATATCCAGGATATGCGTTGGAGGGATCTTACCCCTCTGCAGAGGTGTAATCAGTATATTCTCCAGCCCCAACCAAGTGGGCAATTTCTCAGTGTGTGTGTATATATATATATATTGTCCTCCACAGATAGAATGTTTCTTTGTATCATAACTCATCAGTGTGACTGGACATGCAAGATGCTTGAAACTAGGATTGAAACCTGGCTGACTTTATGCCAGCCAGATATTCTACTGCACAGCCACCAGTAAACTTAGCATAAGTAAAGGGATTTTAACACATATGTATCACTTTCATTTTTGTTTTACATATACACATTTAATGGCTACAGAATGCTCAATTTATTAGAAGAGCTTTGCATTAGGTGAGACATTCCTTTATTCTTATATTGCCAAGCTGATGTGATGTTTTCTACATTTCATTTCATTCTTGCAATTGCCATTCTTCTTCATGTTTTGTTAGAAAAGTTTCCTCGTGGTATAATGGTTAAAGTTCTGGACTGCAGCATCATAGCAAACAAGTTCAAACTCCAGCTGCGCTATTACATTCACTCTCGGACAAATACCCTTGGGAAAGTTATGAACCCCCTTATCCTCCCAGCTATGGGTGGATAAGGGGGTTCATCTTTACTGTTCTTCTAGAAGGATGGCTTTGGCATTAAATAACCAACAAAGGTTGATATGCCATTAAACCAAAGAAACCAAACCAAACCAAACCAAACCAATCATATTGGTTTGAATTGTTTGATGATTTCTTCTTCCCATCATCATAGAGGCTTTCTGATTGGTCGTTTCCAGTCTCTTTAATGCCATTCAACAACTGCACTGATCTACCTTTTGTTTGTGACCCTAGCAACGAGTCTGGTTCTACAGATCATCTGTTGTTGGTACTTCACAATCAAAACCTTAACTCCACTTTACTGGGGGGGTGTCCTCGTGGTGTAATGGTTAAAGCGATGGACAGCGGAATCGTAGTACGCGAGTTCGTACTCCAGTTGCACTATTACATTCACTTTCAGGCAAATACCCTTGGGAAAGGTATGAACCCCCTTATCCTCCTAGCTATGGGTTAAATAGTACCACTACTGTTCTTCTAGGAGAATAGATTTGGTATTAAATAACCTACAAAGGTTGATATGCCATTAAACAAAGAAATCGATCCTCTTTACTCTTGCTTTGGATGTGACCATGTCAACAATATTCCTATTCTCTCTATTGCAACCTGTCTCTGTTCTTCCTTCTTTTTGGTAGCCCACATTTTGCTTGTGTATATTATCACAGGCAAAACAGTGCTACTGAAGAGATTGGCATAAAGGGTCTCATCCATCTTTGTTTTGAGAACATCTTTTATTGAGGTAAATGCCTTCCATTCAGATTGTATTCTCAGCAAGATTTCCACATCCATGTCTCAACACATATCTACTATCAATTTTAAGCAAATATGTTTTTTCACTTCCTTTATTTCATTACTTCACACCACTAGATGGTCCTGTGGTACATCTTCAGAACGCATGAACATAGTTTTGATGCAATCTACCTTGAGGCAGACTGCTGAACTTCTCTCATTGAGATCAGTCAGAATTATTGTTAATGTTGACACCACCCTCTCTTCAATATCTCTGATGATGGAGTGAACAGGAGAATAAACTATGCCTTTTTCTATTGCTTTTGTTAATTACGATAAGGCAGAGTTAGGTTCTGTATAAAGTTAAGGCACAGTACATCAAACTGCTTGGGAAGGCAAACTCAAATTGTACAACCAATAAAACTCTTTGTTGTCATCCATAACACCTACCAATATCTTTATAAATAATTTCCTTCTAAACTAAAAGGGTCTTTAATGTGGGAATGAGTTGTGATTTTATTTGTGTAATAGTTTCAGTGAAAAAAATTTGATTTAAAAATTGATTTTATGAACAAATTTTCAACTAAATGCTGTACTATAGAAATATTCTAGAATTTTTTGCTGTTAGGTTATGTCATGTGGTAATCTTTCTAGAATATATCAAAGTAGGGAGGGTAAGAAAAAAGACTGAAGACCCCTGGGTTAATGTAAACCCAGACACCATATACTTTATGTCCGTTATGAAGGCAGGGTTAGCATCATTAGAAAAAGAATCGGCAACTCAGATTCAAATCCTGGATGAAACTATTTGTATCTTCCTTTGCACTAATGATCTTGGAAAAACATGAATTAATAAATAGTTGAGCAGATTGAGTTATTAATCATTGTTTAGGCAACCAGTCTAGGAGAAGGAAAACTCTGAATTCAAACCAGCTCAACTCCATAGAAAAATTGGCCATGTATCCCATCCTGCTCATGGTGGAGGGGTTGGGTAAATACATATTTGAAGCTAGACCGACTTAAACATCACCATGACATGCTGGCAGCATGGATTCCTTTGACTGTTTTTTGCCATCCATTGCTATAAGTCATCGCTCCTGGTAAGTCCTCTGGACGGCATCAAGTGTCCTCACAGAGAATCAAAATAGTTCCATCTCCTCATTAAATAGAAAGCCACGAAATCAATAGACTAGTTCATATAACTAGGTAGCGATGTCACATCTACTGAAAGCAATGTCAAGATACACGTAGGTAGCAATGTCACATCTACTGAAAGTGACGTCAAAATACATGTAAGTAAAGCAGGCCCTGCTATTGACAGATAATGATCATATGGAAATCTGATCTCACTGAAAAATAAAATATTAATTCTTCCAAGTTATAGCCATGTCAGTACTATTGTATGGTTGCACTGACTTAATACTGTAATGTTGAATGTAAATTGGAGAATGAGTTATGGAAGTGGAAATAATTTAAGAACTACAGTAAGATTTCTTAAGATCCATGTAATGAAAATATAGAAAACTTAAGTTTTACATATATATATATATATATATATATATATATATATATATATATATCGTTGGTGAATTTATGTTGATTTAATTTAAAGAAAGAATTATACAATGTTCTTATGGTGTTTATTTTATTTCCAATCAACATAAAAGCTGGGATTTAATCGGATTGTCGTAATCTTCCTTGCTTATGGCTATCCATCAGTCCAACAATGACATTATCCTCATGCTCTTCCTGTCTTTTACTGTTTAAATCCAGATAGGTGGACCTTGATATTCAAAGTGGTTTCAATCTGACAAGAGCAAATTCAGGACAAAGGAGGCTTGAAAAATGTCTGGGTTGAGGGTGGGTCTTTGCAGATGTTCCATGGCTCTCATTTCTCACAGCCATCTTATCTTCCCTGAGGCTATGGGTACCTGGAGCCACAAACTCTTAGAAATTGTTTGAAACGAAGGCCTCAAGAATTGGGAAAGTAGACATGCAGCAATCTTTTCTAATGGTTTTTCCATCTCACCTTGGAGTCTCCTAAGAGACATCTTTCTTCTACGAGTTTGCCATATAATGCTCGGAAGATGAAATCTGTCCATAATTGGATCATTGTAATCATACAGCTGACCAATAAAATAAAAATAAAAAGAAGGAACAACTATTTCTTTCTCTTTTTTAGGCTTGGTAGGAACATTGTCTTTTGCATCAGTTTTTCTTCTACCAATAACTGTCAATCCTTTTTGTCATTCAAAATCAAATTATCCCACAATCGCATAGATGAGATTCCACCTACTTTGACCGGTTCTCCAGTGGTAATTTTATGTCAGCTTTGAATCTGGGATCAACCGCCAAAGAGCCCAAGGATCATAAACTGACCAAATATGCATCACTGACAGTTGAAACTTCTGGATTTATCAGTCTATGCACAAACATCGTCATGTGGGAGTTGCTTGTGGTGTAAAATAATTCTCCATTGGAAACGGATTCAAATCCTCATCGAGGTTGATGAATTACCTTAAAGAATGGTATGAATCCAAGTTTTCTCCTTCCAACTATGGGTAAAATTGCAAGGTAGACTTGACTCTTGAATTTTGGTATAGCAACCACTCCAGGAGAAGGAAAACAGTGAATTCAAATGAATTGGACTCCACATAAAAATTGACTTCGTATCACATTCTGATCCTGGCAGAGAGGTTGTATGAACGCATACATACTAACACCCAACTTTCAAATATTGGCAGAAGAAGTGAAAGAAGAAACCTTTGAGATGGAGTGATTGATGTAACGCATCTTCATTTGACATTATACGTGGTAACTCTTTTGCAATCTTTCCAAATATGCATTGTTACAAATGGAATCCTGCAACTAAGCTGCTTTTCAAAGCCGTACTGCTTATTGACTTTCCATGTTAAATGATCCATTAGGAATTTATATCAACCAAATAAAATCAACTTTTACAGTGATACCAATAAGTTATCTGAATATATAACAATTACTCCTTTTCCTGCCCAAGTCCTCCTTTTCAGACTGCGATATTCTTTATGGAAATATTGAAATGTCTACCCTCTTTTTGAAAAAAGGAATTATTGTGGCGTAATGGCTAAAGTGCTGGACTGTAACCTTGAAGTTAGCAAGTTTGACCTCCAGTTGTGCTATTACATTCACTTTCAGACTAATGCCCTTGGGAAGGAGGGGAGTCCCTATGGTGTAATGGCTAAAGTGTTGAGCTTTGTCCTCAAAGTGAGCAAGTTCAAACTCCAGACTGGGTTTTATGTTCACTTTCAGACTAATATCTTTGGGAAGGCATGAACCACCTTATACCTCTAGCTACAGTTTTAAAAGTATCACAGCTGTTCTTCTACAAGGATGGTTTTTGCATTAAATAACCCACAAAGGTTGATATGCCATTAAGCAAAGAAACCAAACCAATTATAGTCTTCAATTATAAATGATAAAAATGTGTTTAGAATCATTTTAAACAGGAAAACAATTCATAGTTGTGTAACCAATGTATCATTGTAGTTGAAAATCATTTTAGATATTATCACATACAACTGAGGTGGTGTCTCCATGGCGGAGAGGTTAATGTGTTGGATTGCAACATCATCGTGAGTGAGTCCAAACTCTAGTTACACTACTACATTCCCTTTCTGACTAATACCATTGGGAAAGGCATGAACCCTCTTATCCCTCCTAAAATGGTTAAATAGTATCACTACTGTTCTCCTAGAAAGATAGATATGGTATTAGATAACCCATGAAAGTTGATATACCATTAAATAAAGAAACTAAACCTATGAATTAATGATTTGCATCATTGAAAAATATTGGTCCAATATCTTTTTTCAAGCTCTCCATTTTAAGTGAGGAGGGGGTCACTCTCATTCTTTTTTCCCCCGTGTTAAGATTCCCTGTACATTTAAAATCAAAGTACAATATGAATTTAAAAAATAACTTCAGTTAGCTAACATATTGTTAAGAATTGACTCTTGTCACTTTTCAAACTCAAACCATTTATTGACTTTCCAGGACAGATGCTGACTATAACAGCAGATAAATTTTGTTTACTAAAAAACAAGTCAGTAAAATTGAGAGCAATGATGAGTAATTACAAGGAGACTAGATAAATAAAGCTTAAAAGCTGGAAGGAAAGAAATCTTCCAATCTTTATTCAAAAAATGGAGGAATCCTCATTGACAATCCATAAAGTTGTGGGCAGTAAAACCAAGGAGATACAAGTGTAATGAGTCCGCAAGAAAGCATGATACAAGAAATTAAAAAAAACACAACAAGGTTTAGTTATACACAACAAAAAACAAATATTTTCTCGGGTCTTAAACTCATGCTTTTTGTAACGTTGTCAATTCTGTGTTTTACTCAAATGACCCGCACCTTCATACTGTTCCTAAAACATACCTTTTTTCCAGTGTTTCCCGGTAAACCGTGCATATTCTTGTTGAAGGTTGATCTCACTTATACAGCTTTCTCTTTTCTCAAGCATAGCAATCTTCACTAAATAATAGATATAATGTTAGATGATACAATTCCCTTATATAATAATAACATAAGCAATAAATAAAATATGTATCCACTCATCCCTCTTTTGTACATAGTTCACATAGCACATCCAGTCTCCTTACCTTTCCGACAGACCTAGTGTGTGTGTGTGTGTGTACATATATATATATACAGAGAGAAACAGATACAATAAAAGGCAGACATTTCCTTGGGTCTTAAACTCTTTCTTTTTATAGTGTGGTCACTTCTATGTTTTATCTGAATGACCCACTCATTCGTACTCTCCCTAAAACATGTCCTTTCTTCCAGTGTTTTCGGTTGAACTGTCCACTTTTTCTCATTCAAACAACTCTCCTCCTCCTCCAGCACAAAAATCTTTGCAAATGTGAGAAAAGGGTAAAGGAAGGATTTGCATTCATAACAAATATGCATAAATATATATAGATATACATTAATGGAAACATGTTTCTCATATTAATTATAATGAACAAGGCCTACTTTGAGTAGAATGTTCGCCAATGGTCTGGGAGACCAGAGTTCAGTCCCAGTTTGAGTCATACCAAAGACTCAAAAAATGGTACATGATACCGCCTTGCTTAACACTCAGTATTATAAGGTAAGGATCAAGGGTAAAGTGGACCAATCCAGGGAATGGAGTAGTACCCATACCTACACCTCAGTGTAGTAGCTATTGAAAAGGGAGCTTTTGGGTCACCCTTGACTCAGGTTGCCAACTTTACTTTACTTACTAGTCCTGAAAGAAGTAGACACAGTGCTCTAAATTATTTCAACCGAACTATATACCATGGGATAATTATAGTTCTGAAGTTGTCACTCAATTACTTGTTTCATGTTTTCACAATCATCAGACAGCCAGACGTTATAATGACTCATACCATTGTATTGAAACATTTCCCGAAAAGTTATTTAAACCTCGATTATCCATGTGGCTACTCTGCCTGATTGATTGTGTAAACACATGAAACTCAAAATAATGGAGGAATCAGCGGTAGTATCCATACTACTGTATGGATGCACAACAAGGATGCTGACTAAGCATATAGAGAAAAAGCTTGACGGCAATTGTACAAGGATGCTACGAGATATATTAAACAAATCCTGGAAGCAACAGCACACAGAACAGCAGCTGTATGGCAACCGACCAACCATCTTGAAGACCACCCGAATTAGACAAACAAGACATGTAGGGCACTGCTGGAGGAGCAAGGACAAACTCATAAGCGACATTCTCCAATGGACCCCTTCACACATATGTGCAAGTGTAGGACGACCAACTAGAACTTATCTACAACAGCTCTGTAGACATAGGATGTAGCCTAGAAGAGCTGCCGGAAGCAATGGATGATAGGGAGGGTTGGTGCGAGAGAGTTGAAGAAATCCATGTGAGCAGCATGACATGATGATAATGATGACTGGCTCATTGCCACAATGGTAGAGTGTTTGCCAATGGTCTGGGAGACCAGGGTTCAATCCCTGGTCATGTCATAGCAAAAACTAAAAAAATTGTACTTGATGCTTCTTTGCTTATAAGATGTGGATCAAGCGTAAGTGGAGCAATCCAGGAAAAGGAGTATATATATATATATAGAGAGAGAGAGAGAGAATTATGCTTAAAATTTTATGCTATAGGCATTTTTACTCAGTAAAATACAGTGTTCTATAAGCAAAAATGAAGAGCAATATTACGAAATAAAACTGAATAAAAACAGGATAAAATCTCACAACTATGAGTTTCATGATACCATTTTGGTTCTGACTCATCAGAGGATTGACAAGATGGACCTCATGAGTTTCTATTCTATTTTATTATTGAAAATACTGTTTATATCTGTGTGTGTGTAGATATAGATATGGATAAAAAGTTAATCCACTAAGAAAAATATGAAATGTCTTAAACAAAAGAAATGATTACCAAAAAGATAAAAAAAAAAAAAAAAGGGAATCTCATAGATTGTTGGATAAAACCTGCTGGGTCTTTGATGGCATTTTCTCAAATGGGAAAATCTTAACAGATTTTATAACTGATGTCTTACATTTTCATTTTGTGAAACTTTCTTACAAACTATATCATTATATTTCCAACTTTTTTCTTTTTTAAGGAAAAAATACAAATTTGATTTTTTATTTGTCAATGAAAAAGAATATTTTGTTGAAAGGAAAAGATCTTACGGTTTTTGGTTTACTTATATATTTCGTTTGTTTAAAGTATTTTCTATGGAAACAAAATATACTCTCTCTCTCTCTCTCTCTCTCTCTCTCTCTCTATATATATATATATATATATATATATATATATATATATATATATGGTTTGGTTGGGTTTTATGGCATATCAACCATTGTAGGTTATTTAATGCCAAATTCTCTTTATACATATATACTAAATATATATGATTTGGTTTGGCTGGGTTTTATGGCATATCAACCCTTGTAGATTATTTAAAGCCAAATTAT
The DNA here is from genome assembly GCA_963585895.1 of Sepioteuthis lessoniana. Taxonomy (NCBI): domain Eukaryota; kingdom Metazoa; phylum Mollusca; class Cephalopoda; order Myopsida; family Loliginidae; genus Sepioteuthis; species Sepioteuthis lessoniana. The sequence continues at coordinate 4,747,709 of OY757932.1, forward strand.
GTTTATACATATAAATATATTGAATATACATGATTTGTAAGAATATCTTTAATCATGCTCATTTTTTGTCTACTGTTAAATGATTTCAAATATTGTTATGTAAGTAGTAAGTAAATTTGGCGACCATAGTCAAGGGTGACCCGAAGGCTCCTTTTCAATAGCTACTACATTAAGGTGTAGGGGAGGGCGCTACTCCATTCCCTGGATTGCTCCACTTCACCCTGAATCCTTACCTTATAATGCCGAGTGTTAAGCAAGGTAGCTTCAAGTACCATTTTTTGAGTCTTTGGTATGACTTGACCTGGGATTGAACCCAGATCTACCAGGCCATTGACAAACACTCTAACCATTATGCCAATGTCCAGTTATTTAACAGTAACAATTTAACATCCATCATGCATTTCCACACATTTAAATGGATATAGATATGATCTGGTTTTATGGCATATCAACCATTTTAGGTTATTTAATGCCAAACTCTTATATATATATCAAATTGTTATATGATTTGTAAACTCATTTTGTAGATACAAACAGTTAAATGATTAGTCCTATTTCAAACGATTCAATTAAGCCTAAGTCAACAAAGTTAAATGCTTCCAAGTATTGCTATGTATAACTAACAATTCAATTAAACACAGTTAAATGAACAAAAAGTTTTTTTTCCATGAGACATTCATTTATATGTCAAACAATATCTATGGGTCAAATATTTGGCCCATAGATAAGACTCTATCAGGTGATACCACTCCAGATCAGAGTGGACCTGGGAGTGATGGCAATGGAGTGGTACCAAGGCATGAATCATAACATTGGGATTTTTTTTATCTATACATGATCCTAAAATAGCAATTTTTTACAAGGCATGAACTCTAAAACAGTGTTTTTTTTATCTTGGCTTGAACATTAATTACTGGTCATATGGAAAATATATCACAATACTGGCATCCAAGTAAAAGAGCTGTGGTGATGATTACAGACTATTCACAAATTATCACCCAAGCACTTGATTCAGCTTGACACTGGTTAACTTCAGTGGTTAAATGGGAACCAGTGGCTTCAATGTGATTTGAGTCTAAGATCAATGAAGGAGTTACTATTGATCTGTTTTTGTTGTGCACAGTAATAAAGCTTGTATACATCTACTGGTGATATTTCCTAGATTTGATTATCTATACTGTATATGAATGCTACATAATTAGTCCGGTGGTATCAATCAAAATAGATTTTCTCTCTTAATTTTTTATCTTGCCAGATAAAGGAGAAAAAATATTAAAAACAAAAAAAATAATATAGAAGAAACTGTTTATAAGCATACATTTCATTCTTTAATCTGGAGAAAATATTCTATATAAATTATATAGTATAATATGGTATATTATAATAAAAGATATATATATATGTGGCCACTGGCCTCATGAGTAGACTGTTCACCAATGGTCCAGGAGACTGGGGTTCAATCCTAGGTTGAGGCATACCAAAAACTCAAAAAGTGATACTTGATGTGTGTGTGTGTGTGTGTGTATATGCATAAATATCTGTGTGTGTGTGTGTATATATATATATGTGCGTGTTTTTATAAATATATATTTATGCTTTTATATATATGTGTCTATATATATATATATGTATATATGAGTGTGTGTAGATATATATATATATATATATATATATATATATATATATATATATATATATATATATGAGTGTGTGTAGATATATATATGGGAGTGTGTATATTCTATTTCTGTTGTTAGCGTTCTGTTTTTTAAATTCGTTCGATGTCATAAGCATATCAGTTTTATCTTACTCAGTGTTTACATAATTTTTTCATGTTATAAAAAAATAAAAAGATTCTTTCAAAAAGCTCTTTAAAAACAGCCTTTACACATACAAGCAACCCTTGATGATGACTTATGAAAAGTCTGAAAGCACTCGGGACAATTTTGGTAAATTCATCTATCAATTCCAACCTGAAACCAAGATACTTATCAGGAAACTTGAAAGGATCCTAGTTAAATTATATAGACAAAATGTGTCTTTATTATTTAATCAAACATGCTTAAATGAAAGACTGCTGCCCAATTACACATATATATACCTTTGTGCGTATATATATATATATATGTGTGTGTGTGTGTGTGTGTGTGTTGCAGTTTTATTTTTGGTCACAGTTTCAATGCTATAGAGTTTGGTAATAAATAATACCTAATAATACTTGTTTTGATTGTAATGTTTCAGAAAAGATAATAAAATTGTAGTACCTTTGGTCATAAAAAAGTTGTTGAGGTGAACATATTTTCAAATGATACTTTCTGTCTCTCCCTATATATATATATATATATATATATATATATATATATATATTGTCATCCATAGACAGACTGTTTCGTTCTATCAGAACTCTTCAGTGTGGCTAGACCCGCAGGACGCTCGAAGCCGGGATCGAAACCCGTCTAACTTTACGATAGATTATTCATTTATTTATTTGTGTGTGTGTTGGAGATATTTATGTTCATTACATAGATATGAAGAGACAGGAATAGATAAAACAGACTGAAATGCAGATATGAATGGAAACAGATTGATTGGTTGATTATAAGATAGAAAGAAATCCATGAATGAGGGTGTGGAAGAATTCGATGGTGCAGTGGCTAAAGTTCTAAACTGTGTCATAATAGTATGTGGGTTCAAACTCCACTTGTTCTATTATGTTCTCTTTTGGACTAATACCCTTTTGAAAGGCATGAACTCTATGGGTTAAATAGTACCACTACTGTCTTTCTACAAGGATGGCTTCAGCATTAAATAACCCAGGAAAGTTGATATGCCATCAAACAAAGAAACTAAACTGAGGTATCTGTGGTATAATGGTTATTGTCCCTGAAAATGGACTGAGCAGTCCAAGTTCAAATCCTGGACAAGGTAGTTTGCACTTCATGTAGCATTAATGCCCTTGGGAAAGGTATGAATTTAACAATCCTCCTTCCAGCTATGGGTAAATTGTAGGGCAGACTGAACTCTTGAACCTTGGTATGGCAGCCAGTTTAGGAGAAAGAAAATTGAGTTCAAACCTGTTAAACTCTACTTAAAAATTGACCTTGTGTCACATCCAGCAGAGGGGTTGGGTAAATACATACATCAACAAATTGAGAAAGCAGAAAATTCTAAAAAAGCAGTATCTCACCTTGCCACATTCATAATATAATTATAATGCTTAAAAGCTTAAAAAAGAATCTAGAAAAACAACCTTTATTAATGATCTTTTGTTCATATTGAGTAATTTCATGTGACTTCAAGTCAATTCAGACTGGCACGTTCAAGTAATCTGGAGTGATTGGAACCTCTACAGATTTAAATTTTTTTTTTTTTGCTGGAATCTAAATGCCCACTCAGGACAGATTGGTCCATATGACACAAAAGGATACTAATAGCCTCAAGTGGTTGACCTGTCTACTTTGGACATGTTCTTTGTGCTTAATCAATACTTGTTTGGAATTAGTTTGGCCAATTAATGAATCTCTGGTGCCGTACAAGTTTTTCTTAAGTGGATAAGGCCTTGCATCATCGACAATTTGACCAGCAGACAATTTGGGAAGGTAAAGATAAAAAGTCTCTCCTTAAATCTTCTTGATAAATCTACTTTGTTTGCTTTCCATGTTGTTGTTACATCAAAAAGGGAAACCTGAGTTAAAATAGAGATTAAAATGTTTTATTTGTTGCTTTGATTTACTTTCTTTGTTTAATGGCATATAAACTTTCATGGGTTATTTGATGCTATAGCTATCTTTGTAGAAGAGCAGTAGTGGTACTAGAAAATTGATAGTTGGTGGGTTTGTAACTTTCTTGAGGGTATTAGTCCTAAACATAAACGTACAACTGAAGTTCAAACTCTTTTTCTGCAATTTCACAGTCCAGCATATTAACCCCTATGCCACAGGGACTCCCTCTAGTGAGTTAGTCTCTGTAGTCAAGTTAGTATAATACTGAATGAGTATGCTTTGAATTTTGCCAAAAATTAAACAAAACTTGTTCTAAAACCTTTGAAATGATGAAAGGAGCTTATTGACATAATTTAATGATTCATGTATGAATCTCTCAGTCATTGCCAATTCAAGGAAGGAAGAAAATTCATTGAAAGTGAAGATTGGTTTGGTTTGTTGGGTTTTATGGCATAGGTTATTTAACACCGAATCCATTTTTATGTAAATAATCAGTTTTATTTAAAACAATTTAGTTTAGCATGAGTACACAGTTTAATTGTCAAAAACATTTCTATTTCAAACTATTCAAGCAGTTATATATAACAATTCAGTTTAGTGTAAGTACAGTTTCAATGTTAAAAACAGTTCAATTAACAAATAATTCAGTTTAGCATAAGTACGCAAAAAACCCAACAAACACAAATGCCTTAAAACTAAAAACGGCACAATATCAATTAGCAGGCATATATATAAAGGAACAGACAGAATACATTCAAAATCAGATAGATAAGATTAGAGACTCGGTGTAAGATAGACAATCTAGGATAGCCTGGCAAACAATAAACGAAGTGAGTAGAAGAAAGAACACAGCCAAAGCAAAACTGAAAGCAGCAAACCAACAAGAAAGAATAAAACTGTGGAAACAGCACTTCGAAAACCTACTAGGAAACCCACCGAAAATAAAACATGAACCAATCACCAGAATAATTAGTAAACAATTAGACATTAAACTAGGACTGTTCACACAAGAAGAACTTGACTCGGTTCTCAGAAAAATTAAAAATAGGAAAGCTGCAGGGCTGGACGAGATTGCCCCAGAAGTATGGAAGACCAGACAATTCGACGACATACTGCTCCGACACTGCAACGCAGTATACAATCAAAATCCGATAGATAGATGGATGAAGGGATGCATACTCCCCTTCCCAAAAAAGGGGGACCTCGGATTAGCCAAAAACTACCGAGGCATAACACTTACATCCATAGCAGCCAAAATCTACAATGCCCAACTACGAAACCGCATAGAACCCAAAATTGACAACATATTTAGGAAAAACCAAAATGGCTTCCGAAGAAATAGATCCACGACCTGACAAATATTAACCATTCGTAGAATCCTTGAAGGAGTACGGACAAAAACCTACAAGCGACATTAATATTTGTCGACTTTACCAAGGCCTTCAATTCCATTCACAGAGGAAAAATGGAACAAATCCTACTAGCGTACGGCATACCTAAAGAAACCATAGCAGCAATAATGATTCTCTATAGAAACACCAAAGTAAAAGTACGATCACCAGATGGAGACACAGAATACTTCGACATTGTAGCAGGAGTACTACAAGGGGACACGCTGGCTCCGTACCTCTTTATCATTTGTCTTGACTACGTACTTAGAACATCGATTGACAAAATCAGAGAGAATGGCTTCGAGCTGACAAAGAAAAGAAGCAGAAGGTACCCCGCAAAAACAATTACCGACGCCGACTACGCGAATGACATAGCGATACTGGCAAATACACCTGACCAAGCCGAAACACTACTGCATAGTTTGGAACGAGCAGCCGCAGGCATAGGCCTCTATGTTAATGCACACAAAACGGAATATATGTGCTATAATCAAACGGGGGACATCTCCACTCTAGACAGAACCCCTCTTAAACTAGTAGACAAATTCACTTACCTAGGAAGCAGCGTCAAATCAACCGAAAAGGACATCGAAACGAGGTTAACGAAAGCATGGACAGCTATCAATAGGCTATCGATTATATGGAAATCAGACCTAACCGATAAAATGAAACGCAGTTTCTTCCAGGCAGCGGTCACATCGATACTGCTATATGGGTGCACTACATGGACTCTAACAAAACGGCTGGAGAAGAAGCTAGACGGCAATTACACAAGAATGCTGCATGCAATCTTGAACAAGTCCTGGCGGCAACACCCCACAAGACACCAACATTACAGCCACCTGCCTCCTATCACGAAAACTATTCAAGTTAGACGAACCAGACATGCAGGACACTGCTGGAGAAGCAGGGACAAACTCATAAGAGATGTACACTTATGGACCCCCACACATGGCCGTGCAAAAGCAGGACGACCAGCACGAACATACATTCAGCAACTATGTGAGGATATGGGATGTTGTCCTGAAGACCTGCCTAGGGCGATGAACGATAGGGAGGAGTGGCGAGAGAGGGTCAGGGATATCCATGCTACCAGCGCGACATGATGATGATGGTGACAATTTAGTAGTAAAAAACATTTCTATTTCAAGCTATTCATCTTACTAAAGCAGTTCTAATTCAGCTACTTCAGTTTAGTATTAGTAGAGATTTTGTTTACATACAGTTATGTCAAAACAGTTCTATGTTAAACAATTCAGTTTAGTGTAAATACAGTTTCAATGTCAAAAAAACGTTCTATTTGAAATAATTCAGTTTAGCATGAGTATGCAGTTTAAATGTAAGTATGATTTAATTGTCAAAAACATTTCTATTTCAAGCTATTCTGTTTAATCAAACAATTCAGTTTAGCATAAGTATGCCATTATTTCTGTTTAACCCATAGATAGGGCCCTATCAGGTGCTACCATGTCAGGCCAGAGTGGACCTGGGAGCAATGGCAGTGAAGGGGTGCTCTGCATTCCCCAAAGCCCCAGCATTACTGGGACCTCACTATCAGACTGTTTAGTGTCATATCCGGGACAGTCATTTGGGGGGTCTTACCCCTTTTCAGAGGTGCAGTCAGTGTATTCTACAGCTCCAGCCGACTGGGCAATTGAAAGTGAAGAGCATACTGAGAGACTTTCCTTTAGCAGACATGTTGAGAAGTTGGATCCTGTCAAGTTAATGTTACTGAAAATTTCTGAATGAGATGAATTGCTGTCAAATTTGTTCCCTTTTTATCACGTAGAATATTCAGACTATTGTCTTCATCTTCATTGTTATACGCATAATGTTTCAGTTGATATATCCTTTGGCCTTCTTAAGTGTTTCATGTAAAAGTCGGAAGCTTATTGAGAACCTCAAACTAAACCCTTTATTTAATCCTCTGGAAGTTTTTCTAAATCTGCTAACCATGACTGGCCAAAAGTGTTTAGCAATAGTAAGCATTCTTTGTAATTTACCTGTAGTTCCACAACTTCTGATGCTAGAACAAAAGTTTCAGATAACCACCACCATAGAGACAGACAGCCTAGTTGACTGGGGCTGTAGAATATGCCGACTACATTTCAGCAGAGGGGTAAGAACCCCATCTGCCCCAAAAGTGTTTTAGATATAACACTATACTTGCATCTCCAGTTCTGGAGCTTTGGGGATTGTAGCATACACCTTTATAGCCATTACTCCCAGGACCACACTGACCTGGAGTGGTAGTACCTGCTAGGGTTCCATCTATGGGTCAAACAGCACTGTTTAATTATTTTTTATACTTGAAACTATTTAACTGTGAGCAAACAAATGATTAATGATAAATAGAATTATTAGTGTTGTGAATACTTGAAACCATTTAACTGTGTGAAAACAAATTAGCTCCAGCTCATTTAAAAATGTTACTTACAAACTACTCGCTAACAAATCATATATGATATATATATATATATAAACAAGACTTTAAATAACCAGCAAAGTTTGATATGCCATAAAGTCCAACCACCCATAATCATTTTCTATACTTAAAACCATTTAACTGTGCAAACAAATGAGCACTGGCTTCGTTAAAAATGTTATCTCTAAACTATTCGTTTACAAAACATTATATACATATATAATGATTTGGCATTTAATGACCTCCATGGGTTGATATGCCATAAAACACAACCAACCAATCAAAATAGATGCAAACATTTTGTCCGTCATCATAACAAGGGATCAATTGTGAGTATAAGGCTACAATACTGAAACTATGTCAGATTTCAATGTACGTGAATTCAAATCTTGTTAGAGGTTATATTTTTATCAATCCTTAACTGTTGTAGAATGTTAAGCAACATAAATAAGATGAGAGAAAAATTAGTTGTATTATTTCCACCATTTGGACTATAATCCTCATTATGGTTGTTTGACACTCATTATTTTTTGGTCACTCGCACCCCTTGACCTCCCTCAAGACCCTCTCGTTACTGGGATCTTCAGGGAATTTTGTACAACACTCTTTATTCAATCTCCATGGCAGTAGACTGTTCTCATTCAACTGTCTATAACTTGGAATATTGGTGCCCGTGGTGTAAAGAGTATCGTCACAGGAAATGGACACGGCGACACGAGTTCAAATCCTGGACGAGGCTGATTACATTTCACATGGCACTAATACTCTTGGGAAAGGTATGAATCCAATTATTCTCCCTCCAGCTATGGGTAAATAGTAGGGCAGAGTAGTTTCTTCAGCCTTGGTGAGGCAACTAGTCTAGGAGAAGAAAAACTCTGAATTCAAACCTGTTAAACTCCGCTTAAAAAATTGACCTTGTGTCATATCCTGCCCGAGCGGAGGGGTTGGGTAAATATGATATGATAACTTGGAATATTTCATATCAATTAATTTACCTTTGTTCAAATACTTATGAGCCATACTGTATGCACACACACACATATAAACAAAGAAGTCAAATCAGTAAATATCAAAGATAGAAGTCCATGGCACTCAGTGAAGAACAAATTCAATATGATTTTAATGGTTGGTGAAAATAACATACTAACCATTGCTCTGTGGTGAACAATCTTTATCATTTATAATCCCATTTATTAAGGCCAGATTAGTAAATATCTAAAATAGGAGCTCATGGCACTCGGTAATGAACTAGCTCATTACCATTGTAATGATCAGTGAGAAGAGCAAGCAGACCATAGCTATACGGCAGGATGAAATTTTTAAAATTTCACAATATTTTGAAAAGTAAATCACAAGAAATCTTTTGACTCATTCCAGTGGGGTGTCCTTGTGGTGTAATGGTTAAAGCGATGGACTGAGGAATCGTTGTAAGCGAGTTCATACTCCAGTTGTGCTATTACATTCACTTTCAGGCAAATACTTTTGGGAAAGGTATGAACCCCCTTATCCTCCCAGCTATGGGTTAAATAGTACCACTACTGTTCTTCTATGAGAATGGCTTTGGCATTAAATAACCTATAAAGGTTGATATGCCATTAAACAAAGAAATCAAACCAAACCAAACCAACTCATTCCATTACTAGTACTCAGGTAAATTAAAACATTTTGGTCCATGTTAGTTTGCAGTGAGTATATTGCAAGACCAAAGCAGTTCAAACTGTGGGAGGTACCTGCTGAGGTTGGTAGTATTGTGGTAGTTGGTGTGTTGACACATTGGCTATGTATGATGTGAAAGCTACACAGATGAAATGTGCAGTGTAATCTAATTCAAGAACTCAGATTTTTTAAGTTTGAATTTGGCCCAAATTTTAGAAATTACTCATTTTCGACTGTATTTGTTCTTTCCAGAATTCTTTTGTTTTTCATGTTAATTTTTCTGATTTACATGAAACTTAAGTTTATGATGAGTGTTGAACAGTATAATTTAACATTTTAAAATTTTGCCGAAACATAACCTTCTCCCTCACCCACAAAAAAGCAGGATCAAAACCAAAAAGAAAAACTGAAATAATGATGTCATTGAAATGATGATATAGTTGAAATAAGTAAGTAAAGTTGGCAACCGTAGTCAAGAGAGACCAGAAGGCTCCCTTTTCTATAGCTACTACATCGAGGTGTAGGGCAGGGCACTACTCCTTTCCCTGGATTGCTCCACTTTACCCTTGATACATACCTTATATTGCCGAGTGTTAAGCAAGGAGGTATTATGTACCATTTTTAAAGTCTGGTATAACGCGACCTGGGATTGAACCCAAGTCTCACAGACCATTGGCAAATACTCTGAAATAATTAGCAGTATTATGATTTTTTACTCTTTCAATAGTGACATGATCTAATTTTCATTCTTTGACTACAAAATTATTTAAGCATATTACTTAGTGTATTACACACTTAGCTTCAAGCCTTTAAACTTTTCATGGTAAAATTAGAAAACTTTCTAAGACTTTGTTTTTGCCGAATATTTGTGACAACACACAGTTGCCAAAAGGGAAATTTCTGATCTGTAACACATACCAATGCAAAGTAAGCTAAATTAGCCATTTCATAGAAATTTTGATTGAACATTGCAAATTTATCAAAATGTATTTGCAAAAGGTGAAGGTGCAGTTGTTCATTGTACTGTAAACATATTTTTGCTCGGGTTGCTTGAACCTTGACAATTAGGCAAGATCAGGTAGGACTTATAAGTGTGCATTCTGAGGCTGTGCTCTCAGCTATAGAGGCAAATCTGATAAGAAGCACTTGTGCATGGCATCTGACAGTCCAGTGTGGTGCCTCATCTTCATTGGCTAAAACATCTGGAACTGTTGAATTGTATATCATACTACCAAAATATTGCAAAACTTTTGACTCACCCAAGTAGTTTCTTACCCTGTTGGCTGGGGCTGTAGAATACTCTGACTGCTTCTGTGCAGTGTCCTGGATATGACACTAAATAATCTGATGGTACGGTTCCAGTAATGCTGGAACTTTGGGGAATGCAAAGTACCCCTTCATTGCCATCATTACCAGGTCCACTCTGGCCCAGAGAGGTAGCATCCAATAGGGTCCTATCTATGGGTTAAATAGAACTAAACTGTGTACTTATGCTAAACTGAATTGTTTGAAATAGAACTGTTTGGACATTTAACTGTTTGTAAACAAAAATTATACTTATACTAGACTGAATTGTTTGAAATTAAATTTGGCATTAAATGACCCAAAAAGTGTTGCTATGCCATAAAATAAAACAACCAATCTACCAACCAAGTAGTATCATGTGTTTTAGCATCAACATAACAAGGCATGCATTTATTTTTTTTTGTTGTTGTTGTTGTTCTGCATTATTCATTTCTGCGAAAATAAATTTATAGAATGAGATTTTTTAATAAAAAAAAAAATCATTTTCTATTCTTTTAAAATCTTCCTTCTTCAAATCGACTCTCCTGATTCAGTTCTCATCTCAGCCAATTCAAGCTGAAAATCTAAATCATTAAACTTATAAAATCATCTATGTATACACTATATAATATCTTCTGATTATAAGTAAATAACTGAAAGGGATAAGCAAAGATCAATGCTTTTCATCATAGCTGCCAGTGAAGAAATATACTCTTTCTTTTTAGCCAAATCAAATCTTAGATGAAGATGTCTCTAAAAGAATAAAATCTTTAAAGATTAAGTATTTATGTCTGTGTTGGCTCGACCATTTTCTCAAAGCACTAATATCTTCCACCAAAAATAGTTAGGGAAGAGATTAGAAAGGTTGTCACCTGAATATCACCCAACAGCTTAATAGCCAGACATAAGTCTTCAGAAATGGCAAGAAGAAATAGCTATATCTTTGTATTCCTTGAGATTATTAAGGGGGAGTCCTCGTGGTGTAATGGTTAAAGCGATGGACTGCAGAATCGTAGTAAGCGAGTTCATATTCCAGTTGCGCTATCATGTTCACTTTGGGACAAATACCCTTGGGAAAGGTATGAACCCCCTTGTCCTCCCAGCTATGGGTTAAATAGCAACACTGCTGTTCTTCTAGAATGGCTTAGGCATTAAATAACCTACAAAGGTTGATATGCCATTAAACAAAGAAACAAACTGAGGGTATTAAATGAACCTCTCCTCCTCCTCTCTCTCTCTCTCTCTCTCTTTCTCTCTCTCTATATATAAAGTAAGTAAAGTTGGTGACCTTAGTCGAGGGTGACCCGAAGGCTCCCTTTTTGATAGTTACTACACTGAGGTATAGAGGAGGGCACTACTCCTTTCCCCGAATTGCTCCACTTTACCCTTGATCCTTACCTTATAATGCTGATTGTTAAGCAAGGTGGCATCAAGTACCATTTTTTGAGTCTTTGGTATGACTCGACCTGGGATTGATCCCCAGTCTCCCGGACCATTGGTGAAGACTTTACTCAATCAACCAATGGTCCGATCAGTGGCATGTATTTCAAGGATGCAAGATACACAATTGTTTACCCTATTCAGTACAAAATTTAAAATATATTTATTTATTAAGTTTAACACATTATTTATTTCTGTTATATCATTTGGTTTAGATTGCTTTATTTTTTTAACTGCATATCAATCTCTAAGGGGTTATTCAATGCTAAAGTTTGATTCAATTGTAGGTGCTTGATTACAATCATATCCATATTTTCAACATTCCATTGCATCTATTTGTCTATAAATATTTGTTATTTGGGGTGTGACAGAAATACCTCCCACATCTGTCACCTGTGTGGTGCAAATGAACTTAGACAAGCAGCAATGATAGCTCCATCATGCCAATGTCTTTAAATTTCTTTAAATGTGGGATTGAAAATTTGAAGATGTTTTCATTCCTGATAGTAATATTGAACGAAATTTAACTTAGACTTGTTTTTATTTTCTTTTTTAATGAAACATAATTACTTTTCAAACACTCTAATATTTTTATAAAAAAAGTTTCTAAAATCATTTTGGGAAAAACCAAGTAATAGAGTCTCTGTGATATAATGACTTAAATGCTTGACTGTGGCCTCAAAGTAAACAAATCCCTACTCCCTTTCAGACTATTATGTACCCTTTCAGATTAATACAATTGAGAATGGTATGGACCCCGCTCCTTATTCCCCCCAACCAGCTATGGGTTAAATAGTATCACTGCCATTCTTCTCCAAGGATGGCTTTGGTATTAAATAACCCACGAAGATTGATATGCCATTAAACAAAGAAACCAAACTTTTGTAATGTTCTGTGATGTTGGTTTCTTTGTTTAATGGCATATCAACCTTAGTGGGTTATTTAATCTCAAAGCTTTATTTGTCAAAGAACAGTTATGATACTCTTTAACCTATAGCTGAGGGGGTTCATGCCTTTCCTAATGGTATTCATCTGAAAGTGAATGTAATAGCAGTGACTGGAATTTGAACTTGTTAACCATGATATTGCTGTTCAGCACATTAACCACGTTGCCATGGAAACACCAACTCAATTATTTGAGATAATATCTAAAATGATTTTGAACGACAATGATAGATTGATAACACAAGTATGAAATGTTTATCTGTTTAAAATGATTGTAAGCAAATTTTCTATCATGTATAATTGAAGACAATAATTGGTTTTGATTTTGTTTAATAGCATTTCAACCTTTGTGGGTTATTTGATGCCAAAGCTATCCTTGTTGAAGAAAAGTAGTAGTGGTTGGTTGTTTGGGTTTTATGGCATATCAGCCTATATAGGTTATTTAATACCAAATCTATTTTTATACAAATAATCAGTTCTATTTCAAAGAATTCAGTTTAGCATAAATACACAGTTTAATTGACAAAACTATTTCTATTTCAAGCTATTCAGTGTAGTCAAACAGTTCTAATTCAAACAATTCAGTTTGATATAAGTATAGATTTTGTTTACACACATGTCAAAACAGTTCTATTTCAAACAAATCAGTTTAGTATGAGTACGCAGTTTAATTGTCAAAACATTTATATATCAAGCTGTTCAGTTTAGTCAAACAGTTCTAATTCAAGCAATTCAGTTTAGCATAATTACAGGTAATTTAGTTTAGCATATGTATGCAGATCAATTCTATTTAACCTATTGATAGGGTTTTATCAGGTGCTACTACTCCAGACCAGAATGAACCTGGAAGCAATGGCAATGAAGGGGTACTTTGTATTCTCTAAAGCTCCTGCATTACTGAAGCCTCACTGTCAGACTGTTTAGTGTCATATACAGGACACTCAAGCAGGGGGGGATGTCTTACCCCTCTGCAGAGGTGCAGTTGGTGTATTCTGCAGCCCCAGCCAACCAAGCAAAAGAAAAGTAGTGATACAATTTAACCCATAGCAGGGGGTATAAGGGGGTTCGTATGTTTCCCAAGGGCATTGGTCCAAAAATGAGTGAAATTGCATGATTGGAATCGGAACATGTTTACTGCTGCTGAGCACTTTTGCTATTAATGCCACTGCGGCTCCAGATGGTTTATTTAATATTATTTATTTCATATTTTATTGATTCATTACTCAAATTGTATAAATGATTGAATTATTCAGTAAAATTAATATAAACATTCAACTCTCAAAGTTTTATTCTTGAAGTACGTTCTGATTAGAACACTTCAACATGACTAATGCCCAGTCGGCTGGGGCTGTAGAATAAACCGACTGCTTCTCTGCAGAGGGGTAAGACCCCCACCCCCGCAACGTGTGTCCTGAATATGACACAAAACAGTCTGATAGAGAGGTCCCAGTAATGCTGGGGCTTTGGGGAATCCGGAGCACTCCTTCACTGCCATTGCTCCCAGGTCCATTCTGGCCCGGCATGGTAGCACCTGATAGGCCCCTATCTATGGGTTAAACAGAAATAACAGCATACTTATGCTAAACTGAATTGTTTGATTAAATAGAATAGCTTGAAATAGAAATGTTTTTGACAATTAAATCGTACTTACATTTAAACTGCGTGCTCATGCTAAACTGAATTATTTCAAATAGAACGGTTTTTTGACATTGAAACTGTATTTATACTAAACTGAATTGTTTAACATAGAACTGTTTTGACATGTAACTGGGTGTAAACAAAATCTCTACTAATACTAAACAGAATTAGCTGAATTAGAACTGCTTTACTAAACTGAATAGCTTGAAATAGAAATGTTTTTCACAATTGAACTGTACTTACATTTAAACTGCATACTTATGCTAAACTGAATTATTTGTTAATTGAACTGTTTTTGACACTAAACTGAATTGTTATTTATAACTGCTTGAATAGTTTGAAATAGAAATGTTTTTGACAATTAAACTGTGTACTTATGCTAAACTGAATTGTTTTAAATAGAACAGATTATTTACATAAAAATGGATTTGGCGTTAAATAACCTACAAAGGTTGATATGCCACAAAACCCAACAAACCAAACCATCAATATGACTACTTATCTTGGTTGATACATTTTGAAGTTACTACAAGACTTTAAAAACATCCTGTATATTATTGATATTCTTATCAGGTTTATAGGTAACCATAACCCAGACAAAAAAAAAACACATCATAGCAAGATTTTTATTAGAGCAATAGATTTAATATATTCCCAGACCAATTTGCAGCTGAATGATAATTTTATGGGGTCTGCACATCTACTGTAAATTAATTTTTAAAATCTATCTTGATATTACAAAAGTTTTCATGTTTGTATTTGAAAGATACTTCACAGCAAGAGTTTTCCTAGGGTGTGTAGGAGGATGGGGTCAGGCTCATTTGAAAATAAAGTTACTTATTAGCTATTCACTTACAAATCTGTCATGTTTAAAAAGGATTTGCCATTCAATAACTCACAAGGTTTGATATGGCATTAGCTCTAACAAACACTGTATCACAAAATATTTACTTTTCTGTGTAGAAAGTGTTATTTTCCAATTGTTTATATCTGAAGTATATAAAAAAGATCTCTCTCTCTCTCTCTCTCTCTATATATATATATATATATATATATATATATATATGCTTTTCTATCTTAGCAACAAGAGCCAGTGATATCACAGAAATCTTAATAACACCTATAAACCCATCTCATAAATTTCCCTTAATTTTGGTTGATTTTTTTTTTTGTAATTCACTCTGTTCATTATATAACTCCAATGTCTGTATGGTAAAAATTAAAATAGAAAACACCAGTTAAAATAAATAACACTGTGTAACACAATTTTTACTTTTATGGTTCCTGGTTAAAAAGTTTTATTTCTCAATTTACTTTGGGGAAATATGAAGAAAAAGTATTTTTTTACTTCAATGAAACGAAGAAAACCTATCTTTTACTTCAGACTTTGCTTTTGTGAGTTAAGAAATGAAATTTTCAAATCTACCTATTTTCCCAGAAAATTCCAGGTAGATTCAGTGTTGAGTAGCTGTTAGAAAATTTTCTTAAACTTACAAAACAATTTTGTTCATTTTTTTTTTACCTCTGGAGAAGAAGGGACGAACTCATAAGATATGTACTCTTATGGACCCCCACACATGGCCATGCAAAAGTAGGACGACCAGCTCGAACATACATTCAGCAGCTATGTGAGGATATGGGATGTTGTCCAGAAGACCTGCTTAGGGCGATGAACGATAGGGAGGAGTGGCGAGAGAGGGTCAGGGATATCCATGCTACCAGCGCGACATGATGATGATGATGACATTTAAATACATGTCATTTTTGATTGATGCTTTATTTAGCCATTATGTAAATGAAAATGTACAAATTTGCTTATATTTTACATTTATTTTTAAATTTCTTTCTCCAAAGTTGGAAACCAAATTTGCAATGGAAAAATGGCCATTTTTTAAAACTTTTGCAGCACAAGCAATTTTGAAATAATGCAAAATCTTCAAGAACAAAATTTGTCCTACATTCGTCTATCTCAATTTTAATTCAAGTTTTGTTAACTGAGAACAATACGTATTACAGTTAAATGGGTAGTGTGGATTTTATTAGTATATGAAATTCATACTAGAACAAAAGATTTTACATAATTTTAACCATAAATTAAATGAAATATTATCAGACAAAGTAAAAAAGATTTATTGGGGGAGGAGATATTAATCATTGCCTTCCTACTGAGTTGACTATCCAATTTAAGTTAAAAAGTTTATATAAACAATCTTTAGATGCCACAAGTTCATAGCCATCATTTAAAATATGACAAGTAGAGAATTTTAAGTGGTTTTGAAATATTTACAATATTGGATAATGTTCCTCTTCTTCTTGGTATTATTTGGCTAAATGGAAAACACTATTTGATTGTTTAGATCGAGAACATATTGTACTATCTCGGGCAAAAATTATGGAATTAATACACAAAGAGGATGTTTAATAATGTTTTTATTATTTAGCAGTAAATAAACTAATAATAGATAAGATGAAAAACATTTTTATTTAATTGTTAAATATTTCTGGCTTCATAAGATATTCCTTAAACAAACTATATTACATTATCTTAATTAATCAGATAATTTTTTTCAAATCTGCTCGTAGTATATGGAAGTGCTCTTAATGTAATGGTTATAATCATAGAAAATAAACACAGCAAACCAAGTTTAAATTCAAGATGAAGCTGTTTGCATTTTAAAGAGCACTAATACCCTAGGGAAAGGCATGAACTCAATTATTCTCCCTCTAACTATGGATAAATAATAGGGCTGTCTGGGATTTTTTCCCTTGGTATGGCAGTTAGTCAAGAAGGAAAACTTCAGATCTGTGAGACTCCACTTTAAATTGACTTTGTTTTGCTTTCTGCTCTTGTGGAGGGGTTGGGTAAATACATATAATTTTTTCAAACCTCTGCAGAGCAAAATATGGAATAACCCAATGGAATACATTAAGAAAAAAAAAAAGAAATTTTCCTTGAGATTTTATGACAGTTTTTATGTTCTCCCAGACACGAATTTCACAAATTTAAAGAAGTATTCTTTATCAAACAGTTTACAAGATGTATTTTGCTTCAATATTTGGTGGCACTGGCAGAGTTATGGTTATCATCATAGGAAATGATCATGTTGACTTGAGTTAAAAAATCCTGGAAGAGGCTGTTTGCATTTCACATAACATTAATACCCTTGGGAAAGGTATGAATCCAATTATTCTCCCTCTCACTATTAGTCAATAGTAGAGCAAACTAGGCTATTTAAACTTGACATGGCAACCAGTGTGGGAGAAGGAAAACTCTGAATTCAAATGTGTGAAACTCCATTTAAAAAATTGACTCTACGTTTTATCCTGCTTATGTATAGGGGTTGTTAAATACTTATATGTATTTAGCAACCCCTCTATGTATATATGTATATGTATACTATTGTTTACAGCTTACTCTAGCTCTAACACAGGCTTCATCCTGAACACATGACTGTTTAAATTTAAAGACTGTAATATTAGAAAATGCTATAAAAATACAACAAAATATTCATCATTTCTAACAACTCTGGACAATAGCATCTCAGTTATCAAAAACAAAAGTGTCATGGGATTAATGAAAATAAAATAACATCTTGATTATATCAACAAATGTGTCCAATACTTGTGAAAAGCTCACAAGGGAGAAAATTTCTGACTATTTTTATATATAAGTAAGTTGGCCGACCATAGTCTCTTTTTAACTGCTACTACACTGAGGTGCTATTCCTTTCACTGGATTGCTCCACTTACTCTTGATTAATACCTTATAGTGCTGAGTGTTAGGCAAGGAGGCATCAAGTACCATTTTTGAGTCTTTTGTATGACTCAACCTGAGATGGAACCTAGGGCCACTGGTAAACACTCTAACTATTATGCCAATAACTGAGCCTAATTTAAGAAATTATGTAAAACAAAAAAAAACCAAGTAAACATTAAAATAAATTATGTAGTTTTAGATAAAATATACTTAAGAGAAACAACCATTACTGATGTATATGTTGTTGTAATGATATATCCCACATTCCCTCTTTGCCCAGTTGGCTGGGGCTGCACCTCTGCCGAGGGGTAAGACCCCCCCCAACGAGTGTCCTGGATATGACACTAAACAATCTGATGGTGAGATTCAAGTAATGCTGGGACCTTGGGGAATACAGAGCACCCCTTCATTGCCATTGCTCCCAGGTCCACTCTGGCCCAGCATGGTAGCACCTGATAGGGCCCTGTCTATGGGTTAAATAGAACTAACGGCATACTTATGCTAAACTGAATATTTTGAAATAGAAATGTTTTTGACTATTGAACCGTGCTTACATTTAAATTGTGTGCTTGTGCTAAACTGAATTATTTCGAATAGAACTATTTTTTGACATTGAAACTGTATTTACACTAAGCTGAATTGTTTAACATAGAACTGTTCTGACATGTAACTGTGTGTAAACAAAATCTGTACTTATACTAAACTGAAGTAGCTGAATTAGAACTGCTTTACTAAACTGAATAGCTTGAAATAGAAATATTTTTTACATTTAAACTGCATGCTTATGCTAAACTGAATTGTTTGAAATTGAACTGTTTTTAACATTGAAGCTGTACTTATACTAAACTGAATTGTTATATATAACTGCTTGAATAGTTTGACATAGAAATGTTTTTGACAATTAAACTGTGTACTTATGCTAAACTGAATTGTTTGAAATAGAACTGATTATTTACATGAAAAATGGATTTGGTGTTAAATAACTGACAAATGTTGATATGTCATAAAACCCAACAAACCAAATCAAACCACATTCCCTCTCAGTCTTGTGGAGTAACTATATATACAGTAAGCACAGCATTACACTTATCCTTACTTCAAAGATTAGTAACATGCCTCGCTATTCCTTGTCTGTCTTGTATCTCTTTTGCAATAAAAAGCTTTCTTTATTGTACAAATATGTTGACTGTTCCTTTCCACTCAAGTACCACCTTATGTGAATGCATCCCTTTTAAGGATACAACATATGTTATATAATTAAGGAATGATTTTTGTTTATATCAATCATTTTTCGTTAATTATATTTTATCATTCAGTTTGGTTGGGCTTTGAACTATTCAGGTTAAGAGTTCAGGTGTATAGTCAATTGGTGCAGTTTACGCTAGCACACAAAGGATATGACAATCACCATTGTCATAATAAACCCCCAGACAGGAAATGGGGCTGGAGTTTGGATGACATCATGCCCAGAAGAGATGGTCCTGAGAATTTGAGGATTTTGAAAAAGAGTCAGTTGAAAGTTGACATTGGACCATGGAGGCAGATAGTTATTCTCTGCCATTGGGGCATATAGAGAATTGAGTTCCCTACTGTTGCGGCGGCGGTTAAGATTTTCAGATCTCTACCAACAGAGACCTTAAACACCATGAGATGTGCCAAACGTTAGGAGTGGGGTCAGCATCATAAGAATTGTGCCTTTCTCCTCATGTCAAAGAACCAAAGTCAGAAGTTAATAAAACCATTCGTGTCTAAACAACAGAGTCCGCCTGTATTGTATTTGCCTATGTTTTGTATTTGCATTTGTATACGTATGGCTATACAACACACACATACATATATATATATATATATATATATATGTGTATGTGTGTGTGAGTGTGTCTATATGTGAGTATAAGGCCAAGCAGAGAGTGCACATTGAGGCCATTTGATCTATGCCTACAATTTTGAGACCATTCTCCAGACACTTTGTTCATATTTTTTTCTATCAAAGACTAAAGGAGACACTTTTTATCATGTTTGACTTGATAAAATCTAAGATTTCATATGATTCACTTTAAGTTTTAAAATTTGAAGCTTATTGTGTATTTAAAACAAATCTAAATATTTTTTCTGTCAGGTTATTACTCAATAGATTTCAAATTACAGTCGCAGCTAGAAAAAAAATGTTAGAACAAAATTAGATTCAAATTCATTTTGGTTGAAATCTGTTTGTGTCCATTTGTATCTTCTTATTGGTATCCGTTTGGTATCTAATTAAATACAGATATTGTTTTTCTTATTTCCATTTTGCTTGTTTTTTTTGTTCTTTGTATTATTTAAAACATTATCAGAACAGTACCTAAATATATACACATTTACTATTCAAAAATACTACAAACATTACATAGATATTTTTATAATCAAATAAACATTTCATTTCTCTCCAAACAAATTAATCTTTATTACAATATTGACCTCAGTCTGACCAAATTTCTACAATTCAAATTGCAGACTGAATGTTCAAAGAATATATAATATACTTGTAAGTTTAGTTCTTCTCTGAAGGAGTTTCTATGGAGTAGCAAATAAAATGATGAACCTTGACATCATAGTGAGTAAGTTCAAACTTCTGACATGATATTATATTCACATTCAAACCCTTTAGAAAGGTATGGACCCTCTTCTTCCCCAGCTACGAGTTTAATAGCAACATTGCTGTTCTTCTGAAATTTTGGCTTTGGTATTAGATAACCCATGAAGACTGATATGCCATTAAACAAACCAAACAGTGATTCTTATACGCTATGCATATTGGGGGCATTTGTGGTATAAAAGTTATCATCATAAGAAATGGACTCTGTGATGATGTGTTTAAATCCCGAATGAGACTATTTGCATTTCACATAGATCTAATATCCCAAGGAAAGGTATGAATTCCTAATTCTCTCTCTCTCTCTCTGAAAACTATAGGTAAATAGTTGGGGAAAATGTTTTTTTTTTACCTTGGTATTGCAACCAGAAAGAAATATCTGAATTCAAAACAGTTGTACTCTGCTGAAAAATTGACCTTGTGTCACATCTTGCTTATAGTGGAGGGGTTGGGTAAATACATACACTTTATGTTCTTGTACATTACCGGGACATTGGCCCAGCGGTTAGAGTGTTCGCCAATGGCCCGGGAGACCTGGGTTCAATCCCAGGTCGAGTCATACCAAAGACTTTAAAAATGGTACTTGATACCACCTTGCTTAACACTCAGCATTATAAGGTACGGTTCAAGGGTAAAGTGGAGCAATCCTGGGAATGGAGTAGCGCCCTCCCCTACACCTTGGTGTAGTAGCTATCGAAAAGGGAGCCTTCGGGTCACCCTCGACTATGGTCGCTAACTTACTTACTTACATAACCAACTCATACCTAAAACATATGTATCGAGTACTGATTTCAGCAAATCTTCATTACGAAATTGACCTCAGTCTGTTTAATTTCTACAATTCCAATTGCAGACTAAAAATTTGAAGAATATATAATATATTTGTAATTATAGTTCTTTGTGGGGGAGTTTCTGTGGAGTTGCAGAAAATGTGAGGGACTTTGTCATCATAATGAATAAGTTCAAACTCCTGCCATGATATTACATTCACTTTAAAACTCTTAGAAAAGCTATAGACCCTCTTATCCCCTCAGCTATGGGCTAAACGTACTATTGATGTTCTTCTCCAAGGATAGCTTTGGTATTAAATGACCCATGAAGGTTGATATGCCATTAAACAAAGAAACCAAACCAAAAAGTATACACTTGTTATGTAACAGTTATTTCTGTAAGAAATGGACTTAGCAACTCAGGTTCAAATCCAGGTTAAGGCTTTTTGCATTTCACAAAGCTCTAATACCCTAAGGATAGGTATGAATCCAATGATTCTTCTCCCTAACTAACAGTTATGTGTAAATAGTAGGGCAGACTGTGCTCTTTAACCAAGGAATAGCAACCAATCTAAGATAAAAAAAATCTCTGAATTTAAACTAATTGTATTCTGGTTAAAAATTGACTTTATGTTGCATCTTGCACATGGGGGAATGGTTTGGTAAATATATACACTGTATTCTTCAACATTACCAACTCATATCTAAAACTTATGTATTTAGTACTGATTACAAAAATATTTAATGGGCAGATTGAAATAGTGAGTGGTTACTTTTCCTACTTGGCCTATGCCTACTACCATTCAGGTGTGTCTATATATATATACATATATATATATATGTAAGTAAAGTAAGTAAAGTTGGCGACCGTAGTCGAGGGCAACCAGAAGGCCCCCTTTTCAATAGCTACTACACTGAGGTGTAGGGGAGGGCGCTACTCCTTTTCCTGGATTGCTCCACTTTACCCTTGATACGTACCTTATATAGCTGAGTGTTAAGCAAGGAGATATCAAGTACCATTTTTAAAGTCTTTGGTATGACACGAATTGGGATTGAACCCAGGTCTTCCGGACCATTGGCGAGCACTCTACCCACTAAACCAATGAGCCAGTGATATATATATATATATATACACCCAGTAAAATTAGATTTTCATGTTTTGATAGTGATCTAGTATCATCATCAGAATTTGAGTCATCTGCAGTCAACTTTGGGCAATAAAGTTATACAATTCTTTTAATTTAAAAGAATTAATCCTTACAAGTGTATATGTGCTACCATGGTTCTGTCTCCTTTAATGTAGATCCTTTTTTACCAATCGATCTACTTATATTTTGATGATGATAGACCTCTAAAATGTTAGTCTGGTTTTTGAAACTTTCTCATACTGTTTGACTTAATTCAAAACTTTACTCAGTATATATATATATATATATATACACACACATATATATACTAACATTATCCAAAGGGAATATAGCGTCCTGATTATGACATTAAACTGCATACACAGGTGAGACTCCACTTCTGGAGATCTGGAGCCACTCCTTTGTTGCCATTACTCTCAGGTCGACTCTGACTCAATGAAATTAGGCTTATTTGTTTCTAAGAATCAAATAGATTTGTTTGACATATTTAAAATGATTTTCAGATATATTGGCTCTTAAAACATTGATTTTGATAATGAGTATGAAGTGTTTACTTGTCTAAAATGATTGAGAATTTTATTGATACATAGTTGAAATATCAATATTTTAACAGCCTCAGTATGAAGTATTTACCTGTTTAAAATAATTGTGAAGTTATATTTTGGTACCATATGTAACTGAAGTCCTTAAATGTTAAAAGGGCTTCAGTGTAAGGTGAACCGTAATACCAAAAAAACAATCTACTAACATTTAATTGCTTACAAATTATTAGTGTTACATATTAACGGTAGACAGCTTGTTGTGGATTTCATAAACAGGATGTTAGCACTGTGCCTTAAGGTAAACAATGAATCTCATGAATTGAGTGAGAATAAAAAATGTGTGGGTATCCAGAAAATATATAATGCAAAAGTTTTTCAATCCTAAGGAGTCAGGTAGTCAGTCATTCGGAGAGCAGCAAGCAAGTAGACAGGTCAGACAGATAGGGCGGGGGCAGACTATCCCCTAGCTGATAATATGCTCTGTATCGAACTTCCCATCAAAGAAGCAAGGCTATGAATATGTCTGTCTCCATGTGGTGTCAATCATAGCAGTCATCAATTTCTCTCTTCCCCATGACAT
Organism: Sepioteuthis lessoniana; assembly: GCA_963585895.1. Classification (NCBI taxonomy): domain Eukaryota; kingdom Metazoa; phylum Mollusca; class Cephalopoda; order Myopsida; family Loliginidae; genus Sepioteuthis; species Sepioteuthis lessoniana. The sequence continues at coordinate 4,771,639 of OY757932.1, forward strand.
TTTTTGAATAAGAGAAGTTTTTATTAACAAGTGATATTGGTTCTTCCTTCAACAGTTATATATCATTAGTATTTGATAAGAATACTTGAAACCACATGAATGTTTGCAAATTATCTATATTAAAAGAATTATCGCTTGAAACAATAAGTGTTTACCTATGATTATTTTCAGATACTTGAAACCATATAATTTGTTGAAAAAGGATTCAGCTTCGCATTAGATAATTCAACAAAGGCTGACATTCCATTAAAACTGACCAACTAACAGTATCCATATACTAAATTATTCCTTTCTTTTCAGTACTTTTCAGTACCCCTTCATATATACATATATATATGTGTGTGTGTGTGTGTGTGTACATGTAGTTGGGTAGCAGTCCTTCATTTAAGCATGTTTGATTAAATGATAAAGACACATTTTTTTATATAATTCTATTTGGATCCTTTCAAGTTTCTTGACAAGTGTTTTGGTTTTAGTTTGGAGTTGGTCCATGAATTTACCAAGATTGTCCGGAGCGCTTTTGGACCTTTCATAGGCCATCATCAGGGGTTGTTTGAAAGAGTAAAGACTTTTTTTTATTAAAAGTTTTTAAAACAATCTTTACACTTGCAAATGACTCCTGATGATGGTTGATGAAAGGTCTGAAAGCACCTGAGACAATTTTGGTAAATTCATCAACCAACTCTAACCTAAAACCAAAACACTTGTCCGGAAACTTGAAAGGATCCTATAAAATTATATATACAAAATTATTATTTAATCCAACAATATATATTATAGGTGCCCATGGTGTAATGGTTATCGTCATAGGAAATGGACACGGCAACATGAGTTCAAATCCTGGACGAGACTGATTGCATTTCACATAGCACTAATACCCTTGGGAAAGGTATGAATCCAATTATTCTCCATCCAGCTATGGGTAAATAGTAGGGCAGACTGGGTTCTTCAGCCTTGGTGAGGCAACTAGTCTATGGGAAGGAAAACTCTGAATTCAAACCTGTTAAACTTCGCTTAAAATTGACCTTGTGTCATATCCTGTCTGAGTGGAGGGGTTAGTAAATATGAATATATATATATATATATATATATATATATATATATATATATATATATATGTGTGTGTGTGTTTTAAAACCTTACTCCTGTTAAAATTATTGATAAAATTAATCAGGTTTTCTTTGCATTATTGTCAGTTTCATGAATTGTTTCCAATCATCAGACACTTCTTTTTACTTTTAGTATGTGATTATTGTTGTGTTTTTAATGTGCAATATATCTATTTTTTAAAGTTAAATTCACTTTATATTTATATCATACTAGTGGCAACCTTCTCATACATCCCCATGAATAAAGTTGGAGGTGTGTCAGTTGCTGGTCATGCTTGCAAAATATAAAGCTACAAGTAATCCGCTTTTTTTTTTTATCAATCTAGAGCTGACAAATTTTAAAAGATGTTTGTTGATGTGTCTGTATCCGCTTATCAATTCAGACCTTCGATTCAACAGATATTCTTGTTTGGGGAAAGGAAGGATATAACATTTTCCCTCTAAACGTAATCTACAGTTTTTTTGATTCAACCCCACATACTTTTTTATTACCTACCATCTAATCATGGCTGTTTTATTGTTTTTGTTTTCCCCCTTAATGTCGTACTGCTGGCATTGCGTCTTTTTTTAAAGGAAGTTTTATGAGTATGAAATTTGCATTTCCATGATCCTTCAATGGCGTCAAATAACTCATATTGCATTCATTTTCAGTTTTTGATGTAGGGTTATGTTCCCTGTTCCTTAAGAGACAAACAACATTCTTAATTTCTGATAGTCAATAAAGGTTTACTGCTACTATAAGCAACATGTGTCCATCTCTTGTCTCTTCAACTTGTCTTACAAAATCCAGTTCACAAAACATTACACTTTTGGTCATTGGATAAATGAGGTTTTCTGTCAATCATTCACCATTGTCTGGAGACTTGTTCTTTTTTTTTATTAGTTGCAACATATTTTCTGTGCAACTGTAACTGAATTTGACCGAATTTCTGTTAAATATTTTATCTCATGAATTGTTCGTGGTGTTGGTATATCAGATTTGTAAATATGCTCTTCCCACTTTGGTTTTTACAGCGCTGTTGAATGATGTATGGGTGGGGGTGTTAAACTTGATATTTCTTCTTTGATTGCTATTGTTATTATTCATATCATTTTTTTTCACATTTTCATTTATGCATATGGCACGCCTGATCAGTGGGTACAATTTATGAAATTTACAATTATGTGAAGAAAGTGTTTGTTTATAAAATCCTTATTTGTTTTTATTTTAACCGGACTTAAAGATTTTAAAATGTATATATGACTCCATCTCTTGATACTGAGCATGGTAACAAAAACAAACAAAAACACAAATTGATTTTTACATACATATATGTGTGTGTGTGTGTGTGTGTGTTTAGTTGTCCTGTCAGCTGGGGCTGTAGAATACACTAACTGCTTATCTGCAGAGGGGTAAGAACCCCCAACAAGTGTCCTGGATATGATACTAAACAATCTGATGGTGAGGTTCCAGTAATGTTTGAGCTTTAGGGAATGCAGAGTAACCCTTCATTGCCATCGCTCCCAGGTACACTCTGACCTGGAGTAGTAGCACCTGATAGGGTCCTACCCATGGGTCAACTAGAACTAAACTATGTACTTATGCTGAACTGATTTGCTTGAAATATAACTGTTTTGATATTAAAACTGCATACTTATGCTAAACTGAATTGTTTGAAATGGAACTGTTTTTGACATTGAAATTGTACTTACGCTAAACTGAATTTTTTGAAATAGAACTGTTTATTTATATAAAAATCGATTTGGCATTAAATAACATCCAAAGGTCGATATGCCATAAAACCCAAACAAAAAAACAAACAAAAATGTGTGTTTAGGCAGCATTTTCCCTTAAACATGTTTGATTCCCCTCCCACTTTTTCTTTGGCTTACTTTTTTATATATATAACATATATAGATATGACTTATCATTGTGTACATCATTTGATCATTCACCCTCCCAAAGGTGACTCCAGATGGGGGCTAAAATTACTTGGGAACATACAGCACTTTCTTAAACTCATTTGATCTTAAAGTCAAAGGACTTATATGGTGATTTGAATGGACTGAGGAGAGAATATGTTGACATGAAGTGACTGTCCTATTTAATCAAGTGTATTTACCCTTCCCCTCCACACGAACTGGATGTGATACAAGGTCAATTTTTTAAATGGAGTTTAACAGGTTTAGATTCAGAGTTTTCCTTCTCCTAACTAGACCAGTTGCCATACCAAGGTTAAAGAGCCCTGTCTGCCCTACTATTTACCCATAGCTGGAGACTGAATAGTTAAATTCATACCTTTCCTAACAGTACCAGCACTCTGTGAAATGGAAACAGCCTCCTCCTATTTACCCATTTGTTTATATATACCCAAGTGTGTGTAAAAAGTTTTGCCATATTTGGGTATATACTAGTTTGCAGCGAGTTTACCACGTGACAGAAGCTGTTCAATTCACACCAGGTACCCACTGTGGTTAGTAGTATAGAAGTAGTTGGTGCACTGACATGTTGCGCATTGCTTTACTCCGTGTATAATTCATAAGACACACAGATGAACGTGCCATTAAATCTAAGTTGAGAACTTACGCTTTACGAGATCGAACTGGACCCTAACCCTGCCGTGGAAATAACTTAAAACATTTGTTGTACGAAAGGTAAAAGAGCTATTGATCACCATACAGTAACCAGATGGTTCAAGAAATTTTGCTCAGGTTGCAAGAACCTCGACGATCAGACAAAATCTGGTAGGCTTTAAAACGTGGACTTCAAGGAGGTTCTCCTTGCCGTAAAGGTGAATTTGGTGAGTAGCTCCCCGAGAGTATCAGGTGAGTTCAGCATTTCACCGTCACGTTCACAACCTCGGGGGTAAAAACATCAGGAGCTGCCAAATTGTTTCTCCCGTACTACCAAAATATTGCAAAACTTTTGACTCGCCTTTCTATAATTCCACAAATGTCCATCTGTCCGTACAGCTAAAGCTTCTCTCTTCTTGGCTCAATTTCATTCAAAGTTCTAAAAATTTTTAGTCAGCCTTAAAAAGGTTTTAAACTTTACAAGGACATCAAGTCTAAACTAGTTTTCGGTGGTGGGGTCCATCTTTCACTCACTGTGTCTTACTATCCCTCTCTTTGTAAAAAGATACTAGTCTCACAGTGTTTACCTACTCTCTTAGTGATTTTTATGAGATGCACCTAGACTCTATCTGCCGCAGCCAGGTGTCAAGCCACTAAGAGGGGGGGGGCATTTCATCTCAACAGTCACCCAGCTGAAGATAGGTTTAGAAACCCACTTTTAAAAATTCAGATTAATACTACTCCTTCAAGTTTAGAAAATTGATATGAATCTCTTGGAATTTTCGAGGATATCAGAGATCTCGCAACGTACCCAAAATCGTCTTCCGTTCGCCACGCTCGGTGTAAACAAAGCAGTGATATATGGTTAATAAACAATTTAAAACAAATGAAAATTTCTTAAAATACAAATAATTATTCTAAACTTTAATAAAACTGACCCTACATCCTTCATTCTTAATAAGGACCACCTTACAACCTATCTGTAATATTGGTACGGCTTACAATTAATTATCCTAACTTTCAATAAAAATGATTCTACATCCTTTCTACTCTGTCGATTGGGGCTGTAGAATATGCCGACTGCACCTCTGCAGAGGGATAAGACCTCCACCTTCCAAATGAATCTCCCTGTTGGTCGTTGGTGGTGATCCTTAATGCTTGAAGACGGAATCCTGGTGGCTGAGCAGTTCGTGACTTGGCAGTCGAAGTGGTCAAATGACCTGGAACACTCCACTTTGGCCCTTAATGGGCTAGACGGGTTATCGCGACAGCCCATTTGATCAATCGGCAGGTTATGTTAAGCCCTAGCACTTACATGATTGTCCCGAACATATTCTTCCAATTGGTCTTGAAGCAAGTAAACACCGGACCCATTTTATAAAAAGATGCTAGAAAGCAATAGCTGAGGGCCAATTCTGCTGAGATAGCAATGTTTGAAACCATTTAACTGTGTGCAAACAAACGAACTCTTTCTCGTTTAAAAATGGGGTTACCAGTGAACTGTTTACCAATATATATATATATATATATATATATATATGATTTGGTATTAAATAACCCACAGAGGTTGACATAAAAATAAACAAATAACCAAACGAAACCATCTACATCCTATATATTTGATAATCACCATTAGGGCCGGTCTTTGAAGGTGCGGTTCCCAATTGGGAAGATATTTATTGCAATTTGTGATTGTGTGCACTTGATTAACTGAGTGTAGGTTACACTCTGGCGTAGGGTCCAACGGTGTAATATGGCTAAATACTGCTCGTATATATATAACACAAGCAAAATAAAAGTAATTCGAAAATTGATTGCTTGTCTAACGTAATAACATTCACTGGTCTCTGTTATTTCAATTTTCACGTCTACATTATCTGCCAGATTTGGTTTTAAATTCCATGTTACTTGAGAGGTAATTATCGCTATTAAGTCTAATGAAAGTTTCTCATTTCTCAACAAATTATAAAACTACAAAATACTGGGGTTTTTTTTTTGTTTTGTTTTTTAAGGGGAAGGGAAAAGAAGAGTTTAGGAATTGCACGGTGATTTCTCCAGTTTTAACATTGAGTGATTGTGTTAGAACGGTTTTGTTGCATGAAAATAATATGTAAAGGTTAATCAATGGAAATAAAAAGAAAAATAAGAAAAAAGACTAAAAAAATAAATCTATACACTGACTTTTATTTGAAAATTTATGACTACAAATCTTTCCGACACGTTTCTTTTTGTTGGGAGAGGGTAAACTGAAATATTGACACTGTACTGGACATATAACCCAAGAAAAAGCTATCAAAAAATTTTTTTTAAAATGTTATGGTTTGTCAGGAATTAATTCTATATCATCATCATGTCATACTGATAGCACAGATTTCTCTGACTCTCTCTCTCGCGATCAATTCCTATCCTTCACCACTCCTGGTAGGTGCTCTAGACTGCATCCAGTGTCCTCACAGATCTACTCTGGCCCGGGGTGGTTGATTGGTTATTTTTTTACGGCGTATAAACCCTCTTCGGGTCATTTAACGCCGAATTAAGTCATTTCTATAAAGGTTTCAAACAATTCAGTTATGTATAAATACAGTTTTTTTATTTATACTGTTAAATGTCAAAATAGTTCTATTTCAAATAATCCAATTTAACAAATACAAAATTTAAATACAGTTAAATGTAAAAACAGTAAATTTCAAGCAATTCAGTTTACACAGTTTAGTCCCATTTGACCCACAGATATGACCCTATCAGGTGCTACCACTCCGAGCCAGGGTGAATCTGTGAGCGATGGCAATGAAGGGGTAATTGCATTCCCCAAAGCTCCAGTGTTACTGAAGCCTCACCATCAGATTGTTTCGTGTCATATCCAAGATACACTTTGGGGGAGTCTTGCCCCCTCTGCAAAAGATGCAGTCAGTGTATTCTGCATCCCTAGCTGACTGGGCCAAAGCATGAAGTGTTTGAAGCTGATAGGGTCCTATCTATGGGTCAGATAGAACTATTTGACATTTAAACTGTGAAAACAAATGACATGATAAATTGAATTGTTTGAAATAGAACTGATTGATCCTTGAATTGTGTGTAAACAAATGACTTATGTTTAATTGAATAGTTATACATAGCAATACTTGGAACTTTGGGGGTTTCAGGTAATTATATTGTTGTTTGCTATCTGACTTCGTTTTGGGGTTTCTTTTTTTACTCCATGTTATTTTGCTGGGTTTTCTTCTTGGTTTATAAAGGCTGTAAAGGAATCATATGGAAAGAAGACAGGAAAAGAAGATTGGAGGTCAAGATATCTTTTATATTTTGATTTTATTTCTGGGCTTAACAACCATTCTCTGGGTGAGGAAATCATTTCTGAATCCAAATGAAATGGGTGCGTCTCCCAAACAAAGTGTTAAATTTTGTTTGTCGTCCTTGGGTATATATGTCCAAATTTGGTGTTTAAGGCATCAACAATGTGTTAGACGCTTTGGGGGAGATGGGTCTAAATCCGGTGTTTTTAGTTCGTAGTTGGATAGCTCCATTTGATATTACATATTCTGGCTGTAAGTTAACCTTGACGGCTGCTACTAGTGAAAAGTTAGCCAGCCTGCCGCTTACTGTGGACGCATGGGGCCTTCCACCAGGATCAAGAAAGATTTAAGTGATATCAGTATGCTGGTTACTGCTGAAAAAAAATGAGTTTCTTTCTTTTGCCGGGATGGTTTCTTTTTTTCTTGGCGCGTGCGTCGCCTCCTTTTGTGTCAGGGGCTTCGGGGAGTTTCTGCATTTTTCAAATTTTTATTTTTAATTTAATTTTAATTTTCTTTTTCTATCCAGTACAGAACCACTTAACTTTGACTTATACTAAATTGAATTGTTAGCCCAGCGGTTAGGGTGTTCGCCAATGGTCCGGGAGACCTGGGTTCAATCCCAGGTCGAGTCATACCAAAGACTTTAAAAATGGAACTTGATACCACCTTGCTTAACACTCAGCATTATAAGGTACGGTTCAAGGGTAAAGTGGAGCAATCCAGGGAATGGAGTAGCGCCCTCCCCTACACCTTGGTGTAGTAGCTATCGAAAAGGGAGCCTTCGGGTCACCCTCGACTATGGTCGCTAACTTATTTAACATATATGTAAAAACAGGATTTGGCATAAAATAACCAACAATGATGGATATGCCACAAAACCAAACCAAGCACAAAGCATTCATGAGTAGTTTCCATCGAGCTTTTTCTCTATACGTTTTGTTAGTATCCTTGTAGTACATCTATACAGTAGTATTGACACAACCACCAGCCCAGTGGGTAGAGTGTTCGCCAATGATCCGGGAGACCAAGGTTCAATCCCAGTTAGCGTCCTACCAAAGACTTTTAAAATGGTACTTGATACCTCCTTGCTTAACACTCAGCAATATAAGGTACTATCGAGGGAAAAGTGGAGCAATCCTGGGAAAGGAGTAGTGCCCCCCCCACACCTCAGTGTAGTAGCTATTGAAAAGGGAGCCTTCGGGTCGCCACCTTTACTTTACTTTACTTACATCTTGGAAGAAATCCTGCTTTTATTTTATCTTTTTAGATCAGATTTCCATATGATCGTTAACCTGTCAATGATTATAAAAATGACATGCAATTTTTCGATTGGTAAGCACAAAATCATTCAATAATTTTTCCTCAATCCGTTGTAATTCCATATTTTCCTCTGCGTGGCTAGGGAAAAAATTATACCATCAATTTAGATAACTCAATTTAGTTTGTTGAAGGTATATTTTATGAAGCCAGAATATATCGCTATTAAATAAAGATGTTTTATGTCTTATATGTTATTAGTTTATTTACTGCTCGATAAAAAGAAAACAAAGCGAACATTCTCTTAGTATGCTAATTGCTTTATTTTTCCCAGAAGTAGTAACCCGGTCTTACATTTTTATCGAGGACCTATTTGTCATATTAGGGGTGGCGTAATGGTTATCGCCTTAAGGAATGGACTCGGCGAGTCGAGTTAAAATCCTGGACAAGGATTTAGTAGTGGTCTGACCTGTTTCCGACAATGCCCGTACGTATTACCAGCAGTTATATATTTAAAAATAGACTCTTGGAGATTCATTTTGTTTTGTACGTTCAAATTTATTCAAAATTTGTAAATGATTTGTGACTTGTAAGATGTAGTTTCCTCGCTCTTCTTAAAATATTCAAATGTTGATGATTGGGTTCTTTTTTATTTTGTCTATTTGTGAAAGAACCTCCAGAATTCATGAACCTTTTCAACGGCTGACCTTTCTGACACATTTTTATGAAAGTTATTTCTACTTGAAAACGATGTGTACGTGCAACAATTTAATAAGAACAATTTTGTTGGTGACTAACTGGTCTAGTTTATTTGTTTAACGGCATATCAACTCCTTATGGGTTATTTAGCGTCGAAAGCTGATATATTTGTAAATCTTAAATGGTAATCATAACTATTTTTATTTGGTTTGGTTTATTTAAAGACACATCAACTTCTTATGGGTTATTTGATAACGAAATGTTATTAATTTGTAAATTATTATAATTATAACCATTCATATTTGTTTTATTTGTTTAACGGCATATAAACCACTTATGGGGTATTAAATGCCAAAATTAGATTTATTTCTAAACGTTTGATTATAATCAGAACCATATTTTCAATGTACGCTTGTATTTTTTGTCCATAATCATTTGGTTGCACACAGTTATATGGTTTCATGTATTCTTATCCAATTCTAATAATTTTCAATCAGAACTGTTTGGCCCATCGATGAGACCCTAACAGGTACTATTACTCCGGGTTATAGTGAGCCTGGGAGTAATGGTGTGGGGATTTTAAAAAATCATAAAATACAAAAATAAAAATACAACAAACAATACTTGGAATTTTTATTGTTATTTTCCCTTATAAGGGAAACAATTCGAACACTTGTAGCCGATGATATGTACTATGCTTTCAAAATTTCCTCCTGCTTTATAATACAAGAAATAATTCGCGACAAATTAACGTGTTATTGTCTGTACAAACTTATTAGAACGGATTCAAGAAAGAGACACAAGAAAGAGATTATAAAGGAATATCCTAAAAGTTTTTTGCTATTAGTTGAGAATCCTTAATAGAATAGAAGTTGTTGTGTGAAGACTTACTCCTCAAGGTTTATTTGGGGGCTCAAGTCCCCATTGTTATTGTAGACGGGGTCGCGCACATTTGTGTGTGTGTGTGTGTGAGGTTTGACTTTGGTTTGCGCTTCTTTTATATGCTGCTTTGGTCACACCCCCTAGGGGCCATTAGAAGTATTATTTGGCAAGCAAGGGATATAATCCCAACAACATAAATTGGGTTATTCTTTGTAAATGTTATCAATTATAAGATGTGTGTATCAGTCCAACTACATCAGTATGTAATAATCATCTCAAAGATTCAAGCAAACTGTTGGTATAGAAATTCTTTTTTTTTATTCCGATTGCCATGTAAGAATTTGAGTAGATTTATGACAATTGAAAATTGATAGGTTTTATCATATTATGGTTGTTGGGTCGCAGCCTGACCAGCAAGGTCAGAGTGAGTTCATTCGGGTTCTCCAAAAGATCAATTTATCGAAATGTAAAAGGTGTCATATATTGAAATGTCTGCTGGGAGAAAAAAATCAATTAAAGATTTTGGACTGGACTTTTGCTATGGTATATTTGGTAGGATCAAGAGACAGGTTTGAAAAGGTGACTATTGATATGAAGCTAAATTATTGTTGCGGGCAGATCCAACATTTTTCTATGACTGTGACACTGTTTCTTGACAGCCAGAACAATTTCTCCTCAAAAACTCCATGTTGTGCAGATTCTTTTAAAACAAGATTAGTCTATGTTCCCTCTGTGACTAGCACCAGAGGACGGAAGAGTGGGTAGTGCAACCAGCGCATCTATCTCCCGGTTGCTCCCTTGGATATATGAAACCTTCGCTTCCAAGGAAATAACCTCTTTTTCTGACCTGCCCATTCAGCTTCGGTTGTAGAATACACCGACTGCATCTCTGCAGAGGGGTAAGATTTCATCACAATAAGTGTTCTGGATATGGCACTAAGCAATCTGATGGTGAGACTCCAGTTTGGGAGCTTTGGGAAATATGGAGTGCCTCTTCATTGCCATTGCAACTAGTTCCACTCTGAACCAGAGTGTTATTACCGGGGTCCAATCTAGGGGTCAAATAGAAATATTTAATCATTTTCTTTACTTGGAACCGTTTAACTGAGAGCAAACAAATGAATAATGTTGAATAAAATTACTGGTGTTCGATAAGAATACTTGAAAACTTTTAACTGTGTGAACACAAATGTTTATTCATCCCCAAACAGGATTCGGCATTAAATAACCCACAATAGTTGATATGCCGTTTTTCATAATGAAATAACTAACCAACCAACCAAAGGGAAAAAAATGCATAGAAACTCATTTTTGAAAAATTACAGATTAATACTGCTTCTTTAAATTTAGAAAATTAAATATTATTTTCTCGGTATTTTTGAGGGTATCAAAGATTTCCCATGTTGTCTTGTTCACGCCACTCAAGACCGCCTGGAGAAGCCGAGACCGACACTCCCCTTGGCCTCAGGGGGCCGTTCCCCTCTAGCTTTCCCCTGCTTCGACAGGGTTATGTTCACTGCTTGGTGCATTTGAGCTGCGGCTCTTGCTCTACTACCACATTTAAAAAGGCCTTGTGCCACATTCTAGCTTGGTGAGGAGCTGGACAAATACCAACTGTATTGTGTTGCCAGGTTTGTCGTACTTGTGCTATTGCTGATCAGTGTACATTATTTAGATGTTTCATTTTGGAGAAACTCCTCCCTCTTGTCACATTAGTTATCATAAAACACTAGTAAATCGGTTTTGCTATTTCAATATTAAGGAATATATCAGTTCATCTATCGTTTACTACGACAATGTAGATATCTGAAGCTTGTAATGCTAATACTTTGATTTTGCGTTTAGTTAATTTTTGAGACAACTCCCAACCATTTGGCAGAGGCTCCTGGGCTGAAGCCCTTAAAGCTCACCTATGCTTTAATTTGGCCCTGAACATGCATTTCAAAAATGAATAAATAAAAATCAAATTTCAAAAAGCAGTGAATGTGTGAATGAAATTTAGGAAACAAAACAAGAAAAATGTGTACGTACAAAACAATCTATGGGAAAAAGGAGAACAATAAAAGAAAACCAACGAATGAGAAAAATATAAAACTGTTCGGCTGTTTTGCTATCTTAAATGATAACAGCGAAAATGGATGAGTGTTTTTTGTTCTGCTCAGTCCAATGGATGGAGTTAAAACAGGTTTGGCACCACCAGTCAAAAGACTAAGAGTGGGCGTATGATTTTTTTTTATTGTACACGCAGACGTAGTTATAAACATGGTTTCTGATTGGTAGATCGCTGTTTACCATATATGGCCATTTGACTAAGGAATTTGTATATCTTATTCTCTGCATTTTGACTCTCGTGAGTTAAATATGGTGGTCTAACATCTCCATACTGAAGAAAATATACTTCTTCATTTAGTCTATCGGTTGTGTGGGTTTCAATGTGGACCAAGGCGTGGAGTTTTATGAACGAACTGGGAAAATGAATAAAGATACAGAAATATATTTATATATCAGTGTTTATATTAAATAATGTCAATTGAAAAGCCCTCAATTCAAAAAGTTTAGTTGAAATATTTATATTGAAATAACGTTCAATTGCAAAGTCTCTGATATAAGAAAGTTGAATTTAACGAGAAAGAAAAAGAAACTTAGATACTTGCTTTCATAGAAGAATTTGCTGTTGTGAATTTATTTTCATTTTTGTTTCTGTGATTTAAACAGCATGCCAACCTGCTAGGTGTTATTTTCAGCCAAGAGGTTAGGGAATTGCGTTCATTGTACATTTTTATGTAGCTCTTTCTTAAGACTTTTTTTGCACACAGCTATATGATATCAAGTACTCTCATCCAATACAAATGTATCTCTCTAATACTAATAATTATATGACTTCAAGTAATTATTTCTATTTTGTCGTGACCATTTGTTTATACACAGTTATGTGGTTTCAAGTAATTAATAGTAAATCTTAGTGAAAAATTATAGCTTCAAGTAACTATAACAGTTTATAGTTATATGGTACCAAGTAAACAGTTTTTAAACTATGTCCGAAAAATGGGACTCTACCCAGTATTACCAATATAGATCAGATTGAAAACTGGAAGTAATGGCAATAAAGGGGTGATTCCACACTTCCTAGAACTCCAGGATTGGAGACTCATCATCAGATGCAGTTTGTGGGGGAGGGGGTTTATTTTTCTGCAGTGGATTCTAAGCCATTTTGTTTGCTGCATTCCCTTTGGAACACAGCCGCATCACTCAGGTTGGATAGGAATTGCACCCAAATATTCTGATTATTACATTGCAATGAAAGAGAAAAAACATATTTCCCAATATCCACTTTTTTGGCCTTTTTATTACAAGGTTTACTTTCCCCTCAGACACTAGCTATTGACATGGGTAGCTAATTGTATATTTTGGGTGCAATATCACCTTTTCAACCCAGATAAATACACTGAGTACTGATAACACAATGATCGTGCATTTTATGAACATGAGGCCCCAATGTACATTGAGCCCAATCTGGATGCATTCCAATTCTAATAATGGTTGACATCTTTTTAATATTTGGAACTTTACTATCAAGACAGATTTCAAAAAATAAGTCCACAAACCAATTAGATTTTTCTGCAAATGGAAAAGGATATTTTTGGAATGAATTACATAATCAGATCAAAAACATCAATGGTGTTGAAAATTTAAAGATTGAATTAAATAAATTAAATGATAATGGTAAGAAAAAGAAATTAAGAGGGCATTTTTTGGATGAAATATTAAACCGAATTTGATCTGTATATAGATATTTTATAGGGAGTTAGGGTTAGGGTCAAAGGGGGTGTCCTCGTGGTGTAATGATTAAAGCGATCGACTGTGGAATCGTAGTACGCGAGTTCATATTCCAGTCGTGCTATTACGTTCACTTTCGGGCAAATACCCTTGGGAAAGGTATGAACCCCCTTATCCTCCCAGCTGTAGGTTAAATAGCACCACTACTGTTCTTCTAGGAGAATGGCTTTGGCATTAAATAACCTACAAAGGTTGATATGCCATTAAACAAAGAAACCAAGATATTTTATAATAGTGCATATGTTCTGTGCAAAGATTTTTTTAAAGGTTGATGTGAGATGTTTAAAACAGGAGATGCCCTGTCATAACAAACAATAATAATGATAATAATTACTTACATAATAAATTCTTTATAGTTGAAATATGAAAGTCACTCTAACCCACTGTAGTTTATGACATATTTTGTTTATAATACAAAAAATTGATCTTTGTTTTTGCTACTAATAAAAACAAATAAATGTGATTGTTCTTTGTTGGTAATATTTGAAGATTTGTCAATCTGCAAAGCAGATTTTCAATAATTCCTTTTATTCTTTAAATAATGTTCAATATCAGCAGATATTTCCATAATTTGCCTATTGGAAAGGATAATTTTATTTATTTCTGGTTTTCCTTTACCTTTTAACCTTGCCAACTGGATAATTGAAACAAGTAACATTTGCGACTATTTCAGCTTTCCAAAGGTGAGTCGAAAGTTTTGCAATATTTTGGTACATGCTACTTTGCAGCATATATGTCAAGTGACTGAAGAAATTTAAACTATGGTAGTTAGTTTGCTGTTGTTGACAGTATAGTAGTAGTTGGTGTGCTGACATATTGTGCATTGCTTCACTTCATGCGGGATTTGAAAGCTGCCCAGATAAATTTGCAATGTAGTCAAATTTGGGAACAGATACTCGACAAGTATGAACTGAGCCCTAACTCTACAAAAGCAACCAAAAACATCTGTTGTGTCAAAGGTGAAGGAGCAGTCAGTCACAATACAATAACCAAAGGTTCAAGAAAATTTGACTGACGGGTAGGCCTAAAACCATGGATTCTGAGGCCGTGCTCCAAGCCATAGAAGCAAATCCAGTGAGTTGCACAAGGTAAGTATCTGGCAAGAATGACATCTCACAGTCATTACCTTCACAACCTCAGCAAAAGCATCCGACACAGCTAAATTGTGTCTCACATTACCAAAATAATGCAAAAGTTTTTACTCATCTGAGAATTTCAGTGGAAGTTATGAGAGATTTTTACAGAAATTTTTAACCTTTTTAAAAAAATAATTTCCTTCCGTTAGTAAGCTGGACAGATAAGAAATAAAGAATAAGTTGGTTGGCAACTATTGTTGAGGGTGACCAAAAGGCTCCCTTTTCAATAGCTACTACACCAAGATGTAGGGGAGGGCGCTACTTCTTTTCCAGGATTGCTCCACTTTACCCTTGATACGTACCTTATATTGCTGAGCAATTCATCAAGGATGTATCAAGTACCATTTTTAAAGTCTTTAGTATGACTCAACCTGGGATTGAACCCAGGTCTTCCAGACCATTGGCGAACACTCTACCCACTAGTCCAATGAGCCGGTAAGAGAAATAAGATGAAAGAAATACAAGTGAAAAATGTCTAATGCTTCAACTAAGAAATTTCAATACTATTAATACTACAAGTAATAAAGTATATTGAAATAAACAGGGCAGATGAAAAATAAAGAATAAACCTTCAATAAAAAGAAGGAGAAATAAGATGAAAGAAATACAAGTGAAAAATGTCTAATGCTTCAACTAAGAAATTTCAATACTATTAATACTACAAGTAATAAAGTATATTGAAATAAACAGGGCAGATGAAAAATAAAGAATAAACCTTCAATAAAAAGAAGGAGAAATAAGATGAAAGAAATACAAGTGAAAAATGTCTAATGCTTCAACTAAGAAATTTCAATACTATTAATACTACAAGTAATAAAGTATATTTAAATAAACAGGGCAGATAAAAAATAAAGAATAAGCCTCAAATTAAAAAAAACAAGAATAATGCCCCTCAGGCAGCACTTGCCCCTTATCTAAAAGAGCTATATTAGATTATTTTTGTAATGCTTGAAGTGCCTCTCATCCACCCATTAAAAGGAAAAAGCCAACCAGTATTTCTCAGCACTGCTCTCAACCATGTATCTGGTGCACGACCACTGAATGAATCAATCCCACAAACCTTTATATATGATGGAGTAGAGGTTGACAGAGGACTAGACAAATGACCAGAACAAGATAAAATTAATTATCAGGTCTTTATTGAGCAAATTGTACATGAAAGGTTTATGGGTGTTGAATCACAGGTGCTGTATTATGTCAGTGTAGTCTTTGTTGAGCAGTGAAAGTTGGTGCAATAGAAAGTCGTAGACTTGGCTCTCCATAAGCTCTTGGTGACAGTGGATTTATATGAGGATGGTCTCGGTGCTTGGTGCAGATCATAGATGTAGCTGTATTGTCAGGTTGTAGATGTAGCGAGAGACTGTCAAAGATGTGGATGCATTTGTTGCAGAAGAGTTAGATGAATGATATCCCAGTTTATTCAGTCCTTGGTTAACCAGGGTTATGTCGATGTAGCCTCAAAGTGCTGGTGCTAGCCATGGTGTTATTCATGGAGTAGGGTGATGCAGATGTCTACTGTTGAGTGATGCAGGCACAGGTGCTGCTGGCTGAAGCTGCGGCTGGTCTTCAAGTGCTGCTGCTTGGTGGTGCAGGAATGGCCGCTGGGTGAAGCTGAAGCTGGTCTGTAGTTAGTGTTAGCTGATGCATCATCATCTCATGGTAGCTGCCAAGAGGTGTAGTGCGGAGACCAGAGGTATCTTCAAAAGACTTTCTGAAGTCAGACCTGAGATATGGCTGTTTGAATGAGAGAGAGCTGCAGTGATTGGTTGGGAGCTGGCATTCATTGTGTTGGGTCTGCTGCTGAGATTGGTTGGATTCCACATTGGCTGCTTTGGTTGGTGGTAGGGACACAGACCCCACGTTTGGCAGCTTGCTACTGAGAGAGGAATAGGCACCTTTCCTCTGGGCATAAACCTGGTCTTTATTTGTCACTGCCTCCAACCAGACAGGACTTGATGCAAATGTTGTATTTTGACCTTCGACCCGGCCCAAAATGCCATTCAAGGTCATGCACCGGAAGGAAGTGACACATTCTAATGGCAGTTATGAGAAGAAATCGCATGGGCGGAAATTGGCTGATGAAATGGGACGAGCTAAAAAAATTCCCATGGTACACTCATAGACTGATGCACCGGAAGAGAGTGACCTGTGAACTGCATGACAGTTATTTCCGCTCGGTGACGATCACACAGGCCATTCCAAAGATAGTGGAAGGGACACATCCCGATCGCCAGATATCGGAAGAAATTGCAGAGGTGTGGAGGCGTGTCCATATCTCCGCATGGGAGTTTGAATGTAATATAAGGCCGACGAATTGAACAGAGCCAGTTGAGTTGCAGACAGTTGGAGATGGAGGTAGACGAGATGTGGTAGGGAAAGCCACATCAGGCCGAAGGGGCAATTTGGGCCCTGATGAGTTGGGGTCCAGAGAAGATGCTGATAAGATGCAATAAAGAAAGCCATCCCCCAGCAGAGTGAGCCCTGGGCCTCCGGTTGAGCAGCCCTGGAGAACGAGAAAGACACAACGTGATGGCCATAAGAGAAGGGGTCAAAATATTACAGTTTATGTTCGGTCTCCAGCTCCCTCTCACACACAAACCTTGAACAACCCTTTCGAACCCTTACAAATAAAGTGACAGGTAAATATTTTGTTAAAGAAGTCTTCCTTCCTGCGTGTGTCTTTATCATTACGTCTGTTTATCATTGCGTCTTTATTATTGTGTCGTTATGATACAGTATATGAGAATATTACACAAGGCCTTTTTTTAGTGGGGGTTTAGGGAGGGAGAGGTTGGCACAAGCAAAGAGTTGAGCCCTGCTAGATGTATGCTGGTCATCAACTCAGCGAGTGTAATGTGAGCCAGATGAGCCTACTGCTGGACTTGAACTCACTCAATATATAACATGAGACTGGCACATATGCCTGCTCATAGGTTGAACTAGACCCAAGAGTCTAGTGCTATGCATCAATGATATCATTACCCACCAGCAAGTGGCTCAGCTGAAGCCAAGAGCCATTCAGCCTCAAATCTGTCCTTGACCCTGAGAAATGGGAGAGGAACAGATACCTCTCCTCCAAGCCGGAGCCTGCCACACTCTTGATTTTTCAGTTGCTGCCTGCAGTGTTTAGAAAGGAGTAAAGGAGTGCTTTCTTTGTGGTCTGAGTGAATGGGCCTCTGTGTTATAACATACTGGAAGTTCCTCAATTAAATATAAATAATAATGAAATACTTCATGGTTCTTCAAAGAGGAGTTTTTAAATATGATGTATTTCATACTGTGGTTACAAACTGTTTCTAAAAGGCCAGTAGAATTAATCCCTTTTGAAAAATAATTTGTGTGTTAACTTGTAATAATAGGCACAATATTGTTGTTGGCTGATGTCATGGGTTCTCAACATTTTCTCTAAACCAGGGATTTTTGGTTTGAGTAGCCGGGACAGCTAAAATATATCTGTACACACTCCATCTAAAATCCTATTGTATCATATTCTGCTTATGTCTGAGGGGACAAGGAAAATGCTGTTTGAGGCAGGAAGTAACAGTTGCTTTTTCAATACATTTTTTATAGAACCCAGAAAAACAAATATACAGATATAGTTGCTTTATATATATATATATATATATATATATATATATATATATATGAGTAAATTATGGTAATAAATCTGAAAGTATGAAGTTTCAAATGTGATGAAGACATTAGGATGTAAACTCAAAGTTAAAACATTTCGGTTTTAATAAACCTTCATCAGGACTTTAAGATGGTGAAAAATGTTGCTTGAATAACAATAAATATTTTTAAAATAAAAGGAGAAAATAAAGTATATAGAGAGAAAGAAAGACTCATAACTGTTCAGTCAGCATTCTTTAACATGACTGGCAATGATGTTTAAAACATGTTGAATTTCTAAGGCGTACAATGAATTGAAAAATGATAAAAGGATCAATTGTCAGAATTTTTGAGAAAAGTGGAAGGAAAAGAAGAAAAAAAAGAATAAGTTATTTTAATGAAAACATCCATCATTGTTCAATCAATATTTTTCACCATCTTAAAGTCTTAATGATGGCTAACTAAAACCAAAAGTTTGACTAACATTGACTTTACATTATAATAAATTCATCATATTTGCAATTCTTTCTTTATCTATTTTCTTCATATATATGTATATATAAAGATGTGCTGACAGCACACAATTCCTTGATGCTCAATCTCAATCCATTCCCAATTGGTAAATTCTCTAGACAGTATCCAGTGTCTAAACAGAGCTGATGAATCTACGATTTTCCTCATCAGCCCACACTGGTGTGTCAATGATAGAATAGTACATAATAGAATAGTACTTATGAGTTTGTTCTTACTTCTCCAACAATGTCTTTTTTGGATGGTTTGTGAGATGGAAGGTAAATGTCCATACACCTGCTGTTTTGTGGGGTGCTGCTTCCAGGATTTGTCAGAAAAGCATGAAATATTCTTGTAATGTAACCATTTAGCTTTTTCTCCAGGTGTTTTCTTAAACTCCAAGTAATACAAATGACATAGCTTGGAAGAATAAAAGAAAGCAGGAATTTTATAGATAGGTAATGTTTTGTGATTGTATTGGGATTTATTTTGGTTTTTATTCTTTCTTTTTGTTCACTTCTTACCAAATTTGGAAATCTTTTTTAAATTTTTATTCTTTTGAATCTTCTATCTTCAAACATCTTCTTTCTTGATTAGAATTAGAAGAGGCTTTGTCAAATGTTAAAAACAGGTGAGTTAAAATGTCAGTTTAAGAGAATTCTTGAAAATATAAAACAAAAAACATTTCTGTACAGAATAGTTGTATTTAGCCATTCTCTTGTTTATTCAACTTAAGCTTAGCCCTGCCAAATACATTTCTCCCATCTTTGTTAGTAAATGACTTAAGGAACATTTAGTTTTAACTAATTTCATTTAAAAAGTTTGCTTTTAGTGTTACTGAGGCAATTGTAACATCTCTCAGAAATTTGATAATATCCTGTCACATTTGGTATACGATTTTTTGGTTATGCCTGCATATGAGACATGACAAAAAAAGATAGCAGGTGCTATGTGCCAGACTAAGTAAAGCTTAGGAAATATTAACCAAGGCTTATGAAAGTTAAGCAGACGTAGCCACAGCAAGTAGAGTCAGCAATCATAGGTTTGTGCACTCGAGTAAGCAAAACCTGGTCAACGACAACATAACATTAGGGATGAAATAAGGAATTCTGATCAAATCCTTTCAAAATGTCTGATATGATAATAGGTTGACCACTGATAATACCTTTTCTTTTTGACTTTTAATTTATTTCAATAATAAGCATTTTGCCTTTGAATTTGCTCAGAGAATGCTTGAAATATTCTATCAATCAATTGGTTAAACTTGGTTGGGTTATTATATGTTGAAGTTACATTAAAAACTATGGCCTCTGATTATTAAGAGTAAAAAAAAATTCTTTACAATCATTTTAGGTTTAGTCTGGTTTATTAGTTTAGCAGTATATCAACATCTTATGGGTCATTCAGTATCAAAATTTGATTTATTTATAAATGTTTGATTAAAATCATAATTATATTTTCACCAATCGATTGCAATCATTTTTTTAATCACACTTTTTTGTTGATAATATTAATCATTTGTTTGCACACAGTTATATGGTAGCAAGTATTCTTATACAATAAAAATAATAAGTTGCACACAGTCAACTGGATATATGATATACCACAGAACAAAGAAACCAAACTAAACATAAGGTTTAATTTCTGTTTTATTTTACCCATAGAGGTAGCCCTAACAGGTACTATTACTCCAGGTGGTACCCTAACAGGCACTACCATAGATCAGAGTGGACCTGGGAGTAATGGCAATGAAGGGCTGACTCCATCTTTCCTAGGGCTCTAGAACTGGAGCTTTATTTCCTCATTCATTTTAGTGCGATGTGTAGAACACCCTGTTTTAATGGGGTCTTACCCCTTTCACAGGGATACAGTTGGGATATTCTAAGCCTGACTAACAGGGTATATGATATCTTTAAACAAGTAAATCCTTTTTCATACAGATCTATTTAATCCATAGATAAGATCCTAACAAGTATGTCTTCTCCAGATCAGAGTGGACCTGGGAGTAATGGTAGTGAAAAGGTGATTCTATACTCCCCAGTGCCCCACAACTGAATCTTAAGTATTAGGTACAGTTTTTAGCCATACCTAGGAAAGAATATTCCATCAGTATAATGCAAAACTGAATACTTCTTTAGTTACCAAACAAGGTGTCCACCCTGTCAGCAGGATCTGTTGAATATGCTAATTGAACCTCTGCAAAGGGTTAAGACTCTCTACTCTCTCCAACAAGAATCCTTGGCTTTTGGAGAATGTGGAGTACCCCTTCATTACTATTACTCCCATGTCCACTCTGATCTGGAGTTGTTGTACCTGTTAGGGTCCCTTCTAGGGATCAAATAGAACTGTTATATACATCCATTCAAATTTGTACAAACAGATGACTGATGTTAAATTGTTACTGTCACATTGCAATACTATTCAACCATTCAACTGTATATTAAGGATTATTATTAGTTTTTTGAAACCATACTGATGTGTGCAAATTGTATGTATTAGATAGGAATACTTGATATATAGAATTAATAATATGAAATAGTATTACCTGTAACCATTTAACCGTAAGGGAACAAATGATTAATATAAGAGTTGTTGGTGTTAGATTGGAATACTTGAAACCATTTAACAGTATACAAAGAAATAAGCTCAAAAAAATCTCTTTAAAAAATTACCAACAAACTTTTCACTCACAACTCATATAAATAGGGGAAAAAAGATTTGGCCTTAACTAGCCCACAAAATGATCCTGGACAAGACTGATTGCATTTCACATAGTACAAAGTACCTTGGGAAAGGTATGAATCCAATTATTCTCCCTCCAGCTATGGGTAAATAGTAGGACAGACTGGTTCTTCAGCCTTGGTGAGGCAACTAGTCTAGGAGAAGGAATACTCTGAATTCAAACCTGATAAACTCCGCTTAAAAAATTGACCATGTGTCATATCCTGCCCGAGCGGAGGGGTTGGTAAATAGGATTAACTAGCCCACAAGGGTTGATATGCCATTAAACACCAACCAACCAACAAACAAACAAACAAGCACCATGACATTTTTTTTAATTCTTATTTTTAAATGATTTTAAAAGATTGTAAATAATCAAAGAATTTGTCCTAGAATTGTTTTTGTGACAAAAGCAATTGTAATGTCTTCTGCTTTATGATTAAGTAAATTAATTTTTGATGAAGCAAGAAAAGATTGTGTTGTTTTAATTTTTTTTTGATTTTCATTTTCTAATTTAAACAAGGATAAAAAGTAGAATTATTGAATTGTTTAATACAGCAAATCTCTTTGTCTGTCTTTGTGACACAAGAAAATTGCTCTTTAAATCCATTTCCAATATTCAAAGATTATGATTCCGGATAATCGAAAGAATTTGGTTTAAAATTATTTCAGTCTATTTTGTATTGTCAACAGATCTTCTCATACATTATCAAAAATCTACCTATAAATTCTATTGTATGAATATATATATATATATATATATATATATATATATATATAAGTTTAGAAAAAAGTAATCAATGATGGTTGTAAAACATTCAAAGTACAAATAATCAAACACTCCATCTAGAAAAGAACATTTTAATAACAGGATTTGACTTTGGTCCCAGACATTTTTCAGCCTTAACATGTTTGTAATATCTGCAGTAGATTCTATTGGCCCAGTTGGTTGGGACAGTAGAATACACTGACTGCTTCTCTGCAGAGGGATAAGAACTCTCTCCACAATGAGTGTCCTGGATATGACACAAAATAATCTAATGGTGAGGTTCAATTAATGCTGGAGCTTTGGAGGATGCGGTGTACTCCTTCATTGCCATCGCTCTCAGGTCCGCTCTGGCTCCGATAGGCTCCTATCTATGGGTCAAATAGAACTGTGGACTTATGCTAAAATAAATTGCTTGAAATAGAACTGTTTTGACATTTAAACTGTATACTTAAGCTAAACTGATTTGTTTGAAATGGAACTGTTTTTGTAGGCTAAACTGAATTGTTTGAAATAGAGCAGTTTTGACATTTAACTGTGTGTAAACAAAAACCTATAATTACATTAAACTGAATTGTTTGAAATAAAACTGTTTGATTAAATTGAATAGCTTGAAATAGAAATGTTTTTGATAATTAAACTATGTACTTATTCTAAACTGAATTCTAAAAAATAAAACTGTTTATTTGTATAAAAATGCATTTGGCATTAAATAACCAACAATGGTTGATATGCCATAAAACCCAAGCAAACAAACAAATAAGTAGGTTCTGTTTATCCAAAATGGGACTTGCTAGTCAGATATCTCATGACAGCAAACAGTTGCAGGTTCTTCCTCAGTATCCTACAGGTAATTTGTGTCAACTCTGTGTCAAAGTATGTGCGTCAGCAGCAAGTCTGAGAAGCGAAAAGGGTGTGTCCAGGGTTAATGTCAAAGATAGTTGTTTTGCCTGTCATATGTGAAGCAAGGATTACAATAGTGAAGTTGGCCTGAGTAGTCACAGGCATTCCCATGGTTTTTTTATGGGATTAAAGAAATGACCTTCTCTAAAGAAGTAGCAGTCACACATATATATATATATGTATATATATATATATATATGTGTGTGTGTGACTGCTACTTCTTTAGAGAAGGTCATTTCTTTAATATATATATATATATATATATATGGAAGTAAATAATGGAAATGAAACTGACAGTATGAAGAAAATAGAAAAACAAAATATTCCAAAAGTGATGAATTCATTATAAAGGAAAGTCAACGTTTAAACGTCTCGGTTTTAGTAAACCTTCATAAAGACTTTAAGATGGTGAAACAAGTGCTGCTAGAACTATGGTGGATGTTTTAATCAAATACAATCATTCAATGAACATTCTTTTTTTGAAAAACTAACACATGATTGGCACAGGCAAATGATGTTTAAATGTATGGAACTTCTCGGAGATAAAATGTATTGAAAGATGATCAAAGTAAAAAATTTGCCGAAACACTCCAGACAAAAGAAGAGAAAAAAGGAAGGAAAAGAAAAGAAGCACTTGTTTCACCATCTTAAAGTCCTGAAGAACATTTACTAAAACTGAAACATTTTAACATTGACATTCTTTTATAATAAATTCATCACTTTTAGATTACTTTGTTTTTCTATTTTTTTCATATATATATATATTTATTCAGCACCTCCACCACAGACAAGGTCAATTTTTCATCAGTTTAAATTCATAGTTTTCTGTTTCTTTGTCTGGTTGCCTTACCAAGGCTAAAGAACCCAATCTGCCCTACTATTTTCTTTTTGCTAGGGGAGAAAAATATGGATTCATGCCTTTTGCAAGGGCCTTATTCTAAAGTGAAAAATCTAAACAGATTCATCCAGGATTTGAACTCAGATCACTAATTTCAATTCCTATAATGATAACCGTAGTCAAGGGCAACCAGTAGGCTCCCTTTTCAATAGCTACTACACCTAGGTGTAGGGGAGGGTGCTACTCCTTTCCCTGGATTGCTCCACTTTACCCTTGATACGTACCTTATAATGCCAAGTGTTAAGCAAGGAGATATCAAGTACCATTTTAAAAGTCTTTGATATGATATGAACTGGGATTGAACCCAGGTCTCCCGGACCAATGGCAAACACTCTGTCCACTGGGCCAACCTGGCTTTTAGCTGAAGAATCACAATGGCTTGATTTATGGCATATCAAATGCCAAAGCCATCCTTGTAAAAAAGAAAACAGCCGTAATACTATTTAACCTATTGCTGGGAGCATAAGGTGGTTCATACCTTTTCTCAAAGATAATTAATCACAAGATTTGGTAAAAAAGTTTTACTATTCCAGCATTAAATAAAACAAAATGTTGCTATTTTATGTCAACAAAAAAATTGATACAATACCTAACTCATAGTGTATCATCAAAACATTTAGTAGAAGAGCATTTAGAAGCAAAGGTTGGCCTTATTTGATAGCATAAGACTTTCATCATAAATATAACAGCCTAGTAAGCTGGGGTTGTAGAATATGCAGACTGCATCTCTGCTGAGGGCTAACATCCCACTCCATGTGTATCTTGGCTATGACACTAAACTGCATCTGATGGTGAGGCCCCAGGCTTGGAGTTTTGGGCAATCTGGAGAATCCCTTTATTGCCATTACTCCCAGTCCACTCTGACCCGGAGTAGTAGTACCTGTTCAGATCCCATCAGTAGATCAAATGGAACTGTTTAATCCTTTACTGTACTTGAAACCTTTTTACTGTGTGCAAATAAATCAATAATGTTGAATAGAATTATTTGTGTTAGAAAGCAATACTTGAAACCTTTTAACTGTGTGCAAAGAAATCAATAATGTTGAATAGAATTATTTGTGTTAGAAGGCAGTACTTGAAACCTTTTAACTGTGTGCAAATAAATCAATAATGTTGAATAGAATTATTTGTGTTAGGAGGCAATACTTGAAACCTTTTAACTGTGTGTAAAGAAATCAATAATGTTGAACAGAATTATTTGTGTTAGATAGCAATACTTGAAACCTTTTAACTGTGTGCAAATAAATCAATAATGTTGAACAGAATTATTTGTGTTAGATAGCAAAACTTGAAACCTTTTAACTGCGTGCAAATAATAGTGATACTTGAAACCCATGTTCGCAAACAAATGAGCTCTGGCTCATTTTTTTTAAAAGTTACCAACAAACTATTCATTTAAAAATAGGATTTGGCATTAAATAACCTCAAGAGTTGATATTCCATTCAACTAAATAACCTAACTTTAAAATTGTTTATATTGCATCATACATTTTGCATTTCAAAATAGAATTAATTAATAATATTTTTACTTTTCTTCTCTTTTCAGGTGAGTGTCACTGTACTGAAAAATATAATCAGTTTGGTAAGACGACAATCAATTACTTCTGCCTGTAGACACAAACATTTACAATTGTTTTAAACATATAAACATTTAAGCACATATATATATATATGTGTGTGTGAGTTAGGCAAGCATAGATATAGAGTCATGAGAGTTCAGTAATTGTGAGTTTCTCACCTATGCTATCATAAAATCAATGCTTGGTCTGACAATCTCATAAGTGAGAAATTAACTGTTACCAATCACTGTTGACTTTATGCATATGCTATATCCTAACATAAATATGTATGCTCTATAAATAATATGGAGCACTCTTTATTGATGATCAATAATATTGAGCACTCTTTATTGATGAAAATAAAATACTATGTTATTAATATCAATATACATATATATTTGAATTCTGTGAATTTTAAGTTTGTCCTTCTCAAAAATTGTCTGCTACAATAAATGAAAATTAAATGAATTTTTGTAAATTTTGGTTGAAATTTTTGCAATTTCAACAAGAAATCCAGAAAAGATTGCAATTTTATTCCAGCATAAAGTAATGTTTTGGATGGACCTTTAACTTCCAAAGCTTCTTATACTGTTGACGGACTTGTGTCATGTTACAAACACATTCTTATGCCATAAAACAAAGTTTTCTTTTCATTCTAAAGGATTTTACATTAGACATTATGGTTTAAACCTGTCTTCAGACAGATTCTCATACTGTTGATGGACTTGAAGCAAGGTACAAACAAATTCTTGCAAAAGTCTTATGCCATCAGATAAGACCTTCCTTGTCTTTTAAAGTGCCTTACAGAGAACATTTTTTAAATTATTATTATTATCATTATTTTGTTTCTTGAGAGTTTTTCACAGAAATAAAATAAATCGGGATTTCTTCCAAGCAGTAGTTGTGCCCATACTATTATATGGATGCACCACATAGACACAAACAAAACACATAAACAAAAAGCTACATGGAAATGACAAAAATGCTATATGCTGTCATAAACAAATCCTAGAAGCGCCATCCCACAAAACAGCAGTTATATGGCCACTTACCTCCTATCTCACAAACTCTCCAAGTAAGACAAACATGACATGCTGGGTACTGCTGAAGAAGCCAGGGTGAACTTGTGATATTTTCTTATGGACTCATACCCATGGACATGCCAATATCACCAACAATGATGTACATCAGTTCTGTGCAAATACTAGATGCTGTCTAGAAGACTTATCAGGAGTAATGGATGATATGGACGGATGGTGAAAGAAAGTTAGGAAAGAGTACTGTCTGTGCAACTTGATGTGATGAAATATATTTTTAAAAGGATAAAAAATTTCTTACTATGCTTCTTACAATGGAACAACCTTTCGTTAGGTGGAAGGAATTCTTGATTCTTCTTGTGAGGAGATAGTAAAACTATCAGTTCATATATATATATATATATATATTAGATTAAACAATACTGACATCCTTTGTTTACCCATTTTTATATCTATCTTTTTGAGTCACCGCATCGATTTTATGGTATCTGGTGGAAATTGGTTAATAAACCTTCCATAATTAATTGGTTCCGTAGTACTTTCTACTTGATCTTGAACTATCATCAGGGGTGTATATATTGCAAAAGCGATGTGACCTTTGGATGTACATTCCTACTTTGTAAGTGTTGAACGTTTATTATCTATACTGATGTGTTGTTGTAGCATTTATTTTTAAATTTGGTTCTATAAATAGCAGCAGCAGCTAAAGACATTGAAATACATTAGTACTGAATTTGAAATTGATTCTTTTGAGTTTAAGTAGTTTCTTTCTGATATGGAGTGCTTC
>OY757932.1:4804197-4944197 GCA_963585895.1 Sepioteuthis lessoniana
TGACCATCACATTCAAACAAATTTTTTTGCAGAAGATAACTAGTGTCTTTCCTCTGCACAGTAAGGCAGGAACTTTAAGGAATGCAGTGTACCCCTTCATTACCATCACTCCCAGGTCTACTCTAGTGGTAGTACCTGATATGGTCCAATCTAGGGGTCAGATAGAACTGTTTGACATTTAAACTGTATAATTATGCTAAACTGAATTGCTTGAAATAGAACTGTTTTACATTTGACTAAATGAATAATGTTTAATAGAATTGTTAGTGATACATAGCAATACTTTGAACCATTTGACTTTGACTTATGCAAAACTGATTTGTTTGAAATAGAACTATTTGATCATTTAACTGTGAGTAAATGAAATGGCTGATGTTTAATTAAATTAGTTAGTATTAAATGGCAATATCTTGAAAACATTTAACTGTGTGCAAACAAATGATTGATAGTAAATAGAATTATTTGTATTAGATAGAAATAATTGAAACCATTTAACTGTGTGCAAAAAAATGAGCTCAGGCTCATTTTTAAAATGTTATCTAGAAAATGTGTTTAGAAATCATATATTTAATATATATGTATAAAAAGGATTTGGCATTAAATAGCCAGCAAACTATGATATGCCATAAAACCAAACCAAACTAATCAATTATATAGTTTCAAGTAACTATTCCTATTTAATGATAATCATTTATTTGCACACAGTCATATGGTTGCAAGTATTCCTATCTAACTACTAATAATTTGAAAGTAGTTACATTTTCAAGAAAAATTTCAAACTAATCCTTAGTTTGTAGCTTCAAGTGACTCTTCTTAATAGAAATAATGTGCACCCAGTTATATGGTTGCAAGTATTCCTATCAAATACAAGTAATTTGTATACAAATTTATTAAACTCATAGATGAGTTTGGTTTCATTGCTTTAATGGCATATTAACCTTTGAGGGTTATTCAGTGCCAAAGCCACCCTTCCAAAAAAACAATAATAGTGCTATTTAATCAATAGCTGGCAGGGTAGATTTGGTGGTTCATACTTTTCCTATAGGTATTGGTCCAAAAGTAAATGTAATGGCACAACTAGAGTTTGAACTCATTTACCATGACATTGCAGTCCAGCATGTTAACCACAACAAGATTTGGATTCCCTTTACCTCATAGATGAATCCCTAACCAATACAATTACTTCATTTTGAGTAGACCTGGGAGTAATTGGAAATGAAGGGATACTCTACACTTTTGAAAGATCTAGAATTGGAGCCTCACAACCAGATACAGCTCAGTGTCATAACTCAAGATGGCTTCTTTTTTTTTTTTTTCTTTTTTTTTTTGTTAGTATGGTGGGTCTAAATCATCTGCTCAGGATACAGACAATGTATTCTAAGCTGGATAAAACTTAACTTTTCTGAACACGGTTGAGATTATTATTTTAACTGATTGTTTGGAGAAAAAAAGCACTTGGCAGGATTCATTGAACATGTGAACTACTAGCAAAGTGTTAAATTATTGTAATGATAATAATCTTTACATGGCTTCTCACCATCAACCAACTTTGTTTAGGCAGGTACTAAAATCAATTTGTAAAGGACTATCAATAAACTCTAGTTATAAAGAAATTTTCAACATAACAAGTCTTATTGTTATTTGCGCCTAAAATGACACCTGGTATAGCCGAAAGCCTTAATAATAAACTAAAGGTTTTATTAGTAAATATCTTTAACTGTATATTACACATAATACACACACACACATATATATAAATATATATAGTTGTTGCATAGTGGCTCCACCACATTACTTCTGGTATTGCAGAAGTATAAAAGACACCATATCTCTTAAGACAGAGACAGAAGCAGAGACAGCTCTGAAAGGACGTCGGTCAGTAGAAGACCAACTTTGGATGTAACACCTACAGCAAGAGACTTATAATACTAGTTAGACTGTACCACTTGAGTTAATAAATAATTAACTCTGTTTCACTGTGTATCGTTTCCTTACCACGATACAACAATTGCTTGAATAAAGTATGAAGAAATTGGGAATATAAGGTTGAATGAAGATCAAGTGATACCCTTGCTAATGCTTGTTTTTTGTTTTATAGCATATCAACCTTTGTGGGTTATTTAATGCCAAAGCCATCCTTCTAGAAGAACAGTAATGATACTTTTTGATCCATAGCTGGAGGGGATAATGGGTTTCATACCTTTCTGAAGGGTATTAGTCTAAAAGTGAATGTTATAACACAACTGGAGTTCAATTTCACTTACTACAATATTCTATTCCTGCATATTTGCCACTATACTATGAGGACTCCCCATTCCCTGTAACATGGAAGGAATTTAATTCACATATGGATCGAAAAAATATCTGGCAGAAATCTGCATTTTCTAGGATGAATATCATTATGGTTTCCATCAAAGAAGCCATATTGGAAAACTGAGTAAAGATAGGAAAATTTTTGACCAAATTGACGGAATTAGAAGAAATTGATGTCAATCAATTATTTGATGATACGTTATTTGGTATGTAAGATATCATTGGTGATATTCATATAAATGTGATGCATTGCAAATATACTTTGTCATTTTTCTATCATGGTTTGATTCTTGAATTTAATACCTCTTGTTGAAGAGAAGATGACTTACTCTGTGCTATAAAGTGAGAATGTATATGCCTGGCATGTAAAATGAGTGGTACGCTCAAAAGAGAGAAAAAAAAAACATAGCCACCCAAACACAAAATGCAGTCTCGAGCGAGGAGAATTTGTGAGAGTGGTGTATGTAAATTCTCCTTGTTCAAGACCTCGTTTTATCTTAAACTGAGTTGTTATGGCAGCCATGTTTCTTTTTTTCTCTCTCTCAAGCATACCACTCATTTTGCATTCCAACTAGATATACATGCTCGCTTTGCTACATGGGGTAAGTCATCTTTTCTTCTACACTTCTGATTCCAATAAAGATAATTCATAGGACACAGTATCTTATCATTCAACATCAAAACTGGCCAAAAAATTACAGCAAAATGGAAAAGACTTGCGGCAACTTTTGGCTTTAATAATTAATTCCTTTATTCAATCATTTCAGGAATATGATTCATTGGTCAACCCGTAGACTGGATTGTCATATACACCAATATATACAGTTTTCTTGAAGTTTAAAACTATGTTAACATTCAGATGAATATAAATCTATTTTGCTCTCATTATATTTAATGTTAGTTCAATGATAATATAATTCATAAAAGCATTAACTGACAGGCATGAATCCATCTGTTCTCCTATTTATAGGTCAAATACTTAAGTAAACTGGATTCTTTTGCCTTTATATGACAACTGGTTTAGAAGAAGAAAATCTCTGAATTCAAAACAACTATAATCTGCTTAAAAATGATTTTGAATTACATTCTTCCAATGACAGAGATATTGGGTAAAGAGATACTCTGCTTAAAAATCAACCTCGTGTCACATCCTGACAGATACTATCACTCCAAATCAGAGTGGATCTGGGAGTAATGGCAAGGAAGGGGCTCTCCATATTCTCCAAAGCTCCAGAACTGGAGCCTCACCATGAGATGGTTTTGAGTCATAACAGGACTCCTGTTGCAGGGCGGGTCTTACCCCTCTGAAGAGATGCAATCAGCATATTCTACAACCCCAGATGACTGGGCTATCACTGGTTTGTGAGCCACATGTGACTCTCTGTGTTTCCTGTGACATGTTTTATGGTTATACATGACTCTCTAACTGCTTTTAAAATAACAGATAAAATTGAATATACCTTGAACAGTGAAAGGATTAAAACAACTCCCTTTATGGTAATGAAAAGAATTAAATATTCAGAAAGACATCAAAAGATACCCAAAGTAGTTTTTTTGTTTTGACTCATAAAGATATTTGACTTTCATTTAGAATATAATCCATACAATATAACTTTGTTTATGAGCTGTGAATTTGATTTTTCTGAATTAAAATAGAATAATGCATATGACATCAATACCTTATCATCCAGTTTCAAACAGTCAAGTCGAAAAATTGATCCAAACACTGAAATCAACATTAGGGTAACTAGAAAGTTGAGGGAGAGTATATATGTCCAGTTTTTATCAAGACATGATGAATATATGGTGCAAAAATAACAAAGAAACTATTAAATCACACAGCATCAAATAGATGGACTCAAGATTTCCTTGTAAAAGCAGTGTATGATATCCTATCTAGTCAATGTGAAATAGTGGAAAATTTTCGTTTTAATACTCCATAACAGCTGTTTCATCTTCAACATAATTATTCAAATCTGATTCTTAAATGTAAATATGAAAAATTGTATTAATCATGAAGTAGCTGTTTTGGACTGTTAAATAAGAAACAGTGGTTAGAAGAGTGTATTATTATTTTTTTAATATTAAGCACACTGCATAAGATAACAAAAAGAAATACACACACACACACACACACACACTTGTACAGCTGTTTGGTTGGGTTGGTTTTTATGGCATAGCAACCCTTGTAGGTTATTTAATGCCGAATCCTGTATATACAAATATATTAGATATATATGATTTAGTTTAGTTGGGTTTTATGGCATATCAACCCTTGTAGATTATTTAATGCCAAATCCTCTTTATACATATAGATTAGATACATATGATTTGGTTTAGTTTGGTTTGGTTTTATGGCATATCAACCATTGTAGGGTTATTTAATGCCAAATCCTCTTTATACATATATATCAAATATATATGTGATTTGGTTTTATGGCATATCAAACCTTGTAAGTTATTTAATTCCAAATCCTCTTTATACATATATATCAAATATGTATATGATTTGGTTTGGTTGGGTTTTATGGCATATCAACTATTGTAGGTTATTTAAAACCAAATCCTCTCTCTCTCTCTCTTTCTCTCTCTCTCTGTATATATATATATATATATATATATTGAATATTTATATTTATTTGTTAATATTTTGTAGATAGCATTATCCAACAAGCAGGAGCTCTTTTTGCATACCATAAATGGTTTCAAGTATTCCTATATAATAGTCAAAATTTAACATCAATCATTTGTTTTCACATATAGTTTTTTCTATTTTACCCGTAGATAGGACTCTATCAGGTGCTACCACACCAGTTAGAGTGGACCTGGGAGCAATTGCATTGAAGGAGTACTCTACATCCCCAAATCTCTAAGGCTCGAAAAATGGAAATATATCAAGAGGTTCCAAGATCAGGCAGCAGCTGTATCTGCATGGATCTGATTCTTCTGAACTGCAACATAAAACTAACAAAGACTGATATTATTATAAATTAGTTCTTAGTTAATGATGCAAGGGGCTGTTTTGAACAAATCCTGGAAGCAGCACCCCGCAAAAATGCAGCTCCTATCTCAAAAACCATCCAAGTAAGATGGCCAAGACATGCTGAGCACTTCTGGAGAAACAGAGAAGAGCTCATAAGCAAAGTTCACCTGTAGACTCCTCCAAATGGACACACCAATGTTGGCTGAACAGCAAAGACGTATATACAGTAGCTCTGCATAGAGACTGGATTCAGTTTAGAGGATCTGCCAAGACTGATAGCTAATAGGGACAAATGGTGAAACAGAGTCAAAGGAATCTGTACTATCAGCCTGACTTGATGATATATATATAGTCATTTACAGACAGATCTGTTTCGTTCTATCAGAACTCATCAGTGTGGCTAGACATGCTAGCTTACCGTAGCTGGGATCGCAACCCGGTGGACACAAACGTCAATCCAAAATATATATATATATATATGTGTGTGTGTGTGTGTGTGTGTGAGTAAAAACATTCACATTTTTGTTGTGTTATGATCTTTTCAGTACATCCCCCCCCATATACCATGAAAAATAATTTCAAAATGTTATTAGACCAGTTTTATCGAACATATTGAAACTTATAATGCACTGTTCATCCGCCAACTAATTTATTTTTATTATCATTTTTTTCATTTTATAGAAAAATTCTTGTTATGGCTTTAAAAATCAGTTCTCTGTTTTTTTAAGAGCCTAACTTCTAAATCAACGATTGTGCTTCCAACAAATTCTTCAACTGATGAGAACTCTCAGATACCCTTGGGAAAGGCATGAACCCCTTATCCCTTCAGCTATGGGTTAGATAGTACCATAACTGTACTACAAAAATGGCTCAACCATTAAATAACCCATGGAGGTTGATATGCCATTAAACAAAGAAATCAAACTGCAACTCTATGGAGGCTTGGTTTCAGAACCATTTATGAACTGTTTTTAGGGTGCAACAGTTGATGTCTCTCACTTTTATTTGAGTTTGTGTCCTTGCTGAATAAAAAAGATTAAAAACTGAATTTTTTTTTGTGGCATTGCTGCTGTTGTCTTCACAGTAGTAGCTATAGGAATTTTATGGGGTGGTATTGGAGGGGTATCTTTTACAGAGAAGACAAATACAGTTTAGTAGGGAATTTTTTTTTTAATTATCTGTTATAATCATCAGATATTCCATCTTCAGATTACTTTTCATTCCATACCCTGAAAGTCTTGAGCTCAGTTGGTTAGGGTTGTATAATGCACTGACTGCATCTCTGCAGAGAGGCAAAGCCTTCTTCCCCCACTCAACAAGTGTCCTGAATATGACACTAAACTATCTGATGGCGAGGCTCTAGTTTTGGAACTTTGGGGAATGTGGAGTGCCCTTTCATTGCCATTACTCCCAAGTTCACTCTGATCTGGAGTGATAGTACTTGTTGGTGTCCCATCTATGAATCAAAGAGAATTTTGATGTCCCATCTATGAATCAAAGAGAATTTTGGTGTCCCATCTATGAATCAAAGAGAATTTTGATGTCCCATCTATGAATCAAAGAGAATTTTGATGTCCCATCTATGAATCAAAGAGAATTGTTTTATTATTTATTATACTTGAAACTTTTTAATGGTGTGCAAACAAATGATTAATATTGAATGAAATTGTTAGTATTAGTGTTGTATAGTCACTACCAACTATACATACACATATGCATGCAGAATCATAATGACGACACAATAAAGATGAGCAGACACAGTTCTTTAGAAAAATATACCTCTCACTTTATTGAAAGGGTTGTGTGTGAGAGGGAGTTGGAGACTGAACAGAACTGCAACATATTGACCCCCACTCTTCTGGCTATCACAGCCTTTCTTTCCCGCTCTCCTGGGCTGCTCAACCGGGGGCCCAGCCTCTGCTGGGACATGGTTCTCATTCCAGCATCTTCTCTCCAACTTCTCTCCAACTGCTCTGAACGTCCTGTCGCTGGGGTTATATAATAATTCAACCCCTCGACAGTCAAGGTCACCTCTGATCTCCTGATATCTTCGACCGGATGCACCTGTTATTTACATAGGTACATTTCTTCTTTAGACAGCTTGGCCAGGTCGGAGGTCAATATGCAACATTAGATAGCAATACTTGAAACTATTTAACTGTAGTAGAAAGAACTGTTAGTGTTAGATAGGAATACTTGAATCCATGTTTATATGAGGGAGTGCTGAAAAGTTCTCAACCCAACTAAGAAGGGGATTGGCTCAGAACCATAAAAAATATATGTCGATCACATAATGGTTTTGCACTTCAACACAATTGGTACATCCGTCATCAATTTTGTTTAACCCTTCATTAATTTTGGTACGTCCTTCATTAACTTTGTTTAACCCGTCAAAAATTCAGTAAAACATTTTTTAAAAAGAAAGAATGGAAATGTAAAAAAATCATTGGTTATCTCAGCATTTCTTGGTTTTACTGAGAACTTTTCAGCATCCTCTTTATATAATATTTAGATTAATAAAACATTGATTATTGATGAAGAATGGAATTGATAAGGGAGGGAATGAGAAGGTACAGGTGAAGTGGAAGAGAACAGAGGCAAGAAATAATAGATAATCTTAGTTCTACAATTTCTTCAGGTTCAACCAATCTTTATGAACCATGAAAAAGAGTTTAAGTTTTATGAATAAATAAATATCAAATTGAATTTCTGATGAAAAAGAAAGCAATTTCAATTTCTTTAATGGCTAATCTTATAAAAGAGAAAGCTGAGAAGAGATGAGTACCTTTTCTCTTGCAAATTTTAAACAAGTCTCCAGTTTAAAATATGAAATATGCATTCAAAATTAGTAACTAAGACTAAATTCTCAACACTGGTAATCATTGGCTTATTTTGTGTTTTTTGTTTTTACCTATAAAGAGCAAATTTCTCTCTCTCTCTCTCTCTCTCTATATATATATATATATATATATATATATATATATATATATATATGTTGTCATCCACAGACAGAGTGTTTTGTTGTATCATAAATCTTCAGTGTGGCTTGACATGCAGGATGCTTCAAGCTGGGATTGAAACCCACCTAACTTTACACTCGACATGGTATCTAACTACTCAGCCATTTCGATGACATATGTCTGCTCAGGAATTATAATGCATATGTAGTGGCTTTCACTTGTTTACATTTTGGGTTATCAGATACCAGAGTGCTTTATTTGTTAGAAGAGCTTTTGCATTACATGAGTGCCAGCCATTAAATCCTTTGCCAGAGTGCTCAACTCTTGGAAGGGGTGCATATATATATATATATAGAGAGAGAGAGAGAGAAAGAGAGAGAGAGAGAGTTATCTTCAAAAAAAAAAAATATTGGAAATACATTCTAAGTTGAATGTTTAAATTGCTAAGTTTTATTTACATGTGATGCCAATCTCGTGACATTAATATAGTTTTCAGTCCGAAGTAGTCATGAAGAACACATTGTCAAATGATGGCCAATGATCAAACAATGTGGGATTAACAAATCCATACTGATAAAAAATCTTTTTTTCAACCAATGTTTATGAATGTATTCTTTTGTTCATAACATGCATGTGCACACACACACACACACACACATATATATATATATATATATATATATATATATATTATGCTTATCCCCTTGCAAGACTCCAACAACAATAGCAAAGTTAGTGTCACCATAGGGTGAGCAATTGCCAAGAAAATATAATACAAACATCATTTTTGTTTCTTTTAGGCCTCCATGTTAATGCACACAAAACGGAATATATGTGCTATAACCAAACGGGGGACATCTCCACTCTAAAAGGAACCCCTCTTAAACTAGTAGACAAATTCACATACCTAGGAAGCAGCGTCGAATCAACCGAAAAGGACATCGAAACGAGGTTAACGAAAGCATGGACAGCTATCAATAGGCTATCGACTATATGGAAATCAGACCTAACCGAAAAAATGAAACGCAGTTTCTTCCAGGCAGCGGTCACATCGATACTGCTATATGGATGCACTACATGGACGCTAACAAAACGGCTGGAGAAGAAACTAGATGGCAATTACACAAGAATGCTGCGTACAATCCTGAACAAGTCCTGGCAACAACACCCCACAAGACACCAACTGTACGGCCACCTGCCCCCTATCACGAAAACTATTCAAGTTGGGCGAACCAGACATGCAGGACATTGCTGGAGAAGCAGAGATGAACTCATAAGAGATGTACTCTTATGGATCCCCACACATGGCCGCGCAAAAGCAGGACGACCAGCACGAACGTACATTCAGCAGCTATGTGAGGATACAGGTTGTTGTCCTGAAGACCTACCTAGGGCGATGAACGATAGGGAGGAGTGGCGAGAGAGGGTCAGGGATATCCGTGCTGCCAGCACGATATGATGATGATGACTTTCTGTATTGTTAATACAGAGTGACCGGTCATCCAGTTTGAAATTATTGTTGTAAAACAAAAACAGGACAATTGGTCAATCATTAGATAAGATTGGACAAATTGTTTTGATTAGAGGTTTTTTGGCAGTAAGAGCTGTCTGTTTTATTAGTCAGTGTTCTTTATTGATAGAAGGACTTGAAAAACAAGAACCTTGCAATACATATATATATATATCAACGAGATAGAATAAAGATTTATATATATATATATACGAGATAGAAGAAAGATTTATCCCATAACCTATTTTGGTCATGAGACTGCCACTCATATAGCATGTCTTCTGCATGAATAACCTAGTGGAGTCCATCCCTCTCCAAGTCTGGTTTTGAATTCAGAGTTTTCCTTCTTCAGGACCAGTTGTCATAGCAAGGTTAAAGAGCCCAATCTATCCTACAATTCATTTCTAGATAGAGGTACAGTATTTGGATTTATACTTTTCCCACTGGCACAAATCCCCAAATTTTCAGCCCATCCCTTCCAGGCATGACGTCATTCATACTCCAGCCCCATTTTCTATCTGGCATTTATTATGACAATTGTGATTGTTATATCCTCTGCATGTGAGCGTAAACTGTACCCAATGTCTGTGCACCTGAACTAAGAGCCAAATAGTTCAAAGCCCAACCAAACTGAATGATAAAATATAATTAATGAAAAATGATTAATATAAAAAAAATAATTCCATAATTATATAACATATAGTACAGATTTGTTTTACACACAGTTAAATGTCAAAACAGTTCTATATTAAACAAATCAGTTTAGTGTAAGTACAGTTTCAATGTCAAAAAACAGTTCCATTTCAGATAATTCAGTTTAGAATAAGTATGCAGTCTAGTTGTCAAAACAGTTCTTTTTTAAACAATTAAGTTTAGCATAAATACACAGTTTAAATGCAAAAAAACCCAGTAAACTCTAACCACCATTTAGTTCTATTTAACCCATAGATAAGACCCTTATCAGGTGCTACCACTCCGGACCAGAGTCGACCTTGGAGCGATGGCAATAAAGGGGTATTCCGCATTCCCCAAAGCTCTAGCATTACTGGAACCTCAACATCAAATTGTTTAGTATCTTATCCAAGACACTCATTAGGGGGTGGTCATACCCCTCTGCAGAGAAGCAGTTGGTGTAATCTACAGTCCCAGCTGACTGAGCAACCAGGATTTGAACTTGGATAGCCATATCAACTTTCTAAGATGATAGCCATTACACCACAAGTGCCCCCTCATATGTGTGTGTGTGTGTGTGTGTGTGTATATGTATATATATGTGTGTATGTGCTAGTGTATGTGTGTGTGTGTATATATATATATATATATATATATATATATAAGTGTATGTGCATATATATATGTATATATATGTATATCCTGTTTTAGTATTATTTTATACTCAAAATAAATTGTGGCATATATAGATATGTATATATATATATATATATATATAATTTTATATAT
This sequence comes from Sepioteuthis lessoniana, assembly GCA_963585895.1. Lineage (NCBI taxonomy): Eukaryota > Metazoa > Mollusca > Cephalopoda > Myopsida > Loliginidae > Sepioteuthis > Sepioteuthis lessoniana. Next base: position 4,815,425 of record OY757932.1, read on the forward strand.
ACACACATATATATATATGTGTGTGTGAGTGAGTGTGTGATTTTATTTATATATATAGATAAGATTTTATATATATATATATATATATATATATATATATATATGATTTTATATATATATATATATATATGTGTATATATGTATGTTATTATTTTATACTCGAAATAAATTGTGGTATATATACATATATACATATGCTTTTATATATATATTTATATATATATGATTTTATATATATATATATATATATATATATATATGACACTATCGCTGCTTGGAAGAAATGAGTTTCATTTTATCAGTCAGGTCTGACTTCCATATGACTGATAGCCTATCGATAGCCGTCCATGCCTTTGTTAGTCACGTGTCAATGTCTGTCTTGGTCGATGAGACCCTGCTTCCTAGGTAGGTAAACTTGTCGACTAGTTTCAGAGAGCTACTGTTTAGTTTGGAAATGTCGCCTGTTTGATTAAAGCACATATATTTTGTTTTGTGTGCATTCACATGGAGGCCAATGCCTGCGGCAACTTGTTCCAGACTATGCATTAGGGTTTCTGCTTGGGTAGGTGCATTCCACTACATGGACGCTAACTAAAAGGCTGGAGAAAAGGCCTGAGGGCAACTATAGAGAATGCAGTGAGCAAAATTGAACAGGTTCCAGAGGTAACACCCCACAAAGCAGCAGCTGTACGGCCACCTACCACCCATCACGAAAACTATCCAAGTTAGACGAACCAGACATGCAGGATACTGCTGGAGAAGTAGGGATGTACTCCTATGAACCCCTACAAATAACTGATCAAAAGCAGGGTGACAAGCTTGAACCTACATACAGCATCTCTGTGAGGATACAGGGTGTAACCCTGAGGACCTGCCAAAAGCGATGAATGATGGGAAGGGGTCGCGAGAGAGGGTCAGGGATATCCAAGATGATGATGGTGATATATATGATTTTATATATATACATATATATACTTCGACATTGTAGCAGGAGTACTACAAGGGGACACACTTGCCCCATACCTCTTTATCATCTGTCTAGACTACGTACTTAGGACATCGATCGATAACATAAGGGAAAACGGCTTCATGCTGACAAAGAAAAAGAGCAGAAGCTACCCTGCAAAAACAATTACCGACGCCGACTACGCCGATGACATAGCGCTACTGACCAATACACCCAACCAAGCCGAAACACTACTGCATAGTTTGGAACGAGCCGCTGCAGGCATTGGACTCCATGTCAATGCACATGAAACTGAATTTATGTGCTTTAATCAGAAAGGCGACATCTCCACACTAGATGGAACCTCCCTGAAACTGGTTGACAAATTCACCTATCTAGGAAGCAGCGTCTCGTTAACCGAAAAAGACATTGACACACGGCTAACGAAGGCATGGACAGCTATCGATAGACTTTCGATCATATGGAAATCAAACCTGACCGATAAAATGAAATGCAGTTTCTTCCAGGCTGCGGTCGTGTTGATACTGCTGTATGGATGCACTACTTGGACGCTGACTAAACGGTTGGAGAAGAAGCTAGATGGCAATTATACAAGAATGTTGCGAGCAATATTGAACAAGTCCTGGCAGCAACACCCCACAAGGCACCAACTGTACGGTCACCTACCACCTATCATGAAAACTATACAAGCTAGACGAACCAGACTTGCCGGACACTGCTGGAGAAGCAAGGACAAGATTGTAAGTGATGGACTCCTGTGGACCCCTGCATATGGCCAATCAAAAGCAGGACGACCAGCTCAAACATTCATTCAGCAGCTATGTGATGATACAGGATGTAACCCTGAAGACCTGCCGAAGGCGATGAATGATAGGGATACGTGGAGAGAGAGGGTCAGGGATATCCATGCTAGCCGCACAACATGATGATGATGATATATATATATATATATATATATATATATAGAGAGAGAGAGAGAGAGAAAGAGAAGATTTTGTATATATATATATATATATATATATATTGAAGTGCCCATGGTGTAATGGTTATCATTGTAGGAAATTGATATGCTGAAAGGAATTCAAAACCTGGACAAGGCTGATTTCATTTCACATAGCACTAATACTCTTGTTAAATGTATGAATCCAATTATTACTATTTACCCTCCAGCTGAGTTTTTTTTTAGGCAACCAGTCTATGAGAAGGAAAAATTTGAATTCAAAACTCCACTTAAAAACTGACCTTGTGTCACATTGTTCCTATGTGAAGGGGTTGGTAAATACATATATATAAATATGCATGTGTGTGTGTGTAATGGAAGAAAAATAAGGCATGAAAACCAATGTGAGTGTTTATATACTCATGAATTTTTTTGAAAAATTCTTTAATTTTAGGAAAAAATATGGTAGAATGTTACTGTTGTTTATTTGCTTATCATGGCTACATAATTAGGAATTCCAGTATTATTCACAAATGTATGTGTCATGTAGCTAAGTTCACCTCTGTCTGTTCTTTTAAATTACTTTATTTTAAAAGATTTTGATAATGTTTTAATCAGCAAACGTGTTTTGAAAAGTAAATCACATTAAATTTCTCATCTGCTCACTCTAATATCAACAAAAGAAATGTGCAGGCAGTCAAGAACTTAACATTTTTATTGTAATCGCTGTGAAGTTTTTTTCTTGAAAAACTTAATGAATTGAAAAGAGATGAATTAATGAGCCTGAAAATTTCTATTTTGAACTTTTTTAAAATGGATTTTATAAACATTTTTCTTTAACAAAAACTTACAGATAAAAAAAATTAATTGGAACACCAAAAATGATTCAGTCAAATAATTTTAGCATGAGTCAAAGGTTACGCAATATTTTGGTAAAGTGTGGCACAATTCAACTACTCTTGATACTTTTACTGAGGTCATAAAGATTACAAATTAAGCAGGACAGTGAGATGCAGAACTTACCTGATACTCTCCAAGTGCTACTCTCTAGATTTGTCTCTCTGGCTTGGAAGCCATACTTCAAGGTCAACCAGACCTTGTCAGATCATCAAGGTTCTTGCAAATCAAGTGGAATTTCTTGAGCCATTTGCGTATTATACTGCACCTTCACCTTTCACAGAACAAATGTTTTTAGTCGTTTCCATGGTGTTATGTAACTATTTGAACTTGTAATGCATAAGTTCCTGAACTAGATTATGCTGCATGTTCCTTTTTTTGATTTTCAAATCCTATGCAGAGTGAAGTAATGCACAATGTGTCAGAGCACCAACTACCACAATACTATCAACTACAGCTGTACCTCCTACAGCTCAAACTTTTTGGTCATGTGATATATGCACCATTAACTAGCATATACCAAAACTTTTGACTCATCCAAGTATATGCTTATATATATAGAAATATATATGTGGTCCATTCAATAAGTTTCCAGACTTTTTTTGTACAGACATTTAAAATTATCATAGACTCTTAAAAATTCAATATGTTATTTCTATACATCTTATAAGATGACTGACCAATTTTTATGATTTCAGGTTCAAATGAACAGCTACAGCAGCAATTGGAATACACCCTACTAAAACCTGATTGTCATAGCTGGTGAATTTCAAAAATGCAATCTGACACTTTAGAAGAACGATATGCAATAAAATTCAGTTTTAAACTTGGAAAAAAGGCCACAGAAACATATGGAATGCTTCAGACTGCTTTTCAACCATCTTGCATGAATCGAGCATCAGTTTTTGAGTGGCATAAGAGATTCAAAGAAGCCAGGGAGTCAGTGAGGGATGGTGAGAGGTATGGAAGGAGTAAGGAAGTTTATACACCAGAGTTGATTGGCCAAAGGGTTAGGGTTAGGGTTACTATGTTGAGGTTTTAAGGTAGTTCAGGAAGACATTAAGTTGGAAGAGGCCAGCACTCTTCAAATCAGGTCAGTGGTATTTCCACAAGGACAATGCACCAGTTCACAACTCCATCCTTGTCACAGACTATTTGACCAAGATAGGCATCAAGACAGTTCCTCACCCTCCCTATAGTCCAGACCTTGCTCCCTGTGTCTTTTGGTTATTCCCTAAGCTCACAGGCTGTTGTAATGAGACAATTGAGGAAATGAAAGAGGCTGTGACGAAGGTCATTGACACGTTCCCACGAAAGGACTTCCATGGGACTTTCCAGAAGTTGTCAGAATAGCACAACAAGTGCATTGCAGCTGGGGGAGATTACTTTGAGAGAGACTATAGTTTCATGTGTGTACTATCAATAAAAGTGCCCATACGAAAAAAGTCTGGAAACTTATCGTATGCACCTTGTATATATATATATATATATATATATATATATTAATTAAAGTTTTTAAAATATTGTTCTGTATAAATCAGAATTTTTGATCATAACTATGCAAATATGTTCAAATAGCTCTATATTGAAGATAATAGTCTTTTATGCCATCTGTATAGGTTCAAATCTTGTCAGTTCTAAGTTGTTGATTTTATATGATTCTGTTCTTTTTAGTGAGACATTTTTGGTTGGTTGGTTGGTTGTGCAGTGTGTCAGCCCTTGTTAGGTTATTCATTTCTGAAGGCATTTCTTGAGCAACTCTATGGCTTCAAGTAACTAATCCTTTAAAAGTTATTATAACTTCAAATAACTATTCTTCTCCTAAAGATTTATACGTTCACAATTTTATGGTTTTAAATAACATTTCCAATTTCATAACAATTCTTTGTTTGGCAAAGAGTCACCATGATATATGGGCTAAAGAGTTGGATTGCTGACTTAAAGTGAGTTCAAACTCCAGTTGTACTATTACATTCACTTTTGGACAAATGCCCTTGAGAAAAGAATGAACCCCTTTATCTCCCCCCAGAAATGGGTTAAATAATATCAGTGATATTCTTCTCCATTTAGCTATCTGCAAACAAATGATTTGTACTAAATTAGATTTTTGTTTGTTTGTTTGTTTGGGTTTTATGGCCTATCAACCTTTATAGGTTATTTAAAGCCAAATCCATTTTCATACAAATGAACAGTTCTATTTCAAACAATTCCTTTTAGCATAAGTACACAGTTTAATGATCAAAATCATTTCTATTTAAAACTATTCAGTTTATTCAAACAGTTCTAATTCAAACAATTCAGCTTAGTGTAAGTATATAGTTTTTGTCCGCACACAGTTAAATGTCAAAACAGTTCTATTTCAAACAATTCAGTTTAGGATAAATACAGTTTCAATGTCAAAAACAGTTCTATTTCAAATAATTCAGTTTTGCATTAGTACATATTTTACTTCTATTTGACCCATAGATAGGACCCTATCTGTTGCTACCACTCCAGGTCAGAGTGGACCCGGGAGCAATGGCAAAGAAGAGGTACTTCGCATTCCCCAAAGCTCCACCATTACTTGAACTTCACCATCAGATCGCTTAGTCTCATATCCTATACACTCATTAGAGCGGGGGTCTTAACTTTCAGCAGAGAAGCAGCTGGTATATTCTACAACCCTAGCTGACTGCGCAAATTAAATTAGATAGGAATTCTGGTTAAATAGAATTACTAATGTTAATAGCAATACATGAAACCATTTAACTGTGTGTAAACAAATGCTTGATATGAAATAGAATCATTAGTGCTCAATAGCAATGTCAGAAACCATTTCTATGTTAAGAAATTATTAATATTAAATAGAATTATTAGTCTTAAATAGCAACACTTGAAACTATTTAATTGTGTGTAAACAAATGATTAATATTAAATAGAATTATTAGAGTTAAATAACAACACTTGAGACCATTTAACTGCGCAAAAAATAAACGACATTACATGAAACCATTTTAGTGTGTGTAAACAAATGAGATCTAACTTATTAAAAAATAATGTTACCTACAAACTATTTGCTTTGAAATCATATATAGGATTTATATATATATATATATATATAAACAAGATTTGGAATTAAATTATTCACAGGTGTAAATATGCTGCAAAACACAGCCCAACACTCAAATAATTCTTTGTTTGCTCTGTTATAAAGTTTCAAGTATTCCTATTTAATACAAATAACATGCATAGTTTTAAGGTTTCAGCAGTTTTGGTGAAAAGACCAAATTGTGCAAGAGCAGCAACCACCATACTCAACAGAACTTGCTGCATACAATTCTTTTTCTTTTCTAAACTGAAAAGTGATTAGAGGACATGATTAGAGATATGATAAAACACTGTGCAAATTAGAGAAGGAATTTCACTGGTGGAAAATGGAAAACTCATTGGAATAAGTGTGCTGAATGTTATTGTAATTATTTTGAAGGAAAATTAACTTTTCATTCAGTGTTCATTTCTGTTCTGGTAATTATAGCTTAAGCTTTTGTTGTGTTTTGACCTTCGACCCGGCCAAAAATGCCATCCAAGGTGATGCACCGGAAGGAAGTGACACATTCTAATGGCAGTTATGAGAGGAAATCGCGTTGGCGGAAATTGGCTGATGAAATGGTACGAGGTAAAAAATTCCCATGGTACACTCATAGACTGATACACCGGAAGAGAGTGACCTGTGAACTGCATGAAAGTTATTTCCGCTTGATGACAATCAAACATGTGATCGAGTGGGTGTTGAACTATTATATAACTCAGTCAAGACAGAAGTCAAGACAGTTGAGTTCGAGTGGCAATTGCAGTAGAATTGGAGACGGAGATAGACGAGGTCGAGTCATACCAAAGACTCAAAAAATGATACTTGATGCTGCCTTGCTTAACCCTCAGCATTATAAGGTAAGGATCAAGGGTAAAGTGGAGCAATCCTGGGAATGGAGTAGCACTCTCCCCTACACCTTGGTGTAGTAGTTAATGAAAAGGGAACCTGTGGGTCACTTTTGACTAAGGTCGCCAACTTTTATACATAATGCAAATGATTTTACTATAAAAAATACATTGAAAATCAGGAAGAAAGACATTATCAGTTGTCAGAAATTAATAGATGCATTACTGACAAAATTGAACTATTACATGTATAATACAAATGGTCAAACATGATTGATTTTAATGGCATATCAACCCATCTAGAGTTATTCTAGGCATAGAGTTTAAGGAATTGTATTCTTTGTCAGCATATATTTCCATTTTTTGTCTGTCTTGAGAGAGGTATTTGTGCACATAGTCCAATCAAATATAAATCATTTTTAAGCAGAGATATTTGACCCATAGATGGGACCATAGAAGTTATTACCACTCTAAGTCAGAGTGAACCTGGGAGTAATGGCACTGAAGGGGTACACTACACTCCTCAGAGCTCCAGAACTGAAGCCTCACCATCAGATACAGTTTAGTGTCATATCCAGGACACCTCTTTTTTTGAGGGGGTCTTATAGCCAGCGTATTCTAAGCCCCACTAATTGGCTAGAATAGGGTTATTAGATGTACAAAATACAATAAAGAGCAAGATTGACTCAACGGCTGGAACAGTTTTGCATAATGCACATTTGCAATATGAATCCAGGTAAATATGGCCCACTGTATTTATCACTGTTCATAAAGTCAAACAGATTACAGCAAAAAAGAACATCTATTCAATAACTCAAGAGGAAAAAATAAGATCAATATAAAAGCTACAAGGTCAGTTGATTTGTAAACACAGTTGATCAGTAAAAAATTGTAAGTCTATGCAAATGTTTCTTGTGCCATCTTTAGCTTAATGTTAGGGAAATCTGTGAAGGTTATTTTCACACTGCTTTTTACTGCTTGCATGCCATCCCTTCAAGAATTTGACATTTTTTTAAATTCTGGATGCTACTAAAAGTCTGTGCAGGTACTAGACATAAAAGAATTCAAATATTCAAGCACTGATGCTAAAATTGAATATTTAACATCATAAATACGAGTTATGTTCAAAAGAGTATTGAAACTGTGAAGGTCACTATTCAAATGGGTAGAATAACAATAATAACACTTACCAGCCCAGGGATTATTATTATTATTATTATTATTATTATTTACTCCTTTAGAGTTTTTCACATCAGTATTAGCTAATGGTTTTTCACTGGAGTTTGAGTGACAGCAAGTCACCTCAAGTCTCCAGGACTCTTCTCAGTATTCTGGCCATTCTCATTAATGCTATTGTTTGGATGGCCATTCTCAGTAATGCTGTTATTTGGATAGTCTCTACCCATCCGCCAAATTCCAAGTCCTCCAGGCCTTTTAATAATCCTTTAGTTATTGTGCCAAAAGCACCAATCACAATTGGTTCAATCGTCACTTTCATGTTCCATAGCTTTTTCAGTTCTCTAGCAAGGTTGAGGTACTAGGACAGGTGCTGGGTTGTGCATATACCATTTGTTAGTGTGGTCAAATTTAAATTTCTTGCACATTTCCCAGTGGATCATCTTGCTGACCCAGTTGTGTCTCATCTTATACTCCTTCTGTGCTAATTTGCTGCATTCACTTATTATGTGATTGATCGTTTTGTCTCTGTCACCGCATAGTCTACATTTGCTATTTTGTTGAGTCTTGTCTATACTTGTTTTGATATGATTGATTCTTATGGCGTTGTCCTGCATTGCTATTAAGAGAGATTCCGTTTCTCTCTTACGGTTTCCTTTTCTTAACCAGGTTCAGGTTTTGTCATGTGAGATGGTGTTTATTAGTTGTTTAAAGCAGCAATAGTTGTTTTTTTTTTCCCATTTTTGTTTCCTAGTTGTTGTCATTCTGTTGTCCATCGTGTGGTCAGCATCATTTCTGATGGCTGTAACCTGTCCTTGTTCATGTTTTTTCTATGTCTTCAAGCCATTGTATTGATGCGTGAATTCTGTCTTCGATGCTGGCAAGTCATCTTCCTCCGTCTTTTCTAGATACATTATAGTCTGTCAATGTTTTCTCTGGGATGTAATGCCTTATTATAATTATTATTTACTCCATTAGAGTTTTTCACATCAGTGTTAGCTAATGATTTTTCACTGGAGTTTGAGTGACACAAAGTCTTCTCACGTCTCCAGGACTTGTCCCAGGATTCTGGCCATTCGCAGCAATGCTGTCATTTGGATAGTCTCTACTCATCCGCCAACTTCCAAGTCCTCCAGGCCTTTTAATAATCCTTTAGCTATTGTGCCAAAAGCACCAATCACAATTGGCACAATCATCACTTTCATGTTCCACAGCTTTTTCAATTCTCTTGCAAGGTCGAAGTACTTATCCTTCTTTTCACATTCTTTCAGATTTATTCTGTGGTCCGCCGGGACAGCAAAGTCAACAATTTTGCATATTCTCTTTTTTTTGTTGATTATTGTAAGGTCTGGTCTTCTGGCTCGGATTAAGTGATCCGTTTGTATGTTAAAGTCCCATAGGAGTTTATGCGAGTCATTTTCTAGGACAGCTGCTGGTTTGTGCATATACCGTTTGTTAGTATAGTCAAGTTTAAATTTCTTGCACATTTCCTAGTGGATCACTTTGCCAACCCAGTCATGTCTTGCCTTATACTCCTTCTGTGCCAATTTGCTGCATTCGCTTATTATGTGATTGATCATTATGTCTCTGTCACCGCATTGTCTACATTTACTGCTTTGTTGTGTCTTATATATTCTTGCTTTGATATGATTGGTCCTTGTGGCGTTGTCCTGTGCTGCTATTAGGAGAGATTCCATTTCTCTCTTAAAGTTTCCTTTTCTTAACCAGGTCCAATTGTGACTTCTACAGAAACTGAAACAGTTTTTACTAAAAGAGAAATGAACAACGCATGTATTTATGCAATCCTTCTCCTGAACTGATTACCCACCCAAAGCTACAGAGTCAAGTCTACCCTGCTATTTATTCATAGCTGGATTCATACCTTTTCCAAATGTATTTGTACTATGAAAAATACAAACTGCCTAGTCAAGGATTTGAACTTGGGTTGCAGTGTTCATTTTCTACAATTAGAATCATTATGTCATGAGTACCTCCCTGAATAATAAATGAAATATTCATTTTCTTCAAAATGTGAGGACTGTTAAAAAAAAGTATCTGTTGTGGACCGGTAAATGGTCCGGAAGAATAACACAACTCAGGTTTGCGTAGAACAAAGTATATTAACAAAATATAATACAACATATGTAAAAAGTGTTAGAAGTCAGTCCGACTGCTTAGTGTTCACCAGTAATAAGTACAGTGCCCGGTTTTAATAGTCACGGAAGAGTTTATTACCGACCGCAGATTGGGTACCATAACAGTATCAAAACTAAAGAGTGAAATGAACTATGTTAATTTTCTCCTTGGTATTTAACACTCTTATTCGAAATATTTTTCATTGCCCAAAGAACTTTCGAAGCAACAATAATGTGGAGGTCCTTCCCCCACAAATGAACACTGGTAAATATGATTAACAGGGAGAAGTCAAAAAACTCAACCATGTAAACTTGTTTTAGGGGGCACGAAGCGGTGAGACTTAAGAAGATTTTAAAAGAATGCATCAAAACAGGGCTGGAATGAGACAGAGAGAGAGAAACATATATACTGGTGCTAAGTAAAAGCCTCTCAACCATTGAAGTGGAGGTAAAAAATTATTGATGAACAATAACTTTTCCTACATCAATTTGCCATGTAAGAAAAGACCTTATTTCTATTTCAACCATAGTACTATCTTTTTTACCCCAATATAACAAAAGACCTTATTGTTTCACCTCAATTTAACAAAAGCTTTTATTTCTATTTCAACCATAGTCTTATCTATTCTCCTCCATGTAGCAAAAGCCCTTCTTTCGATTTCAACCATAGTCCTATCTTTTTCAACCCAATCAAACAAAAGCCCTTTTTTCTATTTCAACCATAGTCCTATCTTCTTCACCCCCATGTTACAAAAGCCTTTATTTCTATTTCAACCGTAGTCCTTTTGTTTTTCCACCAATTAACAAAAGCCCTTATTTCTATTTTGAACCATAATCTTATCTTTGTCAACCCAAAGTTACAAAAGCCCTTTTTACTATTTCTACCATAATTTTATTATTTTTAACCCAATGTTACAAAAGCCTTTATTCCTATTTCAACCATAGTCCTATTTTTCTCTTCAATGTAACAAAAGCCCTTATTTCTATTTCTAACACAGTCCTATTTTTTCACCCCCATTTAACAAAAGCCTTTATTTCTATTTCAACCATTGTCCCATCTTTTTCACCCAAATGTAACAAAAGCCCTTTTTTCTATTTCAACCTTCCTCCAATTTTTTTCACTCCCATCTAAACCCTTAGCTGATGTCACATTCCATTGTCATGATTTCTACATCCATAAAATACAAAACAAAAGAAAATCATCTTGAACCAATAATTTTTACCCATAAATACTGGATATTCTTTCTATTCACAATTTTTTCACTTGTTTCTATCCTCCAGTACATACATCTTTCTTTCCTGCAGTTTTATTCAATAGAATGTATTATAATTGTAATCATACAACGGATTTTTCTTTAACATTTGATATATTCTCCATTTGGTATGCTATCAATGAATAGCTTTAATGTTCTGAATATATCTTCATAAATCTAAAACCAAGTTTGGTTGGTAGAGAAATTGGACTATTTTTGCAGGTTTCCTATAAGTGGAAAATATTGCACTGGGAGTTGCCAAAAATCTGTTTTTTCAATTTTCTCCTACAAAGTAGCATAGAAGTCATCTGTTGGTATCTCCTGTGCACAAATAACCCAATGAAATAGAGGGAATCACTACGACTTAGTGGCCCAAGTGTGTAACTGCAACATTGGGGGGGGGTTCTCATAGTATAATGGATAAAGTGCTGGACTCAATTCCAGGTCAAGTCATACCAAAGACTCAAAAAATGATACTTGATGCCACCTTGCTTAACACTCAGCATTACAAGGTAAGGATCAAGGGTAAAGCGGAGCAATCCAAGGAATGGAGTAGCACCCTCCCCTATACCACGGTTTAGTAGCTATTAAAAAGGAACCTTTGGGACACTCTCAACTAAAGTTGTCAACTTTACTTACTTTACTATAAGGAGAGCTTTGGCATTAAAACTCCCTAAAGAGTTGATATGCCTTTAAACAGAGAAACCAAACAAAACTAAATAGAGGTTAAGAATTAATTATACTTTACTAGTTTCATTTGAATTTCAGTTTCAGAAGGTTTAATATTCTGTTTTTGCTCGATGTTTATGTCCAGCATGAATGAATAAAGAAATCTTGGAATATTTGAAGAGTAAATCTATCAAAAAAGACATGAAAGCTTGACTGGAGTTGATTGTCTTTTAATCGGCTCATCACAAAGACAGAAAAGCAATCTTATAAGTTGACCAAATGAATATGGTTAAAATTTTCAGCTTTGAAAAACTTATAAAACTATTTTTAAAAAAAAACCAACTAAACGAAGCTTTTTCGCGTCTTATATTCTTTTATTTATCTATTTTTTTAGATTAAAAACTCACTCGGAATTTGATATTGATTTTTTTTTCCCTGTTTCCTGTCTACCAAACACATTGAAAGATCAACCTCATATAACAAAAAGAAAAGGAAAATATTGAGGATATGTGATATTAAATTCAACAGCCGTATCTCTTATTTGGTTCAAAGTCAGTGCGATCAATAGTTCTATAACTAATAATCTAGAAGCTTCTTACTCCATGGTTTTCCTGGGTATGCTAAATCGTTAAGGGGTGAGATTTGCCAATAGCTTCTTACTCCATGGTTTTCCTGGGTATGCTAAATTGTTAAGGGAAGAGATTTGCCAATAGCCTCTTACTCCATGGTTTTCCTGGGTATGCTAAATTGTTAAGGGGAGAGATTTGCCAATAGCCTCTTACTCCATGGTTTTCCTGGGTATGCTAAATTGTTAAGGGGAGAGATTTGCCAATAGCTTCTTACTTCATGGTTTTCCTGGGTATGCTAAATTGTTAAGGGGAGAGATTTGCCAATGGCCTCTTGCTCCTTGGTTTTCCTGGGTATGCTAAATCATTAAGGGGAGAGATCTGCTAATGGGAGCGAGTCAAGGAAAAATTATGTAACTATAAGAATTTTATTTTAGGTGATAGGGATTTAACTGATGGCTAAATCATATATAAATCATGATATACTCATGTTTTATTGTTAGTATATCAGTAAATTACTTGCAGAAAACAAAATAGAAGAAAAGACAAAATAAATTCAATTAAACATATAAGAACACCAAATATTTTTATTAATAGTATTGTCGGTGGCATTACAAGGAAAGAATGTACAAACATGTCTCAAGGTAGAACTATATACATATTGTTCCTTGAACCAGCAATATGTAAAAGGGGTACAAAATTGAAAAAAGGCTTAATTGATTAGTGTAAGTTAGATGAATGGCAATGGAGGATGTTAGCATTCTCTGGCAGGGGTCAGAGACAATGAAAAGAGGTTGAAAGCATAAGTTAGATGAATGGTGATGGAGGATGTTAGCATTCTCTGGCAGGGGTCAGAGACAATGAAAAGAGGTTGAAAGCATTAGTTAGATGAATGGCGATGGAGGATGTTAGCATTCTCTGGCAGGGGTCAGAGACAATGAAAAGAGGTTGAAAGCATAAGTTAGATGAATGGCAATGGAGGATGTTAGCATTCTCTGGCAGGGGTCAGAGACAATGAAAAGAGGTTGAAAGTATAAGTTAGATGAATGGCAATGGAGTATGTTAGCATTCTCTGGCAGGGGTCAGAGACAATGAAAAGAGGTTGAAAGCATAAGTTAGATGAATGGCAATGGAGTATGTTAGCATTCTCTGGCAGGGGTCAGAGACAATGAAAAGAGGTTGAAAGCATAAGTTAGATGAATGGTGATGGAGGATGTTAGCATTCTCTGGCAGGGGTCAGAGACAATGAAAAGAGGTTGAAAGCATAAGTTAGATGAATGGCAATGGAGTATGTTAGCATTCTCTGGCAGGGGTCAGAGACAATGAAAAGAGGTTGAAAGCATAAGTTAGATGAATGGTGATGGAGGATGTTAGCATTCTCTGGCAGGGGTCAGAGACAATGAAAAGAGGTTGAAAGCATAAGTTAGATGAATGGCAATGGAGGATGTTAGCATTCTCTGGCAGGGGTCAGAGACAATGAAAAGAGGTTGAAAGCATAAGTTAGATGAATGGCAATGGAGTATGTTAGCATTCTCTGGCAGGGGTCAGAGACAATGAAAAGAGGTTGAAAGCATAAGTTAGATGAATGGTGATGGAGGATGTTAGCATTCTCTGGCAGGGGTCAGAGACAATGAAAAGAGGTTGAAAGCATAAGTTAGATGAATGGCGATGGAGGATGTTAGCATTCTCTGGCAGGGGTCAGAGACAATGAAAAGAGGTTGAAAGTATAAGTTAGATGAATGGCGATGGAGGATGTTAGCATTCTCTGGCAGGGGTCAGAGACAATGAAAAGAGGTTGAAAGTATAAGTTAGATGAATGGCAATGGAGGATGTTAGCATTCTCTGGCAGGGGTCAGAGACAATGAAAAGAGGTTGAAAGCATAAGTTAGATGAATGGCGATGGAGGATGTTAGCATTCTCTGGCAGGGGTCAGAGACAATGAAAAGAGGTTGAAAGCATAAGTTAGATGAATGGCAATGGAGGATGTTAGCATTCTCTGGCAGGGGTCAGAGACAATGAAAAGAGGTTGAAAGCATAAGTTAGATGAATGGCGATGGAGGATGTTAGCATTCTCTGGCAGGGGTCAGAGACAATGAAAAGAGGTTGAAAGCATAAGTTAGATGAATGGCAATGGAGGATGTTAGCATTCTCTGGCAGGGGTCAGAGACAATGAAAAGAGGTTGAAAGCATAAGTTAGATGAATGGCAATGGAGTATGTTAGCATTCTCTGGCAGGGGTCAGAGACAATGAAAAGAGGTTGAAAGTATAAGTTAGATGAATGGTGATGGAGGATGTTAGCATTCTCTGGCAGGGGTCAGAGACAATGAAAAGAGGTTGAAAGCATGAGTTAGATGAATGGCAATGGAGGATGTTAGCATTCTCTGGCAGGGGTCAGAGACAATGAAAAGAGGTTGAAAGCATAAGTTAGATGAATGGCGATGGAGTATGTTAGCATTCTCTGGCAGGGGTCAGAGACAATGAAAAGAGGTTGAAAGCATAAGTTAGATGAATGGTGATGGAGGATGTTAGCATTCTCTGGCAGGGGTCAGAGACAATGAAAAGAGGTTGAAAGTATAAGTTAGATGAATGGCGATGGAGGATGTTAGCATTCTCTGGCAGGGGTCAGAGACAATGAAAAGAGGTTGAAAGCATAAGTTAGATGAATGGCGATGGAGGATGTTAGCATTCTCTGGCAGGGGTCAGAGACAATGAAAAGAGGTTGAAAGTATAAGTTAGATGAATGGTGATGGAGGATGTTAGCATTCTCTGGCAGGGGTCAGAGACAATGAAAAGAGGTTGAAAGCATAAGTTAGATGAATGGCGATGGAGGATGTTAGCATTCTCTGGCAGGGGTCAGAGACAATGAAAAGAGGTTGAAAGTATAAGTTAGATGAATGGCGATGGAGGATGTTAGCATTCTCTGGCAGGGGTCAGAGACAATGAAAAGAGGTTGAAAGCATAAGTTAGATGAATGGCGATGGAGGATGTTAGCATTCTCTGGCAGGGGTCAGAGACAATGAAAAGAGGTTGAAAGCATAAGTTAGATGAATGGCGATGGAGGATGTTAGCATTCTCTGGCAGGGGTCAGAGACAATGAAAAGAGGTTGAAAGCATAAGTTAGATGAATGGTGATGGA
Organism: Sepioteuthis lessoniana; assembly: GCA_963585895.1. NCBI lineage: Eukaryota > Metazoa > Mollusca > Cephalopoda > Myopsida > Loliginidae > Sepioteuthis > Sepioteuthis lessoniana. The sequence continues at coordinate 4,831,079 of OY757932.1, forward strand.
GGATGTTAGCATTCTCTGGCAGGGGTCAGAGACACTGAAAAGAGGTTGAAAGTATAAGTTAGATGAATGGCGATGGAGGATGTTAGCATTCTCTGGCAGGGGTCAGAGACAATGAAAAGAGGTTGAAAGTATAAGTTAGATGAATGGCGATGGAGGATGTTAGCATTCTCTGGCAGGGGTCAGAGACAATGAAAAGAGGTTGAAAGCATAAGTTAGATGAATGGTGATGGAGGATGTTAGCATTCTCTGGCAGGGGTCAGAGACAATGAAAAGAGGTTGAAAGCATAAGTTAGATGAATGGCGATGGAGGATGTTAGCATTCTCTGGCAGGGGTCAGAGACAATGAAAAGAGGTTGAAAGTATAAGTTAGATGAATGGCGATGGAGGATGTTAGCATTCTCTGGCAGGGGTCAGAGACAATGAAAAGAGGTTGAAAGTATAAGTTAGATGAATGGCGATGGAGGATGTTAGCATTCTCTGGCAGGGGTCAGAGACAATGAAAAGAGGTTGAAAGCATAAGTTAGATGAATGGCGATGGAGGATGTTAGCATTCTCTGGCAGGGGTCAGAGAAAATGAAAAGAGGTTGAAAGCATAAGTTAGATGAATGGCGATGGAGGATGTTAGCATTCTCTGGCAGGGGTCAGAGACAATGAAAAGAGGTTTAAAGCATAAGTTAGATGAATGGTGATGGAGGATGTTAGCATTCTCTGGCAGGGGTCAGAGACAATGAAAAGAGGTTGAAAGCATAAGTTAGATGAATGGCGATGGAGGATGTTAGCATTCTCTGGCAGGGGTCAGAGACAATGAAAAGAGGTTGAAAGTATAAGTTAGATGAATGGCGATGGAGGATGTTAGCATTCTCTGGCAGGGGTCAGAGACAATGAAAAGAGGTTGAAAGTATAAGTTAGATGAATGGCGATGGAGGATGTTAGCATTCTCTGGCAGGGGTCAGAGACAATGAAAAGAGGTTGAAAGCATAAGTTAGATGAATGGCGATGGAGGATGTTAGCATTCTCTGGCAGGGGTCAGAGACAATGAAAAGAGGTTGAAAGCATAAGTTAGATGAATGGCGATGGAGGATGTTAGCATTCTCTGGCAGGGGTCAGAGACAATGAAAAGAGGTTGAAAGCATAAGTTAGATGAATGGCAATGGAGTATGTTAGCATTCTCTGGCAGGGGTCAGAGACAATGAAAAGAGGTTGAAAGCATAAGTTAGATGAATGGCGATGGAGGATGTTAGCATTCTCTGGCAGGGGTCAGAGACAATGAAAAGAGGTTGAAAGCATAAGTTAGATGAATGGCAATGGAGTATGTTAGCATTCTCTGGCAGGGCTCAGAGACAATGAAAAGAAGTTAAAAGGAGTTTGAAAAATTATCATTTGACACCCTATGAAATTGTTATGCCAATCCTCTAAGGTAGATAATTTTTCATTTTATCCTTATGATAGATATATATTCTAGTTTATTAACATATTTTGCAACAAATGGTTTTTATAAACTCTAAATAGAATATCTTAAATTGAACAGAATAAAACTCCCATTTTATGAGTCGGACAATGTTTTTTTCAAAGATAGTATCATTTAATTATGGCATTCAAATAAATTTAGCACATTTTTGAAACTGAAAATGAGCCAAGAAAAAAAACCCACTGATATGGACAATTCTTTCAATTCTGTTTGTCATATCTCCAGCGTATCCATGTGATGAATAGATTCTATAATGAAATAATTTAGAAGATCTTTCTCTGTAGTTTTTGTGAGTATGCTCAACATGACTAAACTAACTGGCAAGTGGAGAAATTTGTTGAGGGAAGACAGTGGGAGTGAAATAATGTATTAATAGGAGTCCAAGTTATAAGAGAACACATTTGATAATGTTATTCTAATAAATTTATCAAATTTGTTTTGCTTGTTAGAATAAAGTTTTCTAAAATAAAAAAATTGAAAAATAAAAGAAAAACCTAAACTAATATTAATAATAATGAACAATTCTTCTTGTTTGAAGATTTGATTGCAAAAAATCACCATCATCAAGGCTTGCTTATGGCATAGATTCCTTTAACTCTCTCGCACTATCTGTCCCTCTCTATCAACAATTGCTATTGTTAAGTCCTCAGCATAGACTTGATGAAGGTAAGATTTTGCTGGTAAGCTAAGATTGGTCTGTTGATTTGTAGGAGTCCATAGAAGAACATTGTTTATGAATGTAAGTTTTTGCTGGTTGGCCAACACTGCTGTGTCCATGTGTTGTAGTCCATAGGAGAACATTGTTTATGAGTTCTTTCTTACTTCTTCAGCCATGCCCAGCAAGTCTTGCTTGGCTTACTTGGATGGATGGATGGTATGATCAAAGTAGAGAATTTCTGTTTTTTTATTTTAAAAAATAAAAGAAAAGAGTGTGTACTGAAAGCAGATTTAAAGGCCTTTTTAAATGTCCGTTCTTGTCACTCCAATTGTCATTTTGACTAATTGTAAAATGAAATGCTGTTATTAAAAAACTTTAAAAAATATAATTGTTTTCATTGTAATATAAGATTTGATATAAATTAGTTAATTACATGATGACTTAATTAGATTTTGAAAAAATATTTCTTTTCACCAAAACCTTTTCATACTAATCTTGCACCAGGGGCCTTGTGCCAAACATTAAGTGTTTTTAAAGATTGTAAGTGTAACAGGAATATGCATCTTCATAATTGTAAGAAAAAGAGGGAATTACCTCCCTTGTTCCTTAAATTTATAAGGTTCTCTGAAGACAGCTGAAGTATGGATAATAAAAAAGAACAATATCTAACATTACTCACACTGTGCCTATTTATGTGTGCGTATCAATGAATATTTTGGCAATACTTACCTCTGGTATACATACTTACTGGGTACAGGAGCAGTCCTCTTATAGAACAATTTCGGCTTGGTTTGGCAGTTGGTGGGTGGGGGGTCACACCTGGCAATGCCTGTTTGGCGGGATTGAGTTTGTTGCTCAGTATCTGAGATGCCCTAAAATGGGGAATGCCAACATGACCAAGTATTTTTTATAACGGCTACACATGCATGGCTCACCACTATAAAATGACTTTATATCAAATCTGACTTGGTGGGAAGACAGATAAATATCAACCTGATATATATATATATATATATATATATATATATATATATATATATATATATATATATAAGGTTGATATTTATATATGTGAAAATGTACAAATATAAAAAAACTCTAAGTTTTCGGGGATGATTTTATTTTTTGCCAACATTAAACAATCGAGTTTTTAAATGTGAAAACATTAAACCTTTATCAGAGCCAATTAATTTTTAAATGAGACAAAAAATTAGGGAGGTTTTGAACATTCTATTCATGTTGATGGAGTTTTGCTTCAAATTGGCGTGATGTAATTAACGTTTGAAAATTCATTTTAAAAATGGAACAGAATTTTTATTTCACATCAGTCTATCTATCCATCTATCTATTTGCATTTTTTGATATTTATGCATTTTCATAGTCAGATTTAGTTCCATGTTTCCCAGATATATATATATATATATATATATATATATATAAAGGTTTGTATTGTTAATATGTAGCATGGAAAACAGAAAACAGAAATATTTGTGGGAGCAATGTATCATAAAAAATTTTAACCCACAATATATTTCCCATTGAAGTTGGATGCTAAAGTTTTATTGCTAATTCAACTTCTGCATATCTAACTAAATTTGGCTTGTCCCCAGCAGAAAAATGGAAATATATCTAGACCTAACTGAAGCATGGATCTGATATTGCAGCACAGAGATGTAAAACCAACAAAACCTTCAGGCGATCAGAAGTTACTTCTGCGATGCTCTGGTTGAGTGTTCATGATATTTATGCCTTGAAATCATAGCTGACACCAGGGTCATCATCTGATCAAGGGTTTCTTGTTTACACCGCTGCTGCTGCTGTTGTATTTGCAATAGTAGTTGGATGAATTAATCATATATAGACAGCTTTATCTCTTTGAAAAATGTTTGATTTAAATAGGACTGACACGGTGTGTTTGCCTATTCTATCTTTAGTTTGTTTAAGTTTTCTTATGAATCATTTGACTTCTGGATGGAATGGATTCTGAAATGTACTGTATATTTCCCAAGAACTAAACATTTTTAACACTTTTTCTGCCAATTCTTCCTCTAACTTCTAGTAAAATTCTTTTTTTTCCTTAAATTCCCTTCCCACACATTCTTTCTCTTTTTCTATATATAAATGTAGATGACTCACCATTGTCTTTGTCATTTCATTATTTGTTCCCTCAAAGATGGCTCCAGTTGAGGCCAAAAGTACTTAGGAGGAAAAATCAGGTGCCTTCTTGGATTCATTCCATGCAGAAAACAGACAAGTCATACAAAAACGTGAAAGGATCAAAGATAAAATAGAATATGTTAAGTGCTCAAACCGTTCAGAAAGTGGATGTTGGTTTGTGACTTGTCAGGAATTGAACCTGGGATCTTCCTATGACAAATTCTAGGTTGGTTCAATTTAAATAAGACTGTTTCAACTAATCAGAAGCAAGTTTGGCATTGTAGCAGATGCTACTTAAAACACACAAAGTGTCTCTCTTATTTAATCACATATAATTAATATATATATATATATATATTCACTTCATTTTTAATATAAACATATATATATATATATATATATATATATATATGTATAATTCATTTTTGTTTGTACATGTTGACTTATAACTCAGAAAAGAGATATCATTGATCATTAAAACCACACCTACAATATGTTTTTAAAAAGGAAAAGCACCAAATTTAGTTTTTGATTTTTACTAATTCAATGATATAATATAAAAATTAAAAATCAATCAGTTTGCGGAACTCTTCACAGTTCTTTATATGTTCGTACAAAATAAAAGGGAACTCTTCAGTTCTTCTTAATGTACTTGCCATGTTTAACTATCCCGCTGATTCCAATTGGCAAAATTTTAATTCAATTGTTTTGTAATTTAGTACTAATTGTAAAAAAAAAAATTCTTAATCTTTTGGAAAACTAAAACAGTCATGAGAATATTTCAAACTAAAACGATATCTTTTTTTAGAATACTATTTTAAATTTAAACAAAAATAAAAAGGAATTGTGATATGAAAAATTTCACATTTTCAATTCTTGCTTTTTGTTATTGTAAGGATACATTTTTATTACTTTGTTTATTGTACCTACCAAACACCCTAACCCTAACCCTACCAATAATGTTACATTTTTAGTGGTCAAAAAATAACAAGCATTAAACAAAAGCATTGTTTATAGCTATTTTTTAATCAAATATTTTTCATATTTCTTAGAACAAAATATTTTAATTTTTAATCAGCTTCTTCTGTCATTATATTTTTTATAGGATAAAAAAAGAAAATAAATTTAACAAATACATTTTTAATCACTACAACTAAACAGACAATAACTGAACTAAAGTTTTTGTCAAATTTTTTGAAAAAGTCTTTAGAAAAATAAATTTATAATAATATCTCAAACCACTCATGAACTTAGGGTTTAAAAATTGTTCTGTAACAGAGCAATAATTGTAAAAAATATAATTATATTAAAGGCCCCCTCCCCTCCAAAAGGTTTTAAACATTTCACCAATTTAAGGTTACATCTTTTTATATTTTAAATGTAAACCAAAAAAGAATAAAATTATTCATAAATTAAAAGGATACTTTTCATATGAATTAATAGGTGAAATCTTTCAACTACAAACAAGAAATGTTTTTATGCTTAGCTTCCATGGCTCTATCTCACTCACTGGTGTTCCTAAAATCATTTTTGTCCAGTCATGGAACATGTACTAGTATATCTATCTATCTATATATATATATATATATATACTAGGATGAGTCAAAAGTTTTGCAATATTTTGGAAGTGTGTGAGGCACAATTTGGCAACTCTGGATGCTTTTGCTGAGGTCATGAAGGTGATAAACCGCACTGGACTGTGAGATACTGAGTTCACCTATCTCTCACTGAGTGCTACTCAATGGCTTGGTGTACTACCTCCTCAGAATCCCTTTTTTTTTGGCTAACATGACTTTACTTGATTGTTCATATATATATATATATATATATATATATATATATAAGTATTGTTAATATTACTGTAAGTACCACCACAGACAGAATTCTTGGGAGGCATTTAATTATAATGAAAAGAAGATAAGTATTTCTTTTCCTTGGAGAAAAAGAAATTGTTCATATCTTAAAAATACATTAATTTAACTAATGATGATAAATGAGTCAATAATTCCTTTGTGGAATATCAAGTAGAATGCAGATAACATTTCTAACAGAAGTGTGAAATGACATGATCAAAAAATATTAAGACCTGAAGATTTATGATTTTTAATTTGAATATTTGAAATCTAAAATTTAAATAAAAAAGATGTTTGTTGAGCTGAACGACTTTTACAACAAAGCGATGAGTGCTGCCTTCATCTCGACAAGTCAGTGCTAATTGTTTGTACTTTTTGATGAAACACAGGTTTGTGCAAGTTCAATGCTCTCTATATGCACCTGCTCCATACATCTTTTTCTTGTTTACCCATCTGAAAATTCATCTCAAAGGTAAGACTAGTGGACATGGAAAATATCTTTTTTAAACTAATTTAGCTTTAGACTATATCAAGAGAGAATTTTCCGAAGTGCTTCAACCACTGGAAATCTCAGTTAAATTCTAAGAGGACTATTTTGATGAAAATTAATGCTTCCTTCATTGTTCATTTCTATCTTGTTAAATGCAGCTTCAGTCTTGATACTGATTGTACAAGGCGTGATAAAAAATATCAAGACCGAAGATTTGAATTATCTTAATTTAAAAATATAAAATATAAATTAAAAAATACCAAGAGAGCTGAATACCTTGGACAATAAATGAGTCAGTATCAGTTTGAAAAAGAATTGTGAAACCAGACAAATGATTTGGCATAACACAAGATTTTACTAGACCTAGCTCTCTGTCTCTCATTCTCTCTCTCTCTCTCTCTCTCTCTATATATATATATATATATATATATATATATACGAAAGTATGAAAAAAACAGGATATTGAAAGAATAATTTCTAATTAAAATATTTTCTAAACTGATTTTATTGCAAACAACATCAAAGACATTTTTTTATTTAATATAATAATGAAAATAAAAACAAAAATAGTCTTTAAAAAATTTTGTAAACTACCCACACAGACATTATTTTTGAAAATTTTAAATAATTCCTTAATTCTTATGCGGGTCTGAAAATTTTTAAAATCTACAACAAATGCATTAACCTTTTCTTGAAAAATAAATAAATAAATGAGATAAAAAATAAAAATTTTCAAACACAAATAACATCACATAAATTTTGAAGCTGGACACTATTAATGATTCTTGAACGCTGAGAATTTTCTCATTTTTTTCTTTTCATTTTTTGATTCAAGAATAATTTTTGGATTAGACAATTGCCCTCATGAGAGTTAAAGACCAAAATGTTTAACATTAGCATATTATTCATATATAAATAAATACATCCTTTGAATATTGTTTTTTTCATACCTTCTGATATATTTCCATTTTCCCATAGTATATATATAATCATATATATATATATATATATATATATATATATATATATATATTCAAATTTGGATTGAAAACATCATTTCAAGATAGACTTTTTCATTAAGATTCAGAGATTCAATCCTGAATCCAGAGTTTTGTCATAAATAATACTGAATAACATCCGTTTTCATTGTATAATGTCCCACTAGAAATAATGAAATCCTGGCATATTTGGTTTAGAAGAAAATTGACTTTTTCTAAAAGAACTGCTCTCTTTGTCTCTCTCTCTCTACCTATATATATGTATACGCACACACACACATTCACATTCACACACATTCACACACAATGTGTGTGTTCATAGATTATCAAGATTGGAACTGCATTTAGCAAGATAAATGCACATCATGAAACCTTTATTTTCTTCAAAATATTTGCCTCCGCATTCAATCCAGTGAGTTTTTGATTGGTCAAAGCAACTCCTCTTTTGATGTTTTTAAAGCTGCATAATCATATTGATTTAAGGTCCTCCATGTCCACCCATAAGATAAATTTTCAGTTTCAGAAACAAAAAAAAATGCAATACATTGAATACACTATGGGAACCAATAATCAAAGAGGTTGGATTTTTAAAAAAAAAACCTTGAATATGAGCTTAGGTAAAAAATCATACATAGTAGTAGTAATGATAGTGATGTGAGAACATTAAGTTTATAAGTCCCAAAAATTCACTCTTAAACTTTCCAGCAGTTCACATAACATAATGGTTATAGGCTTTGGTTCCCTAGCTTCTAAAGAGACAATCATCTGGATGTTGCAGGTTCAATCCTGACTGCAGGCAAGTAACAATACAGGAATATTGAGCACTTATACCCGGTTATGGTTAACAGAATCAGAACAAATGACCCCCATGGATTGAATAAAGGACATGGTTCAAAGTTCTGTGTTGGCTCCTGAGTTTGACCAACACCTGAAGTAGGCCAGAGGACATATCAGCCAAAACATTGTGAATATAACTATAAAGATGAAGACAATAGTCCAAAAACCCTGAACGATAAAAAAGACCTAAGCCAGGTAAGTACGGAAGATGCTGCACTTTCACAATCCTATGTTTTACCAAGAACTTCTTATCAAAAGTATTGATATTGACAAATTTAGACAAAGTCTACAATAGAGTCTAGACAGTGAGACATCATCCTTTTATTGCACAAGTTTCTCAGCTTGCATGTATCATCATTTGAATTTCAAAACATTAAAATATTTAGTCATTATATGATTAATCTCTCTTGTGGCCAGTTATGTATTCAGGTAACCAACTTCCCTTACATTGTCTTTGCATTTTTCATTGAAAATGGCTGTTGATTTTGCTTGAAACTGCAAAAAGGAAAATAAAACAAAATGATAAGGTTAAATGACAATTTTTATTAGCAACTGTTGTCAAAGGTCTCTCACACCAATATTTGTATGTTTGTATATGTAAATATATATATATGTGTGCATGCATGTAGGTGTATACACATATAGGTATGTTTGAATGTGTATACATATATTGTCTTCTATTTCTCGATATACTGCTCCGGCAATGCAACGCAGTCTATAGTCAAAATAGGATAGAAAGATGGACGAAGGGATGCATCCTTCCTTTCCCTAAAAAAGGCAACCTCGGACTAGCCAAGAACTACCGAGGGATAACACTTACATCCATAGCAGCCAAAATCTACAATGCCCTAATACGAAACCGCATAGAACCCAAAATAGACAACATCCTTAGGAAAAACCAAAATGGCTTCCGGAGAAATAGATCCACAACCTCACAAATACTGACCATCCGTAGAATCCTTGAAGGCGTTCGGGCAAAAAACCTTCAGGCGACATTACTATTTGTCGACTTTACCAAGGCCTTCGATTCCATACACAGAGGGAAGATGGAGCAAATCCTACTAGCATACGGCCTACCAAAAGAAACCGTAGCAGCGATAATGATTCTCTACAGAAACACCAAAGTGAAAGTACGTTCACCAGATGGAGACACGGAATACTTCGACATTGTTGCAGGAGTACTACAAGGAGACACACTAGCCCTGTACCTCTTTATCATCTGTCTAGACTATGTGCTTAGGACTTCGATCGACAAAATCAGAGAAAATGGCTTCGAGCTGACTAAGAGAAGAAGCAAAAGGTACCCCGCAAAAACAATCACAGACGCCGACTACGCTGATGACTTGGCGTTACTAGCGAATACGCCTAATCAAGCAGAGACACTACTGCATAGTCTGGAACGAGCCACAGCTGGCATTGGCCTCCATGTCAATGCAAACAAAACTGAATATATGTGCTACAACCAAACGGGCAACATTGCCACACTAGACGGAGCCTCTCTGAAACTAGTAGACAAATTCACCTCCCTAGGAAGTAGCGTCTCATCAACCGAAAAAGACATCGACAGCTATCGATAGGCTCTCGATCATATGTAAGTCGGACCTAACTGATAAAATGAAACGCAGTTTCTTCCAGGCAGCGGTTGTGTCGATACTGCTATATGGATGCACCACATGGACGCTAACTAAGCGGCTGAAGAGGAAACTAAACGGAAATTACACAAGAATGTTGAGAGCAGTATTGAACAAGTCCTGGCGACAACACCCCACGAGACACCAACTGTACGGACACTTGCCCCCCATCACGAAAACTATACAAGTTAGACGAACCAGACACGCAGGACACTGCTGGAGAAGCAAGGACGAGCTCATAAGCGATGTACTCCTGTGGACCCCCACATATGGATGTGCAAAAGCAGGACGACCAGTACGAACTTACATACAGCAACTATGTGAGGACACAGGATGTAACTTTGAAGACCTGCCGGAGGCGATGAATGATAGGGAGAGGTGGCTAGAGAGGGTCAGGGATATCCGTGCTGGCGGCGCGACATGATGATGATGATGATGATATATATTGTCATCCATAGACAGACTGTTTCGTTTTATCAGAACTCTTCAGTGTGGCTAGACACGTAGGATGCTCGAAGCCAGGATCAAAACCCATCCAACTTTACGTTAGACTAAGTCTCAGACTGCTCGGCCAACAAGTGTACCACGTTGGCTAAGGGAATTTTTAAGGTATTATGTAGCAACAGCAGCAACAGCAGCGTCCGTTTGTTTACATTTTTATACCCTATCGGCTACCAGAGTGCTCAATTCTTTCAAAAAGCTTTGCATTATGAGAGCGGCAGCCAAAAAATTCCTTTGCCAGAGTGCTCAATCCCCATGGGGGAGCGTATATATATATATATATATATATATATGTATGTGTATATATTGATACATATGTATGTATGCATATATATGCCTATATGTATATTTACATATATGTATACAATATGTACTGGCCATTGGCCTAATAAGTAGAGTGTTCACCAATGGTCAGGGAGACTAGAGTTTAATCCCAAGTCAAGTCATACCAAAGACTCAAAAAATTGTACTTAATGCCGTCTTGCACAATAAGGTAAGGATCAAGAGTAAAGTGGAGCAATCCAAGGAATGGAGTAACACCCTCCCCAACACCTTGGTGCAGTAGCTATTGAAAAGAGAGCCTTCAGGTCACCCTCGACTAAGGTCACCAACTTTACTTATACAATATATATAGTACCATAAAAAAGTCTTTCATAACTTTAAACTATTGTTTGAGTGCATGTATGTATGAATATATATATATATATATATACCGGTATGTATGCATGTTCTATGGTGAAATGTGGGAAGGAATGAGGAGTGCATTAAAACTGAAGAAGAGATTTAAGGACACAATAAAATATTATCTGAAACAATCTGGACTACCTATGGACCAATGGGAAAAAGTGGGTTCAGATAGGAGTAAGTGGCGGAAACTGATTCACGAAAGCATAGAATCCTTTTAGAATAGCTGTATGCAATACAGCGCTTACAAATGTCTGATTCGCAAAGGTGAACAGGGTCCAGCACCAGGTCCACAAAGTCACCACGCTAACTGTGACATACACGGAAAATTGTGCCTATCTCTTGCTGGTCTCAAAAGCCATCTGCGTAAATGTGCAAAATCTATCTTGCACCCAAATAATGTCACTGCAAGCAAAACTGAACGGTTGTGCCAATTCTGTGGTAAAAATCTATCGCAGTTTGGCTGGCCTGAAGAGTCACCTACGAACACATAGAATTTAAGGGGGGAGTAGGGGAGGGGAAGAGGACATGAGATAAAGGAGGTGGTCACGCTCGAAACTGAGAGGACAGCCATCATGTATGCATCTATAGCTAAATCTATATATGTATGGATGTATGCATGTACGTATATTTACATGAATGTAGATATAGTACCATGTAAAGCCTTCAACCATTTTAAACTATTGTAAATTTCAGCAAATTATCAACAATTAGGAGGATGTTTCACATAGCTTTTTTAACAGATGAAAAATTGGCCGTGTTGAAGTCATTTCCATATTTTTCCATTATATTTTGTTTTAGGGGTTTTAAATGAGAGGGAAAGAAGCTAACCACTCAAAAAGAATGACTGTGCAAAAGTTTTCAGCCATTTTACCAAAACTAATCTAGATACAGAGTTTTAAATCAGAAAACTGTTCCACTGCTAATATGCAAATATATTTCTGGAACAACACTGATTTTTTCTTTAAATATCGTGAAAACTCTTGCATCTAAAATCATGGTGAAAATTTCCAAAGAACTGAAGTTGAATATATCAAAGATGGTCAAGAATATTAGACAATGAATAACAGCTATGGTATTCAAATTACTAGGAATATACATTAGCTTATAGTAGTCAAAAGCTTTTTGATGGCACAGCATATATATATATATATATATAAAAGATGTATGTATGCATGTAGATATATATCAACATAGGTATATAAATGTGGGTGGATATATATTCATAGGTATATATGTGTTGGTTTATTCATGTATGTGTGAATTTATATGTATATATGTATGTGCATATGCATATGTATATATGAGTATATATAAATATGTGTATATATATATATATATATATATATATATATATATATATATATATGTGTGTATGTATGTGTCTACACATCTGTATATATATCCCTGTATACATATATGTATGTGTATGCATGTATAAATATATATATATATATATATATGTGTATGTATGTGTCTACACATCTGTGTATATATCCCTGTATACATATATGTATGTGTATGTATGTGTATATGTATACATGTATAAATATATAGATATATATAGATATACAATCTTTTGACCTGTCTTTTCTCAATTTTTCTTTTTTGTTCTGTTTTGCCTTTGAGCATTTCAGCTGAATATTTTTGGACAAATGCCAGAACTTGTTGTTATCTTCAACGCTAACACATTTTGAATCATTATCCCTTTGACAATCATCATAGCTGCTAATCTTGGCAAAAACATTTCTCATTTTCACCTTATTACCTATATAGTATTTACATAGTATAGAGAATTTATGTCCTGTTCCCTATAGAGACTTGTGTTTTGTGTTGTTATTTTAAAAAGAAAGAAAAGTCTCTGGAGAGAAAACTGAAATGTCTTTTCATTTTTTCTTTTTTTCTTTAATTATCAAGACATTTTCTTTGCATGCACATTAAAATCTTTGATGTCTGAAGAAGAAAACTTATTCTTGAATACAAAAGAATATGTCAACTGGAACTCAAATATCAGCAAATAGTAAAAACTGACTTGTACAATAACAAGCAAAAAAATGATCCATCTTCATAAGAAATGAATTCGCTTCATTTTTTTTTTCTAACACGTAGTTGATCTGAAAAAGAACAAGATCTTTTTTTGTTCCAAATTCGTCTGAAAATGACTTAATTGCATGCTAAGTGAGATCATTTTAAGTGTATTGCTCTAATGAAAATCTCACTATGATGCACTGTTGTTGTTTTTTTTTTGGTTAGAGTAACATATACAGACATAATGAGAATCTTAATTACATGGGGTTGATCTGAGAAAGTATGAGGTCTTTATTTTCAATTTGACGATCTTGATTAGAAATCAGCTGATCAGTGTTGATCTTAAATACATATGAAAACGTTCATGTTTAGTTCACTTTGAATTTTAGCAGAAAAAAATATTTAATTTTTGTCTCTGAGTAATCTTTAATCATTGCAAGTGGGTCACAAAAAAAGAACACAAGATCAATTTCAATTTTAAACTTCAAAATGTTTTTTTTCCACATTTCTGGTGATCAGTTCTGAGATATAGGTGTTTAAAGGGTAGAAGACATAGAAGAAACTATTGGAGATAAACCTGGTTTTGGTTCACCAATAATTTTAAGAACAGAGAAAATGATTCTCATCAGATTTGATCCACATTTTATGGTAAGAATGATTACTGGTAAAACTAACAATAATCAACAGATTTTTTTTTTAAGTGTTTGAACTTTTATGAGTATTATCTCTCTCTGTAGTATGAATTATCAAATTCATATTAACAAAATATAAACATAGATACAAATTTGAATGTATCGTCAGACAGAGGATTAGATATGGATAAGTTTTAAGCTATTTAATTTCTACATTCCAAGTTCCAAGCTATGCAAACGAGCCGCTGCAGGCATTGGACTCCATGTTAATGCACACAAAACTGAATTTATGAGCTTTAATCAGAAAGGTGATATCTCCACACTAGACGGAACCTCTCTGAAACTGGTTGACAAATTCACCTACCTAGGAAGCAGCATCTCATCAACCGAAAAAGACATCGACACACGACTAACAAAGGCATGGACAGCTGTCGATAGGCTTTCGATCATATGGAAATCAAACCTGACTGATAAAATGAAACGCAGTTTCTTCCAGGCTGCGGTCGTGTCGATACTGCTATATGAATGCACTACTTGGACGCTGACTAAACGGCTGGAGAAGAAGCTAGATGGCAATTATACAAGAATTTTGAGAGCAATATTGAACAAGTCCTGGCAGCAACACCCCACAAGGCACCAACTATACGGTCACCTACCACCTATCATGAAAACTATCCAAGCTAGACGAACCAGACATGCCGAACACTGCTGGAGAAGCAAGGACGAGCTCGTAAGTGATGTACTCCTATGGACCTCCACTTATGGCCAATCAAAAGCAGGATGACCAGCTCGAACATACATACAGCAGCAATGTGATGATATGGGATGTAACCCTGAAGACCTGCCAGAGGCGATGAATGACAGGAAGACATGGAAAGAGAGGGTCAGGGATATCCATGCTGGCCGCATCATGGTAATATCTTTATAGATTACAATACACACACAAATGTCCACACAGAGTAAGATACACATGCAAATGTCTTCACAGATAAAGATACATATGCAAGGTTCTCAATGTGAATAGACCAAAAACTGTCCGATACATAAATGGGTGATCACTTTGTAACAATAGGTAGAGTGAATAATTTGAGGTTTGTGCATCAGATGAAGCAAAGTTCAGTAAATAGCAAGTTAAGCATCGATCAAAATATTCAATACTTAGATGAGGGACCATTTAGTAACAGTGATTAGTGTAAGCAACCTTGAGGCTTCTGTGCCAGGCTCAGCAAAACTTAAATACAAAAGATATAAGCTTTGATGATCTTCAATTTGACTTTAAGTGGAGTTGATTTAAATTTTATGATAAGAATAGTGAATTTGTAGAAGAGAATGAAGATCACTGAAATGTCACCACAAATGAATAAATATAAAGTCAACAAGGAAAGGTCACAATGAAGAAAAGCAACTTATTTCTTTTTTGGATTTAAGTTGGCGACCATAGTCGAGGGTAACCCGAAGGCTCCCTTTTCGATAGCTACTACACCAATGTGTAGGGGAGGGTGCTACTCCTTCCCTGGATTGCTCTACTTTACCCTTGATCCGTACCTTATAATGCTGAGTGTTAAGCAAGGAGGCATCAAGTACCATTTTTTGAGTCTTTGGTATGACTCGACCTGGGATTGAACCCAGGTCTCCCGGGCCATTGGCGAACACTCTAACCCCTAGGCCAATGTTTTTGGATTTAATTATTTAAAAAAAAAGAAACAAAAACTTGCCACTTAACTTAAACAATCAGTTTGTTTACTTTTGACAAGAAGGATTGATTTTGATTTCTTTGATAACAAGGGTTATATAATGCCAAAACCATCCTTGTAGAAAATTGTAGTAGTTCTATTTAACCCAGAGTGGAAAGAATAAGGCTGTGTGAAAATACCCAGGGGTCTGGGCTGGCGGATCATCTAGTAAAGATTGTTGTTGTAAAATCTTACACCCAGCCGAGTGGGCATTCACAAGTCAAATGAAAAAGAACAATCAAAAACAACAGAGGGAGGAAGAAAAGAAAAAACAAAACAAGAAACTTGAAATAGCAAAACCATTAGAAAGGGGAGTCTGGTACATTTCTCGTACACTGTGTGTGTAGATGGCTATCATAAGTGCCTTGTGAAAATCCTAACAGCTATCAAAAATGCTAACTTGACCTCACATCCCAAGGCCTGGCTAACGTGCTGACCCTGACTGACGAACTCTTTTGGTCCTCTACTCCCACGCTTCCCATCTCAGATCTTCACACAAGTTCCAGTGTGCACATCTCTTTCTCCATCTTCGCATCAAGACTACACGCAAGCAATCCACACAAAGAAATCTCCCACAGATAATCTGATGCCATCAAAAGATACTGAAGATAAAATTCTTTTTCAGATGTCTATCCACAAGCATACACACAAAGACACACACACACATATACATCCATATATATATATATATATATACAAAAATGCAGATTATTTTACCACAGGGGTTCACACCTTTCTTAAAGGTATTAGTCCAAAAGTGAATGTCACTATCATGACTGGAGTTCGAACTCATTACATGACCCAGTTGGTTTGGGGTGGGGGTAGAATACACCAACAGCATCTCTGCAAAAGGGTAAGACTTTCCCAATGAGTGTCCTAGATATGACACTAAACAATCTGATGGTGAGGCTCCAGCAATGCTGAAGCTCTGGAGAATGCAGAGTACCCCTTTATAACCATTGCTCCCTGGTCCACTCTGGTTCTGAATGGTAGCATGTGATAAAGTCCTCTCTATGGGTCAAATAGAACTAAACTATTTACTTATGCTAAACTGAATTGTTTGAAATATAACTGTTTATATGTATAAAAATGGATTTGGCATTAAATAACCAACAATGTTTGATATGCCATAAAACCAAAGTAAACCAAACCAAACTCATTACAATATTGCAGTTCAGCACATTAGCCACTTAGTCATGAGGATGACCTTCTTTACTAAAAAGCTGTGAAGGTTCAACAATGTATTTTACAGAATTGTATCCGTGCTTTTTTGACACTTTAAAGTCATCACAAAAACATAGTTTGATGCTGCAACGAAAAAATGGAATGGTGAAGTTAATTATCCGTTGATATAACCAAAAATCTTATCCATAAAGTGGGTTTTCATTTATTGATTTTAACTAATATTTTCTTTTCATCCAAATTTCTAGTCGTTTTTATTGTGATGGGGGATAGTATTTCGAAGAAAATGAATGTTTCATTCATTGATCATTTATGTCTTAGTAAATACAGCTTCAGTTTCATTAGTTTTTGCATACTGTTCATATTTGGAAGTGATCTGAATTTCAAGATGGGAGACAAGAGAAAAGAAGATAATAGAAAAATTGAAAACGAGTTTGCAATAAGAAATTTATCATAGGGAATTGGGGTCACATACAGTGACTAATAATTTTTTGTTCTTGAAGCATACTGATGTTGACAATAATTTGAATATTAAAAATCTGGGAAGTTTATAAAATTTTAAGGTTCAGTCTCACTATTTTTTTATCGTATTTAACTAATTGGAGAATCAAAAGTTTTGCAATAAATTGGTAATGTGAGGCAAAATTTGGTAGCTCTAGATGCTTTTGATGAGGTCATGAAAGTGATGAACCACAATGAACTGGGAGATACCTCGCTCGCCTGATACTCTCTAAGTACTACTCACTGGAGTTGCTTCTATTGCTTAGAGCATAACCTCAAAATCCATGTTTTTAGGCCTACCTGACCTTACCTGATCAAGGTTCTTACAATTCAAGCAAAATTTCTTGAAGAAATTACATTAGTACTGCTTGCATTAATTTCTGACCATATGCAAAACCTTTCTTTCTGATTTTCAATGCATTTCTATCCCCAAATCATCAGCAGTACATATACATTATATATATATATATATATATATGTATATATATATAGAGAGAGAGAGCTGTTTTAATCCACAGTTATTGTTTTAACAGTGATGAGCAAAAAACAAAAAATGAGTCTCCAACTAAAAACACTAGTTTGTTTATTTTTTACAGAGAAACTGTAAGCGTTAAACAATGAACTTTCAGGGTAGTATCTGTGCTCATTCCAGACTGTAGTGGAAGTTGTCACTGTACAAGGGAAGATACAGACTTATATGCATTGGTGATAGTGAAAATAGGGCATGCCAAAGTTGAGAGCCATTTGATGTTCTCCACCAGTCAATTATCATCTCATTTTCATGATAAACATTTTCACAAGATACACATGAAAATTTATAAGAAAAGAAATATAAACTTTGATAATCTTCAACTTGACTTTTAAGTTGATTTGAATTTCAAAATGAGAATAGAAAGTTTGGAGAAGAAGATTAAGATCATTGAAATATCACAAATAAATCAACATAAAATTGCCAAAGAAAAGTTGCTGCTAAGAAAAGGCAAGGTATTTCTTTTTACAGTTTGATTATCTAAAAAAATGAATCCCTTTGTTGAAAAATTTAATTTACTTAATTTTTACAAAGCTGTAAATATTTGGCCATTTACTTTCCGGAGTAATATGTTATATCATTCAGTCCTGTTCATGTAAGTTGTCACATTTTGTAAAGGAAAAAAGGAAAAATATCTCTTTTTAGAATTTTGCATCTATTAAGGTATTTAAAATGATAGAGAATGCAAATCACATTAAAATCAGACTGCACAGGTACTACACTCTGATCCTAAGCAGTAATACCAATCTATAAATAGATAATCTACACATTTTTACGATTACTATACTAATTTAAAAATCTGATGGTTTGTGTTGAAATGTTAAAGGCCTATGTCCCAGGAGTTGTTCCCTGGAGGTAACACTTGTCCCTCACCTAAAAGGGGTCAGAGCTCTGATGCCAACAGGACATGAATAATTTTTATGCCCGCCTCTCAGGAGGGATGTTTCCTGTAGTGTACTCTATGTTGGCCTAACCTTGTGTCACATTCCAACGCAAGGGTGGGGTGGGGGTTGTTAGTTATTTGTTTTGGTTTTGTTTGTCACTGAATTATTGCAAAAATGGGACAATTTAGCGTCGACTTTTCGCATGATAAAATAACTTTAGATTTGCCGGGTGATGAAAAGGAAATTGGTTTTTAAGTCAACTCAGCAATTGGGAGCTCAGCTCAGTCGGCTGGGGCTATAGAATACACAGACTGCATCTCAGCAGTGTCCTGTCTGATGGTGAGGCTTCATTGCCATTGGTCCCAGATCCACACTGACCCCAAATGATAGTACCTGATAGGGACCTATTTATGGGTTGACTAGAACTGTTTGACATTTAAAGCATTTGCAAAAAAATGATTTACATTAAATTGAATTGTTAGAAATAGAACTGCTTGACCATTTAACTGTGTGTAAATAAATGACTGATGGTTAATTAAAATGTTAGTGACACATAGCAATACTTGGAAGAATTTAACTGTGTGCTAAAAAATGAGTAATGTTGAATAGAATTATTAGTATTGATTAGCAATACTTGAAACATTTTAACTGTGTACCTAAATTGAATTGTTAGTATTACATAGCAATACTTGAAACCATTTAACTGTGTGCAAATGAAATTATTTATATTAGATAGCAATATTTGAAACTATTTAAGTGAGTGCAAACAAATGATTAATACTAAATAAAACTATTCTTGTTAGAATATTTGGAACCATTTGACTGTGCGCAAACAATGATAATATTTGTGTGCAAACAAATTAGCTCTGACTCATTTGAAAATAAGATCACCTACAGACTATTGACTTACGAAACATTTGTATAACCGTTTAACTGTGCGCAAACAAATGAGCTCTGGTGTGTTCAAATATTTTATCTACAAAATATGCATTTACATATCATATGTATAAAGAGGATTTAGCATTACATAATCTACAAGGGTTGATATGCCATAAAACCTAACTTAATCCTCATGGATTCCTAACTTGAAAAATATTCAAATCTTACACAAAATTCTACAATTATTTGCTATTGTCTATCACTCTTTAGAAATCAAATAAAGACAGAAACAAGTAAGTAATACATTAATATCTCTTATGTCTACAATGTCCCACTAGAAATAATAACATCTATGTATCTTTATTTCAAAAGAAAATTAATGTTTTCTTTAAAAAAATGGTAAAAGTATACTTATTTATGGGTGACATTGTAAATATACAATTTACTAATATACTATTTACTAATATGCTATTTACCTTGAGTAAAAATATACTATTTACAGTGCTAGACACTCAAGGTGTAATGGTTATCATCATCGGATATGGACATGGTGACACAAGTTCAAATCCTGGATAAGGCTGTTTGCGTTTCATATAGCACTAATGCACTTGGGAAATGTATGAATCCATCTGTTCTCTTTCTGCAGGTAAATCATAGGGCAGACTGAGCTATCTAACCTTGGTATGGCAACCAGTCTAAGAGAAGGAAAACTCTTGATTCAAACCTGTTAAACTCTGCTTAAAAATTGACCTTGTGTCACATCCCGCTCATGCACAGACATTGGGTAAATACTTATATAGTATACTAATATACTGCAAATACGATATTTATATTAAACATAAATATACAATATATTCATGTACTACAAATGTATGATTAGTCACATATTTTAAGAAGCCGTTGTGCTAGGATGGTTTTCAGCACAAATTCTGAACCAATGTATCAGATTTAATCTTAAATATTACAAACTCATTCCTCCTAAAAAGCAAGGACTTCCCCCAACATGTACTGTATGAGTTCTGCATAATGAAACATATATCAAAAAGCTGCAGTGATTTCATTTTGATCCAATCAAATCATTTAAGAGATCTATTTGCTAAAACGGATCCAAACCATATAAGACAATACCTAAAAGAAAATAAATAAATCTGTTCAAGAAAATCTAAAAACCTTGAAAAAAAAAAAAACAATTCTTTAACAACTCCTCTATAAACAAGTGATTTCAATCACTACAAAATAACAAAAAATTGTTTCAGCACTATATAATCCACAAGGTTTGATATGCCACAAAGCAAAAATAACTAAACTGGATTTAGTCTTGTACAACATTTCTTGGCATTTTTTTTTTGCTTAACAAGGGGTCAGATGAGAAAAAAAAAAAAAAACAGTTGTTTATATTTTCTTCATCATCATCTTATCATGCCATCAGCATGGATATCCCTGACCCTCTCTTGCCACCCCTCCCTATCGTTCATCACATGCGGCAGGTCCTCAGGGCTGCACCCCATATCCTCATAGAGGTGCTGTATGTTGGTTCGAGCTGGCCGCCCTGCTTTTGCATGGCCATATGAAGGAGTCCATAGGAATACATCACTTATGAGCTCGTCCCTACTTCTTCAGCAGTGTCCTGCATGTCTGGTTTGTCTAACTTGTATAGTTTTTGTGATGGGTGGTAGGTGGCCGTACAGCTGCTACTTTGAAGGGTGTTGCCTCCGGAACCTGTTCAATATTGCTCGCAGCATTCTTGTGTAATTGCCATCAAGCTTTTTTTCTAGTTGAGTAGTTAGCGTCCATGTAGTGCATTCATATAGCAGTATCAACACGATCACTGCTTGGAAGAAACTGCGTGTCCTTTTATCGGTAATCCCATAATTATTTATTCTCGTTTGTATTTTAATAATTATAATTTGCATTTTCTCAGTTGCATTAATCATTAATTTCATTTTTGGAAAATAAATAGAATTAATTAATTTAAAAGGGATATATTATAGAATACATTTCTCACAATATGAGATATTCCTTCCACCTGAGCAATGGTGGGTAACTCCTCTAGTATATGTATGAGCATCAAACCTGAGCTAAGCTGAACAAAAATATTTACTGAAGGAAACAGTATGAATTATTTAGAAAAATAACATCAAGTTATTGGAAGAAAAGACTATCTACCTACAAATGTTTTTTCTAATTTTCTTTTTTTTGGAGAATTTTTTATCATTAACATTAGTTTAAACTGAAACATTTTGTCACTTTTCTTTCATTTTGTTTGTATCCTTATTTTTTCTAAATTAATTTCATTCAATTCTTGTTTTATAAGTTCAATTATATTTATTGCTGATACGTTCTCAGTATGTATCAATCTTTACCTGAAAGACAAACCCAGCATATAAAGAAAGATGTGCATTATGGGAAAAATGAAGAAATTTTGAATTTTACTTCTTTCATCATCTTAAAATCATTTGTATTTTTTTATTTGTACAGTGACGAGAAAAAAAAATCAGTTACCTCACTAAAAATTTATTCCTTTAATTTTTTATTATAAAACTGTAAAAATTTGATGTTATCTATCTATAAATTTTACCTGCAATGTAAAAAAATTTTATTTCAATGATTATATAATTATTTCTTATGGCTTAGATTTTCTTTAGAATAATATAAATGCTTCTTTATAAAAATGCTTCAAAATGATAATAGAAATTTTTGTTAATAATAATAATAATGTCTCTTAATAATAGTATAAATGTCTCTTAATAATAGTATAAATATTTCTTAATAACAATTAAAAATTTTCTTAATAATAGTATAAATGTTTCTTAATGATAGTATAAATGTTTCTAAATAATAATAAAAATATTTCCTAATAGTATAAATGTTCCTTAAAAATAATATAAATTTTTTTAAATAATAATATACATGTTTCTTTACAATAATTAAGATGTTTCTTAATAATAGCATAAATGTTTCTTAATTATAGTATAAATATTTCTTACTAATTGCATCACTTAATAATTTCAATGTTGGAAAATAAATGAAAATAAACCAGCATTCACAGAATTTTTATTATGAAACTGTAAATGAGAGCAACAAAGTCATTTCAGAAGTAGTGTTCGTGTTTATTCAAGACTGAAGTACATATTGTTGTATTCAAATTGTACAAGGGTACAAGGGTAGATACAGATCTGATGGCATACAAAATTCATCAGCCATTTGACAAAGAGAAGCTTTAAATTTATTTATCATATTTACCCAACCCCTCCACTCAGGAAGGATATGACACAAGGTCAATTTTTTAAGCGGAGTTTAACAGGTTTGAATTCAGAGTTTTCCTTCTCCTAGACTAGTTGCCTCACCAAGGCTGAAGAACCTAGTCTGCCCTACAATTTACCCATAGTTGGAGGGAGAATAATTGGATTCATACCTTTCCCAAGGGTATTAGTGCTATGTGAAATGCAATCAGTCCAGGATTTGAGCTCGTGTCACCGTGTCCAATTCCTGCGACGATAACCATTACACCACTCATATGAGATAAGTTCAAAGTCTCTTGTAACATCTCTTTATCAATGATTAAAATGTTAATTTTCTTCAAAGTTTAAATGAAGACAAATACTCAGATTAGCAATTTATTTTAGAAAGTGATGACATCTAGATGGCACAATGAATCCGCACCAATTTTTGATGCTTTTAAATGGAACACAGAATTTTGTAACAAAAATATAAATATGTAGCAGACCCCCAAATCAAAGTATCTCTTAGATACTTTGATGTAATTTCATTGTTGGTTAAATTGTTTCAAATTTTGGGCATAAGAAATGTCAAATAGTATCCATTTTCATTTTATAATGTTCAACTCAAAATATTAAAATCCGTGTATCTTTGGTTTAGAAGAACTTTTGATCGGGTTGTGTTAATGATGCAATATATATATGTATATATATATATATGGTTGAAATATGTATATCTAGGCAGCATTTTCTCTTTTAAACATGTTTGTTTAGATAGGACAAACACAAAGTATTTGCCTCTTCTATCTTTTTGAACAGATTAAAGATAGAATAGGCAGATCAAAGTGTCCTTCCAATTTTGTCATTTATATATATAAATTCTAACAAACTTTTTGTCTGAGAATTGTCAATTTTTTTTTTTCATTTTATAAAAAGATACATGAAACTCATAATTAGAGATGAGCTAAGTAAATTGAGGTAAGAGTTATTTTAGTCTTTGTACAGTTTGTCTGCATATGAGCACTTAATTTTATTCAACATTCTTAAACAATCTTTTCCACTTATCATTTTTTTCTCATCCATTGTTTATATATATATATATATATATATATATATATATTGTTTATATATATATATATATATGTATATATATATATATATATATATATAAGAGTGCCTGATGGCCAAGGGTAGAGCTATATTAAAAGTAAAAATCAATCACTTTGAATTATTTCTCTTTTTTTTTCACTCTACAGGCTAAGAAAGACACAAAACAATTCAACCATCTTGATAAGGCTTTCTATCTTAAATCTTGAGTGTAGATATAAAAAGAGAAAAAAAGAGATGAACAAAATGATAAAACAAATGGGAATATTTATGATGGGTTATTTATTTTTTCATTATCCTCAACAAGTTTTGATCTTTAGTCATCTTCAAGAGAAAAGTTTTTGTAGAAAGTTTTTAAAAGAGTTAATTGACTCTAAAAAAAGAGATGAAAAATGAACTCAAAATTTAGTATATTCATCTGTTGAATGAAAATTATTTTTTGGTATCCAAGTGTCTTCAACTGAAGATTATATGATCTTTGCCATTGTGAACACCTGGCAGTGAGATTTACACTTGGAAAATGTATTAAACATGGGCAGTTGTGTTTCAAACTATTCCTGACTGTTTTAGTCAGATATTTAACTTAGGCATTTGTTTATTTAGGTGTTTATGTGTCAACTCGTATTTGTTCACCCTATTTCAAAGTGGGGTTTTGAGGATAGATTAGCTTGTTGTTACATATATATATATATATATATATATATATATATATATATATTGTCATCCACAGACAGACTGTTTTGTTGTATCACAACTCTTCAATGTGGCTAGACACATAGGATGCTTAAAACTGGGATTGAAACCTGCCAAAATTTACATTAGACTTAGTATCATACCACTCAGCCAACAAGCAAACCACATCAGCTCAGGAATTATAAGGCATTATGTAGTAGCTTTCGTTTGTTTACATTATATATATATTTACGGTTTTGTGCTACCTAGGAAGAACTAATAAAAGACTGGATGCCAGAATTAAACTGCATGTTTCTACAAAAATGTATAATTTTAATGTTGGCCCAACCAATAATCTTAAGAATACATATGGGTCATTGATTGTAGAACACTTTATTAATAAGCGTGACCGTGCTTGGAAATTTAGTGTTAACTTGTTCTCTATATTCAGCAAGTCACACTCTTCATTCTATTCAAAAGTATTGAAGACTTAATATTTTTGTACAGCAGACCATTTATCTGTAAACAGACAGAATGTCAGTTAAGATGAAATATTATTTTGATATTGCCTTTAAAACAATTTTTTTTTCCTTCCCCCAACATATTTGCCTTTTTTAAAAATTCTATATTATCCCTGATTTAGCTCTGTTAAGCAAGGATCAAAACTGGTTAGCTATCCTGTCACCTTTTAAACTTTTACTCTCATTAGGAATAAAATCTTGGGTCTCTTTATCACTATTAATATATATATATATATATATATATATATAAGAACTTGAAGTAAAATATAGAGAGATAGTAAAGAAAAAAGGAAGAATTAAAAAAAATGAGAGAGAAAAGTATGTCATATATATATATATATAACCTCAAGTTCTTGTAACATCACAAATATAAAACTCACCCTGTTAGCAGGACTTAGAATACACTGTGACAGTATCTTCTGCTAAGGGGTAAGATCCCACCCTCAAAAATGTATCCTGGGTATTACACTAAACTATATCTGGTGATGAGACTCCACTTATAGTGCTCTGAGGTGTGTGCAGTACCTCCTCATTACAATTATTCACTGGTCACCTCATCCTTGGAGTGTTAGTACCTTTTAGGATCCCATCTAGCTCTGACAATTGGGGAAAACATTCCTCATTCCCATTTCTCACAGGTCACCTCATCCTCAGAGTATTAGTACATTTTAGGATCCCATCTAGCTCTGACAATTGGTTAGAACCCTCTTCATTACAATTACTCACAGGTCCACTCTGACTCGGATCAGCAGTAACTGTTAAGGACCTGTCTATGGGACAAATATTTCCTTTTGAATATTATTCATATTGGATAAGAATCCGGCTAACTCTGGGCTAAAAAATTTAAGAAACTACACAAAAAATGTGAATATTAATGTACAATGGACACAATTTTCTAACCTCTAGGCATAAAATAATCCCAGATGGGTTGACATGCCATTAAAATAGATCAATCAGAATAAAAGAGTTAAATGGGCTTTTATCTCCTCTTTTATTTTTGTATAAAGATTATGCATTTCTTTACATTGACTTCAAGTGGTAGTGAACAAAGTGAAATAATTATGATTGCTTTTTAGTTTATATATATATATATATATGTAAACTATCATTAAGCAGTCAGATAATATGTTTCCAACACCCAAATTCTTGGCAACACCCAAATTCTTGTCTGATCATTTGATATACCGATGTAAAATTTGGATTAACGATAATATAATGTTTGTTTCTGGAAGGAAACCAATAAATGATTCTCAAAGCCAAATTCTACTGTTGTCAATTTAAAAACAAAAGCCAATTTGTTGTCGCAGAATTTCTTCACTAAGTGAGCAACAGCCATTCAGAATTCAAATTATTTGATGAAACACTAAAAGCAGAAATGTACTATTATTTTCATTGTTAACCTTAACAGGTCCTATATATATATATATATATGCATGTATATATATATATATCATTTGTTATATTGTTTGCTGTATTCATAAATAAAGTGCTTAATATCAGTGAGAGAACATGTGTAGATTTTAAAAGCACTGACAGAGTCAATAACATTTGATGACTATCAAGAGCTTTGGGTCTGATGCCTTGGTAACAGTCTACCCCATAGATTGAATAAAGGGTTCAATATGAAATTTCTTAAAGGTTACTAAGACAAAAGACACCAAAATAAGGTCAGAGGTTACAGGGGCCAAGACATTGTGAATATGAAAACAAAGATAAGGACAGTAGTCCAAAAGATGTATGCATTTGCCCAACCCCTCTGCCACAAGCAAGATAAGATACAATGTCAATTTTTAAGGAGAGTTTAGTTGCTTTGTATTCCTAGTCTTCCTTCTCCAAAATGAGTCACCATAACAAGGTTAAAGAGTCCAGTCTGCATACTATTTATCTACAGCTAAGGGGAGAATAGTTGAATTCATATTTGTCCTTAAATATATAAATAATATAAACTATTATTTTTATTCTAAAAATACAATTTTTATATTTGTTGATATTGAGCACTTTTTTACTTTATCTTGCGTGTCACTAAATTTTTTCCTCTTGACCATTACAAAAGGAGAACGTCCTTGGCATAGTGGCTAAAGTGCTGGGTTCTGGCCTTGTAGTAAGTGAGTTCAAAAAAGTATGAACCCTTATCTTTCCCAGCAAAAGCTTAAATAGTATCATGGCTGTTCTTCTACAAGGATGACTTTGGCATTAAATTACCCACAAAGGTTGATATGCCATTAAACAAAGAAAAGTATGAACCCTCTTATCCCCCAACGATGGGTTAACAATACCACTACTGTTCTTCTGCAAGGATGGCTTTGGCATTAGATAAGCCACAAAGGTTGACATGCCATTAACAAAGAAACCAAACCCATCCAATAACAACTAACTAACTATATATATATACATATAAACATTCATACAAAATCCCAACAGTTTTTGTCTGCGTTTTTTCGTATTTTTTCGTATTTTTGATTCATTTCATTTTCTTAATTGCCTGATGATTGTTGTTTTGCAAAAAACTCCATGAAACCCAGAGTCACAGTCTCAATTCCATGAATCAAATATATATATCATTCAAATATTTATTTATTTATTTATTATTATTATTATTATTATATACATATATATAGTTAGTATAGAAAATAAATAAATGACTTTAACCCAGCTATTGAGTTTGAAGAATATTCAAAATTAGAACTGAATTGTATAACAAGTTGAGTCAATTTCAGATTAAACTCTGAAGAAGGAGTGTTATTTATGGCCCGTTGGAGCATTCCATCATGCACGTGTGGGCAAGTCCATTTCCGGGATTACGAGTGGCTGCTGGTCTATGCGTGGGCATATTAATATATATATATATATATATCAGCTTTTAATTTAGTAGTTTAGCAGGGACTGTATTAAGTTACAGCCTTGTCGGCCAACTGGATCCTAGTTGGGATCCCTGGACAAGTAAGTGTTATGGTTATTATTCTACACCAGAAAAAAAAAGCATTTTGCAGTGAAGGAAAATACTGAATTCAAACCAGTTGTACTCCATCTAAGATGTGATCTTGTGTTACATCCAACGTTTAGGGCTGAGTAAATATGTACTTGGTGAATACATCTTATATATCAATCTCTAGAATGAAAAATGACATTTCTAGTTTGTTTATCATCTGTTTATTTCAGGATCAAAATGTAGTTTACAGGTTATTGGCCAGAAGTTTCAACCACATTTGCTGTAGCACCAACATCAGCCTCTGATGTTATGAGATAATGTGATAGAGAAATAGGGGGCGTCCTTGTGGTGTAAAGATTAAAGTGATGGACTGCGGAATCGTAGTAAGTGAGTTCAAACTCTAGTCGAGCTATTACGTTCACTTTCAGACAAATATCCTTCAGAAAGGTATGAACCCCCTTATCCTCCCAACTATGGGTTAAATAGTACCTCTACTGTCCTTCTAGAAGGATGGATTCAGCATTAAATAACCCAAGAAGGTTGATATGCCATTAAAAAACAACAAAAGCAACAAACAGTAGAGAAAAAGGAAATATTTGAACCAAGCAGATCAGCCTAAAATATTACAAAAATCAGCCTCATTAATTTCTAGACTGACTTCATATCTTTGGGGTGACTGGGAGACCTCTAGAAGAAGAATCCTCTTCAAGTCAACCAGTTTCTTGACAGAGGAAAATTAAATAAAACTGATGACTCTCATCAGATCTGATTGACATTTGATTGTAAAGATTTACATTAATCAGTTAATTTTCAATGAAGGTTGCTAACCTGAAAAATAAAAAATTACAACCTTGCAAACTAGCCAAGACTTTATCAGACCATTATCTTTAAAATTTATACTTTGTAATTTTTTATCCTTTTAAAGGTTATTCACTGCATGTCAAATATTATTTGTTTGCTCTGACCAAATTTTCATTGTTGGTCTGATTAGTTTTTGGTTCTTTATCGAAAACTAGTTTTTCTTGCCAAATGCCCTTTGGTAAATATGGCAGAATACCATCATTTGCTTCTGCTTTTTCTTCTTCTGGTCTTGTTGCTCAGAGATTAGTTGTTTTGTTTTCTTCTTTAAGAAAAGCATTCAGTTTTTATGTTAAAGGTTTCTATTCTGTACTCGCTTAAACCTTCAACCAATTCATCTTAAACCTTATGAATATTTAGAGTTGACTTGAAAACACATCTGCTTGAGTAATTCTTAACTCGTAGATAAAGCTCAACATTTTTTTTTCTGTAAATCTTATTTTGATCAGAACTCTGGAAAATCTTTCTTTTTTTTATCTCTTATAAGCTTTAAAAAAAGGTCTTGAAATTAATTTGGTGCTGACTGTGAAGTAAAAAGATTATTGGTGTTTTATGAGTTACGGCTTTTTTAAAAATTTGTAATTGCTTAAAGGCCGCTTTTGGCAATCCTTTGTCTGTATTAGAGCGGAAAATATCTTTTCTTTCTTATGAATTTGGTAGAATTTTGATAAACCCTTACAACACAAGGGGGTGTTCCCTTGGTGTAATGGCTAACCTTCTGGACTGCGACATCATAGTAAGTGAGTTCAAACTCCAGTCATGCTATTACATTCACTTTCAGGCTAATGCCCATGGGAAATGTATGAACCTCCTTATCCCCTTCAGCAATGGGTTAAATTATAACACTACTGTTCTTCTACAAGGATGGCTTTGGCATTATAAGGTTGCCATTAAACAAATGCTATTGAGGAGTGCTGAAGAGATGTCTACTGCATCTGACTTACCCAGTCAGTCGATCCACTGTATTCTTTCTCATTACCTGTTGTCTCTTTTCAAAAGTGCACATTTTTTTGTCTCACTGACTTCCAAACAAAACACAAAAACTTGGTTCACAATGTTAATGTTTTATTTCTTAGTTTGATATGACTCATAGTGTTCATCAACCTGGAGGGAGAAATAGAGAGAAGGAACTTAAAAAACTTTTTTGTGGTGGTCAACTTCTTGAATTCTGTGGGTAAAAATTCTGACTCCAATCCTTGGGCCAGGAATTACACTACTTAACATGTCGGTCAAAACTTTACTCTGCCAGCTGGAAGCAACTCTCTTCTACTTCTTGTTGGAATTCATTCATGATGCGCATTGGCTGTGAGTAAATACTTGTTTGCATAAAAAGCAATGCTACGACTTGAGGTGAGATTATATGGACATTGGGGCATTCCATGGCTCTCAAATGGCAAAGTCCATTCTCTAGACAGGGATTGGTTGCTGGTCCAGTGAATGGGTATATTAGTGTGTATATACACAGGCTTACTTAATATGTTACAAGTTTGGTATTGATATTACCAATTTTACTTTACTACCCATTTTACTTTTTGTCTGCCAGCTGGGGCTGTTGAACTGGTAAGTGTTGTTCTTGTTGTTTATTCTGCATGTTAGAGTTGTGACTTCTACACTTCTGGGATGGGACCAGCTTTTATATCCATCTCTGGCAAATAGAATTCACTAGAATCTTCTGCACAATTCCACAACAGTAAGTACATGTTCATTTCCTGTTTCTTTGTCCCCTTTTCTGTGGGTAGCCTCATGCTTGCTAATGGTCATGCAGTCATTTCCTTCAACCATTAAAATCAGTGCCAACATGACTTGATCCTGATATGTTAGACTGATCTCATCTCTGCTATGTGGGGAGGGGTGTTCAAATAAGGAAGGGGTTCCATTTTGATGCTACTGGAACTCATTAGAGGCCACAAGAAAAAAAAATTGCTAATAAAAAATTTTCTTTTAAAATGAAGCATATCCAATATATACATATATTTTTTTTTCTCTTTCATTAAACTAAAATTTAACTAAATACCCAACTGCACTACACAAAAAAGCCAAATCTTAAAACACAAGAATGGCTTTGGCATTAAATAACCCTCAAAGGTTGATATGCCATTAAATAAAGAAACCAAATTTTACAACACAAAAGTTGCAAAGACTGTTTGAATAGAGAAAAAATCTTTTCCTGAACAAGAAATTCATTCAGCGATTTTGTTGAATAATGATTCTCTGAATTTATAGGAATAAAAAGATGATGTCCTCAAATTCTTTTAGGATATTATTGGCTTGAGTAAGATACTTGATTTAATATTGCTTCAGCAATGAATATCAGTTGGCAGCCATCTTTGTTATTGATCTACAGAGCTTCATTATCAGCATTTTAATGGAGTTCAAGGAGAATAACTCCTACATTTGCTTCATTCTTAAAAGAAGATATTGAAATGAAATAACACAATAAATTGAGGTGAAAGCTGACATTGGTTGATTATTAATATAGAAATTATAGAAATAGTAAAAGGAACATTATTAGCCATGAATTTATTTTTCTGACAATTGGAAAGGAATTCATTGTCGTTCACTTCTTTGTGTTTGACATAAAATCATTCTTAGAGAATAGGTGGACGTGAAAAACTGATTTGTTAAAAGAATCAAGATTTATTTACTCTCTTGAGTAAACTCTTTTACTCTCTCAAGTGCACTCATTTACTCTCTAAAGTAAACTCTTTCACTCTTTGGAGTGGACTCCTTTATTCTCTTGAGTAGACTCTTTTACTCTATCAAATGTACGCAGTTACTCTTGAGAGTAAACTCGTTCAATCTTTGGAGCGGACTTTTTTACTCTCTCAAGAGATGTCTCTGAAGTACAATTATTTACCCTCAAGAGAAAACTCTTTCACTCTTTGGAGTGGACTACTTTATTCTTTCGCGTGAACTCTTTCACTCTCTAACTTCCAGGTATAAAATAACCCCAGATGGGTTGACATGCCATCATAATCATTTTTTTTCTAACTCTATCATCTGTCTAAAGTCATTGTATTCTTGAACCTCTTCCAGAATTTCACCGATTTTTTATTGTCTTCTGATAATTACTACTCATTATATATATATATAAGGATATATAATTCAGACATATGTGCATATAAATATATTTAGATATATATGGGTACATATATATGAGCATGTATGTATATGTATATATATATATATATATATATATATATATATATATATGTATGAATGTGTATATATATGTATTTTCTTTCACCTAATTTAAAAAATTTTTCCAAACCATCATTTTCCACCCTACCCCTCTGATCTGCTATTCGGTTTTTTCCCTCTTAATATTATTATGTAGGTTTCTCGGTCAGAGAGTGTTGTTGATTCGTAGACAGAAAAGTGTAACTATTCACCATATACTCAAAAAAAAAAAAAATAAAAGGCAAATAGTATCAGAGATAAGTTTTTGTTTGTTTGTTTGTTTTTCGTTTTTACTTGTTATATACACATTGGATGATTACAGTTTCATTATTTGTACTGGAAATATCGCAAGAAAATAGACATTAATTGACTGATGTAAATGATTTTAAAAAAAAAATCACTGAATAATTTCTCTGAATGTTATCTTGTTGTAATGGCAAAATCAGATGCAAATTCTGTAGATTGATTAAGTTGATTGTAAAGTAGTAAATTCACAATTGAAGTGACTCATCTTTATGTGTAAAAAGAAGTATTCATTCTAATCTCTTTGATTGCCCAGTCGGCTGGGGGGGTGGCTGTAGAATACTCGGACTACTTCTCTACAGAGGGGTAAGACTCCACCCGCAAAAGAGTGTCCTGGATATGACACTAAACAATCTAATAGTGAGGTTCCAGACATGTTGGAGTTTTGGGGGAATGCAGAATACCCCATTCATTATCATTGGTCCAAGGTCCACTCTAGCCTGGTGTGGTAGTGCCAGATAGGGTCTTATCTATGGGACAAATAGAACTAAACTGCATACTTATGCTAAACTGAATTTCTTGAAATAGAAATGTTTTGAGATTTAAACTACATTCTTAAGCTAAACTGAATTGTTTGAAATAGAAGAGTTTTTGTCTGCTAAACTGAATTGCTTGAAATGAAAATGTTTTTGTCATTAAAACCTGAATTGTTTAATTTAGAATTGTTTTGATATTTAACTATGTGTAAAAAAAATTAAACTTATACTAAACTGAATTGTTTGAATTAGAACTGTTTGACTAAACTGAATAACTTGAAATAGAAATGTTTTTGACAAATAAACTGTGTACTTATGCTAAACTGAATTGTTTGAAATAGAACTGTTGGCAATACTTGAGTAAAAACAAACTTATAAGCAACATTCTTCTATGAACTCCTACATATGGACACACCAATATTGACTTACCAGCAACAGTTTTTACATTCATCAGAACTGTGCAGACTCTGAGTATCGTCTAGTGGACTAAACAAGATTGGTGGCTGATAAGGACAGACGGTGTAACTATATGAATCCTTGGCATGATATTTCAGAGTTTGATATATGTATGTGCTTGTATATGTGTATGTGTTATTGAGGAAATACGAGTAAGTGTTGGTAAAAATATAGATGTACGTCTATGTTTATATATATGTGTGGAGATGTATTGAGGTGGTACGTAACAAGATGAAGATGAAGTTCACCTGACCTAGCCGACCAGTGTGTCATTATGGTTTGAACAATGCAATCTTGAATAAGTATAAGGCTATCTGTGCAGAAAAAAGAAAACAATGACACAAGAATTTACCAAGCTCTTCCTGTTTCTTGAGTGGGCTGGCTAAGGTTTGAGTGCAGTCAATTATTCAAGGGAATCAGCCAGAGTCAGTGAGTCAAAGATACGCTCGGAGTCTGCTTGTACCCCAAGAGCCCGGGTGATTTGTTAGGATCTGGCAAAGAATTCCCACAAGATACATACGGGGGAGAAACAAAGCCAAAGTAAGTTCAGAAGTAATACAGACCTCTTCGTCTGTAAGTGA
Organism: Sepioteuthis lessoniana; assembly: GCA_963585895.1. Taxonomy (NCBI): domain Eukaryota; kingdom Metazoa; phylum Mollusca; class Cephalopoda; order Myopsida; family Loliginidae; genus Sepioteuthis; species Sepioteuthis lessoniana. The sequence continues at coordinate 4,865,025 of OY757932.1, forward strand.
ATACAATCCTTCAAACCTTGAGTTAAACTTTTTTTTTCTTTGTCTTTTATGACACTGCTTCAGGCTCTGTGCAGTAAACACTGCCTGGGGTCACACAATGCAGTAAGTAGATAAACAGTGACACTGAGGCATTCCATTACAATAACAAGAGAGAGTCAAGGAAATCTGCGTCAGTTCATCTTGATGGTGAGCCATTATTATTATTCTAATGGCTAATTTTCCCATCTTACACAAATAATACCAATAACATCTTTTGTTTATTTTCATCTTTGAAGTTTTGTCAGTCATCTTCCTTATTTTTGCTCCAATTTTAACGAAAATCTGAGTAACAGCAAGTCTCTTCTTAATTTCTTTTTATTGTTTTTATTTTTCCACTAAAAATATTAACAGCATTTTTTATTCATTTTTTATTTAGGCAGTCTCTGTTATGTCGTGGTTAAAGAGCTTGTCTGCAGCTTTATAGTAAGCAAGTTCAAACTCAAGTTGCACATTTACATTCACTTTCAGACTAATGCCCTTAGGAAAACTATGAACCCCCTTATCTCTGTAGCTATGGTTTATATAGTATCACTGCTCTTCTTTTACAAAGATGACATTGGAATTAATCAACTCACAAAGGTTGATATACCATTAAAACCAAGAAACCAATCATTTTTTTGATTTAATCAATATTTTATTATCAACTGGACAAGTATTTTCTTTCATTTTTTTTTTTTTTGCTTTTATATTTCTTTTTACAAATAATAAAGGTTGACGATATGTCATCTAAAAATAAATAAAAGTTGTTTTCTATTGTTCTTCTCCAATCTCAAAATTCACAAAGTTAAATCATTCTGATATCTACCAACTGAGCAACAAGAAACTTCAAAAGTTTCAATCTAACCTTTAAAACATATCCTTTACTTGATCTTTCTTCATACCAAATTTATGTTTAATTTAACACTAGTAATATTAATAGCATCTATTTTTTTTTAAAGTTTTACTTACTTTTTATTTTTTCAGGCAACTTACTCTGGCTGTGATTTATGACAGTGAAAAACTGTGCCAAGCTGATTTATATACACTCTTGAGGGTTGTGTTTGATTTGGTTTCTTTGTTTAATGGCATATCAACCTTTGTAGATTATTTAATGCCAAAGCCGTTCTCCTAGAACAACAGTAGTGGTACTATTTAGCCTTTAGCTGGGAGGATAAGGGGGTTCATACCTTTCCCAAGGGTATTTGCCCAAAAGTGAACATAATAGCATGACTGGAGTACAAACTCGCTTACTATGATTCCGCAGTCCATCACTTTAACCGTTACACCACAATGACACCACCCCCATACACTCTTGAAGTCACATCATATAAAATGGGGTATCTTCAAATCAAAGCAAATTGACAATATCTTTATATTCTGATAAACTTGGAACTGCAATACAAAGATAAATGTTAACCCTTATTGTGCAAGGACCAAAATGTTCAGTTCCATGCTTGTGAACTTAATACACTTAATACACAGTTAATTTGTTTTTGATTGTGGGAGTCTTTCAGAAATTCTTCCATGTTTTATATTATGTAGTACAAAGATTTTATCTTTCTCAACAATAGAAAGTAGTTGCATAAACTGATTTACATATGATTTGCATGTTACATCATTGGCTTCTAGAGTGTAATTTTAAATTCAAAAAGAAAATTTAATTTCAACAGCAAAACAAAATGATAGAAGATGATTTCTTTAATCTGCACTTGGATAATTCTGAAGGGTTCCACCTTGATGACATAATTCCATTTTGATGTTAAGTTTAGTGACTATTTGTGTAATGACACTAAAATGTTTGATTGTATGTGAGCCGAGGGATATTGGAAAATGGTAAATCATGAACATGGATCAATAAATATGTTTTAGTTATTGTATACATAAATTGGGGATGTCAATCTCAGCCACTTTTAATATATCAATTCAGTAACTGATTTTTATTTTGGGTGTACTGAGACAATTACTTATTGTCTCCCTTGAAAATTGGTGATTCCATAAAGGGGCCTTTGGGATGATCTGAGAAGTCATCTCAGTCTCTTTTTGCAGCTGTTCTTTGAACAAAAGATATATAGTCTCTTTCCTTGGGTGTTGCCATTGTACTATCTATTTACAAAAACTTAATCAAGTAAGACTTTTACTATTTTTGTTCCTTTTTCATATAGTGATTGTTCATGGAACAATATGTGTATATTTTATCCATTGGGACATGTGTATTCTTGTGGATATTGTGTATTGTGAATATTGTGTATTGTGGATATTGTGTAAGTATTAAATGTTTCTATATGTAAATGAGATTGTTTTTCTTTCTGTTTATTCTGTGTTCGTGTATCACTTGATATAATAATGTGAGTGGGGACTTGATTAAATATCAATAAGGGTTAAAACTCTTTATGTTCCTTTTTACAAACGACCAAATGCCAAGAGAAAACAGATGTTGAAGTAATACTTTTATAAGTAAGGCACTTTTATTACAAGAAAATCAAATAGTAAAATCTTCATGTAAATAACTCCAGCTGGCTGTATATTTTTTCTGATCTCCTCGTTTTATATGTATAAAGATCTATAAAGATGCAGAGGGTGCAGTAATTATCAAGTCAAGTTCAAATTTTAGACAAAGCTGTTTGTGTTTCCTTTTAACCTAATGTTCTTGATATAAGCATGTATCTATCTTTTCTCTCCACAGCTATCAGTAAAATAATAGAGCAGACTGATTTGGTAACCAGTATAAGAGAAGGAAAAACTCTGAGCCCGCTTCTTCCATTATTATCTCATTCAAAATGTGTGATTCATCCTATAGAAGCCTTCACTACTCTAAACAAAAATCACTTGCAAAGGTAGTTTCTCTTTTCTTGTTGACATGATTAAATTGACATGTCTAAAATTGTGTTAAAAACCCTTTGGTGATTATCATCATCAAGTTGTGCAAATAGCCTGGGTTTCTCACACACCGTCCATCCCTATCAACCATCATTGGTAAGTCCTCTAAATCGCATCCTGGGTCCTGCACAGAGCTGATGAATGTAAGTCTTTGCTGCATGGCTGACATTGTTTTGTCCATGTGTAGGAGCCTCTTGGAAAACATTGCTGATAAGTTTGTCCTTACATTTCCAGCAGTGCCCCCACATGTTTTATTCATCTTATTTGGATGGTATGAGAGATGGATGATAAGTAGGCATACAGCTGCTGTTTTGTGGGGTGCTGCTTCCAGAATTTGTTGAAAAACAGCATGTAGTATTCTTGTGTAGCTTCCATCTAGCAATTCAGCATCTGCATGTTAGTGTACAAAAATGTTATAAGCACTTTGAGAGTTAAGTTGCTTTTGATCTTTTTTGTTTTGTTGTTGTTGTTTTTAAAAGAAAGAATATACTTTTCCAAATCTTTGGCACTGACTATCAGTTTTTAAATATAGAAATTTGTACAATCGGTTCATGTCTTTTCATTTCTTAATGATTTTCTTTTCTTCAATATGAAATTTATTTCATTTGAGATTCAATAGAAGAAAAAGATTTTTATCTCAGAAATTGTAGAACTCAAGAATGTCATCAGAAGACTTCCCTTAAAATAATTTTAGAGGTGACAAAAGTCACTGAAGGTGCCCCAAAATGTCCTGAAACAAAAGAATAAAATCAATTTTGTTAGTGCTTACAATGTTGCATGGTATATTGACAATGCTGTCACTTTATTTATTGATCACACATTAATCAATAATCAATCAATATATCCAAGACTGCCTAACTCCCTCTCCATCTACCTAGTTGTAGGTATATGTGTCTCTCTGCTTCTGGCTCTAGGTGTGCATGCATCTATCTGTTAGGAGATACCAAAATTATTTTTGTTTTTACACATTTTTACTCCAAACCTTATTTTAATGCATATATATTAAGACTCTATGTTGCCACTGTTTTATTGCTATTATTATTATTATTATTATTTACTCCTTGGGAGTTTTTCACATCAGTTTTAGCTGATGGTTTTTCACTGGAGTCTGAGTGACAGCAAGTCTCCTCAAGTCTTCAGGACTCTTCTCAGTATTCTAGCTGTTCTCAATAATGTTGTAGTTTGGATGGTCTCCTCTTGTTCTCCAAGCTCCAAGTCCTCCAGTCCCTTTAATAATCCTTTAGTGACCATACCAAAAGCACCAATCACGATTGGTATAAGTTGTCATCTTCATGTTCCATAATTTTTTCAATTCCCTAGCAAGGTCGCTGTACTATCAAAGATATTTTTCCATTTTGCAGCTCTTTACTCCATAGTTATTTCAAATATGTATTTAGCAAACCTCTCTACCATGACCAGAAAGTGACACAAGGTCAATTTTTAAGTGGAGTACTCGATGTGAATTTACTTTTTTCCTTCTCCTAGACTGGTTTCATAAAACAAAGTTAGAGAAAATCAGTCTGCCTTACTATTTACCCATAACTGAGGGAAAAAGAGATTGATTCAGATCTTTCCAAAGCTCAAAGTGAAAATGGAGACAACTTTGTGTAGGATTTGAACCTGGATTGACTCTTCCATTTTCCACAAAGACAACCAATAAACTTCATCTAAGTTGATTTAATTGTATACATTTAACCTCTCCAATGAACTCCACAATATTATTTTAATTATAATGTACTTTAGGATTACCTCACTTTGTTTGCCAAAAAACTTTTACTAATGACCCTTAGACAGTGACACGATAGTGTTGCTATAGCAACAGCACCTAGTATAAAAGAAAAGGCGTGAAGACTTCATTCACTTTACTCATGGTATGCTCTCGAAGCAAGTAATGTGGGATTACCTCACTTGTCTTTTAAAAGACAATGCAGTTAAAGATTTTCAGATGGTGATACCATAGCGTTGTTATAGCAACAGCACCTTGGATAAAAGTAAAAGTAGATAAGACTTAATTCTTTTTCTTCACTTAAGAGCAAGGACCTGTTTTCATTTCTCTGAAATTGGGATGTTTTGTCTTCAGTGACCACAGAGGCACATTGAACCTGATAAAACTAAGAGTACAAAATGTAATAGGTTTATTTTCATACATGCAGACATGTCTAATAAATTCACATAACCAACAATTAAAGAAATACTTCTTAACATAAACTTTCATTTCTCTGAGAAAACTTTATATACATGCATATTTGCTATAAAATAACCTTTCCAGCAATGGGTAAAAAGTTAGGCAGACTGGGTTCTTTAGCCCAAGTTAGGCAACTAATCGAGGAATTGGAAAACACTGAATCCAAACCAACTGTTGTCTATTAATAAATTGACATTGTGTCATATTCTCTTTTCTATTTAGTTTTCTTTCTGCAATAAAACATGTTCAGTCGGACTTTATGTTTTATAAATTCATTCTTGTGAGTAAACTACATTAGTTCAACCCTAATTCCTCTGGTAGGATATGATAGAACAGCTTGTTTAAATTTCAGAGTTTTCCTTCTCCTAGGTGGAACTATATATTCACATCCACATACACTCACATACACATGTTCATACATAGATGCAAATAAATACATACACTTATGTACACACACATCAAACCTATCAAACTCTGTGAAGGGTTTAAATAAATTTTTAACTCCTCTTAAAAATTGACCTTGTGTCATATTCTGCTTGTGAAAAGGGGTTGGGTAAATATATACTCCTCTTAAAAATTGACATTGTGCTGCATCCTGCTCACATGGAGGGGCTGGGTAAATACATAAACAGGCATACATGAACACGCTGATTCCATTATCACTGGTCTTGTAATCTTATTTAGTTGTGGGGGTGCTTGTTATGTGGAGTGTCTTTTACAAGAATAGCCTAATAGAACTCATCCCTTTCCAGGTCTATAAATTGATTTCAGAGTTTTATTTCTACTAGATTGGTAGCCAAACACTAAAGAGCTTAGCCTCTCCTACTATTTACCCATAGCTGTAGGGAGAATTGTTGGATTCATACTTTTCTCAGGAGTGTTAGCACTCTATGAAATGCAAACTGCCTCATTCAGGATTTGAACTTGGATTGCAATGTCCATTTTCTATGAATATAAGTGCCAAGTGCACCTTACACACAAGTTCATATACAATAAACATGCAGAAACCCAGTTCATTAAGTCTTCTTTTTTTCTCTCTCTGGAATAAATGATCTATGAAGCTTCATGCTTTTTTTTTGGCGGGTGGGGGGTTATACTGGCACTTGTTGATTAAACTGAGATAATTAAACGACACACAATAAAACACTAAATCTTTATTATAGCAATTTCTCACAAACATTTTCTCGGGTTATTTTTTTTATTGTTTTTTCTTTTAATCTCATTCTTTAATGTTTTATCTCTGCTAAAATTAAATAATTACAAAATCACTTCTGAGTTCAGAATTTTTTTTAATAAAATCAAAAACGGAAGAAATCTCTTTTTCTCTCATTATCCCATTTTTCCTTCCTTTAATTTTTGGACTCAGTGTTCCTTAATTCTTGCAATTCATTTTTGTATGAGAACCATCCAAAAGCCTGCAGTTCTCTGCTCATTAAGATGCTGGCGGTTTCATAATTAGATTTCTTTCAGAAGCGACATTCCAACTGATTCCATTAGCTGCATTCTACCTGAAAAAAGCCATTTATTGGGCAATTTTTAATCGAATCGTTCAGTATTATACACTAATATACTTGAACTAGTGTCCTCATCTTGGTTGATATAGTCACAACATTTCAGCTGTTTCTTCACATGAGGAATTATCATTATTATTATACACTGATCTATTGAGACTAATATCCTCATCTTGGTTGTTTTAGTCGCATTTCAGCTGTTTCTTCACATGAGAAATTATCATTATTATTATTATACACTGATCTATTGAGACTAGTATCCTCATCTTGGTTGTTATAGTCATGACATGTCAGCTGTTTCTTCACATGAGGAATTATCATTATTATTATTATACACTGCTCTATTCACAGACTAGTATCCTAATCTTGGTTGTTATAGTCACAATATTTTGCCATTGACCTTTCTAGCTTTCTTCATATTTGGAAACTTTATTTTTACATTCTAATTATTTTGACACAGTTTTACAGTTTTAAATAACCAATAATAATCCTTTATAAACGATTATAGTTTTAAGTAAAAATTCTTATTTCGAATAATTTTTACTGTCATTTTTTACTTGAAGTATTTATAACTAATAGTATTTTCAAAAATCTCTATTTGATCCCTCAATAAGACACTAACAAAGGTTTCCACTCCAGGTCAGAGTGAACTGAGGAGTAATGGTTATGAAAGTAGGACTCACCTCTCCCCATAACTTTATAAATAGAGCCTTAGCATTGGTATAGTTCATTTTCAAACCCTGGATATCATCTTTTTTTTTTTTTTTTAAAGGAGTTTTTTATTTGTCTGCAGGGGATGCTGTTAGAGTATTCTAGATTTTAAAACAGGCTGTTTATTTATTCTAAGATGAACCTCCACCAAATTTATTCCTCTTTAGTTACTCTTTATTGAAATTCACTCAAGTCATCATTTCTATGACAGCAATTACTCTCATAGAAACGACAAATGAATGGTAAAGTTAATATCAATATAAAAATGTTAAAAATCAAAATACAATTCATCATGTTCAGTCGTTTCCAGCTATTTTCCCACCCATGCATTGATTGTTTTACAAAAACCTCTCATTTGGATTTGAAGTACAAACAATATTCAACATTTTTAACATTTATGCAATTCTATCCACCAAAAATAAATGCCATGGACTGAAACTTGTGATTGTCTAAAAAGCAAAAATTAAATTCCATGGTGAGCAGGATAAAAACTTCAGTTTCAACAACAACCTTCAAGTTCTTTTGTATAAGAAAAAAAGTATGAAGTATATAAGATTGAGCATTGACGTGTTGTGGGAGAGTTCTGCTTCTGGGGATCAAAGCAGGGTGTTTTTCTTTCTTCAAAAAACTGATATGTATTTATATATATTATTCATTTTTGCTTTTTTTTTATGCTTGCATGTTTGATTTCCTCATTTGCTAATACAACTTGTTTTTGTCAGAATTGTGGCTGAAATTTCCTTCTATTCATTTCCTTGTTCTCTGCAAGGTCATATAGAATAAATAATGTGTATTTAGGAAGTTGATTCTCTTGTTGGCATATCTTATAGAAAATTGTGATTATTTATAATTATTATATATTTACAGTTAATGTAATTCAGACAAGATTTATTAAAAGAAATACATGAAGATGTTTATTGACTCTAATGTTTATGTTTTATGGAGTAAAAGTCTTTGTGAATTATACATAGTGAGTTTGTAATGAAATATAGCTCAATATTGTTGGAGAGGAGTTTTCTGGTTTGGTTTGGGTTTTTTTTTTGTATAATGGCATATCAACCTTTGAAGGTTATTTAATGCCAAAGTCATCCTTCTAGAAGAACAGTAGTGGTACTATTTAATCCATAGCTGGGAGGATAAGGGGGTTTATACCTTTCCCAAGAGTGTTTGTCCAAATAGCACAACTGGAGTTTGAACTCACTTACTACGATCCCACAGTGCATCACTTTAATCATTACACGAGAACACTTCCAGAGTTTTCTTGATGCCTTGATAAAAAAGATTGTGGCTGAAATTGATTCTAAATAAAACTAGCGAACATTAAAACAAACAATAGGAGTTTGAGTTGGAACAGGCATCATCTTTTTATCTATTATTTTTAGAAATGAGCAACAGTTTACAAAAGATCTGTTGTGTGAGTATTAATCTTTATATTTGTACATTGGATATGAATATTACAGTATTCTTTTTAAGATGCTTACTTGCTTAATTCCTTCGAGGATGAAACTTACTTACAATCGTGTGGATATTTTGGGGTTGATTACTTTTGATCTGTTTGCTCTCTGATGACTATTGGGCTGCTACAGTTGTGTAGCCATGATGAATGAAGGAACTACAACACTTTTCTCATAAAAACATAACTCTCTTTATTCTTTCTTGGAGTCAAAGCTTCTATGGTGTGAAAGAGAGACAGACAGAGACCGAGATGGACGAAGACAGCCATATTGACTCATAATTTCTTCTTCTCTTAATCACACCATGCCGTGTTATCTTCAAGACTTTACTTGGCACTTTTTTTGTTTCTCAGCTGGAGGGTACTCAACTCAAAGCCTGCTGTGGGCTGCTGCCTCAATGGGGCACCCTGCTACTTGGTGGCACTCTCCATGATTGACCAAATCTCTTCTGGCCGCAAGCTGAGATTCTAAGAGTGAGACTGCCTGTACCTCATGTGGGTATCTGCACATATCATTTCATAACGCACACACATTTCTTTTCAACCATGTGACTGCTTCTGCTTATTTTCACAAGTGCGTCCTGTGCAGAGAATCTCAGTCAAGGGTCAATATGCAACACTACTGTAGTAGTTGGAATTTTGCTCTCTTTATACTCACTCGCTTTTTGGCAGTAATATAAGACAAACTATTTTATGGAAACCATGATTCTTTTTTCTATTTTTAGATTTGGTGGCTCATATGGGTCTTTTTCTATTTTTAGATTTTGTGATACACTTGGTTTTGGGAACATTTAAATTACTTATCTAGTTGCACAACAAATTCTGCAAGTGATTCAACAATAACCATAGATTTTTGTTAATTATTTGAAAAGTATCTCTTTTTAATTTTAAATCCTGCTGTTCTTTATTGAGACATTGAAAGGATCATTTTATTATTGTTATTGAATAATACATAAAAACTTAAGGATTAACCTTCAGCTGAGGTGGAAAATAGCATCTTTTAGAAATTCAAAGAAAAATGAAGTAATAATGGTTGTTTTTGAACTCAGGAATTGTGTGCAAACTTTTGTCTAATTCTTCACCGAAATTGTCTTCGTTAATGGTTCAACCATCAGACATTATTTTGGAATTGCTGATCTTCTAAAATCACAAATACAGAAAAAAAAAACAACATAAACCTCTATCATTTCATGGTTAGGAATCTAATAGTCATGTAGTGATTAGAAAAATAAAAATAAGATAAGATAAGCTCAAGAAGTGCAGATATTCCCTGAAGTCCCTGACAGAAAGTGGAGGCGACGGATGCCTGGAAAAGGAACCGTCCCTGCACAAAAGAGAAATTCCATTTCACTTCTGTTTCCACCGGAGCATAGAACGGACATTCTTTCACGCGGCCACTAGCAGCAAACACATGACTGATTAGGTTTAGTAGTCTGACATCATGCCTGCTGCTAGCGAGCTGACACCACCAAAACCAACAATATAAAAACACCGATTTTAGACGTATCAACCACCAAAAACGACTAGTGCATTCCAACACCTAATTTGGGAGAAACGACTGTAATCAAATTGTCCAGGAAGACATTCCTCGTCACAGAGTAGCCGTGTGAAAGCACAAAAATAAAGTTGAAATTCAAAAGGTATCTCCGAGCTTCGTTTCCTTCGTTTTCTTCCTTTGCAGCCTTCTACAGAAGACGCAATGAATTAAGATGGGGTAAAAAGAAAATCAATGGAGTCAGATATCAAAACCCTAAAAACCAAATAACGACAAAGTTCATCACTCCTACTGCTATATATCATCATCATCATTTCACCCTGACAATACGAAGTTCCTTGACTCTCTCGCCATCCTTCGCTATCATCCATCACTCTTGGCAGGTCTTCAAATTACATCCACACAAAGCTGATGTAATTAAGTCAATGCTGGGACGTCCATGTGTACGAATCCATAGAAGTTGGATGGCAATTACACAAGAATGTGACGTGATATTTTGAACAAATCCTAAAATCAACATCCTACAAAACAGCATCTGTACGGCCACTTACCTCCCATCTCACAAACAATTCGATTAAGACGAACAAGACTTGCGGAGTACTGCTGGAGAATCAAGAACGAACACATAAGCGATGATATATATACTTTGATATGAAAAAAAGGGTAATTAAAGGGGTGAGATAAGCAGTAACAAATTCATGGAAAATAGTACCGATGGCAAACACTGAAATTGCATCCTTGTCTAAAATATTCATCATGCATTTTTTAGATAACTTTACATTAAAATCAACTCAAAAATACCAGATAATTTCGTTATCTTTTAATTAACACATTGTTCTAATGCTGAAAATTACAATTGCACCGTTTTTGCTTTAACTGATGCAAATTGGTCACTGAGGTGGTCAAAGTTTCTTCTTTTTTTTAAAGTTTCTTTTCTTTCTACCCTTAACGGAAAAAGATCACAGACTCTGCTTTGATCCACGGAAGCTCTCTCATACAAAAGTATTAGTTTTCACTTGCTGAATGATCTCTCAAATCTGGTGATTTAAAACTGCGATGGTTAGCATTATGCAAATAGCGATGCGAACATTAAAGAAGACGCTCTCAGTGACGCCCTACTAGCCATACATTTGATACACCACTGGGCATACAACAATAATTAATTGTATTTAAGTACCAATCACCATTGAAGTTTGTCTACACAGGCAAAATGTTAGCTTCTATAATTGCTTTTACTTTTTCTCTCGTTAGCTTAGATTAGCTTTACTTATTTTCGACACAAACAAAATATTTCTGGCCGAAAGAAAAAGAATAGATGACTAAGTGCCATATCAAGCATTTTTTCGTCTCTTTGTTACATATTAGAACGTGTCGAAGTTGTTGACTTTGATGGATATAAAGTCAGCACCCTGTACAAGTTGAGTCACGTTTTGAAGTGAACTCTCCAGAACTCTGAGGACGGAAAGATTTATGGTCATTGGGGCATTCCACTATACACATGTGGATAAGTCCATTCTCTGGATAGTGATTGGTTGATGGCCCAGGAATTGACATATATATATATATATATATATATATATATATATATGCCGGCTTGTTTTTAGTGCTGGCGCAGGGTCTGTATTGAGTTACAGCCCGTTTTATTTATGTCTGCCAACTGGACGCTAGTTGGAACTGCTGAGCCGGTAAGTGTTGTTATTATTGTTGTTTATTCTGCACATGAAAGCAGCGATTTCTGCATAAAAATTGAATTGTCTGGTTTCATAAGCAACTAATGTTACTAACAAAACGGAGTTATTGCACATATCCACCACTTCCACTCTGGGTAGGATGTAACACAAGGTCAAATTTTAAGAGGAGTAAAATTGGTTTGAATTCAAAGTTTTCCTTCTCCTAGACTGGTTGCCGTACTTAGGCTAAAGAGGCCACTCTACCATACTTTATACCCTGGTGGGAGAAGTGAAACGCAAACAGCTTCTTTCTGGGTTAGAACTTACATTGTATTTCTGTTGTAAAATTATTACTAATAATTCATAAAATAGATCTTTTCTCCCGGCAACACTTGCATTAATTCCTGGCCACTGACAATGCCTTTGTATTTCTACAATTGGATATTTTAGTTATGACAGAATATTTAGAATAAATATTCATAATTTTTGGTTTTACGAATCAAATTAAGAAAAAAAAAAGGTACAACAGCTGAAGCAGTGGGATTGCAAAAAGTAAGATGTGGACAATATCGCAAAATAAGGTGATTAATAATTCCTCACCTCAGAAATTTGGTTTCATTCTGTTAGTTTGGCTTGTAATCATTCTTAACCGTTGAATATTCATTTCTTTCTGAATTCCAATGTTTTTCTTTCACAAATCACTTTGTAATAGAAAGAAATAATTTCAAATTTATTGTTTACCGCGGGAATTATTTTGGCTGTTGAAGTTTCGAATTATATTTTCGTCCAATGAGGATGATTTATACCTTTCTGCTCGGATGACTTTCCTGGGCAATATAAAAGGCTGTATAAACACACTCTCGCTCTCTTGCTCACATATTCTAGCAGCAGAACAAACCAACTTCAACTTCAACTCATTTGTTTTACGCCTTTCTTAATGTAATAGGACAAGAAAGCCAATTTGCCTTGTTTCTAAAACTTCATTCATATAATAACACTGCCAATTATCCTTATATTCATTCCCGACTATAAGATTTGAAACCAGTAACTAGAAATTGCAAGAAGAAAGAACAAGATTTATCCTTCCTAACTGCAAGAGCTGACTCTCGGTCTTCGCGAGACGAGTATTGTTTAAACAGCCAATCATTTAGAATTTAGGGTAGACAGCAACACGCAGTCGTGAATTGTTACACTGGCGACGAGGATCTGCATATAATGACGACCTTATCTGATAAACAGTTCAACAAGAAGATAAAATCTAATCAGAAATGAATATGGGATGGGGCTACCAACAACTGGGATTGGAAGAGAAATCCAAGAAGCAAGCCATTTACCAAACACGTGGGAGTATAACCAATGGAAAGATTGACCAGTGCTGCAACAGGAATATTTCATAATGAAATAAAGAGGGCTCTGGTCGGTCTCAAAGGAGCAACCAATATCTACGATGATATTCAAGTCTGGGGGTGAGAATATACAGACCACCGAAAGAACCAAGAAACTTTCTTCAAGTGATGAGCAGAAAAGGGTATATCATTAAAACTAGACAAACCCATCTTAGGCATGAATAGAATCGAATGGTTCAGTCGTTCTAACACACCAGAAAGCGTAACTACAGACTCCAATAAAATTATACGAATAGTCGGAGCAGGCCGCTCTAAAAGTACCACAGTCGTGTGCTCCCTACTAATTATTTTCCAAAATAACACGAAATTCGCGTTTGACGCCCCAGGGGTCTTAGAGTCTTACGAACCCCTTAGACGACTACTGACAAAGGCGGCAAGGGACAGATGGGAGGAAGCATAGCAAAATCTAATCAAGGTAATGAACTTCGAAACTATCCTTTGACCTTACGATAAGCATAGAACGATTCACTTCTTAACAAACGTTTCGACTGTTGGAATTCAGGTCAGCCTGTACCAGGAAAAAGCGAAGAACAGTTGGCTACCTATCGACTACACCAGGAGAACCTTAACATCCAACGAAGATATTAACCCTTTAAACGGAAACGTTTAGCGAAGGCATAGGAGCAGAGACTATGTCAGTTGGACCGACTGCAAACTATTAACCGACTACAAACCTGTAATGCTATGGCACTAAATAGACGTTTGTTAGCACCACGACACCCAATAGCTATTTGTTATACGACAGCACCACATAGACATTTGTACCACCCTGGTTCTAACGGGTCTACGGATGTAGCACTATGCTTTAAATTTCAGTCGACCCATCGTTGTAACCTGGCAGTTTGATAATAAAGTTTGATATAAAGTTTATTCGCTACAACCCCTTATTTGTAGTCGTTGAAAAGAAAGAAATGGAGTATGAAAAATGATTCAACCACTTTAGATAGACAAAGAGAATTAAACCGTTGCAGAGCGAGAGAGGCAGATACAGACTTTGATGTTATCTTTCTCGTATTCTGTTGTAGCTATCGCACGTGATTGCTAAGGGTCCCTTCTTTACATCTTTGCGACGAGTGTAGGGTCCCTTCGCCATCATTTTCTGCCCGTCTTCACGTCTCCGCGTCTGGCCTCCAACTCACTTTCTTATTCTCTTTTTTATCCTGCATCCCCATTAACGGCTCTTCCGTTTGAGTTTCTTCCAACCAATCTCAGCCAGCGACCAATTTGCTGCTGATACATTTCTATTTTTAATTTGTGCGTTTCCTGCTATCATAACATGGATTTTGGGAACCTATCGTTTCCTTTCCTATTAGTTTCTCCCTTATCATCGTGCCCCTCTCTCTCTCTTTCTCATATATGTCCCTCTTTTTTCACTGTCCTGTGGTCAACCTCTAAATCTAGCTAGGAAACAACTTACTATTAAAACAATCAACCGGAATCCCTGATTATATTACAATACCAATACCAATATATAACAACAGCAAGAGAAGCAAGTTTCCGAATAGCTATTTAAGCCCTCCTGTATTTTCTGAAGTATCTTCAAAGCTCTCAAATGTCATGTGATTATGAAGGCCGACTTCTTTTCCTTATCGATCATCTAAACACAGGCGAACAAGATAAATTTGGATTCGACTACGGCAACCAAATCCATGTTCACTGTATCGTTTTTGAAGACTTGCCATGAGCCGTCACATATGAAAACATCATCTTAGCCGGTAAGAACGATCAGTTATATTCAAAATTAAAACAGCCATACGAACCAGAACAAAACCCAAGGATATATTTATAATCCCTTTACGTTAAATTTGGGACTAATTATTTGTCAAAAACGATCTTGTCTTGAAGGGTACAAAAACAGTTACGCTCAACGCAGAGCTCGAACCAGAGAAAGGGAACATCAGGTTGTGGCTAATTGACCCCGGCCATGAAGACTATCAAAGTGTGGCCGCTATAAAATGGCTACTAAGATGCAGGACCTGGTTTCTAGGCATGGGCAACTAATCGAAATTGATCATTTCACCCATTTCAAGAAGCAGTAGAGACCCACCTCGGGGACCCACTTATTCCAACTGTACTCCCGCTCAAGATATGGAAATACTTTAGTACCAAATATTGGGAAGCGCTCTCTGAGGGAAAATATATCCTGGTGTTAAACGACGATTTGAGCAAATATCCGGAAATCCCAATCATCGAATGCCTAGATGGCTGGAGCTGCAGAATATACCGACTGCGTCTCTGCAAAGGAGTAAGAACCCTTCACCAACTACTGTCTTGGATATGACACTAAACAATCTGATGATGAGGCTCTAGTAATACTGTAGCTTTGAGGAATGCGGAGTACCTCTTCATTGCCATTGCTCCCAGATCCACTCTTGCCCAGAGTGGTAGCACCTAATAGTGCCCTATCTATGGGTCCAATAGAACTGTGTACTTATGCTAAACTGAATTTCTTGAAATAGGACTATTTTGACATTTAAACTGCGTACTTATGCTAAATTGAATTGTTTGAAATAGAACTGTTTTTAAGTAGAAGTAAACTGTGTACTCATGCTAAACTGAATTGTTTGAAATTTAATTTGGCATTAAATGACCCGAAAAGGGTTGATACACCGTAAAATAAAACAGCCAACCAACCCAATTGTTGGTTGCACGCGTATTGTCGAATGTTTTTTTTTCTCGGCATGGATTCTTCAAGCAGCTAAATTAAATGGACCGACATCAACCACAAAGTCATCATCCACAGTGCTGTGAGGACCCAGAAGCCAATGGCTGAGTTGAATTCTTCGTGAAATATTGAGCAAAGGTATGATACACATCAATTACCGATGGTGTGAATTCCAAGGTGGAAATAAATTAACATCTTAGAATGTTTATAGCTAGCCAAGACCCATCCAAAGGGCAGTCACCCGTTGAACAACTGTTCGAGCACCTATTCCACACTCCTCAGCCAGATTCCATTCTGAAAGACTACAATAGTAGCTCACTACTAGTGAATAAAACACTCCTCAACATCACAAAAAAACGTCTGTATACCACTACATTGATTACTCATATAATTGCACTATTCAGCCTATAATACTTGTATCCATTCTTGACCATTGACAATCTCTTTCTTCCTAATTTCCATTGCATTTCTTTCATATAATAAGATTATAATCTATGTATTTATTGATATTTTGTCTTGATATTAATTAGACTCCAAATTATATATTAAAAAAATCAAGTTGTCATTTGTTTGGTATTAAAGCAGATAATAGTAAATAATTTTTTTTTTTTTTTTACTTACTTTAAATTATCTGGGAGTTATTTAGATTGAAATTAGGATTGTTTTAATTTTTGTGCTTTTAGATTATAATGCATGTTAAATTTCTGTCAATGACATTCATTCACTTTTGAAGAAATCTGAATGTTTTCCCAGTGTATTGTCGTGAACATGACAAATGTAAATTCTTCCTTTCCTCTTTTTTCTCATAAATGAGAACAACTACATTGGAGGAAGGGGAAAAGCCATTTTGAAATTAATTTAATTGCAGACTTTTGTCCTCATCTTGGTAGTTTTTTGTTGTTTTTCTCTCTACGTTTCGGCCAAATTTCACCTCTGGCTGTCTTCAGGTGATTAACCGCGACCTCGGACAGGAATGCTGAGTCTTGTAACCGTATCCCCAGTAATTCCTGCCTTCCATAGTTGTTGTCTGTATTTTGTTGAGTATTACTGAACTTTATTGGAGTTTGTTCTGCTTTTTGTTTCTTGTACAACAATTTCTTTTGGACTTTTTACATATGTGTCAACATGGTTCCTGTGTTTTCTTCATTTTTTGAATTCTTGCTGTCAGCAGCTTTTTTGACTGTTAAACTGAGTTCATCCACTTCTTCAATAAAGACAGGGAGGTTTCTTTTGTCCCTGGTTTTAAGCTTCATTTATCAAATCTCCCAGTCATTGCTATTGTTGTTGCTCTTAATTTTACCTGCCTGATTTTTAATTAAGAAATTTGGCCATTTATATAGTTAACACCTGGCTTAGAAAGTCAGTAGAGTACCTTTGGAAAGTGGCTCAGCAGTGGAATTGATTCGTAATCGTATTGTTGTGGCAAATTTTGCTCAGCGTTTGGTCTAAATCTTCTTCAGAGATATTTTCATTATTTGCTTTTTTTAAACATAATTGATCTTTCTGGAAGTACAAGTTACAATATGAATTCTGAGATCTTGTAAATTTTTTTCAAGTTTGTTGGTAACATATTTTTGTTTTCTTTTATGTTTTTGTACATTTTCTTTTAACCTTATGTATGAAACAAATAGAATTTTGAAGTAAATTAAAGGTGTTTTCAGATATGACATCACAGATGTGCTTCAAACAATTGAAAACTTGCTTCTGTGAGTTGAATGCCAAGGGATTATTTTGAAGGAAATCAATGTTTCATTCATTGTTTATTCATATTTTGGTAAATACAGCTTCAGTCTCAATATTTTTTTAAAACATCTATATTTTGAAGAAAACATTTTATTCAATATTCATTCATATTTTGGTAAACACAGAATCATTCCCCAAGAGGTAACTCCTTGTTGCATAGAAACAAACAAGCTCGACTGCAACATTTTAGTAAACTAGTTGGAACTCCAGTCACACTATTATGTTGACTTTCAGACTAATATTCTTTGGAAAGGTATGTCCCTTTTTATCCCCCTAATTATGGGTTAAATAGTACCACTGTTATAAGGATAGTCTTGGCATTTAATAACCCATGAAGTTTGATATGCTGTTTAACAAAGAAATCAATCAATTGTGGTGGGGGAGTCTCTATGATATTGTGTTAGCATGCTGGATTGGTACTTTTTAACACACTTTACATTTTGAAGAAAATTAATGTTTCATTCATTGTTAATTTCTGTTTTGGTAAATAAAGTTTCAGTCTTGATACTTTTTAACACACCCTGCATTTTGAAGAAAATTAATATTTCATTCATTGTTCATTTCTGTTTTGGTAAATACAGCTTCAGTCTTGATACTTTTTGAACACACTTTGCATTTTGAAGAAAATTAATGTTTCATTCATTGTTCATTTCTGTCTTGGTAAATAAAGTTTCAGTCTTGATACTTTTTGAACACACTTTGCATTTTGAAGAAAATTAATGTTTCATTCATTGTTCATTTCTGTCTTGGTAAATAAAGTTTCACTCGCAGTGATTCTTGACCACACCTTGTACTATGCAGACTGATCATATAAATGAGTGTCTAAACAAAAACATGTTTAAATTTTTTTGTAACTGACCTTAAGTTATGTACTCAACTCCTATTGAATCATTAAACCCACTTTTATCCGCAGTTTGTATCCCTTTTGAGCCAACATGATGGCTACTTTCTCAATTTCACAGCCAATCATTGGATTAACATCAGTTTTATTGTATTTTTCCTAATCAGTTTTGTTAATTAGTTTAGCTTTTTGGATAAACCAATAATTCAACTTTGAGATTTTAATTAATTTAGAATTTTCTTTTCAATAATTAGTGTAATTTCGACATTCTTTTTTAGTGAAGTAACAAAATATTCAATTGGAGTTGGAGGCAATTTTCACAAATCTTAAGCTCAACTCAAGTTTTTTTTTTTCTGGTCTCACATTGCAAATATACTTTATTTAAATGATGCCATTTTTTAAAATGTATAAAAGAACTCAGAATAAAACCTCATTCACAAAACATCTGTTTAGAGCTGGGTTTCCCAACCTTTTCTTTCTTGTGGCCCATTTTTGGTGTCAAAAAAATTTCAGGTCCACATAAACATAAATAGAAATTCCGATTTATTTAAGAAAAAACAAAAAATATAAATCTTGACTATTGACTACATTGCCCTCTGGTGTCTTTCTATCGGCCTGTCAAGTTCCAAACCTTCGTTATGGTTCTGATGTAAGTGAAAAAAAAACAACAACTTTTTCTTGCGCCAAACCCTGAATTATTCTAAATATTTCTTAAACTCACTTGTTGGCTTAAAGGCCAACATTAAGAATCATTAACTTACAGTTATATACAATCATCCTCAAAGGACAATCATTCATTAGACATTGATTACTTACGTGACTTATCGCTAGATACATATTCATGAAAACCTTATGTTTAAAACAATAAATACATTTAATGTGCAAAGTTGTTTAGAATTTGTTGGCTAAAGTTTCTCTATTGATTTATGTAGAAAACCTGTTTTATCAGTTATGCTTGGATTAATTCCTGACCATTGACAATCCCTCTACTGATTTTAATTGCATTTCTATGGTAAAATCAATAGCAATTCATTTACATTATACATATATAACAATATTACAATATATTTCTAAAGCTTATTTCCAAGATATTTACATATTGTATAATATAGCCCAATTCTGTCAGTAATATGTGCATTAATTCTTCACCTCGGATAATACATTTCTTTTTAAGTTTCAATGGATTTCTATAGTAAAATCATTAGCAATGCATTTCAATAGAAACAATGCCATAATGGGCTATAAAATAAGTTGACTGCATCTCTGCAGAGGGGTAAGACCCACCCCCCACCTACCCATAAGTACCCTGGATATGACACTAAACCATCTGACAGTGAGACTCCAGACTAGAAGCTTTGGGAAATGTAAAGTACCCTTTTATTGTCATTACTCCCAGGTCCACTCTGACCCGGAGTGATATTACCTGTCAGGGTTCCATCTATGGGTCAAGTAGAATGATTTAATCATTTATTATACTTGAAACCAGACATTGGTATAATGGTTAGAGTGTTTGCCAATGGCCCGGGAGACCTGGGTTCAATCCTAGGTCAAGTCATACCAAAGACTCAAAAAAGAGTACTTGATGCTACCTTGCTTAACATTCAGCATTATAACATAAGAATCAAGGGTAAAGTGAAGCAATCCAGGGAAAGGAATAGAGCCCTCCCTCACACCTCAGTGTAGTAGCAATCGAAAAGGGAGCCTTCGGGTCACCCTTGACTACGGTCACCAACTTTACTTTTACTTTATACTTGAAACCATTTATGTGTCTACAAACAAATGATTAATGTTAAATTTAATTACTTAGTAAGATTTGAAACCATTTAACTGGGTATAAATAATGTCAGATTGCAGTATGGGAAACCATTTAGTGTCCTGGGTGTGATAGTACCTGTTAGGGTCCTATCTATGGGTCAAATAGTAGTATTTCATCATTTTCTATACTTTAAACCATTTAACTGTGTGCACACAAATGAGCTCTGGTACATTAAAAAAGTTACCTACAAACTATTCATTCACAAATCATATATATATATATATATATATAAATGAGAGAAATTGAAGAACAAGGTTATCCAAAGAGAAGTATTTAAAGTAAAAAAGAAAGTCAATGCTATAACGTTTTCGTTCTTAAGATCCATCATCAGAACTAGAAAAGGATGATATCAAATGATGTTAAATCACTGATAGATTTTTTATGAAATACAAAACAAGGAAGAAATACCCGCTTATACATATATACATATTTCCTCCTTGTTTTGCATTTAATTAAAGAGATCCATCAGTGATTAAAGACCATTTAATATCATCTCATCAAGTCTTGATGATGATTCATTAAAACCAAAACGTTATCACATTGACTTTCTTTTACATTAAATTCTTCTCTTAGGATTAACTTATTTATCAATTTTTTTCTATATTGTCAGATTCATTTCCATTATTTACTTCAATAGATATATATATATATATATATATATATATATATATATATATATATAACAGGATTTGGCATTAAATAACTTACAAGGATTTACATGCTATAAAATAACCAAACATAAAAAATAAACCAATACTCCTTGAAACCATTTAACTGTGTGCACATAGAACTATTATTGTTAGATGGCAATACTTTAAACCATTCAACTATGTGAAAACAAATAATTAATATTAGATTGAATTATTAGTATTTGTAATCCTTGAAATTATTTAATGAACTAATTTGACTTTAATGGCATATCAACCCATCTGGGTTTATTTCATGATTGAAGGTTTGAGAATGACATAGATTGTATATTTATATATTTTGCACACAGTCAAGCATTCTTTTAAAATACAAATAATTTGCATAGAGTTGTATGATTTCAAGTATTCCCAGCAAATACTTATAATTTATACACAATGATATGGTTTCAAGTATTCCTATCAAATACTTATAAATTATGCAAATTGATATGGTTTCATGTAAGTATTTGGTGAAAATCATTTGTTTTCACACAGTTATATTGTGTCAAGTATTTGTATCCCATACAAATAATTTTCCAACAGATCTATTTGACCCATAGATGGGACCTGAACAAACAGGTACCATCGCTTCAGGTCAGAGTGGACTTGGGAGTGAAACCTCCACACTGGATGTAGTTTCATTTCAAATCCAAAATTCACTTTTTTCATCAGGGTGTGTCTTACCTGTCTACCGAGGACAGAACGTAAACTAAACCCTATTAGTTGGGGGAGTCTGCTTTTTCTATAGTAAAATAACTTCCAATAAATTTCTATAAATGCTTTTAGTCTTCCTTGTATCTCTCTTCATGTAATCATTTGAGAGAATGGAGTTCATAGATATAAGTGTGTGTGTGTGTGTGTGTGTGTGTGTGTGTAAATATATATATATATATATATATATATATATATATATATATATATATATATATGTCCTTCACTGACAGACTGTTTCATTGTATCACAACTCTTCAGTGTGGCTAGACATGTAGGATGCTTGAAGCTGGGTTTACATTAGACTTAGTATGTGTACATAGATTTGTATATGTTTGATACAATAATCTATCAAACCAATAATTTTTCTATTCTCTTGGAGGTAAAAAATAATTTCTTTCTTGGTTTATGACTTTTAATTAAAATTCTTTTTCCTTCTGATAAAAAACTTTTTCTTGACATTCATTTTTAATTTTCATTTAAAGAAAGGCAAATTTTTCCTCTGCTTCATATCTTAAAGTTGTTTAGATCAATAATCTTGGGAGGTTGAAGTAGACTTTTTCACTTTATCTAAACATATTTATATATGATTTTCTTTTTATATATCCTAACTAATTAGGATTCAGCATCAATAAAATTCAGTGACATTTCGGTGTATAAAACTGAAATTGGACAATTCAATTTGTTTAAGTTGGCATGGAAATTGGTGCACAGATATGAAAAGTATAAAAATAAGTAATAGATAATAATATAAGTAAGAAGTAAAATATCAGTGCAAGAATGGTTCAATAAATAGAGAATTTTTTGTAAAAACAAAATACATTTTTTTCAGAATTTTTTCATAAATGTAAACTTTGCATTGTATGAAATTGTTTTATTGTGAAAAATTATTTTAATCCGGCTGATATATTTGTTTTGAGGCTATTCAAAATTGTAACAAATCTAATTGTGCTCCAGCCTTGAACAGAGGTCTGTCACCAAATTTTTGCAGGCTGAGAAGTACAAACCATGTGATATTTACAGAAGAATGTGTGATATGTTTGGAGAAGTATGTTTTAGTTAAAAAGATGTTTACAAATGGGCTAAACATGGGTTTGCCACGATGACTCTGAGTTGAAGAGACAGTCCATGGAGTGGAAACATACTGACTCTATTGTAAAGAAAAAGTTCCGGGTGCAGCAGTCAGTAAAGAAGGTCATGTTGACAGTCTTCTAAGACATGAAAGGACCCATCACTATTTATTTCCTTAAAAAAAGAGCATCTGTAAACAGTGCTTCTTATTGCCAAGTCCCCTAGCAAAAATCACTTTATATGTTAAATGACCCGAAATAAAATTATAAGTAATGTTGGCAACTGTAGTTGAGGGCAATCCAAAAGCTCCCTTTTCAATAGCTTCTACATGAAGGTGTAGAGGAGAGCACTACTCCTTTCCCTGGATTGCTCTACTTTACTCTTTTACACACCTTAAAGTGCTGAGTGTTAAGCAATGTGGTATTGAGTACCATTTTTTTGCGTCATTGGTATGACTCGTCCTGGGATTGAACCCGAGTCTCCCAGGCCATTGACGAACTCTCTACACACTTGACCTATAGAAATATCAGTAGTAATAAATAACACTATAAGTATTAAAAATATTTTCACTGTTGTTTTATTTCTATTTTTAATCCATCTTATTGTTGTTGGTCTTTATACCAACACATTATTCATTATGACGACTAGCGGTACTTACTTGTATTGCCTATAACTTTTTAAGATTGTCTCTAATATTTATAAGCTTGGTAGTATGACTAAGGAGGAACAATACAGACCAAAACCAAAACAACCAATCAAGGAGAATTTAGATTTGCAACACTCTGCTTAAAAACTGATCTTGTATCACGTCCTGCCCAATGATGGAGGGGTTGGATGAATATATACTCAGTTAATTTTTTTCACAAAGTATTGCACTGCTTAGCAATTACTTGCAGTTTTATTGGCATAAGAAGTGGTTATATTTTGGGGTGTCTCAATAAAATAATTTTGGGTGAATACTGCTGGAGACTCTCTTTGGGATGGCCCTAAGAATTCCCTGAAAGTTAAGTTAAAATCCCACCTAAAATGGCAAAGCCTCATTGTACTCACAGATTGACGGACATTTAGCGAATTAAAAATGCAATGATATTGGAAGGAAAGGAATGAGATATATCGACAGACAACTGGGAGGATATATAACAGATTGAAAATATTGACTGACAGATTTGAAGCCAGATAACTTTACAGTTATTGTTTCAAGACAATAACTTTTTTTATTACTAGTTTGATTCCATCTTATTATTGTTGCTTTTCATCATGACACTGAGTCAATACAATTTTCTTTATTGCTATTATTTTATGAAAAGCATCCATTCCAAGGATAAAGAATAAAGATATTTATCAAGCTTGGCACAAGGCCATAAATATCAAGCCGTTTGTGAGATCAAACTTACTTCTCAGTAATCTTGATCTACAAAGCTAGGGAATATGAACCCCTAATCCCCCAGCTATGGGTTAAATTGTACCAACCTGTAAGGGTCCTATCAATGGATCAAATGGATCTGTTTAATTATTTAACTGTGTAAAACTAAATGACTGATGTTAAATTGAATTGTGAATTGAATTACTATGACCAGAAAATATTCACAATATAATTCCTCTACTTAAAAAAAGAAATGTACATTTAAATTGAATTATTAGCATTAAATAGCTATACTTGAAAACATTTAACTGTGTGCAAATAAAACTATGCCTGTTAGATAGCAAAACATGAAAGCATTTAATTATGTGCAAATGAATGAACTCAGGTTGTCTAAAATGTTACCTCCAAACTACTTGTGAACAAATCACATATATTTAACATATATATATGTATGAAAAACTATTGGCATTAAATAACCTATAAGGGTTGATATGCCATAAAACCCAACCAACCACTTAAATAGTACCATCCTTCTATGAGGATGACTTTGGGATAAAATAACCTATGAAGTTTGATATACCATTAAACAAAGACAGGGAGTAGAAAATTAATTACCGTTACTCCATGGTGAGGCAGTATAACTAATAATAGATTGACACTGACTGGGAAGTAGTTATGGGGGAGAGAATTGTTCAAATGCTTATTCTCTTTTCTATCAACCACTATAGCATACCAACAAGACATTTTTTGTCTAGATATCTATTGATAGGATGAATTTCAAGGAAGACAAAATTATCACCCAAAATTCTATTTGGGTAACTCTTTAGCCAAATTGGAACTAAGTTTTCAAAAACTTTTGGTTTAGATTTTTTTATTTTCTAAATAAAGAAATTATATTATGAATTTGAATTTCCATGACCTATGTATGTCTATTTCCTAGTTATTATTACGTAGATGTGTATCTCCAATACTCTAGGGAAGACGTAGCCCTGGAGGTGACTGTGTCTTCTGTTAGCAGTACGAATGTAACAACAAGACACATCAGGTTAATTGGCCATGCATTTACCATAACTAGTTAATTTGGCATTGCTTGTGTGCAATATGGACCAGTAGCTCAATGGTAGAGTTTCAGCTCTGCATTCTTTGCTCGTTGGTTCGATCTCCAGTGGGGGAGATCACAGTATACACTGCTGATGAGACCTAATAAGGTAGAAACAGCCGTCCAGTGGTTCTGTATGTTGCATGCAGTGCTTACCAGATTTTCTGGCCATGGTAATTCAAAGTTTAAGCCGTTTCCAATAAGTGTATATCAGAAAAATCTTCCAGCAGTTGCAGGAGGAAATTATTCTTTAGTCTTTAATTTTGAAATTTGATCTTTGCTTATTTGTTCGGAGTTTCTGAGATGAAGAATTACACACTGAACTATTGGGATGAGTATCCTTATCTTGATTTTTATCGTCACAACATTTTAGCTGTTTCTTCATATGAGTAATTATCATTATTATTATTATTATAATTATTATACACTCATCTATTCAGACGAGTATCCTCATCTTGATTGTTATAGTCACAACATTTCAGCTGTTTCTTCATATGAGGAATTATCATCATTATTATTCTACACTGATCTATTGAGACTAGTATCCTCATCTTGGTTGTTACAGTCACAACATATCAGCTGTTTCTTCACTTGAGGAATTATCATTATTATTATTACTATACACTGATATATTGAGACTAGTATCCTCATCTTGGTTCTTTTAGTCACAACATTTCAGGTGTCTTTTCACATGAGAAATTATTATTATAATTATTATCATACACTGACCAATTCACAGACTAGTATCCTCATCTTGGTTGTTATAGTCACAACATTTCAATGTTATAACCTCTGACCTTCTTCAGACTACTCTTATAACTTATAACCCGCAGAAAATTTTCAAGCTAACCTGTGCTACTATCAGTTATTTCTTCTTTGTATGATAATCTTCCGAGAGTTTAGCAGATTTGAAGTTCATGCGCATATATACATGTCCTTTATAATTTCAGTTCTAGGATATTTCACGGATGGAGAAGACTTTGGAGTTCCACAGTTCTCCACTGGAGATACAGATGTCAAGGATTACGGCAAGTTATTTGCCAGATGGTACCCGACGGCTACTGCCGTACAATTTTGCTGTGCTGCTATGGGTAGGTACTGCTCAAGCCAGTAACCGCCTTCTTCATAGACTTTGCTGCTCGTACAATCCATGGAGCATTCTGCATACACAAAAAGCTTCAGTGCTATTTCCATTGCTTATGTAAATTCATAGCATCATTATTCACTCATCAAAATATTTTCCCTCATTTTTCATGGCCTTGTGCAACCTTTTAGTTAAATTGTATATTTGATCAAATTAGATTTAGATAAAACTGTTGCGGAATTATTTTGACAAAGTCTTTTAATCATGTAAATTCATTACATTATTCCATCACTAAAGTATTTTTGCTGATTTCAACAGAATTGTCTATTCTAATACCTGGCTATTCTGAATTGGAATCAGTTATTCTCTTTGACTATGTTGAAAGGAACTGTATAAAGAAGGGAGAGTATGAAAGAGACAAAGAAGGTACGAACGAGAAAATGTAGGAAGTAAGAAAGTTTGAGATAAATGAAAAAAGAAACCAGATGAAAGGAAAACATATACTGAGAAAGTTAGGGAAGATAAAATAAGCTTACCTATCCAGACAGTCCTGATAAAAAGCTGATAAACATATAGGAAACCTTGGTCAGTGGCCTGAAAGGCTCCTGACCAAGGTTGACAATAGGTTTAGAATAGGTAAGTAACCACAGGTGAGGTAAGAATTGGTAAGGTTTACCTAGGTTGAGAATAGGTAAGTGACTAAAAAAGAAACAAAAAAAAGACATCTCTCTCCTATGTCCAACTGAACTGTTTAGCAAGTACCAGTATGAAGCTGTCACTTCCATCACTGGAGGAGTACTTAATGTAATGGTTATTTTCATACGAAATGGAGTCAGCAACCCAAGTTCAATTTTTGGATGTGCTGTTTGCATTTCACTTAATGCCAATGCCCTTGGGAAAGGCATGAATCCATCTGTTCTCCCCCTCCTCTTTAAAGTTTTATTATAATTCTAAATTTTTGATTCAGGATTGAAAATTTGATTATAATTCTAAATCTTGATCACAATATTTTATCTTATTTTGATTCTTAAAATTAGATCTAAAATGGTTCTAAAATCAACATTGAATTTATATTTAAATATAGTTTTTGAATTGAATTTTAAATTTATATTTAATTTTGATTGTTAAGATTTAGTTTTAATCTAAATTAATTTTTGAATTTTGAATTTAATTAACTTGATTTTTTGATTGCATCATAAATTTTTAATCGAGATATTATTATTTAATTTCTATCTTTACATACCTCATTTATTTGTGGTTCAATTTTAATTATTCATAAGATCTTTTTAAATTATCAATTTTAAAAATTTCAATTTATTGGTCCCTACTGTGGTTCCAGAACTATATCCTAAATCTATCAATATTTTTGTTAAACTCCTGGATATTGGTTGTCCAATACTGTTCATAATTGTCCCTACATTTCATTATTTGTGGCTTCAAGTGGCTTTGATATATCAGTATGCTTCATATAATCTCCCTACATTATAATTGCCTCAGCCTCTGGCACTTAGCATGGATCAATGTATTAAACAAATGGAATGAGATAAAAAAGTAGAAATAGTTTTTGTTTAATCTGCTTCAATTGTTATCATGTTTTGTACAAGAGAACATGAAATTTTTAACTATTCTATCTGATAAGTGCCAAATGATATTAATCATGTAACATCCACTTCTTTGAAACATGCACCTTGTCCTCATTTTGTCCTCTGCATATTGTTGTTATTGAACTGCTTTATTGTAATGCAATTTAGTCTCCAGCAAATCCCCATTTTTGTCTTAAACATGTCTGAGGAAATATATTTCTGTTGATTACTTTATTTTATCTAGCAGTATTAAAAAACATTCTTCAATTGATCCTATTTACCCAACCCCTCCACTCGGGCAGGATATGACACAAGGTCAATTTTTTAAGCGGAGTTTAACAGGTTTGAATTCAGAGTTTTCCTTCTCCTAGACTAGTTGCCTTACCAAGGGCTAAAGAACCAAGTCTGCCCTACTATTTACCCATAGCTGGAGGGAGAATGGTTGGATTCATACCTTTTCCAAGGGTATTAGTGCTATGTGAAATGCAATCAGTCTTGTACAGGAATTGAACTCGTATCGCCGTGTCCATATCCTGCGACCATAACCATTCCACCACGGGCACCTCCTCAATTCTTCAATTGATAAGTAGAAAAACTTTCTACAGAGATTTGTGACAACTGATTAAAGAATTTCTAATTCTTGTTTCTCTCTTTAAATTTATTGCTGCTTTTCTTCAGTTGACTATCAGTGGAAAATCTCTTGAATTAGATATTCCAGAAAATTTGTAGAAAAAATTGCGGAAATGATTTTGTACAATTCACTTAGTCTCCTTATATTACTGAGTGTTAAGCAAGGAGGTATCAAGTACCATTTTTAAAGTCTTTGGTATGACTCGACCTGGGATTGAAACCAGGTCACCCAGATCATTGGCAAATCATATTCTTTACCATTTTTGGGTACAATAAAGAATGATAGCAATTTGGGAAGAATCTGATAGTTTTAATTCAACTTACCAAGCTAGACCAATATTAAAGAAAGTTTACTTTTCTGACTTTGAGATAGTAGAAATATGTAAACAAGTAAATAGTTAAGATTATCAACAAGATTCCCTAATCCGAATGGAAACACCAAATATGGAAAAGCCAGAGCCCTCTAACTGAATTGAAATGCAAAATACTGAAAACCAAAACACCACACACCAAATGTTAACACAAAGAGACAAAATAGACGTAGAGTTAAGAAAGAAAATCATAACTGAAAAGAAGACAACATTTTCATCCCTCAAGAACCAAAACAGAAAAAATGTCAATGGAGAAACGAAAAAAGTAAACAAATTATTATCAAATATCCTAACAGACAACATCACTGAACTAAACAAGCTAATCTATACGAGAGCAAAACTAGTCGGTGATAAAGTTGATATCCCCCAAAGGAACAAGAACAGAAATTAGGCTAGAAAGACTAGTCAAACAATTGTAACAACAAGTGAAAGTGTTAAGAGAAAAAAAAAAAGATGCAGGGAGGAAAAGACGAAAACAAAAGAACAGACAAATCTGAAAATACAACTAGAAAAGATAAATCCAAAGATCTTGGCAAAAGAAAGAAGACTTAAAAGGTACCAAGACAAAGGTACCAAGACAAAGGTACCAAGAAATAGAAACAAAAAAGGACATTCCAAAATAAGAAAAGGTGAAGAATGCACAAAGACAAACCAACAAATGGATGCAAAGCAAAACAATATTCAAATAAAATATGGGAACCAAATAAACAGAAAGGCTGACAGGATAAATGACATGAAAAAAGAATTACATGGACTTGAAGAAAGACCTGAAGCAAACTTTCTCCTGGAATTACTCCAAGCAACATTCAAGAAAGCACAAAATTTGAAAATGCCAGGCCATAATGGCATCCATGGATTTTGGTTGGAAAAAAATTTACATCCATCCATGACAGACTGACTCTTTAACTTGTCTAGGAGAAGCAAATATAAGTGAATGGATGACTAGGGAGAAGACTACCTCCATCCAAAATCCCCCCCCCCGCACCTTGAAGAAATCATTCCCGGCAACTTCCAAATAATAACATGTCTACATATGATGTGGAAAATCCTAACCATACAGATTAGAGGGGAGATCTATTATTTACTAAGATCCCATAGACTGTTTCCCAAAGGACAGAAAGGACGCCACAGAGGAACAAGAGAAACCAGTGATTTACTCTACATTGGTCAACACATCGTCAAGAAGAACAAAGTGAAGCAAAAAGATTTAGCCATGATGTGGATTGAATACAAAAAGGCCGATGATATAGACCTGCAAACCTGGATAATAGATTGTTTGAAAATGTACAAGATATCTGAAAAAGTCATTAAATTCATCATGGAAACCATGAAAAAGTGGAATTTACAGCAGGAGGTGAAAATCCAGAGAGGCATCTTCCAAGGAGATATGCTTTTGCCATTACTGTGTGTAATAGCAATCATGCCATTGAATTACATACGTTAGAAGTGGGGCTACAAATTTACTAGATCCAAAGAAAAGATTAATCACCTAATATATGTAACTCATTTAACTCTATGTAAGTCGCCCAGGTGGCTGGGGCTGTAGAAAACACTGACTGCTTCTCTGCACAGGGGTAAGACTCTCTTCAACGAGTGTCCTGAATATGACACTAAACAATCTGATAGTGAGGTTCCATTGATGCTGGAGCTTTAGGGAATGCAGAGTATCCCTTTATTGCCATCACTCTCAGATCCACTCTGCCCTGGAGGGGTAGCACCTGATAAGGGTCGTATCTATGGGTTAAATAGAACTAAACTGCATATTTATGCTAAAATGAATTGTTTGAATTAGAACTGTTTGACTAAACTGAATAGCTTGAAATAGAAATGTTTTTGACAATTAAACTACACTTACATTTAAACTGATACTTATGCTAAACTGAATTGTTTCAAATGGAACTGTTTTTGTATGCTAAACTGATTTGTTTGAAATGGAACTGTTTTTGACATTGAAAATGTACTTACACAAAACTGAAATGTTTAATATAGAACTGTTTTGATATTTAACTGTGTGCAAACGAGATCAGTACTTATACTAAACTGAATTGTTTGAAATAGAACTGTTTGACTAAATTGGATAGCTTGAAATAGAAATGTTTTTGACAATTAAACTGTGTACTCATGCTAAACTGAATTATTTGAAATAGAACTGATTATTTACATAAAAATAGATTTGGCATTAAATAACCTACAAAGGTTGATATGCCATAAAACCCAAACGACCCAACCAAACCAATAAAAAAAATCTATTTGATCCATTGAGCCTGAACAGATACAGTCACTCCATGTCAACGTGAACTTGAGAGTAATGGCAATTTGGAGGTGAGAGTCACAGAATTGGTTGCAGTTTGATAACAAACTGAAACACTAAAAGGAAAAAGAAAATTTCTAATCATTTTAACATTGTTGGGAGAATATTGCTTTTTCCCCGGCTTTTTTTTTGGTGCGGGGGGGAGTGCAGAACAATTCAAGATTCAAGGAATGTCTTATGATTATTGATAATAGCTAAGACTTTATGTACGTGTTGAAATATTCTCTAGACTTAATATTTCAACTTATTCAAAAAATGTGTTGCATAAGTATTCATTCCAAAATACTTGGAGGCAGTGAAGAATAATTTCTCGAGTGAGGAAAATGCATTTATTTCTTTTTTTATAAGTACATTCAATAATGAAACAAGTCATAACAAATGTACAAAACATATTAGTTTAATTCTATGTAAATATTTATGAACAATATTTTACTTGAATGGTGTTAGAAAAAAATATGAATGAACACACATCACTAAATATTAACTGTCAAATTGATTTGGCCTATGACTAAAAGTGCATATTTATTGAGCCCCTCTACCATTGGTAGGATATATCATAAGGTTAATTTTTAAGTGGAGTACAGCTGGTCACTGTATCAAAACTAGAGTCCATTCTGCTCTACTATTTTATTTAAAGTTGATGTGGGTGGAGGGAAGAGATGGGTTCATGCTTTTCATAAGAGTGTTAGATCGACATGAAATACAAACAGATTTTGACATTTATAGGATTAAAGTTCTATACTGCCCAGATCAAATTTTGTTATATAACATATAACATGGATTTTCAGTTCGTTCCTAGTGACCCCGTGTGCTTTGACAAGCTGTCAGGTTGTGATTAGTAAACAGGGGGATGATAGCGCATCATGGCAGTCAGGTTTAACAGGCGTGTAACTGGAAGGAGACCACATGATAACCATGTGGTCAGATTTAGACAGAGTGCAGAGAATCAGAGTTGAACGAGAGACATGTAGCCAAGCAGAGGCATCTCGGCTTGCAAGGGGGTGCAAGTGTTAGCACCCTCTGGCTCCCAGAAAAGGTATGGGACAAGAAGAAGTCCTCTCTCTGAGTATATGTCTCTCCATCAATCTCTCAAACTAACAACAAACTGTGGGGCTTTCGAAATTAAAATGAGAGATATATTTTTATTACGCAAAATGTTTAGTTCATTGACTGAAGTAGTAAATCATCTTTAATTTTGTTCTTGGTTGGGTCTATGAGACACTACAACAATTTGGCAATCTCATACTTTTCATTATGAAATGTATAAACTCCCTTATCCACCCGCCACCACTATGGGTTAAATAGTATCACTTCTGTTCTTCCACAAGGATGGATTGTATTGGCATTAGATAACCCACAAAGGTTGATATGCCATTAAATAAAGAAAAGAAACCCATTATGGAACCATGTGATAACAATTCGGTCATATTTTAACATCTAGTATCTGAGGAGTAATATCTTGGAATATAAAATTGTGGTTTGATGATGTATGGAGTAAAAATTGCCCAATGTGTTGAGCTTGTGCTTTCAAATGGTCACCTAGTCGGCTAGGAAAGTAGAATACTTCAACTGCAGAGGAGTAAGACTTCCCCAATGAGTGTCCTGGATATGACACTAAACAATCTGATGCTGAGGCATCATTAATTCTGAAGCTTTGAGGAATGCAGAGTACCCCTTCATAGCCATTGCTCCCAGGTCCACTTTGATATGTAAACTGTGTACATTAACATTTAAACTGAGTGTAAATAAATGACTTCTGCTAAACTGAATTATTTGAAATAGAATTGTTTAATCATTTAACACTTTATAAACAAATGACTGATGTTTAATTGAATTGTTAGTTATACATAGCAATACTTGGAACTATTTAACTTTGCTAAACTGAACTGTTTGAAATAGAACTGTTTGATCCTTTAACTGTATGTAAACAAATAACTGATGTTTAATTAAATTGTTAGTGTTAAATAGCAAAACTAGAAAATATTTAACTGTGTTCAAACAAATACTTAATAGTTAATTGAATTATTTGTATTACATAAAAATAAGTGAAACTATTGTGTAAAAAAAAAAAAATGAGCTCAGGCTCATTTGAAAATATTCTCTACAAAATGTGTTAAGATATGATATATTTGACATATGTGTAAAAAGGATTTGGCATTAAATAATCTCAAATGGTTGATATGCCATAAACCCAACCCAAACCCAAACCTTTCAAAGGGTTAAAGTTCTAGAATGATTGAGTTAAAGAAGAATTTTATGCCTGTTTAAAAATCTATTCCAAGTAGCCTAACTGCTTCCGTCTTGTAGATTGACATCAAATTTGGCAGTTTTGGACCAATTTTGCTATGTAGAATAGATTTAAACACTTTTTGCTTGATATAAAAGACAACTTGTACCCAAGTTTTGCAAGTGCTATTAGGGTTAGTGAGCCTAAGTTACAAAGCATTGTTAATGAGAAGAATTGTCATAAAGAAATAGTTTCTTTTTGATCTTTGTGTAAAATTGTTGATTCCAAGTAAACAAAGAAATAGTTTTAAAAAATTCTCTATAGCAACCAGAATGTTTCTCTCAATTGGAAACCTTCTGACATCAAAGAATTTTCTCTATAGCAACCAGAATGTTTCTTTCAAACGGGAATCTTCTGACATCATAGAATTTTCTCTCTAGCAGCCAGAAGGTTTCTCTTAATTGAAAACCTTCTGACAACAAAGAGTTTTCTCCCTAGCAACCAGAAGGTTTCTCTCAATTGGAAACCTTCTGACATCAAAGAATTTTCTCTCTAGCAACCAGAATGTTTCTTTCAATCGGGAATCTTCTGACATCATAGAATTTTCTCTCTAGCAGCCAGAAGGTTTCTCTTAATTGAAAACCTTCTGACAACAAAGAGTTTTCTCCCTAGCAACCAGAAAGTTTCTCTTAATCGAAAACCTTCTGACAACAAAGAGTTTTCTCCCTAGCAACCAGAAGGTTTCTCTTAATTGAAAACCTTCTGACAACAAAGAGTTTTCTCCCTAGCAACCAGAAGGTTTCTCTCAATTGGAAACCTTCTGACATCAAAGAATTTTCTCTCTAGCAACCAGAATGTTTCTTTCAATCGGGAATCTTTTGACATCAAAGAATTTTCTCTCTAGCAACCAGAATGTTTCTTTCAATCGGGAATCTTCTGACATCATAGAATTTTCTCTCTAGCAGCCAGAAGGTTTCTCTTAATTGAAAACCATCTGACAACAAAGAGTTTTCTCTCTAGCAACCAGAAGGTTTCTCTTAATTGAAAACCTTCTGACAACAAAGAGTTTTCTCCATAGCAACCAGAAGGTTTCTCTTAATTGAAAACCTTCTGACTGACAACAAAGAGTTTTCTCCCTAGCAACCAGAATGTTTCTCTTAATTGAAAACCTTCTGACAACAAAGAGTTTTCTCCCTAGCAACCAGAATGTTTCTCTCAATTGGAAACCTTCTGACATCAAAGAATTTTCTCTATAGCAACCAGAATGTTTCTTTCAATCGGGAATCTTCTGACATCATATAATTTTCTCCCTAGCAACCAGAATGTTTCTGTCAATCAGGAATTTTCTCTCTAGCAACCAGAATGTTTCTCTCAATTGGAAGCCCTCTGACATCATAGAATTTTCTCTCTAGCCACCAGAAGGTTTCTCTTAATTGAAAACCTTCTGACAACAAAGAGTTTTCTCCCTAGCAACCAGAATGTTTCTCTCAATTGGACACTTTCTGACGTCATAGAATTTTCTCTCTAGCAACCAGAATGTTTCTCTCAATTGGAAACCTTCTGACATCAAAGAATTTTTTCTCTAGCAACCAGAAGGTTTGTCTCAATTGGGAATCTTCTGGCGTCATAGAATTTTCTCCCTAGCAACCAGAATGTTTCAGTCAATCGGGAACCTTCTAGTATTACAGAATTTTCTTAATTCAACTGATTTTCAACTGTTTTATACATTTAATTGATATTTTAGAATTTTTACAAAACCCCGAACTTTGGAGTAAATAATTGTTTTACTTTTAGGATGGATTTCTGCTTTGTTGTTCCTTTGTGATACTTCATTATTATAACATTGATTTGTCATTTTGTGATCCTTTAGGTTCAGTGACCAACTGACTTTGAGTATTAATCTGATTTAATAGTGAAGAATAGGGAGGAGACAACTTGCCTTCTCATCAATGTGTCTGTCTTCATCAAAATAAACATCTCCCTGAAAAGTACACCATTCATATCCTTCATAATGCACCATACATGTAATTTTTATCTTGTCATTCAAACTGTGTGCATTTAGATTAAAGAAAATTAATCAATTAACCTTTACATCAATAAAAAATATTACAACCATCTAGATGTCTAGACATCATCCCATTATTATTATTATTACTATAACTATTTCTATTAAGACTTTTTCATACCAGCATAAGCCAATGATTTCTTACTGGATTCGGTGTGACAGCAAGTCTCCAAGACTTTTCTTGGTATTCTGGTCAATCTGAATAATGGTGTATTTTGGATGGTCTCCACTTGTCCTCTGATTTCCAAGTTCTCCAGTCTCTGTACCAAACCTTTGGAGAGTGTACCCAGTGCACCAAATACAACTGTTATCACCATCACTTTCATGTTACATAGTTTTTTCTGTTCTCTAACTAGGTCTTGGTACTTATCTCTCTTTTTACTTTCTTTCAGTTTTACCCTGTGGTCAGCCAGTATTATTATTATTATTGTCATTATTTACTCATTAGAGTTTTTCACATCAGCATTAGCTGATGGTCTTTCACTAGAGTTTGAGTGACAGCAAGTCTCCTGGACTCTTCTCAGTATTCTGGCCATTCTCAATAATGCTGTAGTTTGGATGGTCTCCACTCATCTGCCAACTTCCAAGTCCCCTAGTCCTTTTAATAATACTTTAGTTACTGTACCAAAAGCATAATCGTCACCTTCATGTTCCATAGTTTTTTTCAATTCCCTAGCAAGGTTTAGGTACTTATGTTTCTTTGCACATTCTTTCAGTTTTATTCTGTGGTCTGCCAGGACAGCAAAGTCGACAATTATGCAAATTCTCTTTTTTTTTGTTTATTATTATTAGGTTTGGTTTTCTGGCTGAGATTAGGAGATCCGTCTGTATGTCAATGTCCCATAGGAGTTTATGTGTGACATTTTCAAGAATAGATGCTAGATTGTGCATATAGCATTTGTTTGTATGGCCAAATTTCAATTTCTTGCACATCTCCTAGTGAATTATTATTATTATTATTATTATTATTATTATTATTATTATTATTATGTAAGCTGTTCATCACTGCCTATGTCTTCATTTAAATTTAAATTTGAAAATTAAATATTATATTATTAAAAAACGGAAGCAAATTCCATTAAAATTCAACTTGTTTTCAGTGAATTCTTATATTTATATCATTTTACACATGATCCATATAATATAAGCAAATTCCATCAAAATTCAACTTAGTAGAATTTTTTGAAAATTCATATGGTATGTCCATCATTTTTACCTATATAATTTATACAATCAAACTTTATTAAAATTCAATTGATTAAAATTTATTTTAAGCAAATACTTATAATATAGAAATCCCATAATCTATACACTATAAACTAAAAGTTGAATGTGTTGC
Organism: Sepioteuthis lessoniana; assembly: GCA_963585895.1. Taxonomy (NCBI): domain Eukaryota; kingdom Metazoa; phylum Mollusca; class Cephalopoda; order Myopsida; family Loliginidae; genus Sepioteuthis; species Sepioteuthis lessoniana. The sequence continues at coordinate 4,901,956 of OY757932.1, forward strand.
CTGATTGATGATATAATAATGTACTTTGATATAACTACATCCAGAATTGGTAAAGCCAGGAAATAGTTTCAATTAGATTCAATTTGTTATTGGAATTTCACTGGCGTTATTGTACAAGATATTTTCTTTGAAAATGTCAGGAAATTGATTTCATCCACCAATCGTTATGTCAGAATAGTATTCCTTCTTTTCATGACATTCTCGTTAAACTTTTCATCCTCCTTCAGATTTCATCCGTGAAATGTCAAAAATCCTGAATTATCAAATCAATATTAGCAAACACAAACATACGCACTTATTTTTAACATCATGTCAAGTGGTTGGTTTTTTAGTTATTTCAATCCATGTACATTTATCTAATAACTATTATTATAAGATAAAGACTTTGATAGCCCTCTCTCACACATACACATACACACACACACACACATCATAATATAAAAATAGTATATAATATAATAACATAACCCAGTTAGCTGGGGCTGTAGAATACACCGACTGCATCTCTGCAGACGAGTAAGGCCCTCCCCCAAACAATGTTTCAGGACATGACACTAAATCCTCTGATGGTGAGGCTCCAGTTCAAGAGCTTTAGGGAATGTGGAGTACCCTTTCATGGTCATTGCTTCCAGTTCCACTCTGGCCTGGAGTGGTAGCATCTTTGGGTCAAATAGAACCGTTAAGTTTATCCATTTAAATGTGTGCAAACAAATGACTTATGTTAAATTAAATTGTTAGAAATAGAATTCTTTGACCATTTAACTGTATGTAAACAAATGACTGGTTTCTAATTGAATTGTAAGTGATACATTGCAATACTTGGAACCATTTAACTGTGTGCAAATAAAGAGTAATGTTGAATTGAATTATTAGTGTTTAATAGCAATACTTGAAACTCTTCAACTGTATGCCTAAATTGAAACATTGGAATACCAATACTTGGATCTATTTGACTGTGTGCAAATAAATGAATAGTGTTGAAATAGAATAATTAGTGCCAGCCCATTGGCCTAATGAGTAGAGTGTTCACCAGTGGTCCAGGAGACCGGGGTTCAATCCCAAAGACTCAAAAAAAATGCAACTTGATGTCGCCTTGCTTAACACTCCACATTATAAGGTAAGGATCAAGGGTAAAATGGAGCAATCCAGGGAATGGAATAGTGCCCTCTCCTACACCTCAGTGTAATAACAATTGAAAAGGAGCCTTCAGGTCACCCTCGACTAAGGTCGACAACTTTACTTAGTTATTAGGATCTTCATTAAGTTCTCGTTTTTCCAACAGATGGCATTCCAAGAAGAGTGTGTGTATAGTTTTAGATGGTAAGATAAGGAAGTACTATATGCAAGCTTAAAATTCAGGGAATTGCCAAAGTGTAAACAACTTGGTTTTTTATAGTGTTGAACATGTCAGATTTCAAACCAAAGAAAGTGTATTTGCAGGCAATTTTACCGCATGACTTTATTCAAAAGAAATCTGCAGCTGAAGCACATAGAGTTCTTGTTGAGACTTACAGCAACCATGCTCTATCAAAAACAATATGCAGAGATTGGTTTAGACTCTTCAAAAATAATGATTTTGATGTTGAAGATAAAGAATGACTTAGTTCATGGTAAAAGTTGGAAGACAAAGAATTGGAGGCATTACTTGATGGAGACTCATGTCAAGTGCAAACTGAACTTGTAGAATCATAAGGAATTGATCACACAACAGTTTTCAAATGTTTGAAAGCATTAGGAATATTTTAAAAGCAAGAATATTGGGTGCCGTATAAGTTGAAGCTAAGAGATGTCGAACAGCGTCTTGTCATGCATGAACAGCTGCTTCAATGGCAGAAAAGGAAAGGTTTTTTGCATCATGTCATGACCAGCAATGAAAAGTGGATACACTACAATAACCCTAAGTGTAGAAGATCATGGGTTAAGACCGGCCATGTTGGAATTCTATCATAAGGCTCAGCAGCAGTGAGTTTGTGCTCACATGCATAATGAACTAAGAGTTAAAGTGAGATTATATGGACATTGGGACGTTCCACTATTCAAAGGTGGCCAAGTCCATTCCCTGCAGTAATTAGTTGCTGGCCCAGTGAATGGGCATATTAGTGTATGTATACACCGGCTTGCTTCAATCATGTTTCAGGTGTTACGGATTTGGTATTGAGTTACTGCCCATTCTACTTTTGTCTGCCAGCCGGATGCTAGCTGAGTCGGTAAGTGTTGTTATTTATTCTGCACATTAGAGCAGTGACTTCTACATTAACATTGGCAGCAAAGCCAAATATCCATAGTTTGAAGCTCCTGCTCTGCATTTAGTGGGATCAGTTGGATGTAGTTCATTACGAGCTGTTCAAGCAGACCAAAACCATCACAAGAGATTGCTATAAACTATAATTGATGTGTTTGAGCTGATGATGGAAGAAAAAACTGACTGCTATATGAGCAGAGACTTAACAAAGTGATTTGGCAACAGGACAATGCTTGGCCACATGTTGCAAAATGGGTGAAAACCTATTTGGTAATGAGAAATCCTATCTCTTCTGCCATATTCACCAGATATTGTTCTGTTTGATTATCACTTGTTTCAATCGATGGTACTTGGCTTGACCGAGCAGCACTTTTATTCTTAAGATGCCAAAAAATGGGTCAACACATGGTTAACCTCAAAAGACTTGTCTTTTTTCTGACATAGAATTCAAATGCTCTCAGAAAGATGGAAAAAGTAGAGCCAAGTGATGGACATTACTTTCAGTGACATATTTCTTTCTAATTTTTAAAATAAGACATTACTTTTCATGAAAAATCAGCGAGAATTTATTTCAGGTCCTAATAGCAATACTTGTAACCACTTCTTTGTGTGCAAACAAATGATTTATATTGAATAGAATTATTATTGTTAGAAATAATAGAAACCATTTATTTGAGTGGTTGATGTGCCAGAAAACCAAACCCAATTCAACCCAAAAATAATAGCAACAAATATATAAATTATCAGAAATGAATTTTTTCATTAGATTTAATTGGTTCTTAGCAAAAGAAATATATATATATATATATATATATATTTGCAAATTTCTAAAATTGTGTATGGTTGTAAATATATTTGTTTTCACTATTGAGGATTCCATTCTACAAATTTTACTGCCATTAGAGCATAATAAATAAATCAGTCTCATTCATTGTTACATTATATAATTAAAGAATGATTTTTTTATATTAGTCATTTTTCATTAATGATATTTTATCATTCAGTTTGGTAAGGCTTTGAACTATTCAAATCTTTTAGTCCAGGTGCATAGTCATTTGGTGCAGTTTTACGCTCACACAGAATGCATATGACAATCACCATTTGTCATAATAAACCCCCAGACAGAAAATGGGGCTGGAGTGTGGATGACGTCATGTCTAGAAGGGATGGTCCTGAGAATTTGAGGATTTTGAAAAGACACTAGTTGGGGATTCGACAGTTGAAGACAAAGTTGAGTTTTCTGCCATTGAGGAGTGTGGTCGAGTTTTGCAGATCTCTACCGAAAGAGATATGCCGCACATTGGGGGTGGAGTCAGTATAGTATGGTTAGCAAAGACTTTTAAGAATTGTGTCTCTCTCCTTGTGCCACCATGGGCCGAAGCCAGAAATTAATAAACCCGTTCTTATCTGAAACGAAAGAGTTCCCCTGTATATGTATTATTATTACTGACATCACCAAAACAACACAACAGTTATAAAAGCAATAAAGATTCTCATCTGAATAATTCAAGGGTTAAAATAGAGATAAAATCACAGATCCACAAGAAGCACTCTCATTGTAATGGTTATCAAAGAAAATGGAATCAGCAACCCAACTTCAAATCCTAGACTTGGCTGATTCATGCCAATACCCTTGAGAAAAGGCATGAATCCTTTTGTTCTCTTCCCAATGATGAGTAAATAGTAGGGTAAACTGGGTTCTTTGGATTAGGCAACCAATATTGAAGAAGGAAAACTCTGAATTCAAACCACCTGTACTCAGCTAAAAAATTGATCTTGTATCACATCCTGTCTGTGGTGCAGGAGTTGCATCGATACAAACATCACTGATCCAATTTTCTTTGTTTTGATGAAACTTATAATTTTAACTCAGGGTTCAACAAGAGCAACTTATACATTTAAACAATTTCAACAACCTGAATTAAGACTGATAATCATATCATATTTACCAACCCCTCCGCTTGGCAGGATGTGACCCAAGGTCAATTTTTAAGCAAAGTTTAACAGGTTTGAAGTCAGAGTTTTCCTTCTCCTAGATTAGTTGCCTCACCAAGGCTGAAGAACCTAGTCTGCCCTACTATTTACCCATAGATGGAAGGAGAATAATTGGATTCATATCTTTCCCAAGGGTATTAGTGCTATGTGAAATGCAATTAGTCTCGGCCAGAATTTGAACTCGTGTCGCCGTGTCCAATTCCTACGACGGTAACCATTACACCACGGGCACCTAATAATGAAGAAATATAATTTGATTTAGCCTCCCACTGACTGATCAGTGGTCAAAACATTTCAACTTTATCGTGTCACATTGCCATCTCTTTGTGTATATTTTTAAAATTGAAAATTGTCAGATGTGTATGTGTCTGCATTTGACTTGAAGGCATTACTTCATGGAGACTCATGTCAAAGTGCAAATTGAACTTGCAGAATCATTAGGAATTGATCACACAACAGTTTTCAAATGTTTGAAAGCATTAGGAATAATTCAGAAGCAAGGATATTGGGTACTGTATGAGTTGAAGCAAAGAGATATCGAACAGCGTCTTGTCATGTGTGAACAGCTGCATCAGTGGCAGATATCGAGTGCTGTAGAAGAAATAATGAAAGTTGTATTTGAATTTATGTTGGAAATATCAATTATATATAATTTAAGATATGAATGTACAAGTGAAAAATGTTGACATAAAAATCAAAGCAGTATGATATATAATGAAAAAGCAATCACTTAGAATATTAGGGTCAGTCTCCATGGCATTATGGCTGTAGCACGGGACTGCAGCCTTGAAAAAGGCAAGTTTAAACTACAGTTACACTATTATGTTCACTTTCAGACTAATATCCTTCGTAAAGGCATAAACCCCTTTATCCCCCTATTTATAGGTTAAATGGTACCATTGCTGTCCTTCTACAAGAATGGCTTTGGTGTTAAATAACCCCTAAAGGTTATTATGCCTTTAAACAAAGAAACTAGACTTACAATATTATGGTAAGTAAAGTTTCATGCTAAAGCTATGTTCATATATATATATATTGGCAGCATAACACATTCATCAGGAACTACTACATTATGAAGAACAACAATTCTTACAAGAGAATGGTACATAGAAAGAACAGAATATAAAATGGAATTAGATTTATTTGGTTCTTCAGAAAATGCTATTTGGTTTGAGTATAAACTCTTGTAATTCTGGTTGGTTGGATCATTACGTTTTATGGCATATCAACCTTTGTAGGTTATTTAATGCCAAATCCATTTTTATACAAATAATCAGTTCTATTTCAAACAATTTAGTTTAGCATGAGTGCACAGTTTAATTGTCAAAAATATTTCTATTTCAAGCTATTCAGTTTAATCAAGCAGTTCTATTTCAAACAATTCAGTTTAGCATAAGTATGTAGTTATTTCTATTTAACCCATGGATAGGGCCCTATCAGGTGCTACCATTCCAGGCCAGAGTGGACCTGGGAGCAATGGCAATTAACAGGTGCTCCGCATTCCCAAAAGCTCCAGCATTACTGGAATCTCACCATCAGATTGTTTAGTGTCATATCAAGGACACTCATTGGGGTGGTGGGGGTCTTACCCCTCTGCAGAAAAGCAATCAGTGTATTCTATAACCCCTGCCAACTGGGCAATGTTGTAATTCTGTTCTAATTTATTATTTTAATTGTAGTTGTATTAAAAAATTACATTCTGAATGATTTAACTGTCCTGTTTGTTAATTCTCAATCACTTCTTTCAGAATTTGATTTTGAAGGTTATATGCCCCTAATCAGGAACATGAAAAAAGAAGTGATGCATTTACTTTTCAAACTTGGTCATCATTTTCTTTCATAACAATGGCCACACGTTACTTGGATAATATTGTAGAAGCTCACTGACTTGAGATTGGAATCTTTGCTACATTTACCATATTCTCCTGATCTCTCATCCACTGACAACCATTTTTTAAGCATCTGGACACTATTTTATACCAAAAATCATTTCTTGGCATCAATACTTTTTGAGTTTTATCATACAGAACAACAAGCTTAACAAAGATAAAATACTAAAATCTTAAGAATTTCTTAAATGTATATATACATGTGTGAGCATGTCTTTCTATATCAGTGGCAAAGGCTGAATTGGCAACCAAGGTGTGTAGTTTATTACTAATTGCCAAGGCAGAGAAGGAAAAGGAAAACCTTGCATTATAATCCCAGTAAATTATTTGCCTCTTCCTTTTTGTGATGGAAACTAATTTCAATGTGAGAAAATGCACTTTACCAACAGGTCTTGAATTAGACTTGATACCCTTCCCCACTGGACTTGATATCCTCTCTCCGATTAGTAATACCCTGTTGACAATGATAACTGCTATTGGTTACAACAGAAAATAGTAAAATCTACAAATTATGAATAATTAAATTTTTTTTTTTTTAAACTACACAAGAATAGTTGGTTGGTTGTTTGTTTTGTTTTATGGCATATCAACCCTTTTCGGGTCATTTAATGCTGGATTAAGTCATTTTGAAAAGTTTCAAATAATTCAGTTTAGTATAATATTTTGTTTACACACAGTTAAATGTCAAAACAGTTCTATTTCTAACTATTCAGCTTAGCATAAATACAAAGTTTCAATGTCAAAAACAATTCTATTTCAAGTAATTCAGTTTAGTATTAGTACACAGTTTAGTTCTATTTGACCTATAGATAGGACCCTTATCAGGTGCTACCACACCAGGACAAAGTGGACCTGTGAGCAATGGCAATAAAGGGGTACTCTACATTCCCCAAAACTCTTGCATTACTGGAACCTCACCATCAAATTGTTTAGTGTTATATCCAGGACACTCATTGGGAGGAGTCTTACCCCTCTGCAGAGAAGCAGTCAGTGTATTCAACAGCCCCAGCCAACTGGGAAATACACAGGGTTAAATGTAAAAATAGTTTTATTTCAAGCAACTCAGTTTAGCATAAGTCCACAGTTTAAATGTCAGAACAGTTCTATTTCAAACAATTCAGTTTAGCATAAGCACACAGTTTAGTTCTTTTTGACCTGACTGGGCTATACGCAAGAATGCTATGAGTTATTTTGAACAAATCCTGGAAGCAACACCCCATAAAACAAGAGCTGTACAGCCACTTACTTCCCATCTCAAAAACCATCCAAGTAAAATGAACAAGACATATGGGACATAACTGGAGAAGCAAAGACAAACTGTTAAGTGATGTTCTTCTATAGACTCCTACACATGGATGTGCTCATGTTGGCCAACCAGCAAGAACTTATTTACATCAGCTCCGTGCAAACACAGGATGTAGTTTGGAAGACATGCTTGGAGCAATGGATGATAAGGACAGATGGAGAGAGAGTCAGGGAAATGTGTGCCATCAGTGTGATTGAAGATGATGATGAAAATTTATTTTTAAATCAGTTCCATTGTTCATTTCTTTTCAGCAAAGTCATTGATCCCTGTGTGGTAAAATGTATTAGCACAAGTCTCTGTCTTCCTTTTCTTCAAATGGCCTTTATTCTTAAAAATGAAAACCAAATTATTTAATCACTCTTTATTTTGGGAACTCCACATATAATTATTTACATGCTTTTGTGGAGAAGACGATCTCTCACTTGGAAGCAAATTTGGCTGGTGTGGTTAGAATCAGACGTAATAATTTTCTTATTTGTGCGAGAGATTAGTTTAGTTCAAATTCTCATCTTATCTCTGCAACTTCTCGGATGCTTAACGTTTGCTTTGCAAAATCTGTAGCATAAACTGATTTCAGCTTGCATTTCAATCCATCCAAATCCAATATGTTTTTACATTCAATGTTGAAAGCACTTCCATTAGAAAATTTTTTCGTAAGCATAAAAAAATCATAGGATTTAACAGTTTAACAAATCTGAACTCTGTCATTGTTTTAAATCTTTGAACAAAGTGAACAATAACTGCTAACCAAATGTTGTTTACAACCAAATGATACACATTTTTCATCTAATTCGGTCCAATTTTGAATTGGCAAGTCTGTGATTTCAGCTTCACATCATTCAGTAGAGTGTGTTTGCTAGCTTAATATGGCTGCAAAGCAAGTAAAAGAATTTCTGCTCCTCAATGACTGTTCCTCTTTCATCCACTCATTATTATGACCTGTCTCTCTTTTTTATGCATCCAGCTTGAAGGGAAAAGTAAAACAACAAAGACTAAACTCACAGCCCTTTTTTGACCTGGGTGAAAACACAAGCAAAAATAAATTTACATTTCTGCCACTGTCTCTCTTTCACCCACCCAGTCCCTCATGCTCCTTACTTAAACACAATAGGGAAGCTAGTAAATTCATTGCTTTTACTTGCATCTTTTTTTGCTAAACCAACAGGTTTTTTCTCTCCTCAGACTCCTTAAATAATATCTTTTGTAACAATTATCCTATGAAATGAAGGAATGGGAAATAAAAAAAATACAAGTTCTATGAAAATAGTGGAAATTATCCATAATTAATTTTATATTACACAAAATTATTTATACTGGAAAAAATGTAAGATATGCTGTGCACGGCTTTCATACATACAACCTTCGCCCCTGATATGTGAGTGTGTGTGTGCATGCATGTGTTTGTATTTACCCACCCCTCCGCATGAGCAGGATGTGACACAAGGTCAATTTTTAAGCTTAAGTTTAACAGGTTTGAATTCAGAATTTTCCTTCTACTAGCCTGGTTGCTACACCAAGTTTAAAGAGCCCAGTCTTCCCTACTATTTACTCATAGCAGGAGGGAGAATAGTTGGATTTATACCTTTCCCGAGGGTATTAGTGCTATGTGACATGCAAACAGTCTCGTCCAGGATTTGAACTTGGTTTGCTGTGTCCATTTCCTATGACAGTTACCATTACACCATGTGTGTCTATATATATATATATATATATATATATATAGTTGCCTTAATAAACATTATATGAATCTATTTTCATGTATCACTTATTTCATTTCATCAACCATATTTTCATATATGTTGGCATTTTGTTCATTTTGATTTGTCAGAATTGCTCACTCTCAGAGTTTTTTTTAACTATTTATTGACAATGATCTACCAATAAATCTATGATAAGTTTAAACCTTAATGTCTGTAATCTTATTTCATTTTTTAAAGATAGTTCTAAATGGATTACCACAGATACAAATAATATATTCTCAGCCTTGGCAGAAGTCTTTGGCTGTAATACTTCCATCTGAGGCAGGATGCAGATACTACACTTTCATCATAGGACAAAGAAAAAACAAAAAAGCCATTCTGTTCATTCAATAGAAAGATATATAAAGCAAAACAATTCTGAACACTTTTTATGGCTGAAAAGGAGAAAAATGATGACCATTTTCCTTTTTTCCTCTCTTAAAAAAGCAAAATTTAAAAAAGAAATGATTTGAGATAAATTGATACTAATCAAATAAAAAAAAACAACCATTTTCTCTAAAGAGAGAAATAAATCTCACTTTTTATTTGTGATAAAAATTTAAAAAATATTTAAAAGAAACTAGGATGACAATTTTTCTTTGAAATCTCACACAATAAATGAGAAATACAAATTGTTCCAAGAGATGTTTTTAGAGATAAAAATATTCAGAACATTCAAGATTATTTAAACAAGAATATAATTCCTATTTTATGTAATGGTCACCCGTCAGAAAATGTATTAATCATCCTGGGTTTTCAGGTCAGCATTTCCAGATGAGTCATCTCATATTTACGAACAGAAATGGGTTTTCAATCTTAACAAGAATAAAGTTATAATCTTTATCCCTTCTACATTTGTTTTGCGTCTTTCATAAATAAAAGTATATACAAGATGTCTCAAAAAAATGTATACACACTTTGATTTATTATGAATAGAATTTTTCCTATGATATATTTAAGTTTTACAATCCAAGTTAAAGACACAAATAGAATATTTTGAGGAATCTCAGATATTCAAAGTGATTACCATTCTGTTTAAGGCACTGCTGATAATGGCATAAGATGAAATAGCTACGATCACTTAATTATCACAAGTATTCAAACTGATTACCATTCTATTTCAAGTATTGCTGTTAATGGCAACAGATGAAATTGCAGAATTAACAAATCATTTCAATTGATATTCAGGTACATTCTGTTTCAATTACTGCTCTCGACTCATTCATTGGTGTGGGTTTTTGTGATATAAAGTTAAATGCCAAAATTGCAACTATTCAATACCAACTGAAAATGCATGTAATTGTTGGACACCATGTAGACTTAGAGTGGATAACAGTGTGGAGGTAAATTATCAATGTTGGTTGTAATTCAATTTTTTTTTAAAACTCAATCACTGGTCAAAGTGTGTACACATTTATGGGGCACATACATATTTTAATTTTGGTTCAATTTTATATGAAAACGCATTCAAAATTTTCTCACTTATGATCATTGTTAGTCATTTTCAAGATGTTTTTTTTTTGTTGAAAATCCTGATCCTGATTCAAAAGTCAGAAATTGTGCTTTTGCCATTAAAAGAAAGACCTATATATATATATATATATATATATATAGTAGGCATATTCCATTAACTCGTAGTCAAGTAGAAAGTCTGTCAGTGAAGCTTAGTAGATGCCGACTATATCCTCTTCAGAACAGTATTCCATTAACCCTTTAAAGTCAAGTGGAAGGTCTATCAGTGGAGCTTAGAAGATGTCAACTTCAGAAGGTGGGTGGACTACCCTCTTCAGAAGGGTATTCCTCCGACCAGAATAGGGAGGTGTCCTGGGTATAACACTAATCTGCATCTAGTGGTGAAGCTCCAGTTTAGGAGCTATTACTCCCAGGTTCACTCTGGCTCAGATGGGACCACTTGTTAGAGTTCCATTCATGGGTCATATAGATCTGTTTAAAAATTATTCATAATCAATAAGAATACTTGAAACCATACAACCATGTGAAAACAAAGGATTATCATTAAATAGATATAGTTACTTGAAACCATAGAATTGTGAATAAATTATTAGTATTAGATAAGAATACTTGAAACCATATAATTGTGTATAAATTATTAGTATTAGATAGGAATAATTGAAACCATAGAATTGTGTATAAATTATTAGTATTAGATAAGAATACTTGAAACCATATAATTGTGTATAAATTATTAGTATTAGATAGGAATACTTGAAACCATATAATTGTGTATAAATCGTTAGTATTAGATAGGAATACTTGAAACCATATAATTGTGTTTAAATCGTTAGTATTAGATAGGAATACTTGAAACCATCGAATTGTTTATAAATCATTAGTATTAGATAGGAATATTTGAAACCATAGAATTGTGTATAAATCGTTAGTATTAGATAGGAATACTTGAAACCATATAATTGTGTATAAATTATTAATATTAGATAGGAATACTTGAAACGATATCATTGTTAGCAAATTATTTTCATTAAATAGGAATACTTGATATCATATAACTTTCTGCAAACAAATGATTATAGATAAATAGATACAATTTTAAAAATAGAAAATGAAATTGAACATTAGAAATATAGCTATAATTGCAATCGAATATTTATGAATTTCAGCATTAGATATCCCATTAAGAATTAGTATGCCATTAAACAAACCTAAACGCAAACTCAAGTGACTGGTATTATCTAAAAGTGGATATATATGGTTGATCTGAAATCGACCTGGAGAATCTCTCTTGCCCAGTCTGCTGAGGGAGGCTGCAGAACACACTGACTGCATCTCTGCATAGGGGTAAGACTCCCCTATCGAATGTCTTGGATATGATACAAAACAATTTGATGATGAGGTTCTAGTAATGCTTTAGAAAACAAAGAGTACCCCTTCACTGCCATTGCTCCCAAGTCCACTCTGGCCTGGAGTGGTAACACCCGATAGGGTCCTATCTATGGGTCAAATAGAATTGTTTGACATTCAAACTGTGTATCGAGACATTTAAACTGTGTTCAAACAAATGACTTATGCTAAACTGAATTGTTTAAAGTAGAACTGTTTGATCATTCAACTGTGTGTAAACAAATGTCTGATGTTTAATTGAATTATTAGTGATGCATAACAATACTTGAAAACTGTATGCAGCCAAATGATTAATTGCGAATATGTAATATATAGGTCCAAAAATACAACCAATATATGAATATGGATATATACATATTCATACTCATATCTTGGTCATATTTTTGGACCTATATATGGATATATTTTATTTTATATATAAACCAATCTAAAAAGAAAACTCTAAATTCAACCCAGTTTTACTATGTTTAAAAGTCTTGCTGTTATATTTTGACCTTCGACCCGGCCCAAAAATACTATTCCAAGGTGATGCACCGGAAGGAAGTGACACATTTCAATGGCCAGTAATCGAAAGAGATTGCGTGGGCGGATTAAAGCTTATAATATGGGACAAGGTGAAGGTCCCACGGTGCCACTACAGTGATGCACCGGAAGAGAGTGACCTCTGAACTGCATGACAGTTATTTCCGCTTGATGACGATTAAACATTTGATTTCAAAGATCCAGTGGGCGATCATGTGGGCATTGAATTATTATATAATTGAGTTGAGTTGGGTGCCAAAGCAGTTGCCAGCAGACTTCCCAAGAGTTAGAGACGAGATGTGGTAGGGAAAGCCACACCCGACCGAGGGGGCCCTCGGAAACCCCCGATGGAGTTTTGGGTCCAGAGAAGATGCTGATAAGATGCCATAAAGAAAGCCAGCATCCAGCAGAGTGAGCCCTAGGCCTCTGGTTGAACATCAAGAGAACAAGAAAGACACAACATGATGGTCATAAATAGTGGAGGTCAAAATATGAAGTTTATGTTCTGTCTCCAGCACCCTCTCACATGCAACCCTTGAACAACCCTTTCGAAACCCTTGAAATAAAGTGAGAGGTAAATATAATTGTAAAGAAGTTTCCCTGTGACTTCCTTCTTGCATCGTTTATTACTGTGTCTGTTATCATTGCGTCGGTATGTATCCAGTATATATATGTATGCAACATTGCCCATGGGGAAGTGGTTGGGTAAATACTTGCTGGAGAAAATACTTTTTCCTATAAAATTATAGTTAGTCACTTAACCAAACCTTTACCCTAATTTTAATCTACAGACAGAGTGTGCCCAACATACGAGTGACACAGGTATGTACTAGTATTTTCATTTATTAATATAGTTTAGTAGACAGTCAGAAATATGGTGAACCCAGTGAGAATCAAACTCACTCACAATATTATTCTAACCTTGCTTGTTAACCATCTGAGGTACCCAGGTAAGTGCTTGTGTGATGTGTTTGAGACAGTGGATCTTTCCAAATATAAAAAATGGGAAAATTAAATAATTCAACAGAATAAAAAATCAAAATAAGAAAATTCCATGATGTGAAGTCAGAGTGCTTACAAGAGATGTAAGTAGAGTAAGATGAGGTTGCTCAAGAAATTTTCATAGTAATTTCTTTTTCTTAGAATCAATAACTGTATATAGAAATCAAAAAGTAATGCAATTTCTTATAAACCAGTCAGCCATGAAGATAAAAAAAATTTCAACTGAAGAAAAATTGACTTCAGAACTAAAATCTTTCTACAATTTGCCAATTTTGCTGTGCTGCTATTGGACCTATATATGGATATATTTCAGGTATATATTCATACTGATACGGAAAATGTTCACAAATGTTCATAAACATATAGGAATCTGAAATACATAAAATTGGTTCAGGTACGAAACTTTTATTTACTTTTTTGAGTTTAAGGTTTTTCAACACGAGGAGAGACAATTTCTTACTATGCTGACTTTTCCATCTGAACCCACAATGTGTGGCACCTGCTGCAAACTACTGGTCTGGCCTCGGCGAGCTCCGAAAACTGACTTGCTTTGTCCAAGCCCAAATCTCAACTCTCTCTTTTTTTCAAATTTCAAAATCCTCAGCCCCGCTTCTGGGCATGACGTCATTCATGTCCCCGGTCCTATTTTCTATCTGGGGTTTTTATTGTGACATCTGTGATTGTCACATCCTCCCCGCACGTGCATGAACACCTACACTCAATGTGTGCACCTAACTAACCCATGGACTAAGCCGAAATGTTCTCAGCCTAACTAAACTGAAAGGCAAGATAAATAAAATGAAAAATGATATAAAAAAAATCCCTCCGCAATTATATAACAAATAGAATGATTCATATTAGATAGAAATAAGTGAACCTATTTTACCGTGTGAAAAAATGAGCTCAGGCTTGTTTGAAAATGTTATCTACAAAATGTGTTTAGAAATCATATATTTGATATAGATGTATAAAAAAGACTGGCATTGAATAACCTACAATGGTTTGATATGCCATAAAATTAAACTAAACCAGACTAGGAGAATCTTCATTTCTACATCACTGTTGCAAAAGCAAAAAATACTGGTAATTATGCTCTTATATAACATATTATAACCTTTTACATTTTCAACCTGAAGCTTCGGGTGGAGGCACAATATCATGCAATGGTCAGAGTTTTCAAGGTTAAATATAACAAACAAGATTTTTTTAAAGTTTTTATCGATTTTTTTTTCCTTGTTGTCTTACAAAATTTTCTAATTTTAGTTCAACTTTACATAAAGATTATCCATTTCTCACTTTTCCCCATCTCAGATCAAGATGTTATTTTTTTTAAATCAAAAATTTAGATAAGGTTCTTTTTCCATTCAAAAGACCGAAAAGTTAATTGTTATCTATTTTAAAAAGCTGAAAACAAACCAGATTGATTTTGTTCCCATTTACACATTAAACCATTTATAATTTTTACATAAATATTTCTATATTTACCCAAAGAAACCCCCATTTCTATATCACCATTGCCTAGTAACAATACAGCCAATCAGGCTGCAAAATTGTAGATTATATAATTTTTTATTTTTAGCCAGAAGTCCAGAGTGCATTTTGATTTGATTATCATTAAAATATTATCCTATTTTTTTAATTAGCAAATAATACTCAATGAAAAAAAAGAGGTTTAAAAAATCTTACAGAATCAATTTTCTTTTTTCGCTTTAGTATTTATCCCACTTGTCTAAGGTAAACATACTTAAAATCTGTTTATTGTTTGTATGCAATTGCAGCACAGCAAAATTGGCAAATTGTAGAAAGATTTTAGTTCTGAAGTCAATTTTTCTTCAGTTGAAATTTTTTTTATCTTCATGGCTGACTGGTTTATAAGAAATTGCATTACTTTTTGATTTCTATATACAGTTATTGATTCTAAGAAAAAGAAATTACTATGAAAATTTCTTGAGCAACCTCATCTTACTCTACTTACATCTCTTGTAAGCACTCTGACTTCACATCATGGAATTTTCTTATTTTGATTTTTTATTCTGTTGAATTATTTAATTTTCCCATTTTTTATATTTGGAAAGATCCACTGTCTCAAACACATCACACAAGCACTTACCTGGGTACCTCAGATGGTTAACAAGCAAGGTTAGAATAATATTGTGAGTGAGTTTAATTCTCACTGGGTTCACCATATTTCTGACAGTCTACTAAACTATATTAATAAATGAAAATACTAGTACATACCTGTGTCACTCGTATGTTGGGCACACTCTGTCTGTAGATTAAAATTAGGGTAAAGGTTTGGTTAAGTGACTAACTATAATTTTATTGAAAAAAGTATTTTCTCCTACATGTATTTACCCAACCACTGCCCCATGGGCAGGACTTTTAAATAGAGTAAAACTGGGTTGAATTTAGAGTTTTCTTTTTAGATTGGTTTATAACACTATGATAAAAGTTGATGGGTGATATCAAATTAAATACTTAGATTATTCATAGTGATAATTTATTAAAGGTAATCATATTATTTTTGATAAGGTAAGGTAAAAATAGAATTATCATAAGATTTATTTAATAGTTGAACCTTAAAAGGTTACCTAACTAGCAAAGAAGCAAAGGATTCAGGAAGGTCAAAGCCAATGTGTCATCGATATAAATTCTGGGTTGTTTAGTTGGAATTATTAGAACATAAGAACTTTCAAAAAGTCATTGTTTAAATTTTGATTTTGGATGCACAGAAATGACCAGTTTGAAAGGTCAGGGTTAAGCCAGGATTAAAATGATCAAAACTTTATGGCTTTTCAGCTAAAGGTGTGACACAAGGCCATGATACAATAATAGAGTATTATTGATTGGCTAACCAATCAAAAAAACAAAGGGTAGAGCTTTTAACCCCTCCGCAAGATGTGCTACACTAGGCCATAATGTTGATTAACTGACCAATCAAATGTGGACCCTGAGGGTTTCTCTTTCCTTATCTGATGATTACGACATGAGGCCATTTGTCCAGAGTTTTTATTGGCTGGCCAATCAGAGCCATGCAGTCAGGGGGTTGGCTATTTATAATAAAACAACAAATGAAAGATTATCATTAAAAATTGTAAAAGAAACTTTTTTGATGTGTTTGAAACTGCTTGTATGATGAAGGATGAAATGTTACTCAAGAAATAAAATAATTATAGATTAATTATTTTAACTCCAACTTCAGGTTTTCAAGTTATATTTCTTACTATTTACTATATATATATATATATATATATGTACATATATTCCTCATCATTTTGTGCTGCTAGTACAGATTTCCCTGATTTTCTCTCGCCAATTTTTCTCTCTCATCCATCGCTTCTAGCAGGTCTCCTAAACTACATCCAGTGTCCATATGGAGCTGTTGTAGATAGGTTTTAGTTGGTTGTCCAACACTGGTATGTCTGCGTGAAGGAGTCCATAGGAGAACATCGCTTATGAGTTCATCCTCACTTCTCCAGCAGCATCCTGCATGTCTTGTCTGTCTTATTTTAATGCTTTTAGAGATGGGAAGTAGGTGGCCATACAGCTGCTGTTTTGTGGGATGTTGCTTTTAAGATTTGTTCAATATAGCTCTTAGCATTCTTGTGCAATTCCTGTGTACCTTTTCCTCTAAATGCTTAGCATCCATGTGGTGCATCCATATAATAGAAGTGACATGACCGCTGCTGGGAAAAAATTGTTTTATTTTATTGGATAAGTTTGACTTACATATCATTGATAACCTATCGATAGTAGTCCATGCCTTTGCAAGTTGCATATTGATATCCTTTTCAGTAGATGAGATGCAGCTTCCAAGGTACACAAATTTGTCCACTAGTTTCAGAGAACCACCATTTAGTGTGGTGATGTCTCCTTTTTTGATTAAAACACGTGTATATGAGGACACAACATTTCAGTTAGAGATGTGCACCATTGGACTACCTACACAGGTGATTATTGCCCAGTTTGGGCTGTAGAATACACCGACTGCATATCTGCAGAGAGGTAAGACCCCCCACTCAACAAGTGGCTTTTACATGACACTAAATGATCAGATGGTGAAGTTTTAGTAATGCTGGAGCTTTGGGGAATGCATAGTATCTCTTTGTTGCCATTAATCCTGGGTCCACTCTGGCCTGGAGTGGTAGCACTTGATAGGGTTCTATCAATGGGTCAAATAGAACTAAAATGCGTACTTATTCTAAACTGAATTACTTGAAATATAACTGTTTTAACATGTAAACTGCATACAAATGCTAAACTGAATTGTTTAAAATAGAACAGTTTTGATATTTAACTATGTAAACAAAAACTATACTGATACTAAACTGAATTGTTTGAATAATAACTGTTTGATGAAACTGAATAGCTTGAAATAGAAATATTTTTGACAATTAAAATGTGTACTTATGGTCAGCTGAATTGTTTGAAATAGAACTGATTATTAATATAAAAATGGATTTGGCTTTAAATAACCTACAAAGGTCTATATACCCTAAAACCCAACCAACCAAACTACAGGTTATTTGTTTTATTATGATGAAAATCTTTGTAGAAGCAGCTGTACTTGTTGGGATGAACTGATGACAGAAAACTTGTATTGCAATTTGCCAAAGATTCTCCAGAAAAATATTACTCAGTTTCTGAAATCAGAATTTTCCTTTTAGACAAATTGCTCAAATAAGTCTAGAAACCCCAGGTCTCTCCTACTATTTTATCTACGTCTAGTAGAGTAGGAGAGAAGAGATGGATTCTTGTCTTTCCCAAGAGCATTAGAGGGAAGTAGAATGCAAAAAGCCTTGTCCAGGATTTGAACTCTTGTCTACTTCCCATTTCTTTTGATGATAATCATCACACTACATGCACACAAACATATATATAGATATATATATATAGATAGTGAAATGAACAAATTGTTATAAAAATCTTTTTTTTTTAATAAGAAAAGTGATCAAATCTTGGCCAGCAGAGCAGGATAAAACTTAAAATAATTGTTTTTCTCACCTACTCCTAACAATCTTATATAAGTTTGATATATTTGTAAAAGAAAAACTACAAACTACAAACTTGTGTTTGTTTGATTAAACCAGACAAACGCTTCATGTCTACCTACTGTATATTTGATCCATTTGAGACTTCTTATGAATCATCGGACCCTTGTATGGAATGAATTTAGAAAGGTGCCTTATGCTTCCCCAAGTACATTCAGCACCAACTGGAGCCATCTTCAGGGTAGCGAATAATGAAATAACAAATTAAATGATGAGTCATATTCATTTATGTATATAGACTAGGAGAAAGAACAAGTGCGAGGGGAATTTATGGAACAAAAGAATTTTATCAGAAGTAAAAGGAAGAATTGATCAGAAATGTGCGATAAGCATTTTAGAATGTGGCTGCTGTATTCAAAGTTGATCTTGTTTAAGGAAGGTTTGTTAATCTTTATATAGAGCTAGAAGAATCTAGAGTTTTGGTTTTTATTCTTCCTCTTAGCTCTTCTACAAAGACTTGAACAGATCAAAAATAGAATAGGCTAATATGAAGTGTCTTTCATATTTAATCAAACATATATATATGTGTGTGTGTGTGTGTGTGTGTGTGCGTGTGGAGAGTGATTAGTACCTCCGGTTTCAGGCATCTACAGGGTATCTTAGGACAAATTCCATATAAATAAGAGGTGAATACTGTATATATATATATGTATATATATATCTTATTTAAAGAAGGTTTGTTAAACTTTATATAGAGAGCTTCAGGAATTTGGAGTTTTTGTTTGTTTTTTTCTTTGTCATATGAAAAGTAGAATGAATATTGGCAGGCATAAAGTATCTGTCCTATTTAATTAAACAAATAAAAGCGAAAATGTTGCACACACACATACACACACATGTAATCTGCTTCTCTTCTTTATCACACGTTGATTTTTGTGTGGAATAATGAATTTATTCTGAAGGAACTGTCATGATAGTGAATCATGTCAACCTGATTTCCCAAAGGTTTTTCCTTTATTCTCTTTTACACACTACCACATATATGCTGTTAGTTGTGATTTATGGCATATCAACCTTTGCAGGTTATTTAATGCCAAATCCTGTTTCCCATATGTACCACATGACTTGAATAAAATTTTACATTCTCTAAAATACCTAAAAATCTCTTACGCTCATCTTAATCAAATGATGTTCTACCCATCTTATGATTAATATGTTTCTATACAATGAGTCATGTTCCCGCAATAAACTTAGCAAATGATCAGAGTAAGCGGGGGTCAGTTGCATCTCTAACCCAGGAGAATCGACTGCCAAGTTTTGCAGTTGTTCATATCAGAAAAATGTCATGTTGGGTAATATATTAAGTCGCACACTGCTGTCATAAAAATAAAAGCATAAATTTTCTTTGTATTGTTACAGCCAACAGAAGTTCACAGAGTGAATGAAAAAGGGGAGCCTATAAATATAGAATTAATTAGTTTTATGAGAGGATATAATAAAGTAATTTGTCTGCTCAGCAGGTGATGTTGTCTTCATCTTATTCCTCAAAATTGAAAGTGTTCATCTGCATTTTTTATGTTCTTTGATTTATTCTGTTTGAAAATAAACTTTCATTTCTTTTGCAAGGTTTTTTGATGAACTATAATTAATAAAATATAACTTGCACCCCCCCAACTAACATTCAGCTATGAAATTCTGGAAAAAGCATCCCTTGTGAATTACATGCTTTGAATTTTAAGAATTTATAGCAGCTAAATTAATATCAAATTAAACATTTGTTAAACTTTTTATCAAGTTCGTATCGACTAGAAATAAGAATTTATATAGACAAGATACAAAGTTAAGTCAAAAGTTTTGCAATATTTACATGTGTGCTCAGTTAAGGAATAAAGTCTTGGAACTTGAGGGAATCAAACTGATGTCACACCCAGTACATAGTCTGGACCTAGATCCCTCTGTTTCAATAAAAGGGTCGCTTCTTGTGTTCAAGAAAATTCAACAACCCAGAGGAGGTGGAAGCTTCAGTGATGGAGTTCTTCACCTCAAACTGGACTCAAAGAGTTGGCACAAAAGTGGCTTTAGACTGTGCAACACAATTGCTACAACTTTGAATAGTGTAGAATAAGAGAGACAGGATGACCATCTCATATAAACATCAAGAATAGAATGCTAAAGGGAATAGAAAAATTTTAAAATATTAAATTAAATTAAAAATGATTATTAAAAATATGCAGAAACTCCCAGAAGCCACCGACAGGAAGAGACACTATGCATGCACAAAGAAAAGGAACCATTCCAACAAAAGAAAGAATCTCATCCTCTTTCAGCAGTGACCAGCAGAGTGACACTGCCTAAATCTTTCTTGCTAGTGATGGAAGATGCCATGCATCCGTCTGTAGATGATGCATTGGCAAACCTTTCCACTAATAGCAGCCGCCTCTTTTACTAATGACCCATGACTAAAAACACTGAATAATGAACTCGTCAGAATCACAATTAAGACACCATACAAAGGACTTAATGACTACAACTGAAAATACCAGATTTAGACATATCTTCCAAAAGCTTTAAGTTTATGCTTTAAGTACCAAATTTGGAAACATATACCCAAGAATGACTAACACATTTTAACACCTTGACTGGGGGATTCAACCATTTCAATTATATTCAGGAAGAATTTCTTCACCCACTTAATGGTTGTTGAACCTAGAAATAAAGGCAAAATATAAAAGATATCTTCGTCTCCTATCTTTTACTATCTTCTTTTATATAATTCTTTTACAGCCTTCATATCCAAAAAGTTAAACCAGCAAGATTATGTGGGGTAAGAATAGAATAACCCAGAATGGAGTCAGATAGCAAATGGCAAAAAAAGGGTGCCTTGAGACCCCATAATACCAATGGTCACCTCCTTCTCTTCTTTATATATAGATCTGTTCAGGGGCAGATCACTCTGTTGTGCCTCTACATCCAAGGTCAGATTACTCTATTCAGCCTCTACAAATGCTAGGCTACATTCGTAAGAACTTGAAAATTAAAGTAAATAAGTTACCAAAAATATTGCAAAACTTTTGACTCACCCTAGTATAATGTTTTAAAACACAAAAATTACCCAGTATTTTGAGCAAAGGCAAGAAAATATTCAAATAAAAATGTTAAAAACTTTTGATGAAAAAATTCATAATATAAGAAAAAAATTATAAACAAACACACACTCAAATGTCTATTTCTCTGTAGCAGTATAAAAGTGTTTGTTATACATTTGTGTGGATCCTAGATATAACTTACTTTCTGACGTACCATCTCAAAGATTGCAACATACTTGGCAAAAAAAAGTAATACCTAATTCTCATATATAATACGCGCCACTACCTTTTCGGTTTAAAGATGTGGAGACAAATTTGTATTATACACAAATAATTATGGTAATTTGAAAATGAGAGTTCTGTTTACCATATATAAGATGTGAATAAAAAGTATCAAAACAGAAAGTTTGAATTGGCTTAATTTTAAATTTAAAACATTAAATGAAGATATGTTTGCTGCTGAGCAACTTCTATGATAGCGATGTCTCTGTCAATGGCAATTTCAAAAAAGATTATGAAGTCAGTCTTAATAGTTTTTGAATTAAATATTTTGGGCCAATCATAAAATTACGTAAGTGCAGCAACTGCCATATGTGCCAAACCAAGCTCTGCATATTCTCTATGTGAACCAGACCAAGCTCAGCACATCTTCCATGTGCATAAGACCTAGGTCAGTGCAACATCCATGTAACCAGACTTAGCTCTGCACATCTTCTATGTGAACCAGACCTAGCTCCGCACATCTTCCATGTACATAAGACCTAGCTTGTTTTTTAAATTGAAAATTTATCTCAAGTGCATATTCACATGATATTAAAAGTGGCATTTCCGAGGTGCTGTGACCAACTGAAAACTCACTGGGATAAATGTTGAATAACAAGAGGACTATTTT
This sequence comes from Sepioteuthis lessoniana, assembly GCA_963585895.1. Lineage (NCBI taxonomy): Eukaryota > Metazoa > Mollusca > Cephalopoda > Myopsida > Loliginidae > Sepioteuthis > Sepioteuthis lessoniana. Next base: position 4,924,500 of record OY757932.1, read on the forward strand.
CAAGAAAATTAACATTCCTTTCCTAATAAAATTTTGTCTTGGCAAATACAGCTTCTGTCTTGATACTTTTTGAACATACCTTGTATTTTATGGTGTAATGGTTATCATCATATGAAATGGATACAGTGACATGAGTTCAAATCCTGAATAAAGCTGATTGCATTTCACAAAGTGCTTTAATACCCATAGGAAAGGTATGAATCCTCTTATTCTCCCTCCAGCTTTGGGTAAATAGTAGGACAGACTGGGTTCTTCAACCTTGGTTAGGCAATAAATCTTCGAGAAAGAAAACTCTTTATTCAAACTTGTTAAACTCTACTTAAAAATTGACCTTGTGTCACATCCTGCTAATGTGGAGAAGTTGGTAAATGCATACCTTGTATTTTATAGAAAATTTACGTTTCATTTATTGTTCATTTCTGTTATGGTAAATACAGCTTCAGTCTTGATACTTTTTGAACTGATCTCATATCTATTATGCATAATTGGCTCTTGACTTTCTGTTGTTTCTTATATATTGGTAGATTATATTTACACTGTAAACTTAAGGGTCATTTTAAATTTTGTTTTGGTTTATGAGATATTCAACATTTTAACTATGTTTCTACATTATAGGATTAAGTGGCCCTTTTAGGGGTTTTACAAGTTCTGTAAGAGTTATATCCTATATCAAATTTCATAATGATTCATGACTATTTTCAGCACCACTAAAAAATAGAACAATCCCATTGCCAACTACACTAGCATAGTGGTAAAATGGTCATGTGACCAAGGACAGAGCTCTTTTGGCCAATTAGAAGTCATTACAGACGAACACAACCAATGCTTAAGTGATCCATCCAAAAACATATTAATACCCTAAATTCTTCATTTTCAGCCCCCTTTTATTTTCTAGGCCACACTGGTTATCCCTTAGCCTTGCCACTGATAATACCTCATTTGTTTCAACCCCTCAGTCTACCACCTATTGCAGGCCGCCCAGTCATGACACATGGTTAGTCTTCTTGACCTCTCTATTCAAATTATATGTGAAAATTCATCCAACATAATACCTCTACTTTCATCCCCATTGGCTATCTTACACACAAGTCCTCTTATCCAACAGATCATCAGATATAGTCAGTCAATACAGAAAATAACCTTTATTCCCTTCAAATTTTGTTTTCTGTCCTGGATAACTTTGTCAGATAAATTTTGTTTCTGGATCATATATGTTATTTCTTAATAACTTATGTTGTAAGAGTATAGAAAATGGCCATTATTTCCCTTCAAATTTTGTTTTTATTCCTATGTAAGACAGATTTTGTCCTTGGATCATATATGTTATTTCTTAATTACTTATGTTGTAAGAGAATAGAAAATGGCCATTATTCCGTTCAAATTTTGCTTTTCTGCCCTGGATAATGAGATTTAGAATTTAAGTTATTTTCTTTGTAATTCAAATAACATAACAATCAAAATTTACATGTATTTATATAAAAATGAGTTATCTTTTGAAATTTACAACTGAACTGTTTTATAGATCAGCTCGATATAGTTTGAAAAATTTCATTTCTCAGATCACAAAAGCAAAATTTGAAGAAAAAATAAATCTTTTCCATTTACTTTAGGAATAAGAAATTGGGAAATAACAATTTCAGCTGAGGAAGTATAAAAAGTAAAAATCTACTTAATCAACTGCAAGTGAGAAGTGCATGTTATTCATTTCAATATTTCAATTTTTCTGTGGGCCAAATCTTGTTGTTAACTGGATATATAATATAATATAATAAATATCAAAGAGAAGATGGTACAAGCGGTGATTTTGAAAATCCAAAGAATCATTGCAGTAGTTCAATGCATAATTATTATAGTTTAAGTGCAGAGAAAGATTTTGTAGTGACAGTTTCTTCTCTATAATTAAAGAGAAATATCTTTTTTTTTGTCGAAGTTGTTGTTGAAACAAGACTCGTTTGAATGATGGTAGCAATCATCTAACCAATCCGCAGGCAAAAATTGGCAGAAAAAATACTCCCACACATATGCACAACCTCACACCCTCACACTTCTTTCAGCAATGCCATTAGACAATTGTTCCTTCCGAGTTCAGAGTTTTAAAAAAATAGAAATAATTTTGTATTACTACAATGATTATCTGTATTTAATTAGATAGTTAACAATTAGTTTTATTGATAGTTTTTTTTTTTTTGGCAATGTTTAAAAGAGTTATATAGCATTATTACTTGAGACTAGTGGGTAGAGTGTTCGCCAATGGTTCGGGAGACCTGGGTTCAATCCCAGGTCGTGTTATACCAAATATTTTAAAAATGGTACTTGATACCTCCTTGCTTAACACTCAGCAATATAAGGTATGTATCATGGGGAAAGTGGAGCAATCCAGGGAAAGGAGTAGTGCCCTCCCTTAGACCTTGGTGTAGTAGCTATTGTAAAGGGAGCCTTCTGGTCGTCCCTGACTATGGTCGCCAACTTATTTACTTGAGACTGAAAATCAGGACAAAAAAACAAAAATGTTTAAATCAGTAAATTTCTCAAGTGTCATCCACTTAAATCTAACAAATGAATATCTTTAAACATTAGGCTATGGATTTAGTGATTTAATTCAATGCATAAAATATTAATAAGTATCAATAATCAATCATTCAATCATTAGTAAGTTTAAAAGTAGCATGAATTTTACTAATTATGCGTAAAGAGTACATAAATAAATTTTTAAAATTCTTCTTTAGACTCATACTGCAAAAATCTTTATTTATAAAATTCCTTTAATAGCAGTTCAAGAGTAATTATGAAGGGACTATAAAAGTAATTCATCTTTTTGGCAGAACCTAGAATAAAATGACAGCATCCTCTACAGAGGAGTAAACAGTGTTTGGGTAATAGCTTAGTTTCATGTTAAAACCATATTCATGGGGAGAATGAGATTCCTGTCTTATGACAAAGCCATATTGAAGGTAACCCCAAAATGAAAACTGGAAAAGGAACTTCCGGCACCAAACCTCTGCTGACGTCTAGGTATCATTTAACAAGAAAAGTCTAAGACAAGATACCCTGAAATGAAACCTGCAGTTTGCATAATCACCAGTTATCTTGCTATACTTGTCATTGGGCTGAAACTATTTAGACCCAGAGAGTTGCATAAATGTCGTATGAGCACATGTCACTATAATCTAACAATGTACAGGTGTCTTACCACTCATCATCTTACAAATCTTCTTTATCATTCACAAGTTGAATTAGTGATTTATTGAGATGTCTTTATTGCAATTTAAGTGGTAAGATGTGGCAGTCATCATAAGTATATATATATATATATATACACATATATATATTAGTAAGATTCTCACTGTTCATGTAAAAAAGAGTGTCCTCATTATGACTCGAAACTGCACTTGATGGTGAGACTCCATTGGGATGTCTTTATTGCAATTTAAGTGGTAAGATGTGGCAGTCATCATAAGTATATATATATACATATATATATATATATATATTAGTAAGATTCTCACTATTCATGTAAAAAAGAGTGTCCTCATTATGACTCGAAACTGCACTTGATGGTGAGACTCCATTGGGATGTCTTTATTGCAATTTAAGTGGTAAGATGTGGCAGTCATCATAAGTATATATATATACACATATATATATATTAGTAAGATTCTCACTATTCATGTAAAAAAGAGTGTCCTCATTATGACTCTAAACTGCACTTGATGGTGAGACACCAGTTGTAAGGAGTATGGTATTACCTCTTCATTGTCATTACTCTCAAGTCTCTTCTTGCCTGGAGTGGTAGTACTTGTTAGGATCCTAACAATGACTCAAATTGTTCTGTTTGAAATAAAGTGCTTTCCTATTAAAATGATTGTGAAGATACATTTTTGTACTGTGTATATTTGAAGAGTAAGATTATCGAACTGATTTCAACATAAAACAACCCAACAACAGTTGACATGTAATAAAACCAATCTGCCAACAAATCATCTATCTTTTTTATTTAGCAACAGATGAGCAAGAGCCTGCATTCTGTTCATGTAAGAGGGTTATTCTGAAAGTAATGCCTCTTATTTATTTCCATGGAAACTACAACAGAACACAATAATACCTGACCCAGTCGGTTGGGACTGCAAAATACACCGAATGCATCTCTGCCAAGGGGTAAGACATCGCCAATGAGTGTCCTGTATATGACACTAAACTATCTGATGGTGGGGCTCCAGTAATGCAGGAGCTTTGTGGAATGCAGTGTGCCTCTTTATTGCCATCACTCCTAGGTATACTCTGGTCCGGAGTGGTAGCAACTGATAAGGCCCTATCTATGGGTTAAATAGAATTAAACAGTGTACTTACGTTAAACTGAATTGTTTGAAATAGAACTGTTTATATATATATATATATATAAATGGATTTGGCATTAGATAACCTACAATGGTTGATGTGCCACAAAGCCAAATCAAACCAAACAATAACACCATTGGATAGAACAAGTTTTCAGCTACAAAACTATTTTTCCACATAGTATTTATCATTGGCAATGAATTTTCACCTCTGATGAGCAAGAGTCTACATGCTCAGTTTATTGGAGGGTTGCTCTACAAGTAAAAATAGTTTTGTAGCTGAAAACTTGTTCTAACCAATGATGTGTTGGGGTAATCCCCATTGCATTGTAGCAAACATGCTGGACTGCAACATCCAAGCAAAGAAGTTCAAACTTAAGTTTCACTATTGCTTTCACTTTTGATCTAATGCCCTTTTGGAAAAATATGATTTTCTTTATCTCCCAGCTGTGAGTCAAATTCTACCATTACTGCTCTACAAGGTCGGCTTTTGCATTAAATACCCCAGAAGGGCTGATATGCCATTAAACAAAGAAACCAGAGCATACAAATGGTGTGATTGTGATCCTATATCTATTGTAGTTTCTGTGTAAATAAATTGGAAGCATTACATTTGGAGCAAACTCTTACAACCAAGGCATACAGGCTCTTGTTCATTACTGGGGAAAATGCATAGCCAAGTGATGGTAACTTGGTGAAAAAGTGTGTTTGATTGCTGAAAACTTGCTCTATCTAATCATGTTTTTCTGCTCTGGATCTGAAGTAGAGGTCATTTAATAAGCTTAGCACAAGTCAGAAGTTTGGGGGCATCCAGTGGGAATCAAACTTAAAAACAATGTTCTGAAAGCCTAGTTTGTTAACCGTTACACCACACAAAGTCCCCCTGTATCTGTTGAATTAAAGGTTGGCGACTGTAGTCGAGGGTGACCTGAAGGCTCCCTTTTCAAAATGTCTCTGTATCTATTGAAATAAAGGTTGGTGATTGTAGTTGAAGGCTCCCTTTTCAAAGTGCCTCTGAATCTGTTGAAATAAATAGGAAATATTTTGAAAGAGATGAAGTTGGTTTTTAGTTAAATTGATTATAAAAAATCTTTTATACAATCAATCTCATTATTTAACTGACCCGTCGTGTCATTTGAGAATTGTCGCTGGTTTTAATAAAGAACTACAAACATTAGTCGAAGTTTACCAAATAATCTCAAGTCTGGTTGTTAAAAACATGACCCCAAAGTCTTGTTTTCAGTTGAAAGCAAACTACATTTGATTCGATCCATATATCGCACAGGAAGTGGGAAAAACACAATCCTCACTGCATGTTTCATTGTAGAACATTGTTAGGAATCAAAAATGTTCTTAGGGGCCTTTTTTTTCTTTTCTTTTCTATTGTTTGCATCCACAACTAATTCCCTTGTGAAAACTGATAACAATGTGAATGGTGCTGGATGTATTGAATTACTGGTAAAAAAAATATGATACTATATTCGCTTGCTACTTTGTGAAGAATTGGTTGTATATCTAAACCGGATAATACACTTTGCTACTGTAAAAAGAAAGAGAAAGCATTGACTGCCACAGGAAATACGTTTTTTTATGGAACCATATGAAGGCACTCATAGCATAATGGATTCCATCAAGGGAAACAGAATTGGCAAACCAAATTCAAATCTTTGATAAAACTGTTTCACAAAAATGTTCTTCCCCCAACTGTGGTTTGGATTCTTTGTTTAATGGCATATCAACCTTCATGGAGGATTTAATGTCAAAGCTATCCTTGTTGAAGAACAATTTGTAGTACATAACGAAAGGGAATAAGGGAGTTCATGCCTTTTCCAAGCGTATTAGTCCAAAAAAGGACATAATAGCATTATTGGAATTTGAACTCGTTTACTACAATGTCAAAATTCAGCACATTAGCCACAATGCCTCAGGGAATCTTCATCTCAGTTATAAGTAAACAGTAGAGCAGACAGATACTTTAACCTTGGTCTAAGAGAATGAAAACTCTGAATTTAAACCTGCCATATTCCACTTTAAAAAATTGGCCTTGTGTCACATCCTGTCTGTGATGGAGGGGTTGGGTATATACATTTGCATATAAATTTCACCTATTAAATGCAACAACTAACATAAGATTAGAATAGTATTTTGTAATCCTTGATGAATTTATCTTTTTGAATAATGTTTTAAAAGTTGGAGGGGTTGGGTAAATACATTCTTTTGGAATAGTGAGTATTGCCTCTGACATAATTGTCTATTCATTATATGATTTTATTTAAAACTATAAATACAAAATAATCTTCCATTCTTTTTTTATTACTTTTACTGTTAGAATATTCTACTAAAAATACTTTCACTCTGTTGGAAGAGTGTAGAAAGCACTAATTGCATCTGCTGTAAAGGGGTTAAAATCCTCCCCGCAAAAGGACATCCTAAGTATAACACCAAACTGCATTTGGTGGTATGGATTCAGTTCTAGGGAGTATCGAGCAATCTCTTCATTGCCATTACTCCCAGGTCCACTTTAACTTAGAGTGATCATACTATTTTAGGATCCCATCTATAGATCAAAGAATGTTTTTTGAAAATTATTACTCTTAGACAGGAATAATTGAAACCATATAACTGTGACTAAATTATTTGGTTTGGTTAATGGCATACCAATCTTTATAGGTTATTTAGTGCCAAAGCCATCCTTGTAAAAAGACATTAATGGCACTATTAAACTTATAACTGAGGAGGGGGATGTGTGTGTGTGTGTGTGAAGAAATGAGATGAATCCGGCAGAACGTACAGAGAAAAGGTTAACTAGAAGAAAGATATATGTTTGATAGTTTGTTTATTCACCAACGCGTTTAGACTTAAATCTTTTTTTCTGAATGCAAAAATATTTTAGTGAATTATTTTACAAAATCCGCTGCCTAAATTGCAATAAATTTTACATAGGAGAAATGAGTAGAAATTTAAACAAAACAATCTGTGGACATAAAAAAGACTTTAAAACTCGTAACACTACAAACTCTAGTTTCCCATATTATTCTAACTCACCACACTTTCGATTTTCCAAATTCTGCCATATTTGCTTTCATTCAGGACAAAATAAAAGAAGAATTATTGAAGCATGTTCCATAGCAAACCACAAAACAATAACACAACGACAAGGTTTTTTAGAAATATCATTATCTATCGGGAAAATAGCACTAAAAGAATTCAAAATTCACACTAAAGATTAGCTCCCCACCTTTCTCTAAACATTTAAAACAATAAAACGTCATATATCCGTTTCTAAAACGACAAAACGCCATTTACCTTTCAAAAAAATTCCATCACATGACATGACACAATTTGAACATTTCAACCAGTATTACTCCGTTTTTCACATAGCAACATCTACGAACCTTGATAAAGACTTCCAATTGAATCAAAATTAATCTGTCATAATTATTTCTCATTCTAAAATAATTTTGATAAAACATTTTTGCATTCTGAAAAAAAAAGACTGAAACCGAAACGCGTTGGCAAATAAACAAACCATCAAACATATACCTTTCTTCCGTTTTACCGTTTTTACGTATATATATATGTGTGTGTGTGTGTGTGTGTGTGTGTGTGTGTGTGTGTAAAAATAGTAGATTGGAAAAATCCGACAAGAGGTGAGAAAAAAAATAAATGGAAAAGTAAAAAAACCAAAACACAGACAATGGATTTAAATTAATCCATATGTGTCGGTTTATCCATTTTTCCATCTATTTTTTCACATATATGTGTGTGAATATATATGTGTATCTATCTATATATATACGCATGCGCGCACACACACACATACACATATTTAAGATGAAGGAGGTATGCTTAGCATAAGTTATTTTGTAAGAAAGGGAAACTGGTATCCCAAGTTCAAATCCTGGATGAGGCTGTTTGGGTTTCACTTTGTGCTAATGCCCTTGGGAAATGCATGAATTCATATGTTCTCTTTTCTGTTTTGGTTTAAACAGTAGGGTAGACTGAACTCTTTAGCCTAGGTTAGGCAACCAGTTTCGGAGAAGGAAGACTCTGAATTCAAACCAGCTTTACTCTGCTCAAAATTTAACTTTGTATCACAATAAATTCATGGCAGCGGAGTTGGATAGATACCTTTACATAAGATGAACAAAAGTAATTGAACAAATTGAATAAATTGGAATAATATTTCTTTGTAAATACTTTTTTTAAATTTTTATTGTCCTCAACTAGTTTCAACTTTAGGTCATTGTTTGGAAAAAAGATTTTTGGGGCCATCTAAAGCATATATATATATATATATATATATATATATATATATATGTGTGTGTGTGTGTGTATATAACTATATACGAGATGACTATTGATTAAAAAGCTTCCTCCACCCTTTGAGAATTCTTCTTTATCATCTTGTTAGGTGTCTAACCGCCCTCCTCACCTGTGAGGGTACCAGTTTAGTCACCGAGCACCCATCTATGAAACTGGTAGCACAGGGTTTCATAGTACCAGTAGTGAATTAAGTGACTTGAGACCATCTTGCGTATTATTCCCCAGAGTGTTAAACTTTTTATTTATTGTTAAGTTATCAAACCAGGAAAATGAAACTTTTGATATAACACCTGCCCTTGACGTGATAATTGATTATTTTGCCTCGGCTGGTTATTGGATAATTGTAGAATAATAACAATAACACTGACTTTTCCAGGGATTCCAACTAGCGTCCAGTTGACAGACAAAAATAAAACCGGCTGTAACTCAATAAAGTCCCTGCTAAACTGCTAAATTAAAAGCTGGTATGTATATATATATATATATACTAATATGCCCACGCATTGACTAGCATTTAGTCGTAATCGTCGGAATGTACTTGTTCACGCGTGGACGATGGAATGCTCCAATATGCCATAAATAACTCTCATTCTTTAAAGCTCATTTGTATAAATTTTGCAGAGGAACTGGTGATCCTGTTTCACCGAATATCAGCTGCCCCTTGGGGTCACGTGGCGTCCGTTATAAAAAGAGCTATGACTGAAGATTCTTCCTCTTTTTGCCACTCCCACCGCTGTTAGCAACAGGTCCATTCGTAGCAGCCTTTGACGGCAAACGTATTTGGTACCTTCCATCAGCCAGGACCCAAGAGTGACGAACGCATGTGCTGAGTTAAAAGGAACAGGACACACAGCAAAGTTCCAGCAGGCATTTTATCTGCAAACCAAACCTTACCTTATCTTACCTTAAACTTTTACCTTATAACTTTACCTTATAACAACCTTACCACTAAACCTTACAAAACCCTACCACCTATCTAAACCTTGCACTCTTTTTTGAACTCTGACATATTCGTTGTTTGTTCCATTTGGTGTAAAACCTTGTTTATTGTTGTTGTTGTTGTTGTTGTATATAAATTTTGTTGCACTAAAAGTCGTTCGTCTCCTTTCTTCAAAAGCTGTCAACCAATTCCCTACTGCTGTTGAAGTACGGTTTATTCTTTTACAAAACGTAGGAATAAATCGGGCTTTTCGGGGCTTATAAAAATCCACACACATTAGGAAGTTGATTCAGCTTGTTACGCAAACTTTCGACCCCACCAGATGAATCAGATAAACAAACATTGAAATTACAAGAACAATGACGACTCGTGCGCATTTAGTTAAAGAGTCGAAGGAAGAACAAAATAAACAACACTATCCTCTCGGACCCATTATATCTCAAGTCACCACTCTCACATATGAGTTTACAAAACACAATAACCAACTCATAACACCCTAAACACCCGGCAAATCCAGCCTCAATGAACTCATTCAAATTTTACCAAATTTAAAACCTCATAACCAAGTTATAGTCTCACTCGACGTCGAAAATCTTTTTTAATAATATTCAAATAAGAAACAATCGATATCATTTATAGATAATATTTACAATAACCTCACATATTCTCCACTAAAAATTAACCCTAATATTTCTAAAAGCTTCTCCTTTGTTGTACAACTCAAGTCCCATTCTACAACCATCAGAGCAATATGTATATACGACACAACAGCATTGAGATCGGGTCCACTTTTGGGCCTATTTTCAGCAATCTCAACATGGTTCATCTTGAAAATAAAGTTTTCAACTATATAAAAATATTATTTACGTTATGTCAATAATATCTTCCTCCTCGTCAAATGAACTCTACAATCTACAACTGACTTTCCAAAATAATTCCCTACTAATTTTTACGATTGAACCCAATATGAACAATAAGCTCCCATTTCTTGATGTCTTAATCGACACAAACAACACATTATTCATTTTCCAATACAAAATACCCACTAGCACTAATTCCTGCACTCTGGATTATAAAAGCAAACGCCACAGATAATATAAAATCCTAATAATTAAAAATCTAATATATCGCGCCAAAATCATTCTCCACCAAGACAATATTCTACTCAGAATTTAAAAACATTAAAGAAACCCTCATTAACAAAGACTTGTTGTTGGTCTACAAATAAAACGTACTATCAAAAATATCAACTCGAATTACAATGGAAATAATGCTACAACCCAAAAAATATTAAACTATTTTTCGTCACCAGATGCACAAACATTACAAACTCGATGAAATAGCTCTAAAAAATCTAATACGTTATAACGTCTCTCTGACTGACTCTAACAATAAAATTAAACTAATTATATATTATCCCAAATTCAGTATGACAAATCTCGTCATCTCTGATAACTTCTCTTCTTCGACTAGTCACCTCAGTACGACCAATGTTTTAGATGAATTTAAGTTTCCACTAGGAGGATGCTTTTCCAATAAAATTAGTACCAACCTTACTAAAACGACTCTGTCGAGATGCAGAATACTTCACTGATCCGACGCTAGTTCCATCTATTAACACCATAAAACACATTCGTACCCCTCCTCCAAACACCAAAAAAAATACAGAAAACACCTCCATATGAAACACACACACACACACACACACACACACACACACACACACACACACACACACACACACACACACAAAGCAAACTAAATTCCTGAAGTTCTATATATAAAGATTGACAAACATTCCTTAAACAAGATTAATTTTGAATGTAGCAGCCACTTTCTGAAATGCCTTAAACATTTTCTCCCCTCCCCCCGATTCTTCCTCTAACCTCCAGTTAAATTATTATCTTTTGAATATTCTCCTCCCACTTGTTCCTTCTCCTACTCTTTAGATAAATGCATACGATATTTGGGGAAAATATGGCGCCTTTTTTTATTCTTTCCACCCAAATATCAGGTGACTCATACGAAGACTTAAACTGATCAATTATAAAATTGGCAAATGCGAAGTGTCTGTCTTATTTAATCAAACGCGTTTGTATATATATATATATATATATATATATATATATACATATGTGTATGTGTGTGTGCGCGTGTGCACGCATACATACAGATGTCGATCAAAAGTTCTTAGCCTCACCTTGATTTTAAATTGGTCGCTCACCTCTGACTTTTATCTGGGCCTCACCCACACAGAAATTAAGATAAAAATCTGGATGAGTTTTTTCTTGTTTAACGGAAATGGTACTGTCTTGCTGTTGCATATTGACCGTTGACCTAGCTGTCAATCAGAGATTCTCTGCACAGGACGCACTCGCGGAAATAAGCAAAAGTAGTTACGTGGTTGAACAGAAATGTGAGTGGGGTTACAAAATGATATATGCAGATGTCTACGTCAGATACGGGCGCTGTGAGTGTCAGGGTCAGTCTTGAATCAGTCACGGGCTTGGCGGCCGAGAAGCAGAAGTGGAACCAACATAGCGTGCCATGGTCAAGAGAAGATATTTTATGGGTCAGCAGTCTGTATTCTGTTCATCACTCTCACATCACTCCAAGAAGAATAAACAGAGTTTTATTTTTATTTTTAAGTGTTATAGTCATTCTTTCCTCATGTAATTCATTCCTTTATCACGGCTATCTTTCCGGGTGAGGCTTAAAACTTTCTGAACAAACCGTGTATATGTGTGTGTGTGTGTGTGTGTTTGTGTGTGTGTGTGTGTGTGTGTGTGTGTGTGTTTATCTGTACTGAAAAGTAAATACAGAGAGAGTATGATATCCAATGAAAAAATCAAAAGAAAATGAACCAGTAACATAGCATATTTATGCATTGATTGAATATTTTTTGTTTAGTTTTTTGTAGTAACTATCCGTACCCTGAACACATAATGTCTGGACCACATGTAGAAAGCAACCCCAGAAGTAAGGAATGCTTTCGTCTGGGAGATTGTTTCAAAGCAGCCATAGCTAATGAGTAGAGAGTTCGCCAATGGTCCGGGAGACCAGGGTTCAATACCAGGTCGAGTCATACCAAAGACTCAAAAAATGCTGCTTGAGACCGCCTTGCTTAACACTCAGCATTATTAGGTACGGATCAAGGGTGAAGTGGAGCAATCCAGCGAATGGAGTGGCGCCCTCCCCCTACACCTCGGTGTAGTAGCTATTGAAAAAGGAGCCTTCGGATCACGCTTGACAAAGGTCGCCAACTTTACTTTTTGTATATATAACTATATATGAAAGAATTATTGACATAATACATTTAACACTATCTTCAAACGGTCGTGATTTAACACCATATTATTCTTTCGTGTAAATATTTCGCGCAATAACAACTTATCGCGTGTAACGTGCTAATTAGTATGCAACTGTTTTGATGAAACGCATGCTTAGTCTCTTACGGTTAACTAAACACCTTTCGAAAAAACACTGCATCAAAGTCAAAAGCCATGAACAGGTTTATTCATCGCAAGGAATGATGTTTAGCTAATTATTAGACACTAAGAATGTGTTTCCTCGAAATGGTCACATGTCAAGGAACACGAAACAACAAAAACGATTAAATGCTCGAAATAAAGGACTAAAGCATGAAGGATTAAGATTGCAAAGCTCTTGTCTCTTTCTTCAATAAGGGAATGAAACTGGAAGTAGTCTCTTGGTCACTAATCTAAAAAGTGTAACCTAAAACGCAAGGTGTGATAGGGAATTTAAACCATGGTGTAACATAACATAATATGAGTAAACCTTTAGCGTTATCACACAACCATCTGAAAATTGGGGAAACCCCAATAAACTTAAGGAACGGATTTATTGTGTCCTTAAGTCTAATATATATTTTAGGTTTATATCTGTTCTGCTCTTAGAGCATCGTGCACTCGTTTTATGCAACTTTTCTTATTTGCTGTTCTTTTATCTTATATATATATATATATATATATATATATATATATATATATAATTGTGATAAAACATTAGGTGCAGAGAGAATGATTTGACTTGTAGTTTAAATTATCATTCAAACTATAAACAAAATCATTTTCTCAACACCTTGTTTTTTCGTATTTGTATATTTTCATACAATCAGATTTATTTCCAATTTCCCTATATATATATATATATATATATATATATATATATCATCATGTCGTGCCGCTCGCACGGATGTCCCTGACCCTCTCTCGCCACTTCTCCCTATCATTCATCGCTTCTGGCAGGTCTTCAGGTCGACATCCCGTATCCTCACATAGCTGCTGTATGTATATTCGAGCTGGTCGTCCTGCTTTTGCTTGGCCATTTGCGGGGGTCCATAGGAGTACATTACTATGAGCTCATCCTTGCTTCTCCAGCAGTGTCCTGCGTGTCTGGTTCGTCTAACTTGTATAGTTTTCGTAATGGGAGGCAGGTGGCCGTATAGTTGGTGTCTTGTGGGGTGTTGACGCCAGGACTTGTCCAATATTGCTCTCAACATTCTCATATTTTAGTGAGGTAAGGGGTTAAATCATATAAAGAAAACGGAAAGAAAAAAATGTATGAGAAAAGCTTTTGTCATCCATTTATATGTATTTTTCTTCCCGTTTTCTTTTTACAACATATATATATATATATATATAAGTTGCCCGATCGTAGTCGAGAGTAACCCGAAAGCTCCCTTTTCAGTAGCTACTACACCGAGGTGTAGAGTAGGCCGCTACTCCTCTCCCTGAATTGCTTCACTTACCCTTGATCTGCACCTTATAATGCTGTGTGTTAAGCAAGGAAGCATCAAGTACCATTTTTTGTGTCTTTAGTAATACTCGACTGGGGATTGAACCCCGTTGCCCCGGACCATTGACGAACACTTGACCTACTATGCCAATGGGGATATATATATATATATATGTGTGTGTGTGTGTGTGTGTGTGTTATATCTAATCCAATAAATCCGGAATAGGAAATAATTCCACTCAAGACAAATAAAATATTCAAAAATAGACTGTTGGTTTTTTTAATATATATATATATATATATATATATATATATATATATATATATATGTTCAGCCCATGCAGAAATGTTTGGAGGGGATGTTAAAGCCAGATTCCTGGATTTTCTTTCTTAAAAGAAAACAGATGGCAGTTTTTTGTCATATTATAATTTCTATCAGCCTTTATCAAAACTTCATCACCTGTTATAACGGGATTTTATTTTTTCACTTATTATGGATGAAACTCTACCTACATTATAGTGTGTGTGTGTGTGTGTGTGGAACCACCCTTTCAAGAATGGACTGACCCAACCTCATAAAGAAACCAACCTGAAGCTTTCGAAGGATATAGTAATTGAATACTTACTATATACTCTATTTCCTTACTTGTCCACTTATTCCAAGAATAAATACCAATTATCTCATGTGTATCTTTAATTATATTATTAAGATAAAACTCTTCCTGGATGTTTCTCATTCAAATTTCTGCCGACTTGGTAATGGATTCATTTATTTAATGGTATATCAACGCCATATGGGTTATTTAATGCCATAATTTATTTCATTTGTAAATGTTTGATTATAATAATAACTGTTTAGATTTTACATATTCTACTCTGTTCATTTTTTTAATCTCATTTTTTTTTTTAAATCTATAACAGTAATTCATTTGTAAATAGTATATGCTTCAACTGTTTTTTATCATTAAGTGTTTTCGGACTATTGTCTTCATCTTTATTGTTATTTCCAAAACGTTTCGGCCGATATGTCCTCCGGTCTTCTTCAGGTGTTTGTCGAACTCGGGAACCTACACGGAACTTCGAACTACGTCCTTTATTGAATCCACGGGGATCGCCTTTTCTGATTCCGTTAGCCATAACCAGGTACAATTGTTAAGTATTCCTGTATTGTTAGTCGCCTGCAGTCAGGATTGAACCTGCAATCTTCAGATGATTGTCTCCTTAAAAGCTTAGGGAACCAACGCCTATAAACGTTACGCTATGTGTCCCGCTTCGTCTTTGAAATTCAGACAACTATATGTTAATAAAGATGGTTTATCCACATGTATATAGTGTTAAGTAACTATTTCTATTTAGTAATAATCACCTGTTAGCGCACAGTTTTATAGTTTCAAGTATTCCTATCTAATGCTAATAATCTGTTCATAATTACATGATTTAAGTAACAATTACCATTTGATAATAATAAACAATAATGATAATAGTTTTTTTTTTGTGCACAGTTATATTCTAATAATAATTTTTACAACAAATCTCTTAAAACCATTTGATGAGATGCTAAATGGTACTAGGGTACTTTAACAGACTAGATTCGCAGACACTTGTACGTACGTTCGATTCTCATTGGCTGTACGCAGATTTAAAATTGATGCTACAGCTAAGTTCATTATTATCAAGTTATGTTGACGACACAGATTCGCTTAAGCCTCTCTCCTCCTCTGTCCCTATTGCCCATCATTCTTATCATATCCTCCAGACGGCATCCAGTGTTCACACAAAGCTGACAAATATAATTCTATACTGGTCAGTCAACACTTGTTTGACAGTGTCTGGGGCTCCACAAGAGAACTTTGTTAATGAGTTCGTTCCTGTTTTTCTCCCAGTAACCAGCATGTTTTTTTGTTTTGTTTTATTAGTGGCCGTGTAGTTACTGTGAGGTACAGCTTTCAGGATTTGTCCGAAATCACACACAACATCTTTACGTAGTTCCTATCGAGCTTAAAGATAACATTGATAACTAAGCTAAGCATAGTAAATAACTAAAAGGTACTTTCAAGACAACACGTATCATTCTTATGTAGTTCCCATCGCGTTTCGCTAGGGTCCAGGTAGTGCATCTGTATAGTAGTACTGACACAGCCACATCCTGAATGAAATCACGTTTTTGTTTTATCTAAGAGATCAGATTTTCGTATGATCGGTAAACTGTCAAAAGCAGTCCACGCCTTCCCTATGTATTCGATGACATCGATTTCAGTGGATGAGAGCTTACTACCAAGCTATGTGAACTAGTCTACTACTTTCAGAGGCTTGTCACTTGAAGTGAGGATGACC
This sequence comes from Sepioteuthis lessoniana, assembly GCA_963585895.1. Classification (NCBI taxonomy): domain Eukaryota; kingdom Metazoa; phylum Mollusca; class Cephalopoda; order Myopsida; family Loliginidae; genus Sepioteuthis; species Sepioteuthis lessoniana. The sequence goes on from OY757932.1 coordinate 4,941,192, forward strand.
CCTTTTTTGTTTAAAACACATGAACTCAGTTTTATTTGCGTTCACCTGAAAGCCAATAAATCTTGCTGCTTGCTCCAAGCTATGCAGCAGGGACTTGGCTTGAGCATGTGTATTTGCGAGAAGTTCTAGATCATCTACGTGGTCTGCATCTCTCGAAATTTCTGCAGAATATTATCTTCTTGTCTTTTTTTAAAATGTGAAACCATTTTCTTTGATCAGATCTATTGACGTTTGTAGTACGTGATCTAGGCAGATTGTACATAGATATGGTGCTAATGTAAATGATTTTAAATGATTTTAAATGATTGGCAACAATGTTAAAGAAGTCAGTGTCATTATCAAATGAATGAACTATTCCTTTTGTCTTTTTATAAAGCATCAGTATAGAAGTAACAACTTCTTTGGGGAGACCCCATATGCGAGTAGAATTGATGAATAACCATTGATAAATGAAGAAGCATAATGAAAGAACATAAGACTTTTGTTATAAAAATATAAGACTTTCTCTTTATTACTCAAAAGGTCCGAAATTGGCTATAAGTATGAGAGAGAGAGAGAGAGAGACGAAAGATTCGGACACAGACTAGGGGAGGACTGCTATATTGATCTTTTCTTAACCCACGTTGTGATTCAATATTCTGGGCCTTTTATAATGGCTTCTTTGATGGGAGGTTCTGAACTGGGGTCCACTTGTGGCCTTCTGCTCCTTGCTCCTTCTTGATAATCGCTGGCTGCTCTCCAAACCTCTTGACTGCCCGAATCTCTTCTGGCAACTGACCGTTCTGTCTGTGGGTACCCATGTATGTATAATTTCACGACGCTTATGCTTCCTTCCGGTTCGTGATTCACGTGATCTGTTTCCGGTTGTCAACCCACGTGAGCTGTCCTCTTGTTTACACAGCTGGAATAACCTGTTTCAAGATCCTACTTGAAGGGTCTGTGAAAGGTCCATATGCAACATTATTTGCTCAATTTTATCTTTGTGTATGAAATCAAATACTTTTGAGAAATCTTTAAAATATTGTGTACCCTCTAAATTTTTGTTCGTACTCCTTCGATGATTCAACAGATAGCCAGAATCTGTGCAGTTGTAGATCAATTTCTCTGAAATCTGTTCGGATTTTTTCTAAGTATTTTCCTGACTACAGGTCAGATACGATTGAGAAGTAGGGCATTTTAAATCTTAGCTGCTATAGCAGTAAGAATAATGCCTCTATAGTTTTTTTTGTGATTCCAAGCTCACCTTTCTTGAAGAAGGGGGGGGAGGCAACCTTTCACCCATTTCTCTTTTGGGTTTTCCTTATTCACAGTGTTGCATAATCAAAGAAGTATGTTGTCAAATTTCTTTGTTTTCCATACTTCACGGTGTATTTCATTGAGGCTTGCAGCTTTACTATGTTTGATTTTTTTCAGTACACTGACAAATTTGATGTCTTGTTGACTGTTAATAATTTTTTTCAGTAGGCTAATCTGTGATTTCAAGAGGGTTTCCGATCAGATTCTTGAAATATTCTTTCCACTTCAGAAGTCTTTCTTCTTGGCTGGCAACTTTTAATTTTGCTCTTGAGATAGTCTTCCTTCTACCCAACTTATTTCTCTTCTATCATGCTAATCATCCATGTTTATATTCTAACGGGTTTCTGATTTTATAGATTTGGCCTTGGATATATTCTAGTTATTCTTTTTAGTATGCTTAATTTAGTTCTCTCTGGGTTCTTTTAAGTTTTTGTGTATTGGCATTTGTTGACTTTCTTTTATTAAGCAAGGATGATTTTTTCAAGTTATTTCATTTTTCTTTAATGGTTATTGACTCCTGGTTTGGTTGTTATGCACTCGGCTGCTGCTTCTATGAGGTTGATAACAAAATTTTCATATTCGTAACTCGGAGTATGTCTTTCAGATGTTTCCTTAAGAGTATCAAATTTGTTTCTTACAGTTAAAGTATATTGATTGCTTATATTGCTATTAACAAGAGAGGACCAGCCATTTCATGAAACTTGTTTGTTTCTTATTTCTTCATAGACTCAGGCAAACTTTTGTTGAAATGATTCTGTAATCTGAAGATAATCCTTCAAAAGAAGAATATGCCTCAAAGTTAAAAGCACTGTTTGTTTAGTTCTTGTTTATGAATAAATCATCTTGCTGTGCTTTTGAATTATTTGGGTTGGTGTTAGTCCATAGTTTTCCTTCATTTTTTGGAATTTAGTGTTTAGGCATACAAGCCTGTTCTCAAGAGAAAATTCTGCTAGATATTCAGCATTTCTATTTGGTGAGTTATGTGAGCAGAATTTATTATTTTTGACTTTTCCATTATAAGCATTCATGTCTCTACTGATCTGAATGTTTTTCTTGGTAATGTTAGATAAGGGAAGATTAATTGTTATAAAAGATGATGACAATGTCTGTTTTCTTTTTGGCTTTGGTGGGATTGTAGCATGAGACAGTTGTGACGCAAAGGTTGCCATTAAATATAATCCACATCACTCTTGGTTGGATTTTCTCCATTCTATTGAGTGATTTTAAGGCACAGTGACTTGAGAAGCATTCTTACACTTCTCATGGCAGCATTGAGTTTTTCCATGCAGATGATGACACAAATGTCCATCCATGACTAGGATCATGGTAATATCCATGTCTCTCTATGCATATGATGTCTATATGTTGGGACTATCGCCTCACATAGCTGGTTTGTTATAGTTAATGTTCTAACATTAAAAGTTGCTCGATTGACATTGTTTTTGCATCTAAGTAAGTTTAGTTGGGGCTCTGTATCTGATTTTTTAAACTTTGATGTCAGTACTTCACCCTCAGTAGCACATACCCTTTGTTCACAGGTGTAAAAGACAATGTGGGCTGATGTAGGATTTCATTTGAGACCCGGTAATCTTTTGGTGTGTTTTTTTTTTCTCGTCAATAGATAACACCCTTATAGATGTGTTGCAGTGCTTTTCTGACTAAACTATTTGATCCTGGCTATTGACCCATGATATTCCTTCACCTATCAAC